>JABXJD010000211.1:422500-1081969 GCA_013375575.1 Percina caprodes
GAGAAAACTCATAATGTCTGGAAATAGTCCAACCCCTTTCATACAGGAGATAAGTTTATGACGCAGTTCTGCTGAAAGCATGTTTTAACCCATTCATTAAAAAAACAAAAACCCTGCTCTCGCGTACAAGAATACTGTACTGTGACAACTGTCAGCCCCCTAACACTGACTTTTATTAGGTGCTATGCAGATGATTTTACTGCCACAAACCATTCCGTGTGTGCATATGTGAATGCATGAAGAATAAGAAAGTACTAATGGCACTGGTATTGTTTATATAGACTGTGGGAAGAAGAGAGGCAGAGTCAGGGTTTAGAGGGAGATAATGTGAGTGGATTGGAGGGCTTTGAAAGAGAGAAAGAGAAAGAGAGGCCGTGACGAACATCTTGCAAAAAGCCGCACTCTGATGCCAACTCACACACATAGATGCTCTGCTAGCTAGTTCATTGAGAAACAGTGTCTTAGAGGAGTGGGAACTGCAGTAAGAAGGTACTGGCAAACTTGTTTTGATGACTTGACTTAAGGGCTGGACAAATGAAGGAAGAAATTGGGGTTGACCCAAATGTATCGTCTCATGCACAGGGTCAGAAATACGCTCAAGTTTAACTATAATGTATTGGGGTCCCCTGCACAAATGGCAGCCTTCGCACTTTTGCAAAGTATTGCACATTTAAACCCTGTGTTACAGCTCCACTTTGGTCAGTGCCAACAAGGTGGTTCAACATGGATTAAACTCAGCAGAGTCGTTATTCATCCTCTCTGAGCCATGCATGTCCGTACAACAATGAGTAAGATACTTCATTAAGTGAAAACGTCGACCTGCTGGTGGTGCTAGATGGAAAGTTAGGGATCCCCAAAGTCGCTACGATTCATCCTCTGGCCATCGTAAAGGCCTGTTGCAAATTTCAGGGTAATCCATCCAATGGTTGTTGACATGAACAGATATTGCCCTACATCCCTACAGCCACACTGGCTAAAAAAAAAAGTATTTGTGCCCTGATTTCAATATTTATGTTGTTATAGTTTAATAGGAACCAAAGGACTTCTCTGCTATGTCACTGGGATTCCCACTTGATAACATATAAGTCAGTCGTAGTTGCATTTCTTTCTCCTTATCTGCTCAAACACACATACCGTTAATATAATATTGTCTCTCTGACATTTGCACGCACCTACATACACTTCTTTCTATCCACCCCCCCCTCCCCCTTCACTGCTTCATTAGCCGATCATGCATAAGTGGACCTGCACCATTTTTACCCCCGCCCCGTCCATACACACCGCTGATGCACTGTGGAGGTGTATGTGTGTCCTCTATTATTGAAGGTGACATGGCAGGAAAGAGAAAGTCAGAAGTGGTGAGATGGTTAGAAGGTAAAATGCAAATGACATAATGAATAATTGAATTAGAGGGAGGGAAGCCAGAGGGACATGGTGTAAGAAAAACGGGCTGAGAAAGATTGAAAAGACAGTGGATGACACAGACTTAAAGGTGTATGCATCTTAACTCTTCTTAAATCTAAATGAATCTTAAATGCTTAACCCCACACACCAGACCAAAGCAAAGCAGACTCTGTAGGTAGACACTCTCAGTGGGCTGGTTTGCACATTATGACCTCAATGTCACCTCATGCTGAATAAGTATGACTGGGCCTTGATAGGGAGTGTGTGGACAGTGCTGCCAAAGATATTTGGGTTGCTGTCTGTGTGTGTGTCTGTGTGTGCTTCTGTGTGTGTTGACCACAGCTGCAGGGTAAATCTAATGACTCAGATATTAAGAATTGAGTAATTTCCTCTTGTGGGTGTGGGGGCAGGTGTCTTCGTAACCAGCTGTTGACCCAGATGAAAACTTGTTGTATGACATAATGACATCCTCAACTCTTATGCTTTTGTGTACTTGTGTAAAACTGGGATGACTCCAGTCCAAGAGCTAATGTTGCAAACAGCTATGAGCTCATGTGCTAACAGCTATGAGCCAAAGGGCCAGAATCAGATAACAAACAGCCCTAATATATTTTATATTTGTGTCATATTCCCCACGTGACATGGCTAAAGGACCTATACACTTTAAATTTCTAGAGATATAATCTTTGTCTACCATTCTGTCTTAGTCCCATTGTAAAAGGAAGCAATGGTCGCTATCAAAAGGCCATGGGACCATGTGGCTCATTTATAAAAAATATTCCAGCCTAAAATTCAAGTCGCGTGCCATGAAAGATTTATGTTTGTGCCGAATTTAGTGGGGCAGTCTGATTTTTATTTTATTTTTTCTCTCTCTCCTCCAGCTCTTGGTGATATACCAGCAGCCAAAACAAAAAGCTATCATTGCTAAGATATGAGTATCAAAGAATATAAAAAAATGTTTCTGCAAAAATCCTTTAGGGTCCAGTTAAATAAACCTATATAAGATATGTCTCATATTTACAAAAAATGTGATACTTTAAATCTTAACGCTCCCCCATTGCTCTTCTTCCTCACTTTGCAGGTTGACCTGTCACCATGACAACTGAAGCGGGCTCTGAGACAGAGGTGAAGGAGAAAGCCGAGGAGTCAGCCGCTCAGCCAGACCAATCAGAGAAGGCCAAGGAAGAAACGCAGGAAGAACCCAACGCTGAGGGAGAGGAGAAGGAAAAAGAGAAGGAGAAAGAGGGAAAAGGAATAGCTCGATTCCTGCCAACATGGCTTAAGAAGCAGAAGTCTCAGAGCCAGGTAAAATTCTTATTATAGACTTACTATATTGTCATGGCTGATTAGAAAACCTTGCTTACATTAGTTATTATATTATATTAAGCTGCAATCCTTTAATGTTCCAGTCATAACTGTTTTTAACAGATTTTTTACGTCTGTTCTTTTTTTTCGGACCCATGAAGACATCCCCGACCAAGGAGGTCCCACCCACAGAGGAACCAGTTAGCAAGGTGACCCAGGAAGAGGACGGGCCTGTCCCCGAAGTCAACGGTCACGCAGAGGAAGAGGAGGAAGAGAAGGAGGCAGTAAAGTCGGAGCAAGTGAAGGAAAAAGAAGCAGAATCTCATTCCACCGCCAGCGCAGACACTGAGGTATTGGTCGGGCGTAGCGTAATCTCTCTCCAGACCCCGTCAGTACACATGCTGGAAGATACTAGTACTGCAGTAGTTTTGGCCCGCCTATAACCATACTGCTTTTCAGAACTGTGTGTTGTGTTGTACATCATGTTGTTATTTTTTTATGTATAAATCCTTTTCAGTAGCGTGTGGCGGCGCTTCAAATAGTTGCGGCCCGGAGGCTCGCTCCACACAAAGCATCATCTCGCTATGTACTTGTGCATATGTGACAAATAAAGCTATCTATCTATCTAGAAGACATGCATGTATTTAGTTTAGTTTGATTAAACCAAAGAAAATGTGTACAGTGCATAAATGTTTAAGGAATGGCTTGACCATTCATTATTCTATTGTTAATAGAGCGAAAAGAGTTTGATTGTGGCATTAGAATTGTGTTAATATAATAACCGTGTTAATTGTCAATATTGGATTTACATCAAAACTGCTGCGAGTTTACAAAGAGTAACTACCACACACACAGTAACCTGGTGAAAAGCATTTTTGCATAAACAAATTTTCTTCTTTGTGAGTCAACCACATGTTGTTTTGGACACACAGACTTCAGTTACTCATGCTTATAATGAACAACAAACCCAGAGATGAGAGATTGTTCGATAGTCAGATAGCATCTTACACACACACACACACACACACACTGCCCCATCCAGTGATCACATCAGGCCACCCAGGCCCACCCAGTGACATCAACATTTCAGCAATCAGGCCAAAAGAAACGCCTGCAGACTGGAAGCGGAATAACAAAAGAGAGAGAAAACACAGTCTTCCTTCTTACTTACTTATTTACTTTGGACAGATGGATTTTATGCGATTTTCCTTTGCGACTACACAATTTATTTTCAAAGACGTTTTTACATGACAGCCACAGTGGGGAGCCCTGTGTGTAACTGTGTTTTGATGTAATTGTGTTGTTTTCCTTTGCAAACTCTGATAGCCTGCCAAGGACGAGAAGGTGGAAGAGAGTGCTGAGAAAGTTCCAGACGAGACCACGGGGATAACAGAGGGAGAAGGGGCAGAGGAGCAGAAGAAGGAGCAAGAAGGAGAGGAGGAAAGGGGAGGAGGAGAAGAAGAAGGCCACACCTCACTTTTCCAGTCTCCTCTTCGTCTGGTGAGGAAGACCAAGATGAAGCTGATGGCGTGTCACGTGGCCCTCCTGGACGGGACCGACTTCACCTGCGAGGTGGAGGTAAGACTTTGACAAAACTCTGAGACAGGTTGCTGTGATGCTGCTGCAAATTGTTAACGCACACTTCCTTAACATCTGTTAAGATAACAAAAACAAGTAGTTAGTTGTGTTCCGATCACATTGGATTGAATCAATGTGGTGCAGAATCTGTTAGAACGTGGAGAATGTTTGTAGTTCTCTACTTTAATATTTTCCACTTTAAGTGTCATGATGCAAGATTTAAAAAAAAAAAAAAAAAATCTCTAACTAGTCTGCGTTTCTCTATTTGATGTAGCAAGTTCAGTGTACGAGTGACAAATTAGACACTGACATACTGTACATACTGTAATGGGAATCAATGGGAATATCAACAGCTTGTTGCTGCTGACGGACATTTACACATTGTCCACTTTTATGTCCTCCTGCTAGTCGTGTAGGCCACACGTGAGTGGCAGTGTGTCAATGACGCAATTGCTAATAGGATCAGATTTGGTGTGTGTGTCTGTGTAAGTATGAGCATGGGGGTATTCAACTTTTAGACTCAAAGTGCAGTTATGGCAGAAGCACCCGCTCACATTGTTTCGGGCGTGGTTTAGGGGATAAATGCAGAGCACGCTACAGGGGCTTGTCTGGTGACCAGAACACACACACACACACACACACACACACGCAAACAAAAACCTGGCAGATTATGGGGGTCCCTCCAGATTAGTTTCCTGCATCTGTTACTCCCTAACATGCACGTGTCTTCTACCCCTCTACACACAACATCACATGCCGGTGTCACAGGTTCTGTTGTAACCATTTATTATCAACAGTGATTAAAACTATTTCTCTAGTAGCTCCCTAAGTGACAACCCTGTACGTGTTTTAATTTGGTATTTATTAAAAATCTAGTGTGAGATAAGAATAAATAATTTGGCCTAAAATGTTTCTCCACTATCGCCTATTATCTGATGGTCCTTTTTTACATGAATGTTTTCTCATTATTACCACATCTTCTGGTAAACATCTAGTTTTTTTTATTTGTTTTTTATTTTTTGTAAGCAACACTCCTCAAATTCCCACACTCACTCACATTCAGTGGGAAGCTGCCCAGAATAGCCATCTTTCAGGTCCACTGGAACTGTTAACAGTTAAGTGCCTGGTTCGAGGGCCCCTCAACAGAATAGGGAGCATTTCATCATGTCTCGATTTTCCCCATTTGGTTTGGGGATTTCAACTGGCAACTCTACCACAGTGAAACCCCTTTTCCCTGATCTACAGCCCAACAGCATGCCTGTGAGTGTCTACGGTTGTTTGAACACTAGCTGCTTTGTCTCGCAACTGAAAACGCTGATACGGCGACTAACTGCTATTGTCCAATATATACACACACACACACACACACACACACACACACACACACACACACACACACACACACACACCCCCATCCATCCATCCATCCATCCATCCCATTCTCCACGCACTCGCATAGTTAGGTCGCGAGAGGGTGAGATGCACAATGCATTCCAGAGATTAAATTTTCTGTTTTGCCCAGCAGGCCTCCAACACACACACACACGCACATGCCAGTTTCTACTCAAACTCTTAATTTCTACCATCATCCATCTGTCCTATTTATTAACTAATGGCATCAAATTTATTCCAGTGTAATAACTATATGCATATTTTATAAGTTGTAATGCCCTGAATGAAAATCTTGTCCATAGGTTTTCTGCCTCTCGGTGGGTTTCATAGGAGAGTCTTAGTGTCACATGGTCTTAATGCTGTTTCTAAGAATGCCATTAGCATTGGTTTCAGCAGGATTTTGGTGTCACACAGTTTAAGTACCGTTACAGAGAATTCATTAGGCTTCAGACATGAGTCAAGTAGTGTTTGCAAATATTAGACACCATTGCTTTAGGTTTGATGCATAGAGCTGTGCATGTTTACACTGAAAAACAAGATGCAGAGAAGCATCTTAGCCATCTAGCTCTTGTATGATCGTTTCATGGTCTTAGGTTTTTTCATATTTAAATGAATCCATTTGAATGAATCTCACATTTTGAGCAGTTTGGTTCTTGGTGACTGGGATTCAACTTATACAGTCATTTCTGTTGTTGTAGATACAGGCTGTAAAATGGGAACGTGTTCAAAAGACAATTTTTGAATATAGTCAATAGTAGATCAACGGTCTCAATATAGTAAATAAGTTAAACCTCTCACATCATAATGTCTGTGTGACAACTGATCTTAGGTAATGCCTTGCTTAGAGGCAGAAAGCCAGACACAGAAACGCTGAAAGGTCACATTCTCACATTCTTCGGGTGTTCAGAATGCAACTGCACTGTTGGTGCATGACTGTGGCGCATGTCTTTGACCATGTAGAGGAAAATACCACAGATGTTTTCAGCTGTCCTCAGGACAAGAATAAAAAGGGACTCTTTCATCCTCTTTCCTTCCACTTTCACCACGCTTCCTTGGCTGTCTGTGCACAGTATCTGTGTGTGCGTGTGCATTTGTGTCTGCGTCTGCACAGTGTTAAACTGAAGCTGCGCTGACAGAAAATGGAAAAGAAATGATCATTATTTAATTTTCTCAACTTTTTCCCTTTCCCACCCGCTCTCTGTCTGACCTTCTGTCTGTCTAAAGGGCGCCGTTGTGTGTTTGCGTGCTTGCACATTGCATGCATGGATGTGTGCTAAATGTCATTGTCATAGTTGAGTGTGGAGGATTTTATGACTAAGGCCCCCAGCAGGCCCTTGAAGGAATGTGTTGCCCAGAGACAGACGGAGAGACGGAAAGAGACAATAATAGGACCGATGTAAATAAAACACAAGAAACTGATGCATTGATAGAGTATTGAAGAAGTGTTTCATGAGACCATATAAAATATATTTTTTTTTAATTTTTTGCTAATGTACTCCTATTCTTGTAATCATATTTGGAAACCTCATTTTGTAGATTTCTTAATGTTTTCCCATCAAAACAAACAGTAATGTACAAACTTAATTCTTGTGTTTGAATCTCTCTCTTTCGCTGTAGAAACGTGCCAAGGGCCATTACCTTTTCTTTAAGGTGTGTGAGCACCTTAACCTGATGGAGAAGGACTACTTTGGACTCTCATACAAAGACAGCCACGAACAGAAGGTGTGCATTCTCACACATACACACGCATACTAGGGGTATGCATTCGTATTGCAATTCATTTTTTTCTAATGGCGTGTATAGTATCACATGGGAAAAGTAACAACATTCACATACTGTGAATTATTTTTTTTATTTTTTTATTTTTTTTAAATTGAGAATCGTTTTTTAATTGAATATCAATATTGAAACAAATCATGAAATTTTCTGAATCGTGCACCCCTAACGCATCTGCAGGATGTGCTGTATGCCAAATAAGTCCGTAATATACACATATAGTAACTGCAGACACAGGCGTCTGTATACGGTTTTGTGACAGTGTTTGATGATTGAGGTTAACTTTTTTCCTGCTCTGTCTCACTGCCTCTCGCTCGCTCCCTCCAGTGTTGGTTGGATCCCACTAAGGAAATCAAGAGACAGATACGCAGTAAGTTTTATTTTTCAAACATCCATCCATCCATCCATCCATCCATCCATCCATCCATCCATCCATCCATCCATCCATCCATCCATCCATCCATCCTTCCATCCTTCCATCCATCCATCCCTGCCTTGACGAGATGTTTCACATCATACAGGGACTCCAGCTTCTAAGCCAATCGGCACTGAATTAAATATAAATACTGAATTAATAATAGGGATCAAGTGTCCCCATATTTATAGACAAACAAACATCACAATTCACTCATACAAAGCCGGAGACATTTGAAACCAAAACGACAGCAGCCTTGCCAGAGCTGGCAGCATGGTGGAGGTTGCTAAAGTGTGATCGCTCTGCTTCATTATTTATCAATGTCTTTATTAACTGTTTTTCATTTATAAAGGCGGGGCGCGGTGCGGCATCTCACCTTTTGTTGATAGACGGCTGTCAAGTGTGTGTGCAGCAAACCAAGCATAGTTCAAGCTTTTTTTTATTTTGGAATGGCCGCACGCGCCCGTAACACTTAAAAGAGTATCCATTTGTGATGACCTCAGTGCTGAGCACAATGACACAAAAATAACTACAAAAAAATTATTAATCAGGTTGTTGCTTCTCCAGTTTAGTCATTTAATTTGTTAAGAATTTAATGAGAAATTGTAGTGTTTGTGATTGTTTTTCTATTTTTTTGTTTGTGTTTTATGTTATTATTTTCCTGAGGGAATCCCTCCTTTTTCAAAACGGGCTTTAACACACAGCCTAACACTTCAAATTGCACTTTCTAGGAGGTAGGCTTTGTAAAAACATATAATTTTGACTCATAAAGTGTTATTTTTGTGCGTGCGTGCGTGCGTGCGCGTGCACACAGCACCAGCACCACACAAATGACAGGTTTGACACCATTCTGCTCTAAGCTACCATCACCTCCCTGCGTCCCATACCAGACTGGGACCTAAACGTTTTTCATTGAACGTTTTCTTTTTTTATTTTATAGGTCCTTGAATAATTTTAGAAAAATCAAAGCTGCTGCATGTGCTCTTACAGGCTTTCTAGACCACCCTGTTATATAAAGATCTAAAACAGAGTTGTTGCAATCATCACCTGTAAGAAGTGGACAAACATTGACTCTTAATAAGAGTCCAAGATCTTAGTGATCGTTTTTGAAAAAAGAATGATGAGCCACATAAGGAAGATATGAAGAAAGTTGTGAAAAGTGTGACAGCAGAACAACAAGAGGGGAAAACTTCACTCCAAGAAGCTGAAGTAATTGGACCGAGTGCCAATAAAAACCAAACTTGAACCCCAAAATCTTAGCTGTCTGCACAACAAATAGCACCAAAAATAGAGCCCCTTCTTAGATGTCACTTTGACAGATAATGAGAACAAGATTTCGTCTCGTTCTCAAAGTCAGGCTGAATGTCCCTGGAAGCCAAGCAAAGGCCTCGGAGTCTGGATTTAGTCCAGGCAGCAGACCCCCTTTAGTGCGTGTGGCTGATGTTAATGTTTAACAGCACCACACATGTTCTCTCCGCAATCAAACTAACCTTTGTGGGTCTCTCACTGTGCCAATACTGTCAGTGCACTGTCATGGAACATTTGCAGCCAATTCTAAAGTGTAGGATCATAAGGGCAAGAATATTGTATTATCTATAGTCAAATTCTTTCAGTTTAATGCAAGTCACATTCATACTTTTTATACTATGTAGAAAAATATCTTTTAATAGAATGAGTCACCGAGAAAGGCTGGTTATGAAAGACCTGTGGATGAGAAGTGATGAATTGTTGCCAGGAGGAGTGTAGTGGATGTAGAAAGATGATGGCTAGGGTGTGTATATGTATCAGTATGTATGTGTATGTGTGTATATTCTGTGTTTTGTGGATGGCACGTGATCTTGTAGAAAGAGGGAATTGTCACAAGAGACTTCAAAAGCACTTAGTGCTGCTAAAAAGTCATACAAACTCAATCACACTCCCAGACACATATCATACACCAACACACATCCGTACTCAGACATGCTAGGAAACAGGACTATCTGCACTCAGAATCTTTCCGTATTTTTTTTTTTATAAGCGACAAAAATGAAATCTGTGGAAAGAGCAAAAACACCATAATAGCATGGAATGGAAAATGACTATTTCACCTTGTTTTTACCTGAAGTGTTGCATCTTTTCCTCAGTTAAATTGTGTCATTGTTGAGTTTTGAGTTTCCTTCATGTCACTTCACAGTGTGCCACATTCTCTCTGCTCCTCTGGGATGCAGCTGTGAAGGCGCTGTGTGTTCACGTTGGCAGTGTGCATATACATGGACACGTGTGTAACCTTGGAGGACGAAGTGATCTTGATGCGATGTCAGCTTTTCTCAGATGGAATTTTCCAGACAACGTGATCTCCATCTTATATTCTGTGTGTGCGTGTGTGTTGGGTGGAGACAGAGACAGTAGCAGGCAGGGCAATGTGGCCTCCTGTGGGAATGAGAATAGGAAATTGGAGCCAAATGAAGACTGATAGGTAATCCAAAAGGAAACCGTATTATGACACAATGAGGATGATATAATGGTGATGTTGCGTGTCTTTGTTTCTGATTATCATCATGATAAAGATTACAATCTGGTACTTGATGAACCAGAGAGAGAGAGAGAGAGAGAGAGAGAGAGAGAGAGACTTAGTACTATCTAAAAGCTGTTCTGCATTAGTTGCCGTCGGTCACACTGGTCACATCTCTCTCTCTCTCCAACACACACTCACACAGATGGGCAGAGGGATGAATGGAATTGCATAGAAATAAAAATAACCCACTACTCCCATTTTAGACTCTGTTTTCTTAGTCCTGTACTTATTATACCTAATGTTATTGTGCTGGAACTGACTCTAAACATCATCTCTCTTTCTCCAGGTAACAACTGGCAGTTTGTATTCAACGTCAAGTTCTACCCTCCCGACCCCTCATTGCTCACTGAAGACATTACCAGGTACACACACGTTAGAGATGTACCAATGTTTACTTAAACCTGCATTAATAGACTTCTTATGGAGATTTTGGGCAATGAAAAAACAAACCGTAAACAAACACTGACATATCACCTTTTTGAAGTTGTTTTAGGCATTTGTTAGCAAACAGATGTTTACACGTTTAGCAGACACGGATTAACATTTATTTGGAGTAATGTTTTCTCTTCACCTGATGAATGTAAGTCCAATATTCACTCTTTCCTCCAGCTCTTTTTTTTTTTTTTTTGGTCTTCACTAGTCTGGCTGAACAGATGTACATTGCTGGGATAAAGCCTGACATGCCTTCACTATCGGGGCTTAGCACCGCCCAGGATGATTGTGATTGGTTTAAAGAAACACAAACAAGCCAGAGCGTCTCAGAATAGATAGGCGGTGTAGCCAGACCAATGCTGACAGTACAAGTGAACTGAAGCATTACAGTTGTGTGCTGTAAAGCCCAAACAATAAACTCAAAGATGCTAAAAGACAGAAGTGTGGTGAGCTGCAGAATTGGGTGATAATTGTATGTGGGGTTATAAGTGAGTGATCCCCTTTACATTACACACAATCATTTGACTCATTGTCTTAAATAATATGGCTTGGTGCAGATTTGAAATTTCAATTTGAAAGTTGATTTTCATATCTATGCCCCACAATACAGCAAAAGTAAAAAAAACACAGAAGTTGGCATTGTACACATTGCTTATTCATTTATATGTGTACTCATGAATGCACACACACAACCAAGACAGGCATGCTTTAAGCACACAGCATTTAGATTGGAGTGTGTGTCTAATGGAGCGAACAACTTCTCCAATGGTTTTTAGCTAAAGGCTAAGCGAGGACACTCACTAACACGCATACACTCATCCAGATAGGTACCAACAACTGACCTTCATTGTGTTGCTCCAGTAACTGCTATTTTTCCTCCATCACAATAGGTGTGTAATTTTTGCCTCTTCATCTTATAAGCTTTTGTTGAGGGATGCAATACAATTTCATGCCTGTTTTTCACAGGGTCTGCCTCAGCCTGTATGATTTTATGTATTCATATATTTAAAGGTCCCATGACTTGGTGCTCTTTGGATGCTTTATATAGGCCTTAGTGGTCTCCTAATACTGTGTCTGAAGTCTCTTTCCCAAAATGTAGCCTTGGTGCAGAATTACAGCCACTAGAGCCAGTCCCACATTGAGCTTTCCTTAGTATGTGCCATTTCTGAGTCTGTAGCTTTTGAGGTGAAGGCTGGGGGTGTGGCCTTGTCTAACTGCCGCTTTTAACCTTGCCCCTTATGACCTCATAAGGAGCAAGATTCCAACTGAGCTTTCATTTTCTCAAAGGCAGATCAGGATACCCAGGGCTCGGTTTACACCTATCCGTACGCAATTTATAGCCACTGGGGGACCATGGGCAGGCAGGGGAAACTCATTAATGTTAAAAATCCTCAAAGTGAAATCATCATGCCATGGGACCGTTTTTAAATAGAAAGTAATGCCTTTCATGTAAGATTTTTTTTCTAATCTGTTTGATACGGCAATAACCTATATTACCATGGTAAAATCCAATACTGTCCTGGGGCAATATGTTTGCCCAGTGAAGAGAAGCTCTGGTACTGGATGACTGGGCTTTAAGCCTCTGTGTCAGCAAGTCCTGCCAAAGTGACTTTGAATGACATTTTTCAGCAGCCAGGATGATGCATGTACCAGCACCCTGAGGTGTCTTAATGAGTCATTCACACAGAAGCTCCATTCACATAATAAGATTGTTCATGAAGGTGTACAGCAGGGGAGAGCTTACACTGTTGTAAATCCACACAACCACTGGACAATTCACTAACTGCAAACACACATGTTATGCTCTGTCTGTCTGTCTTGGTGAGGATTAGACATTATTATTATTACGTTATCCCAACTAACCAGTGTACCAGCACACTCAGAAAGTTCTACAACAAACACAGCACCAACAAAGACATTTAATCCGCACCAGCTGACCCTGTGCTCGGGCCTCACAGAAGGCAATTTGGCTGCTCGGATTGCTTTATTATTATCATGAACAATGGAGCCGGTTTCAGTTAAAAGAAAGGCTTAAAGTGTTTTTGTTTTAATTTTTTATTAGACTTCATTCAACAAAATCCCACCCTTTTCTCTCTTGTAGGTACCTGTTGTGTCTGCAGCTCCGTGAAGATGTGGCTTCGGGTCGACTGCCTTGCTCTTTTGTCACTCACGCTCTGCTGGGCTCATACACATTGCAGGTAGAACACATTATGTATGAATGTAAGAACTATATGTCTGTGCCTATGTGTGGTCTGCAGTTTCCACAAGTGACTTTTCCTCTGTACGTATCTCTTTTTTTATGTTTACAGGCTGAAGTTGGTGACTATGAACCCGACCAGCCTCGGCCTCTGGACAGCGTCAGTCAGTTGACCTTTGCGCCCAATCAGAGCAAAGAGATGGAGGAGAAAATTATTGAACTCCACAAGTCTCACAGGTCAGAGAGAACCGAGCCATGCAGTCAAAAGTAGTCAGGGACAAGTATACGTGTCTTTTTCTTGCCATTGAAAGCTGTAGATATGTTTACTTATGTTTGTAGCATACCTGTTACCTGTAGTAAATGGAGCATGACTGGATCGTTTTCATGTAGTGTATAATTCAAACATTAAGGAAATATGTATGATGCTATTGTTATTTTGAGGAAGTTTGTAGTGATTTACCTTTTCTGGGTGTTTAGGGGAATGACACCAGCACAGGCCGACACCCAGTTTCTAGAAAATGCCAAGAAACTATCCATGTACGGGGTGGACCTGCACCATGCTAAGGTATGAATAAATTCTCCTCTCCTCTCCTCTCCTCTCCTCTCCTCTCCTCTCTCTCTCCTCTCCTCTCCTCCTCTCCTCTCCATTGTTGTTAACATCAGGGGATTTGCACAGTTTCTTTGATGTGGAAAGAGTGTTTGGTGTCACTGCATCTGTGTGTGTCAGCTGTACAAATACTCAGGGAGGCCATTGCCATGGGAACAGCCAGTCTCTCACTGGGATAGCAGGTCATCAGCAGAGTTCGTGCATGTTTCTATGTGTGTCTGAATGTTTTTGTACGAGACGGGCAGAAAAAATTGGAAAATAGACATGAGAGAGAGAGCAAGTAAGAGAAAGAGGGAGAGTGTGAAAATCGAAAGGATCTGTGATCGCGAATACAGAGAAGACCAAGACATGACGGACAGCGCTAAGCTTATCATAAGATGGGGACAGATCCTTGTAAGAGAGACAGAGGCGAGTCCCCTTTAAGAGCCTGCTCCACTTGTTTGCAACATAGAGAGGGAACCAGGGGAAAAGATGAGAGCAGCAGAGTGTTTCAAATGATGCAAATCCTTTTTTTTCTGACATACCAGAGTTGTGGGAATTCAAGGGGCAGATCTATTTTTTGCCTTGCACCATTCATTTGTTGCATGTTTCATGACCCCAAGGCCCCTGGAGAACCCCTTTTTAAATACCATATGTCAAATACTATTTTTATCAGAATATTAAACACAAATGCACTTCTGTATGTTTAACAGAAATACAATTTGACACATTTTAACCACCGGATACAAATGTCCTAATCCCAATTTGCAATTAAGATTTTAATAGTCATAATAAAAAGTATTTTTCACCCAATACATTTTGTGATATGCATTGTTTGTTTGTCTGGTTTAAAAAAAAAAAAAAAAAGAAGAATCTGCAACAGGCCATGTATATGTTTACGGGTGCGTTATTGTAATAGACCTTTCTCATGGAAGACATTTTGACATCCTTCCCAGGAAGAAAAGCACAAGTATTAATAATAAAAGTAAAGATGTCTGCTTCAGTTTTGAGGTCCTGGTATAACTCACTGTCACACACTGAGGAGTTTATGTATTTCTGGATTCACCAATTTGTCGCTAGTGATCTTGTACTAATTGCTTCAGTCACTAAAGATATATTGTGTATAACATCAAAGCAAATGGAAAAAATAGTTTTCCTACTGCATCCATTGTGTCAGTGTGTGCAAGAAAAAAGTGCTAAAATGTATCTACTAGGAGCACAGAGATCGATGAGCAGCTGATGGTATGTCAAGGACATGTGACATGGTTGTGTTTCCCAGGCAAACTGTCCAGTGTCCACATATTGCATCCTCCATTAGTCCAACAGATTTGACTACTGTAATCAATACCTCCCTTACCATTACCAGATGGCCTTGGACTTAAAAGCTTTGTCAGCAAGTTAGTCTGTGCGCTAACCATGTTAGGGAGGTCCACAGTTCTCTCTCTCTCTCTCTCTCTGTGTGTGTCGAGTTTCTGTTGACCTTAAGCAGACTGCTTTAGCAATCAATTGATGTACAGTATGATCTGATTTAGACAACCAGGCAGCATGTACAGATGTTCAACAGATTAAAAAAAAAACAAAAGATGATAAAATGTTTTTTTTGTTTGAATCTTGACTATTACAGGACTCTGAGGGTGTGGACATCATGCTAGGTGTGTGCGCCAATGGACTCCTGGTTTACAAAGACAGGCTCCGGATAAATCGTTTCGCTTGGCCCAAAATACTCAAGATTTCATACAAGAGGAACAACTTCTACATTAAGATCAGACCAGGAGAGGTATGCACCCAGACACAAACACACACCCGCACACACAGGCTGGAAATACTGCGGTTTACTCTGCCCGCTCATGGAATTATTCTCTGTAATGTCAACATAACGGAGTGCTCCTAACATACTGTATTGTTTGAGGTAGTTTCTTGTAATTTTCTTGTCTTGAATATGTCATAATTTCTGTTGTTTACATGTTTCTTTGATAGACTGAGCAGTTTGAGAGCACGGTGGGATTCAAACTCCAGAATCATCGCTCCGCCAAAAAGCTGTGGAAAGTCTGTGTGGAGAATCACAGTTTCTTCAGGTAGAAATACACACTATGCAGCAAACACGTATTTCACAGATTGCCAGTCCGGAGTTTAGGTTTCGGGTAAAACAGCTTGTGAGATCATGTTTAATGAAGGATAGTGTGCTTTATCAAACTCAACAAAAGGCTAGGTGGGTCTCTTCTCAGAGAAAATGTTGGGACAGAGAGTGTATTTCTTGTGGTTGTTGAACCAGTCTGATGCCAGGGGCAATACATACGCACACACACACATACACACACAAAAGATTAACCAGGTTTTCTCTCTCTCTCTCTCTCTCTCTCTCTCTCTCTCTCTCTCTCTCTCTCTCTCTCTCTCTCTCTCTCTCTCTCTCTCTGTGTCTCTGTCTCTCTCTCTCTCTGTCTCTGTGTGTGTTATATGCTTGCATTTTTTTGTGTGGCAGAGATAAGAGGTATAAGCTTTAATATCCTGTTGTGAGAACAGTTGCCTGAAAAAAAATGTATGCCTCTCTTGTGCATACAGATGTGAGCGTTACATTGTTTTGTAAAGTGACACGTTTAAAAATTCACATTTACCCATCTTTCCCCCTCCCTGTTTCTCGTCTGTAGGTTAAACGCTCCAGAACCTCCCACCAAGGCCCGCTTCTTGACTCTGGGCTCCAAGTTCCGTTACAGCGGGCGAACCCAGGCCCAGACCCGCGTGGCCAGCTCCCTCATAGACCGACCTGCACCCAACTTTGAGCGCACCTCATCCAAACGTATCAGCCGCAGTCTGGATGGAGGTAACACACTCAAACACAGAAAGAGAAAGATGCCATGTGAATGGACAGACGGACAAAAACAGGAGTGGGAGGAATGCCGAGCAGATGAAAGTGGGGATTTGCGCGTGCGTGTGTCTGTGTAAAAAGCTAGTGTCTGACATTATACCGGAAATAGCTACAGCATATGTTTCCTGTCACCGTGTGAGAGACAGAGAAAGAGATGGAAAGAAAAAAATGTGTATCTAAAAAAAAAAAAAAGCCCTCACAAAAAGGACTTGCATAAACACAGTCTGTCATGGCAGAGAGAGGGGTTGCTGAGCAGTGATCACATTTAATAATTGAACTTGGATTCATATTGTTAATTTCTGCAAAAGATTGTTGCTCAGTAATATTTTAAATGAGATCAAATACACATTTTGTGTTTTGTGGTTTTCCGGTTTGGCCTTACAGATTCCACCTCATGCAGCCGTGCATGCTGTTTCAAGTGTCAGGTTATTCCACAAGCTCACATTTCCCCCTGTTGGATGAATCTTTTCACTACAAGCCAACATCCTTGTAAAGTTAGCGCAGTTTTTTTTTTTTAACCGATATCAAAGCAAAGTGTAAAAAGTTGAACTGACAACAGCAGCTACAACATTAGCTGCAATCTGTGTAGAAAGTGGTTATGTTCCTGGAGAAAAACAAACCAGTGATCTTCAACTGTACAAGTACACACAGTAGCTGCCAGTGAAATTATCAGTTTTTATTGTGTTAAATTGTTATCAATGTCTTTTGTTTTTTTTCTCATCTCTTAGCACCGGTGATCAACATAACTGAAGCTTCATCTGAGAACGGACGTGAGCCCCACCTGGAGCTCCACTCTGACTCTAAGGTGTGTGTGTGTGTGTGTGTGTGTGTGTGTGTGCGTGTGCGTGTGCGTGTGCGTGTGCGTGCGTGTGCGCATTTGTGGGTACAGAAAAAGAAGGTAATTGTTATATTATCACTTAATAATTTTGTATTTGCTTGTCCTTAGAGTGTGTAAAAGTTAAGATTTTTTAAAATATTTTTTTATTACACAACATGCATTTCTCCTGGGCCGATATACTAATATTTTCTGATGTGGTAAACACATGAGGAACCATGCAGCCGTCTTATTGCAGGATCATCTCACATCTGAAGTTGTACGCATGTAGGGAAAAACACAGTTTGAATTTGTGTTAGAACAATGAAATGGTAAAACAAGGTTGATATTATTTCCACTCCAATCCAGCGCCTCCTAGGCTACTCTGGTCGTGATTGAAGAAGAATTGGCAACAGAAGTGTTATGAATAGCTGACTGTTTAAGACTACTTTGGGACAATGCAAAGTACCAGGGGTTTTGGGAGGCTCACTGTGTTTTTTATGTGGTTACTACCAAGACTTCGAATCACCTTTACGATAAGAGCCCTATGCTAATATTCTTTCTGTTTTCACAGGATCATTTAGATACTTAATTTTGCCTGGGGCTGGGATGGTATGGATTTTTTTTTTTCTACCGCGGTTGTAAAGCAAGAAATTCCTGCGCTAGTGCGGCATACCCCCTTACGAGAGTAGCGTAAGTTAGAGCGAGAATGGCAGGGTGCCTTAAAGCGTAACTTAAATGCAACCTAGGGTCTTTTTGTGAATGTACCCGAGTCAAACTTTCGTTTAAAAAGATAACGAAAGCGCCACTTTTAAGATTTACTGTATTTTGGTTTTGGGTCAAATGGCCGAAAGGGCTCTACACATGAACTTGAGCATTGAGAACAACTCACTTTAGTTGTTGGTTTTTCCGGTGGCTGCCATCTCACCAGTCAAAAAGAGTTTGTGTACACAAACAAATTCATGTGTAGAGCGCCTGGTGATACTTTGAGCAAAGTTTCAGGGTTTGTAGTGTTTTGAAAATAGTGATTTTGATGCGATCATAGTAGTGCCCCTAGCACTCCCATTCAAAAGGCCATTCGTCCTAATTATGCTATATTGACTCTGGTACATTCACATAAAGAGCCTAGGTTGCATTTTGGCGAGAGTTACGCTGTAAGTGAATGACATCAGTGCTCGTGTGGTCGCGCAAGGAGAGCAAGCAGTAACAGCAAGTTGCATATGAGTGCCACTGTGAGGAAAAGAGAGGAAAAAGAGATGTAAAGTTGATGTAAAGTGAACAATAAAACAACAAGTTAGAGCTTCTCAAGACACGGTGGCTTTACCCGTTGTCAGTACCGCCGGTAAAGTGAATGGTGTTACCGCCACATACTTGGCAACACCTTGGCAGTGCCCAGGAGGTAAACTGGCGTCTCTCCAGCTACCAGTCCACACTCCGTACTTTGTGCATGCCAATGTTTTTTTTGCTGTGATGATTTTTTGGTGGCGTGCTCAGACCCGAGGTAGGCGTCACGTGACCACAGTATTGGTACGGTAACCGTCCCAGCCCTAACTTTGCCTCCTCTAGGACCATAAGCTGTGCATTTGTGTGCAAGTGAAAGCAGTTACACAGGCCGAAAAAAACGGACAGAGAAAGTTTCACGTCTTCATTTAATACTATGCAGATTAATATGATTATCTTTGTCTCAAAGGTTTCCTTTGGATCTTAACATTAATATTATCTTAGAGCAGCTACTATAGACTGCCTGCCAGGCAGGTGTAAACGATTTGACTCAACATCTAATGGCACTGCTGTCTACTGAAGAGTGTCCTGGACCTTAGCACCGATCTATGTCCACTGGTGGGACTGTGCCTACTCCTTATAGAGTATTATGTATGTTATGCATGCATCCTGTTCCACTCCCCACATTCCCTTCTCTCTGCCCGCGCTCACTCCCCAGCACTGTGGAATTGACCTCTTGTCTTAGCCTTCGTCCAGTTGTGGCACCCTGTTTGACACTGTTTCTGCACACAACTGTACTCTACACTGTGCTCAACCCTGCTATGTTCACTTTGAACCTATTTTTGGTGTGTTGTTCACTGACTAATGTTCTATCTCTTTCCCTCTCTCCTTTTTCATTCACACACTCCCTGTTTTTTGTTGCTTTGTTCACTACCCTACTTGCATGCTGTCATTGTTTTCATAATTTTATGAAAAAAAACTAAATGATATTTTTAATGCACATTGTGTTGGTTGTTTTGGTTTTATGTGTAACTTATTTTACTTCTTCACTGCTCGCTGCTACACTTTGTGGATGTGTGTGTACGACTCTCTTTTCTTTTCCCACCCACCTTATGTTCCTTTTTTTGTGTGCGTGTTTGTTTGTTTGTTTGTTTGTGTGCATGCGTGTGTGTGTGCGCTTCCCTCCTGCATTCCACCTCCATCAGTCAATCTTCATGTTTCCTCTCTCCTTCTCCTCATCATCCTCTCTCTCCTCCCTCCCCCCTTCCCTTGACACGATCTCTGAGTTCGACCACGGCTTATCAGACATTTCCGAAGACGACAACATCATCGACGACGCAACCGCCACGCACACACTGTGGGCCCTCCCCTCAAACACCTTCTCTCTTTTCTCCGATCAGCTGTCGGCTGATCTTGAACACCTCGCACAAAACCCTCCAGCCTCTTCCCCAATCGCAAGCTCCCAAACATGCGGTTCAGATGTTTCCCTAGTTGAGGAGGGCTGCCAGTCTGAAGCCAGAGAGTCAGCTGGATTACCAAATTGGTGGAGCTGGTTCTCTCTGAGGGGTGTGGTTAAATATTTGTCTTTCATCCTTTTTTTTCTCTCCATTTGGGGTAAGAATGAAAACAGGTGTCTGCCCACAAACCTACTTTCAGGATTAACAAAGAAACTGAGCTTTTTTACGTCCACCGTGTCAAAGCTCACTTTCAAGTCAACAGTGCCAGTCAGTGACCACAAATGTATCGTTACACCCAGATTATGTCAAATTTATAAAGGTTTGGCATTACAGTTAACTCGTTTTTTGGCATTTATTACGAGTTATCTACCTACAAAGGTCCGCAACTTTGTTCCCACTGTTCTTTGGCACCCAACACAACTACAATTGCCGTCAATTTCATCTCTTACCTGTCCTCCAGTTGTCTCTTCCTATTTCTCTCTCCCCTCTCTTTCTTCTCTGGCCTCTCATTTCTTTTCTGTCCCATCTTGCTCCTCTCTCTCCGCCCTCTCCTGCCCTATTCTAACCCCATCCATACACCGCTACCTCCTAAATCCTTCCCCTCTGTTCCTGCCGTGCCTGCTAGTCGTCTTCCTTTTGGCTGTGATGCTGACAGCCAGCCAGTCCTTGGTCTTGGCCCTGATTTTAGCCGCGCCCCTCGGCCTTACCCTGTGTTACCTGGAGAACGTGGTCTCCAGTCAACGAAAGGCAGTTTTGCCAATGTTCATCACTGAAACGCCTAACGATCAGTCTGAGGATCAGTTAGGCTCTCGTCTCACACCGACACACACGCCTCCACGGATAAGGCACCACGCTCACACGAGTGCTGTCTGGACGCCAGAGATGTGCGATCCTGCTGCATAAATACAAACAATACGCCTTTCAAACCCCTCTTCCATTCCCTTCACCTTTTTACCTCCTCTTTCTTTTAATATGTAAACTGTATGTCTGTACAAAAAGCCCAGTCACCTCCTTTCCCTCTTTTTTTTTTTCTTTTTGCTTACCATCCCTGCACCCCCACTATATTGTTTATAATAAATAACAAAGATTAAAATAAGTAAGATTAAAGAAAGTATTAAAACTCAGAGTTTATAAAGAATAAACAATGTTGAAATGTAGAAAGTATTATTATAGTGTTAAAATACAGAAAAGCTCTATTAGGTATATTAAGTAAAAATAAATTCAAATACTGTACAGGGACTGTTAGTAAAGGAGAGATTTGCAGCATACATAACTTTTAGTGATACGCAGAACACAGTTGTTTCAACCATTTGATGTGTTCTTTAAAAAGAGTCTTTATTAGGTGTCATGCTCAAAAAGGCATCCCCTCTGTGTTTGACACTCAGCAGATGAATGTCACACTCATCAAATGAAGTGACATAATGGTTTAAATTGGTCATTATGCAAGATAAATAAGCACTTCATCAAGAAACTAATATTGGTATTGACTACATTTACACTTGTTGGATTTTGCCTTTGTAGTGCAGAGAAAGATTAGTTGTATAGTAGATGTTATAACTGTACATACAGATATAAACCCACAATAGGTTAAGTAACCTCCTCAACACCATAGAACTAAAAGCTTTTTCTGTCTGTATATTATTGCTAATGAATGTTAAGAATAAACAGTGTTGCACTTACTCTGATCCTTGAGGTTCAGGACTCCCTCCTCGACCCCTGTCCGCTGTTCACTTTATTTTAAGTCAAACCTGTAGGGACATTTTTGTGGTTTTCCTGGTCAAATTAAACTGTTGCAGATGGAAGAGATATGGGATCAAAAGACAGGTTGGAAAGAATATTTCCATAGTCTGCTCATTTCCAGATTAACTATAATGCTACATCTTACACCCAGAGAATAGTTCCGTAGTTGTCCTTTTTGAATACAAAGTAGCATCTGTGTCCTTAAAAAGATAGATAAAGTGGATTTGACTTGGTTTTGGACACACTCTGAACACAGTATTGTAATCTCGTCATCTTTTTTTTCCTTCTCAGAATTTCTGTGCATAAAAAAAGTTGTTTAGGAAAAACGTAACTGTATGTGTATCTATATGATAGAAATATACTAGAGTGTGAATCGTTTTGTAATATAAGACGAGAACAGTCTTCAGCAGCTGCTGCCTCCCTTTATTGACCATCTCAGAGTCCTATCGTGGTACTGCTCCTGTGGTGCAAAGTAGCGCTCCCTGACACCTGTAGGTTTCTAGGGGGGGGGGGAGGTGAGAAAGTAGCTTTTCCCATCATCCATTTCACATTTTTCTTTCTTCGTGCCCCTACCCTCCTCATATTGTCATGACTGCTGTCGTCTTTGACAACAACATTGAAGGTTAAGGAGGTGGACTTGAGCCCTAGTGATGCGGAAGCCACGCCCACACAGGTCTGTAGGGTCTGTCTTTACCCAGCATGCTTTTGCAAATTCTCAGCAGAATAACGCAGAAATAATAAGACATTATGTGTATAGGTGTTTTTTTTTTTTTTTTTTTTTAAAGATATTTAATAGAAATGGTTTTACGGTGTAGTGGAGCACACATGCAGTAAACCTAACCTGTCCTTACTCTCTCCCTGACTTTACCCCATCAACAGTCACTTGGAGCCAGGGAGCTCGCCCTCTCTCAGGTTCACACATATTTATTGGTTGTTTGATTGTTCTTTCATTTGGTCTGTCAATCATTTGCTCGGCACGCGTTGGCTTGGTTTGTTGTTTGGGTTCACGTGTCTTTTAGGGTGAAGTTGCCCTAACATGATGATACAGAGTCCGTTTTTGCATTTCTCAGCTACTACAGATCCAATCTGGAATTTGTACAACAAACATATCTGAATATTTACATTGGCAGCTTGCGATATACTGTTATAAATATGTCTGTAATAATACTCTGTTTCCACATTGGTTCTGAGTGTAAAAACTGATTCTGAATGGGCATTTTCACCCCGAGTCCTCACTTTTGGTTGCACTCCTGTAGCTTATGGCTTCACAGATTCAGTTTGGTGTGTGGTTCATATCTTGGCTCCATCATCATTTTTGTGTTTCGCTGAAAGCACAATGGGGGTTGTTTGTTTGAGTAGCCTAAATGTCTGTTGGATTTTGTATGTTAACATGGGTACGAGTGAGTACATCATTGCATTCAATGAATAATACCAAAATGTTGTTAATTTGTGCCTGTACCCATCTTCCAGCCTTCATCACAGTTTGAGAAATGTTGCCCCCTCCTATTTTTCTTTTTAATTTTAATCTATACTTCAATCAAATGTATTTGATTATGATTTATTTGATGATGTGCCATTTATTTCATTCAATGATAATAATTTTTGATCCAGATTTTGTTTCATTTTGTAGAGTCAAGTTCATTTTATTTTTAATTTCAATTTTTTAAATACATTTTCTCTATTTCATTTTTTACTGTATGTCTGCCTTACAGAGTCCAATGAGAGTGCATGGGGACAATATTTATGTGAGGCACAGTAATTTAATGTTGGAGGTTGGTACTGGCGTCGTCTGATGGCTGAACATGAGAACTACATGTTTCTGTGTACTCTGACGCCATCAGAACTACAGTTTCCTCTGAACTGTACTATACTGTACAAGACTGCTGCCCTCTCGCACTCTCAGGCTCTGTTGCATGCCTGCGTGTGTTTATGTGTGTGGTTGTTTGTGTGTCAATTTTACAATCAATTCCAGCTATTTCCTTTTTTTTGAAAATGTTCTGGTATTAAATGATTTCAACGCTAATCGTCCTATTTTACATGGCAGCCATTTTGAACACATGGGCTTGGAAATTTCACTGACAACGTTGTCATGAATGATGTTTGTGGGGAGAAAGTGTCACTTAAAGCAGCACTTATACTGTTGTATCAGCAACAAATCAAATGACAATTTTTAAAAGGAGTTGCTCGTAGGGACAGACCCACAGAGAATGATCACAGTTCCCCCTCAGCTCTACGAAGCATTTTTGGCATCTTTTAGCTCATTGTTTTGATTTCATTGCCCGATTGGAAGGTCTGCTACATTGAACAGTTATTAGATCAGCAGCAGTCCTGCTCAAATTGATCTGATTGGGGACGTTAACTGCAGGTTGACCTTGTAACCAATGTTCCCTGGAAACTCCACATACTAATGAGTTGTACTAAATGTACCAAAGTGAGTGCAACAAAAGGCCATTAAGATATCTCCAGTGTTGCCTCTATGAAATGCAAAATATTTCTTTGATGTGTATCTTGCTACACAACAGTACAGTCGAGACTTTGTCTTGCAGGATTTTTCCAAGCTTCCCAATGGCTGCTTTGTGAATGGGGTCAGCCGTGTGTCCAACTTTTATGTGTGCTATGTGCATGTTGAGTTTTGTTTTGTGTGTTTTTTTTTGTTGTTTATCTTATTCCAATCTTTGATTGGTCAAAGAGTTTGATTGATGCCAGGCAGCTGCGTCTAACATGACTAACCCTGCCTCCCTAACCGTACGAGGAGCTTTCCTCCTGTTTTCTGGTGATTGGCTGCCAGCGTCGACTGATGCGGATAACCTACTAAAACAACAACACGTCTTTTTATACAACGTGGAACTGATAGTGATGTAATGCCAGTTGGTATCTGTAGTCTACGTAGTATCTTTGCCGCATACATACTAAATGAGTTTCAAGAGTAGATTTCTTCCCAATCAGTCAATTTCTGACGGAAATATTGATCCACCTCCTTTTTAAATAAATTCTTATTTTCTAATAACTGTATCTAATTGTATCCTGTAATATTTGTGATAGACAGAAAATGGCAGAGAGATCAAAAAGAAACATAAGGAGGGAAACAAACAGACTGTAGTGTTGAGTGAGAACGGGAACCTAACTGATACTAACTGAAAGTGGTTTAACGGTGACATGGGAATGCAGTGAAGCAGAGAGGTTAGTCTGATCATCACTATCAGCTCCACGTTCTGCAGTCTGCACAGCAATTCCTGGCTTGATTTTTTATTTTTTATTTTTAAGGAAAAGTCCTCAAGATGGAGAAGGCCCTGTTTCACTGCAGTGTGCTTATAAATGCTCAGTTTTTACATAGATATTTGAACAAAATATAACTGAAAACATGAGTTCAGACCCCCTTAAACGAGGCTGCAGTGAGGCATGGCATCCATCTTGTCTTCCTCCTGATTGACAGACTAATGTTCCTATGTTGATCCGAATTTCCCCATCCCTTTCCTTTTATCCTCCCCTCTCTCTTTCACTTGCTCTCTCCTCTTTTCATTTTCCCTTCTCCCATTAAATTTAACTTACTATTCATCCTGCCATCTTTCCTTCTAACCTTCTTTTTACTCCGGTCTTTACTTATGCGTCTATTATCATTCATTTTTCCTTTCCTCTGCTCTCCCTTCCTTCACCCCTCTCCCCTCATCTATCCTGTGCCCCTACCCTTTCCACCTCCACCCCACATCCCAAATTTTATCTCGCCACTCTTTTCCCTACCACCCATCATCCCTCATGTATCCATACTTATCTCATTTACTCTCCACCCCCTCCTTTTACCCCGCCCTCCTCCCTTCTTCCCTTCCCCTCCACTCCCTCATTAGGACCATGATAAGACCCAGGAAGACGTTCTGAAACACCAAGCTAGCATTAGCCAGCTAAAACGCTCCTTTATGGAAGCGCCACCTCCCTCTCCTCCTCAGCCCAACCAGTGGGAGAAACGTCTCACCTCCTCTCCCGCCACAACGATACGTATTCAACAGCAACAGCATGTGGTACGTCTGTCTGGATAATATTGTGTCAGAAAAGAACCATGAGGCATTTTCACTTCCAAACATTGTTCAGATAATTGCAGTGCTTCAAAACTGTTTCACGCAATTTGTTGCAAAGAAACAACAGAGTCCTCTCTCTCTCTCTCTCTCTCTCTCTCTCTCTCTCTCTCTCTCCTTACTCTTAGATGGGCATTTTCATTTGATGCTTTTCCTTGTTGGGCCTTTCATGACTCATCACTTGATGGACTGTATAGGTTTTATTTTTTCTTCTGTAGGAGTTCTTATTCCTTCTTTTAGCTGGACTCTCATCACATTTTACATCACATACATTTTCCTGTAGGGTTTGATTCTGTTGTGTCTACAATGTGACGGTCTGCTTGTTTCTGATCTCCTAAACAAATCTGTTTCATTCTGTTCTGGTTTATATAATCATTACAAAAGGTGGAGTTGCAAAGCATGGCTGCTCTTTATTTCTTTAGTTCTTATGCTATACTTCCTCTGTATGTGTGTTTTTATGTCTTGTGTTAACGCAGTGTTTTGGGATTTCTTGTCTCTGTTTTTACCATTTAGTCTCTTCTCTGTGTGTGTGTGTGTGTGTGTGTGTGTGTGTGTGTGTGTGTGTGTGTGTGTGTGTGTGTCTGTGTCTGTCTTTGGTTATGTGTGTGTATTGCTTTAGAGCCTTGAAGAGGAGATAGCTTCTGTACTTTTCAGTAGAGGCTCTGGCTTTTGTTCAGCGCCTTCTGCCTGCAGTATTCCTGAACCAACTCTAGAGGCTGATATAACCACTTCTACTACTTCCACTGCTGTCTGCAGTACCGCTGTTCTGCACAGGCTTCCTAATTCCCCAACTGCTCCACTCTCTGCCACCGAGGTGCTGCTACTTAACATGTAGGAGTCTGTTTACTTCCAATTCAGCCATTGGAAGTAAATTCAGATATCCTGCAATGCTTAAGTTAATTAATTAAAGATGCTTGCCAGACTGCACTAAAAAGATGCGAGCTGTCCATAATGCCTGCTGTGGATGCTGCTTGATGAATGGTAGTAATTTAGTGTCAAGGACCATTTATCCTGACTAATGGCCATGGTAAATCTAAAACAACTAACAGCTATGAATGCTCTGGATGTCAGGAGGTCCTCTTTGTTTTGTGATGGTAATTATGTGTGTGGATTGCATGCAAATATAATCTGCTGCATTAAAAAACAAAAAATCTTCACCAGCTCCTTTAGGCAGAAATAACAGTATAAAGCACCGTTCGCATCACACACAAAGAAAAAAAAAAAAGACAAAGGAAAGCCATTATGTGTTGCCTTTTTTACATGAGCTTTTAAAAAAGGCACACATGACACCTGAAAAGAATGAACTAAATTAATTTTTGGAATGCCACACTTATGTTTCTCTTATGTTATACCCTTCTATGTTCATTGATGGGATATTCTCTTTCATCTATCTTCCATGGATCTTTTTATTTCCTATCCTTTTCAGCGCTTTCATGCCGTCTGTTTTACCGCCAGCTGCAGTGAACTTAATACTGTATAGAAGTGAACTTGACTGAGCATGAAAGACCAAGATCCAAGTATAATACTCAACCCTTACCCCCGTGCTGTCATAACTAGTATCGCAGTATCTAGGGTGATGTAACGTGCTAACAATGATGATGTCACTGCTGGTGTGCGATTTGATGACTGTCATGGTAACTTCTCTGTCACGCAGGAGAGTGTGCCCCAAGCGGAAGCAGCTGCTGCTGATAACACGATGTCTGATACCAAAGAACCTGCAAAGGTGGTCCTAACTTTCTTCTGTCAGTCCATCCAGCCTTCCATTCATGATGCTTCTCATCCATCGTTTACCTTCATACCTCCATTTTCCACTGGCAGCTTGAAATTTACTGCTGCTGCTGCCTAGTTGTTCCGCTCACTCTCTTACATCTTTGTGCCTCTTTGTCCACAGTTAAATGCCTTCATCTTTTTTTTATTATTCCTGATTTTTGTTGTGTATTAATTTATTTTCATTTAAGGTTTAGTTTTTTTCATTTTGTTCAATGATCATGTTATGCTTCTTTTTTTGTTTTTGTCCCCATGCGTTTGTTGTGTATGTGTGTGCACCTCATTGCGTGTGTCTGTGCACTACGTGTACATGTGTGCGTGTGTATGTGCGTGTGTATAGACAACCGAAGTTGAAATTGAAGAAACAGTTGTCGTCCAAGAGGTTTCCATAGCACCCAAACCTGGGCCTGTCACGGTTCCAACCAGCTCCCCTGCGGGCCCGCCTGCAGAGCAGGAAGCAAGGGAGCAGGAAGTGACAGCTGAAGAGGAAGTAGTGGTAGCGGAGGAAGCAATAGTGTCAAAGCAGGAGAGTGTTTCATCTGAGAGCGAGAGTGAAGAGGAAGCGGAGTACCATCCAAATGTCTCTGTATCCATCTGTCACACACAAATACCAGAAGAGAAGGAAGATGAGGAAGAGCAGGAGGAGGAAGCAGAGGATAAGACGGCGGAGCAGGTCATGTCGGCTCCTGACGCTCCTTCCCTTCCTGCAGATGTCAGCCAAGCTGTAGAGGCAACCAGTCAAGAGGTAGAGGAGGACGCAGAGGCGCAGAAGAAGAGGAATGCAGAGGAGGAGAAAGAAGCTGAGATGGAGGAAAGCCCTGATGATCCAATGATGACACCTGAGGAAGCTCCTAACAGTCATGCCCTGCCTGAGGAGAGCACCACCAGGATGGTCGCCTCTGAAGAGGAAGAGCCTAAAATGAACGGAGAAGCCTTACTGGCTGAAGCAGAACCACGGCCACAGGTTATTTGTTGCTCTGAGGTAAAGTCTTCATTGGGCCGACTGCGGAGCTTGCCCCGGGCTTTGATCCCTCCTACCAACTGTAGAAACACCCACTTCTTTCTCTCCTTCCTGCTTACCACAGTGCCGATCTCCTTCCTGCTTGTGTGAATATTTAAGCCCCATGTACATCCTCACACTCATGTTTGTCCAGTGAAAAACTCCTGTAAGCCTAAAATGAAAGAAGTGCAGTTAAAACCGACTGAGGAGTAATTGAATAATACAATTCATCACCAGTGTCTTGGTGTTGGTGTCAAGTTACCATCCAAATTAATTTCAGTCTTCATGTTGATTTTCTGTGTTATCTCCTATCATCATACGTCATACCATTATCAACATGCCTAGTTCACTCCTGCCCCACATAGTGTGGTGTGTTGCTGTTACTGCCTCCTACTCTGCATTGTTAATTAGGGTTGTGAAGTAAATGGGGCCTAAGTGGGAAATGCATGATGCTTTCAGGTGTGTATTTGCTTTTTGCGCTGCATGCCGTACTGTGTGTGTGTGTGTGTGTGTGTGTGTGTGTGTCCATGTGTTTGGCAATGATGCTTCTCTTTCGGTTTGTGTTCAGTTGGATTTGGCACGGTCACCATGGTAACGATATTGTGGAAATCATCATTGCCAACCACTTTGGAAATGCCACCGTGCTCATCTGAATGTCATCTTTGCATGCCGTTTAAATATCAATTGCCGTCTTTGCCAGTCTTATGGGTTCATGTTTTTATGCATGTTTGTGCTGTGTCATACTTTAAGTTGCACGTTGACACCAAATATTTTTTTGTAGTCGTGCTGCTGTCGTAGGTGTCCCTTGTACATTACTTAAGTAGTCGCTGTCGTATTCTGCATTTCATGATGTTGACCTGCATGAGTTTGGAAGCTCTTTAGCATGAATTTTGCTGCATTTACCGTGTTTATACATCTACAACCACTGCTATGTGTAACAGTGAACACCTGAATCACTTCCCTTCCAAAACAATAAATACTTTGTCTGGTCAATATAAAGCATACATTTACATTCACATTTATTATGATAGATTCACACAACAACAACAAACGTATAAATTGAATAAACTGAAGTGGATGTGAAGTTCTAAAGCTAGTGCATATATTCCAACATGTTTCTTTGTTTCCTTAACTGTCTCAAGTTTAATGTATTAACCCTCTTCTTGTTAATCCTCCCCCCCTCACTTCTCTTTCTCGTCCCTCCCCAGCCACCTGTGGTAAAGACAGAAATGGTGACTATATCAGACACGTTTGCAGCCCAGAAAACTGAGATAGCTACAAAAGAAGTGCCCATCGTACATACGGAAACCAAGACCATCACATACGAAGCCGCACAGGTGCACACTTGAGAAACGCAGGGATCATTTTGTCCTTTTGTGTGTCAGCATTTAAACTGTATTTGTGTGAAACATTTAGGTTTTTTATCATTACTTCAAGGCTTGTCCCAAAAAGCTTCCTTTCTAGCTGCCGTTATTTCATTCCTTCGTCCTCAGGGATATCATATTTTAGAAGAACAAAGTTTTTTTTAACATCAAACATCCAACGGGGACAGTCTAATAGAAATGTACAGCTAATGATCTCTCTTTGTCCTCTCTGTTATCAGTTGGATGGGAATGGCGATGGTGAGCCTGGAGTGTTGATGACTGCGCAGACAATCACCTCTGAATCTCTGTGTACTACTACAACCACACACATTACCAAGGTACGCACACTTTTAGCCCGATGCTAAATAACATTACGTCACCCCCTACCATTTTTCTGTAATTTAACTACCATACACCTTAATGGACAAGTAATAAATATTACCATGGCACCTGTGCATGCGTTGTCATGGTGCCCTACTTCAGTGCTTGTGCTTTTCTGTCATCATTCTTTCTTTTGTCAGTCTCCGTCTTGATGTTTTTGTGATATTCCTGACTTTTTGGCTTTGACATGTCATGAAAATGCTAGCCATTCTTCCATGTCGCACCAGCATCCAGGCGGGCTATAATAGCTCATAGTTAACCCTTATAACAGGAACCAAAGCTTTGTCGTTGTGTATTTTGTTGCAGACGTTAAAGGGCGGCCTATCTGAGACAAGGATCGAGAAGCGCATCGTCATTACTGGTGACTGTGACATCGACCACGACCAGGTCAGTTCTCCAGTCCCACAGCGTATCCCTACGCCTTGTTTGGTATTTCAGCAACTAGGTTGAGGGGTTTCTTTATTCTGACTAAATGTGGCTGGGTGAGAGGCTCTCCAAGTATCACTTTTGCTGAAGTGTAATCCAGGCTTTTACATTTTGTTTTTAAGGGAAATGATGAAGTTAGCTGCTGCAGACTACTGACCGCAATTAATCTTTTTGTTGCTTAAGGGAATAAATAGTCTGGTGACATGTCTATCATGTTGCTTGCAGTCTGAAAGCCCAATTTAATCACTTATCAGACATGCCCACGTGCCATTAGTCCCACTCAGATTCCACGCATTTGCCGTGATCTGCTACATCCTTCTCTTCACTTATTCATCCCTACATCTGGAAAATGGTGTCTTAAGCTTTTTGTTTTTACAACGTTGTGTATTATTTTGTTGGCCGTCTTGATTAATGTTCTGTCTTTGTCTTTTTTTCACAATAACTAAAAAATATCCTCCCAGATATGATGAACTCTACATGCTAAAGCTGCACTGAGGAAATTACATCTGATTTAGTATAGTCCCAGTGTGTTTGGGCAATGACACTGACATTTTGTTGTTCTGTGCACAGGCATATTGGACCGCTTTTAATTAAGGATTTTATTTACTTAATTTTATTGAAGGATATGTACATCCTGAAGAGTTCCCCTAAAACTAGCCCTATAACTATTAGTCTCTTGGTCCTCTCATTGTTTTGGACCGATGGTAACTGGGCCATTTTGCCCAGCCTGCTTTGCAGCTATTATTATTTATGCATTGCCCTAAAATTGGGAGAGTACATTGCAGTACCATTCCTACACTGTTCACCCAATATGGATGCAAACACTCTCAGAACAACATAAAGTGTGTGTGTGTGTGTGTGTGTGTGTATATATATATATATATATATATATATATATATATATATATATATATATAAAAAATATCTATTAACCCTGGACCTGAAAAATAACTTCGACATTTCAGGTATTTGAAAGTGATGGGTGACTCTCTGCTGATATAGTTTGAGTGGCTTTCACTCAAGAGGACATTTGGTGTAATGAAGCACCTAGCGCCCTCACACGTATACATATCTCAAATATTTGATGAAGAAAAAAAATAATGTATTTTGCTCAGGTCTGGATCTTTATGCATGATCCATGGTCCACTGGTTTAAGTTGCCTTGTCTTGTTTGATTTGCTGGATTTACGTTTATTTTGTGTTGGAAATGGGGATTTATTTTTAACAACTCTGTTTCACTTGATGTGTCTGAAGCCATTTTACTTCATCTAGTTTACACCCCCTCCCCCATTCCCCAATATTCAGTCAACCCAAAGAAGTAAAATGGCACAAGTCACATCGATGGTAAATCCAGCTTTCTTGTCATTTTCTTTGTGCTTGCTATTTAATTTTTCATTTAACTCCACCATCCCCCACCCCTCTTTCCTCCCTCCACCTCCTCCACTGCCCGCTGTGTGGTTGCCATCGGTGCTGCAGGCACTGGCCCAGGCCATTAAGGAGGCCAAAGAGCAACATCCTGACATGTCTGTTACCAGAGTGGTGGTTCATAAAGAAACTGAACTGGCTGAGGAGGAGGATTGACTGAACTCAGGTAATAATAATAATAGTAACTCATAATTATTATTATTATTATTCGTGGTGAAAGTAATACTGGAGATCTTTGTTAACAGCGTGGGTGTATATTATAGTGGTTTATCACTGGAGACAAAAACTGAAAAATCAGTGAGATGGAGCAAAAACTCCAAAACAGGAAGCTGCTAAAAACCACCAGTAGTTATCACACAAGGGAAAAGAGTTGGATGAATATTACATTTAGGAGGGTAGGCAGACTGATGGAGGTCCACGTGGGGAGTACAAAGGAAATATTTTGTGTATGAAAACTTTGAGTGCCAGTCATCACACCAGCCAGGCTGACTGCCTTCACCTCTGTTTTCCCAGAGTTGAAGGGCCCCATCAGGACGGTTTTCTCTGACGTCGGATGACCTCCATCACCCAACGACAACCAACCTTTACTGACTGAAGAGGAAGAGAAGAAGAGCTAAAAAAACAGAAGGCGAAAGAGGTTAGACAAACGGAGAGAAGTTGCCAATCTCTTCCCAGTCGGTCTTTCTTACACGTCTGTGGTGCATCTAAATCCCTCACTCCAAAACCAAGAAGAAGAAAAAATAACATCCTCACTTTTCCCGTGGGAACGAAAAAGAACCACTTTGTTAGCTTAACATTTTGTAGCGTGTTTTTATTTCTTCTTTAGTTTTTTTTAAACCGTTTTACAAAAAGAGAGTTAGTGTGTCTGTCATGTATTGCAAACTTAAAAACTGCAGGGATGCACCGATCCAACCAATCCTGATGAGATACAAGGCTGAAAAATATGATTAATGTATCATTGTAATGATTATCTCACCTGTAACGGTGAGCTTCAATACCTTATTCACTCACTCAAAAGTCAAAGCAAATTGAGCTTTTTTCATAGATAAAATAAAAAATGCTTGTGATGTTAAACGCTTTTATCTTCCATCATTCCTGTTAAAAAGTAATTAATTTGACACTAAAGTATTGTACTTTTTCTGTTTTGTAGCAGCAGTGGAAAGTGGTATTGGTGCATTCCTTAAAAAAAAGAAGTAATTTGTTAAATTACAGTTCCCTCCCTCGTTTCAGTATGGTGTGAATGGAGAGTAACACAATGTAACACACTCATTTAAAAATGTTTACAGTGACAAGCAGGACTGAAGTCTGTAGTTTGTTTTAACAAATTTTCAAAGCGTAACAAAATCAAACCATAAAACGCATTGACAGTGGGATCGATGGTAGAACCAGCTGTGTCACATTTTGTTACTAACAATTACAGAATACGGGGAGCTGTAACTTAAAGTATTGCAGTAAGAAAAAACAATCAACCAGGTTTTTGAATTTATGATGATCTGTCTTTTTTTTTCTGTAAGTTTAGTTATCATTCATCCACATTCCTTGTGTGTTGACTAGTGGCTAAGTGAGTTCATTTTCAGTTCAATTCACTTTTTACTCAACTCTAAGAAAAGAAGACATTGTTCATTAACAGGTGGAAATGAAAGGAATCCTAATTGGGTCTGTGGGTTTGATATTAATTGAGATCGAGAAGCCAAATGACGCAAGTGGATTTATTTCTTTGTGATATATTTGTAAGTTTTGCTGTATTTTAGAATTAATTTTTACTAAGTGGACTGAAAATGAACTGACTTTAAAGCTGGTGTATACAAATTTTTGTACAGTAAAAATGAAGGTTATGAGATGGGAGCAGTAATGCAGCTTTTCACTAGCTAAACGCTGTCCCTGGGCCCGCCCACTGTACGACACTAGCCATTCCTATTGGGCCACAGGGAAGCTTGGAAGCAGTAAACTGACTTTTAATTGGGAGAGAGGATCAGTAAACTGAAGGACAAATGGGAGATAGAGCTGGCGCTGTCTGTGTGGTGCCAACTAACAATTTGGGATTGAAATAGAATTCAATGCATATTGGCAAGTTTCACTCACGATGTTCTCTACCCTGAAGTGAGTTAAAGCTGTTTAAATATTCCTAGGACAATGCTTGAAACATAACCTGCGATTCAAGCAAAGGTACCAACATGAGGACTTACATTTGGAACAGCTTGAAAAGCAGTCCCAAATTCCTAATTATGGAATTTCTACCAGTTTGCTAACCCTGCATCAGAGCCTTTTTGTCGTCATAGTTCAGCACTTAATTTCACTCCGACGCTTCTTTTCCTGCCAGATTAGATAATGCCAACAAACCTTGCTAGATATGAGATCAATTCAGCATGGCTTCACACATTTCTATCTTGCAGGAGTATCCTGAGCAAGTCTAGATAAAAGGCTACTGTGTTGACTGGTTTGAGAGTGTGTAGATAACAGATTATCTCAGCTCATACAGTGCGTCTAGATAAGATTAATATACACCTGACGCCAGTGTATATTGTAACTGTTTTCATTGCAACCAAACATTCTTTAGCATTGAAGTGATTTTTATACGTTTTTGACCTGTTTTCAAAATTACATTCAGTCGTATTCTATATTTTTCTCCCACATACGGTCTGAATCTGCCAGTACACTACAAACGCACACGGAAAACAGTTACAACATAACAATAAAAAAGCAGCTTAAAGGGAAGTGTACCCGAGGGTTTGAAGTGCTCCTAAGTGGAATCTTGTGATGTTTTTATTCATTTTTCGGTGTCCTTTTACCCAAATCTTCCACAAAAATGTAACTTTGTGTAAATATCGGTGTCATTAAATGGGTTGGAATAAGGTGCTTGGTCTTAACGCATTTAGTCGAAACAGATTTTCAGTGAGCTGCGAAAAACAAAAACATTTTCTCTTGAAATGTAACTGATTGTAAGCAAAGAAGTGCCACGGATTAATATGAAAACATTCCACCTGTACCTGCTTAGATTTGTCTTGACCCTCCAGCCTGACAGGACAGAGAGGCATTTTGAATTGGAGTCATTTCTCTTTATTTTTTTTTTTTAAATTAAGAATATTAACACACATTCTCCACATTTGAAATAGTATGCACCTCCTAACTTAAGCCCAGTTTCTTTCTGGACTGAGGCACATCCAGACGATGGAGTGGTAAAGGCTGTGTAGACATTCTATTGGTCCCACTGGTCTAATCTCTACTATGCAGTTAAATGACATTCCAGATGAGGGGGAAGCTTTAACCTCGGACCCTCTTGTAAAGAGACAAAGCAGCAGAAAAACAATAACCCATGGCAGCTTTGGAAGCTTTTGCTGTTCCAAAAAAAAAATCTTTTAAAAAGCATTGGTTATATTACAACAACTACATTTGTAGATTTTTTTCATTTGTCTTTTCTCTGTAAAACTTATCTAGTTGTCGAAAGGTGCACCTTCTTGGACATTTTTTAATATGATCACAGTTTTCACATTGCAGGATAACCACTACAAATCAAATTTTTTGTCACGGTTTCTTTTTTTTTGTGGTACTTTTAGCTCCAGGTTTAACCTCTTTTCGAAGGTCTGGGCTCTGTTTTAACCAATTACAGGAGCTTTGGGGGCTGCGAGGTCTGGTTTTTTTAAATGTTTGTAGTGCTGAGTTTATTTGTTAAATCAAAAAGTACCACAGATGAGTTTCTTGCTTTTATTAAGATAGAAAACAGCACAGATAGACCGTTGAAAGTTTTCCGTGACGACCGTAGCAACTCCATAATGTCACTCCAAGCAATGGATGACAATTCTAAGCCAGCTGATGTTAAAACTGTCGGGGATCTCAACATGCTAACATTATGGAGGGAAGTGTTACGTGGAAAAACTAACAATAATATCTGTTGGCCGATTAAGTAGATGTTAAGGCAAATGGTAATTGGACTGCCTTTTTTACAGTTTTATCTCAGGCTTTGTACCACAGATGAGACACATACCAGAATCATTTTGTATTTTAACTTAACCCTACAAAAACTTTGTAAAGAAACGCATTTTGAAAAACCAACCACAGCTGCTGCCTCATTGTTCCCTCTTTAGCCAACAAATGATCACCGGTAGGGTTTTTCTATCTAGCAGCTTGATTGTCTTGTCTCCCCCACACACACAGCCACTTGTCCCCTGTGTAACACTGTTTAAATAAAGGATTGTTATTCTCTGAAAACTGTTGGTCACAATTTATTTGTGTGTGTGTGTGTGTGTGTGTGTGTGTGTGTGTGTGTTTGCATAGCCGACATTGTGAGGACCAGTGTGAGTTTATAACCTTTGGAGTGAGGACCATTTTACAAAGTGAGGACATTTAGGCCGGTCCTCACTTTTTTTTCACTGTAATGGCCTCCAGAGGCTGTTTTTATGCTTTTCTCAAAGTTTCAGAGAGGTCCTCAGAAAAATAGTAAAATGAAAATTGTTAAGAAGAAATTGGTGTGTGTACATCTTTTGCATACACACACTTTTGCTCTCTCACTCCCCCTATCATACACACACGTGTACTGCACCTGAGCATTGTTTTCATTCTGGCGACCCCTTCAGGTTCACACAGTTACTGCACCTGAGCTAATCTGGCACTGGCGACCCCTACAGCTTCATGCAGTTACTGCACCAAAGCTGCTCTGGTTTTAGGCCTTGTTTCACCACTCTGCAGTAGGCAAATGTCCAACAGAAGTTTATATTATACTAAATACAGTGTAAGGAATTATTAATAAAGGTAACTGTAAGAATTGGAACAGGATTATAAGAAATCAGGAGCACAGGGAGCCAGGATGGCCATAGTAAAACAAAAACACATGACACTGCTCTAGATTTGTCTGCATGTAACAGTAAACCAGGTAATAAGCAAGTGGGACTCAAAGTAAGTACAAGTTACAATATAGATCTATAATCAGATTAATAATTAATAATTAATTAATTGATAATTAAAAATGAATGAATGAATAACAACCAAAGAAAAACAAACTGTGCACACATAGAATAATTAAGACCCAGGTAATTTTCAAAGGCTTTTTAGACACAGTTCTCCCTCCAACTCTGGTGTGGGACCAGTATAATAATACAGGTATGTTGTATATCTGTGGAGCTGAATGTATGTGTACAGTTCAATCCTACCACACTGAACGTAGGTGATCTTTAGTTCAGCAACAGCTTCTGTATGTTGTTGGCTTGGCTCTCCATCCAGTACTGGATCACAGTTTCTCTGGATTATCTGAAATCATCTCTTGAGTCTCCCTGGTGGCTCTGAGCTCTCCTCTAAAGTCTCTGGACATCTTTAGAGGTCTTCAACTCATAACCCTGACCTATGAATGATATCCAGATAAATTACCTTCATGCTAATTATATTAATATTACTTATCATAGCGTAAAGCTTATTAAATCAACATAATGCTTCAAGTCACAATCAAAGGTAGCACTGAGTAAAACTCAGTTTTGGTTAAAGTGCATGATAGAAAACACAAATAATATATTTAGCACTGATGCATTAAATTAAATTCTTACTGTAAGAAAATACCTGCACTAACACTGGAATTCAGCACAAAACTACATCTTTACCAGCAACAAAGCTGCAGAGCTCAACACACATAATGCAAAGAGTTGTTAAAAACACCACCAGGCCAGAGCATGTCTGTTTAGCAGCAGTATTTCTTAAATACACTTCAGATACAGTTTTAGTTAAGTAGTTAGCATTTTTAGCATTATCAAATGGGATTTTACATTGCACGAATTAGCGTTGCAGCTAGTCGACATTACCTGCAATTAGCTACATGTTAGCAGGTAAATGTACTCACCAGTGTGGATTCAGGCCTCAGTGCACACTGTCATTTTATGATGTCTACATTAAGTATGAATTAACAACACTGATTAAATGAGCTCCTCCATAGTTTAGCTGAGTTTCTTACTTCAAAAGGATTTGACCTTTCACCTTCACCTGCAACCAGTCAGTGGAGCTGGGCTGAAGCATTTGATAGGCTAAAGTGAATTTGAATGTATTGGCTAGTAGTTTAGCATGCTAACATGCTAAACTAAGAAAGCTAAACAGTAAACATTAAACCCGCTAAACATCAGCATGTTAGCCTAGTCATTGTGAGCATGTTAGCATGCTGATGTTAGCATTTAGGTTTATTGGTTTCCTTAACAGGATCAGTCGTGATTAATAAACACTGGTATAAGAGTTAGCCAAGAGGCTGTTTGTCATCTTTAGTCCCTGTACAGATGTTACCTTACTGTACCTGTCATAGTACAGCCTCATAGAGCTGCTGTAGACTCTGGTTTATCTGGAACATAATGATTTAATCAAAAGTTTACAACCTTATTATATCTGCAGAGTAAAGAGTGGAAGTACATCTCAGTTACAGTACAGTAAAGCACAACGTCCCAATAGGTCTGATGGTTTAGGAGCTACAGGAGCAAGTGGCAGCTCCTGTATTTGGACAGTTTATTGTGGCATCACGTTGGACAGCCAGTGGCTGACATGTTTGCCTCCCCAGAGAATAATCAGGGTCCTGTAAGGTGTTCCTGGGGAGGGAACTGAATGGGACAGCAGGCCTCACCTCACAGCCTGGGGAGACACTGAAGGCCGTTTTATGGTTGTGCAGAGGTGCCACACAGCGCTTTCTCTGTAGCCTACGCAAGTGGTCTGATGTTTATACGCTTATGCGCTGGTGTGTGCGTTAAGCCAGCGCGTGTGTGTGTGTGTGTGGGGGGTCTGGGTGATAAAGCGAGGTAGAAGTGAGAGACTGACGATTCTCTTCAGAGTGCGTAGTGACTCTAGATCATAGTGAGAGAAACAAAGTGTCTCCCCTGTGCTTTCTGACCAAGGTGAGACATCTTCAGCAGGACTAGTTAACCCTCTCCTTGATTTCATGTTTATGGAGAAAGAGAACCAGGAAATGAGTCGGGGAAATGGAACGCTACCAAGCCAAAGCTGAGCGACGTGCGACGCCACAATGTGTAGTTATATTTTTTGAGGGGTGCACGTCAGGCTATGGCATAGGGTCTGGTGTAGACACAAAGGGGTCTGCGGGGGTACGCCATTGATTCCTCCACAGCTTTATCATTGCTGTTTGGCCACTTTCTGCCAGGTGCATCAATGTTAGGCACTTTAAGGGAGAGACACACCTGTTCTTGGGAGTTTCTGCCTTCACAATAATTCAGCAAAGTAAATGTACATCCACAATACTTTACTTTTTAGCTGACTTTATATTAGCTTACAAACTAGTAAATCAGTGAGCACATGTAATGGACCTTGGGATCCATTACATGGACATGAACCCTGATTAATTTGAAAGCTGTAGAAATAAAGAACACTTTAAAAGTAATACTATATGTTGTGTTGTTGCTGCAGACTAATTGTCTACAGCAATTTAACATAACTAACAACCTATAACACCGAGAATCAGCATGTGTTGAATATGGAGAAATTAAAAAGAGACAAAATCTTCAATTTCCAATAAGGTGAAAAGTGAAACTAAATTGATAAATAGACAGTGAACAGAGAGAAATAAAACATATAAATTTATAGGATGAAACATGAGTTAGGCATACAAACTACAAGTTGTTGATTCATTATTGTATGTAAAGCATCCCACTTTCACTAACCTTTATTCTTCTTTATGTTATTATTTAATTTTAACTATGGTCATTTTAAGCTGTAGCACTGAACTGGATGGTTTTATATTGAAAGATGATTTATTTTAATTTTACTAAAGTAAAAGGTCTGAGTACTTTTTCAACCACTCATAAAATAATATATATGATTAAACTTTACATTGAAGAGCGAGACATTAATGTTAAAGTTCTTATTTTGCAGTGATAGTTGGGATTTTTAACTCTGCAGCCTGTAAAACAGGCCTGAGAGTCAGAGGTGAATATTGTGTGGTTGTCTCAACTGCTGCAGCTCCCACTTAATTAATGGCCCATCAGGGGGAGGGGCGCCCCCCCTGCTCTCAGCCACTCAGATGAGCAGGTGGGGGAAGGGCAGCTTTCTGTGAGAGCAGGTCACCTGCAGGTCACCTGCCCTCACAGAAAGCTGCCCTTCCCCCACCTGCTCGTAGAGTTGAAGCTCAGAGCTGAGGCATGAGACGAGAGGAGCGTGAGACAGGTTTCAAGGTTAAAGTGCATGATAGAAAGCACAAATAATATATTTAGCACTGATGCATTAAATTAAATTCTTACTGTAAGAAAATACCTGCACTAACACTGGAATTCAGCACAAAACTACACACAATGCAAAGAGTTGTTAAAAACACCACCTGGGCAGAACATGTCTGTTTAGCAGGAGTATTTCTTAAATACACTGCAGATACAGTTTTAGTTAAGTAGTTAGCATTTTTAGCATTATCAAATGGGATTTTACATTGCACTAATTAGCGTTGCAGCTAGTCGACATTACCTGCAATTAGCTACATGTTAGCAGGTAAATGTACTCACCAGTGTGGATTCAGGCCTCAGTGCACACTGTCATTTTATGATGTCTACATTAAGTATGAATTAACAACACTGATTAAATGAGCTCCTCCATAGTTTAGCTGAGTTTCTTACTTCAAAAGGATTTGACCTTTCACCTTCACCTGCAACTAGTCAGTGGAGCTGGGCTGAAGCATTTGATAGGCTAAAGTGAATTTGAATGTATTGGCTAGTAGTTTAGCATGCTAACATAACATAAGAAAGCTAAACAGTAAACATTAAACCTGCTAAACATCAGCATGTTAGCCTAGTCATTGTGAGCATGTTAGCATGCTGATGTTAGCATTTAGGTGTATTGGTTTCCTTAACAAGAACAGTGGTGATTAATAAACACTGGTATAAGAGTTAGCCAAGAGGCTGTTTGTCATCTTTAGTCCCTGTACAGATGTTACCTTACTGTACCTGTCATAGTACAGCCTCATAGAGCTGCTGTAGACTCTGGTTTATCTGGAACATAATGATTTAATCAAAAGTTTACAACCTTATTATATCTGCAGAGTAAAGAGTGGAAGTACATCTCACTTTGTAACTTATGTGAACTTATGTAAATATAATTTGAGATATGAGTGATGCACCCACCTGTAGGATACAGTGACAGTATAAGAAGACATTATTTATCCTTCCTGACAACCTTCATCTCAGTTGCCCCCCCCCCCACACTATTTGCTGTCCCTGTTCACATTATATGAATGCATGGAGACAGCACTGTGGCACAACAGACAGAGCTCACATAGCAAAGTGAGCACAAATATTGTATTGCTACTGTGTTTAAAATATACATGTTGTTACCTTATAGTAACGTGTAATCAGTTAACATTATTTAAATGCACGTTGACAGAATATGCAGCTTCATTTCCCTACAGGGCAGAGTTACAGTACAGTAAAGCACAACGTCCCAATAGGTCTGATGGTTTAGGAGCTACAGGAGCAAGTGGCAGCTCCTGTATTTGGACAGTTTATTGTGGCATCACGTTGGACAGCCAGTGGCTGACATGTTTGCCTCCCCAGAGAATAATCAGGGTCCTGTAAGGTGTTCCTGGGGAGGGAACTGAATGGGACAGCAGGCCTCACCTCACAGCCTGGGGAGAGACTGAAGGCCGTTTTATGGTTGTGCAGAGGTGCCACACAGCGCTTTCTCTGTAGCCTACGCAAGTGGTCTGATGTTTATACGCTTATGCGCTGGTGTGTGCGTTAAGCCAGCGCGTGTGTGTGTGGGGGGGGGGGTCTGGGTGATAAAGCGAGGTAGAAGTGAGAGACTGACGATTCTCTTCAGAGTGTGTAGTGACTCTAGATCATAGTGAGAGAAACAAAGTGTCTCCCCTGTGCTTTCTGACCAAGGTGAGACATCTTCAGCAGGACTAGTTAACCCTCTCCTTGATTTCATGTTTATGGAGAAAGAGAACCAGGAAATGAGTCGGGGGGGAAATGGAACGCTACCAAGCCAAAGCTGAGCGACGTGCGACGCCACGACATATAGTTATATTGTTTGAGGGGTGCACGTCAGGCTATGGCATAGGGTCTGGTGTAGACACAAAGGGGTCTGCGGGGGTACGCCATTGATTCCTCCACAGCTTTATCATTGCTGTTTGGCCACTTTCTGCCAGGTGCATCAATGTTGGGCACTTTAAGGGAGAGACACACCTGTTTTTGGGAGTTTCTGCCTTCACAATAATTCAGCAAAGTAAATGTACATCCACAATACTTTACTTTTTAGCTGACTTTATATTAGCTTACAAACTAGTAAATCAGTGAGCACATGTAATGGACCTTAGGATCCATTACATGGACATGAACCCTGATTAATTTGAAAGCTGTAGAAATAAAGAACACTTTAAAAGTAATACTATATGTTGTGTTGTTGCTGCAGACTAATTGTCTACAGCAATTTAACATAACTAACAACCTATAACACCGAGAATCAGCATGTGTTGAATATGGAGAAATTAAAAAAGAGACAAAATCTTCAATTTCCAATAAGGTGAAAAGTGAAACTAAATTGATAAATAGACAGTGAACAGAGAGAAATAAAACATATAAATTTATAGGATGAAACATGAGTTAGGCATACAAACTACAAGTTGTTGATTCATTATTGTATGTAAAGCATCCCACTTTCACTAACCTTTATTCTTCTTTATGTTATTATTTAATTTTAACTATGGTCATTTTAAGCTGTAGCACTGAACTGGATGGTTTTATATTGAAAGATGATTTATTTTAATTTTACTAAAGTAAAAGGTCTGAGTACTTTTTCAACCACTCATAAAATAATATATATGATTAAACTTTACATTGAAGAGCGAGACATTAATGTTAAAGTTCTTATTTTGCAGTGATAGTTGGGATTTTTAACCCTGCAGCCTGTAAAACAGGCCTGAGAGTCAGAGGTGAATATTGTGTGGTTGTCTCAACTGCTGCAGCTCCCACTTAATTAATGGCCCATCAGGGGGAGGGGCGCCCCCCCCTGCTCTCAGCCACTCAGACGAGCAGGTGGGGGAAGGGCAGCTTTCTGTGAGAGCAGGTCACCTGCCCTCACAGAAAGCTGCCCTTCCCCCACCTGCTCGTCAAGTTGAAGCTCAGAGCTGAGGCATGAGACGAGAGGAGCGTGAGACAGGTTTCAAGGCTGCAGCAATTCACTCTTGGAAGGAGATGCTACAGCTAAGCGGCCTGCTAGCTTTTGAAAGACTGGAGCGACTCAACTAAGGAAAAGACGACTTTTGAACTGTTTCTGTGCAGGTAAGATTTTATCAACTCTAATTTCAAGCCTCCACATGTCACTTAATGTCACTTGAGCAAAATTATTTTGGCAGTTTTAGACTTTTTATTGCCAGTTCTAGTAAATTCTAACGATTAACTTAATTGGCATGCACTATATTTTTGTATAACTATGTGAACATATATTAGTTTAGAGATTTATTAGAGTTTTTTAATAACATTGCAGTGACACCATTTAAAGTCAGTTTATATATATTTTCTGAAAATAAAGTAAAAACTGTTTAAAGCATTTTTATATCTAGTCTGATTTGTTTTTTAGTTTGTAGAACTATGTAAAGTGGTTTATAGAAGAGAAGTGTTTTATGTGCTATAACAGGCTATAGTCTTTAATATGTTAATGAGGTTTTGGGGCTCACTGATATTTGTGGGGAAGAAGAGTGTAATGCTTCAAATGTAGTTATAAGACACTACAGCATAGAGCTACACTGCAGATAATGCTTAGCAGTCAGTTTTTACTTTAAATCTAAAGGAGCTGTGCTCTCATGGCTCGTTTGTAAAGTTTTCAATCTTCTTTTTGGTTTTAGGTCCAGAAAGTGATGGCAGTGAGAAAAACACAGGTATGTGTCTTTATAAAGTATTTACGCCAAACTACTTAATATGGATCTCCAGTGTACAGCCTACTACTGACTTACAGTGTACTTCTACATCAGAGGAAGACATTGTACTACAGTATTTACCTGACAGAGTGTTGTAGATTCAGAATGGAATCACAAAATATCACAATGACAATGTTGAGTAATCAGACATCAGCGTCATGGAGTCATGGCAGTGTGCTACCCACCTGGTTTGTTATGATAGCTAATTAGCACATATCTGTGTTCATCAACCACCAAAACCAGACCATTAGTGTGTGCGTGCAGAGAAAGAGTGACAGTGTTGTGTCGAATCTTTAACAAATTTAACATTTCACCAGAGGTGTTTATTTCCATACATATGGCTTGATGGTTAACGACGAAGTAGGGGATTTGATTTGCAGGGGTATTTAGGTGACTTAATTAACTCGACCCAGGGTGAGTCTGATGAAAACGGATATATCTGCCCAGTTCAACTCTGATATTTTCTCGTATTGCACAGCGCTCTGAAGGAACAATCTCAGAGATTAGGCTACGTTATGTTCTGCCAGCTCACAGCAATTTATTACAATAACAGGAAAAGAATCCCCTGCAGTTCTAAACCGTTCTGCATGTAGCGTCTGCTGATGTGCAGGATACCTTTCCCCCAAACATGGACACACACATATACAGACATGTCTTGCTTTATAAGATAAATAGCTGCCCATAAGAGGCATCATGCACTGTATGCACTTGTTGTCTGGTTGTGCGTTACATGTGTGGGATTCTGAAATGTCCTGAAATTCGGGAATTGTCGTTTGTTTATTGAAAGCCAAAGACGGTCCAAAGAACTTTGCACATGTTTGTGGGTCTGAGGTCTGTGCCACATTTTAGCTGCCAAAGCTCCGCTGCTCTCTGTCTCTGGTCCTCAGGGTGAGCGGGGGAGGGGCCAGCTGTTAGAGCGGTAAAAGCCAATGTGTGCTTCTTTTACATATTTAACAATATGCACAAAGATGCACTGAGAATTGTTTTGTTATCTAATTGTAGCATATATTGCAAAATCTGTAAAGTGCCCATATTATGAACAAATATTTTGGGGTGTTATTTTGTGTCTCTGGTGCTTCCACACACATACAAACTTTGAGAGAATAACTATCCATGGTGTTCTGAGTGAGATCCAGTTTCTAAATGTCCTCTGTCTTCAGTCTCCGGGTGAGCTGATCAACATCTGCACAGCTTACTACGTCACTAGCCGAGACCAGGTGGCTAACTGTAACATATGCTAGTGCTAGCATGCTAGCTCGTTCTCAATGGCAAAACACTACTACAACAGCCACTAGTTGACCAGAATCTCCAAAAGACTTCCTGTCCTTGTTCTGCAGGGACAAAAGTCTCCCAGCTAATCCTGCCTTGGATTGACCACAGCTGGAGAGTTATCTAGCTGATGGGATCTTACCGAGCTACTGAGCATGTGCAGCTCCCAACAAAGATAGTATAGAAGTCAGATGTCTCACTCTGGAGATAAAACTAGTGAGATGTCTCACTGTGGAGATAAAACTAGAGAGATGTCTCACTCTGGAGATAAAACTAGAGAGATGTCTCACTCTGGAGATAAAACTAGAGAGATGTCTCACTCTGGAGATAAAACTAGAGAGATGTCTCACTCTGGAGATAAAACTAGTGAGATGTCTCACTCTGGAGATAAAACTAGAGAGATGTCTCACTCTGGAGATAAAACTAGAGAGATGTCTCACTCTGGAGATAAAACAGAGACCTGAACACACAGGGTGAAAACAGGATCTGCAGCGGATCTGGTGTTTTTAGAAAATGAAACCATGGAAACCTATTCTGGTCCAACCTCAAAATACAATTATGAACCTGAAGATGAGCAGAATATGGGCGCTTTAAGATTCATAGCCCTGTTATTAGTTAAGCTAGTATTACTATTTTCTGGAAAAAAACCCTCAGCATAGCAACTATCACCACTCATATACAACATTATGAATGACTGTAATGTCCACGTAACCAACACTGGATCACAAAACTGCAAGGTGAAAGGATCTATTAATTAGACTGTGCTGGATGAATTAGTACTGAGTAAAAATAGCAGGCTTATTATCTGTTTATGCAGATCTGAAAACCCATTGTTTAAGTGTTGATGGTGTTCTGACTGTGGGTACAGGATGTTAGTCGCACACACATGTATTGGCATGTTTTCTTACATCTGACTGTGACAAACAGTTTTAAAACCCACACTTTTAACATTTGACATACATCCAAAAACAGTATGCTTGATGTATGCAATTTCCATACAAATAGTTTTAAAATTTCTATTAAATATCAAATTGATGTCAGTGGTACAGTCCATCTTTAAGAAAACTATAGTAGCATGGCTCTGTAAAGTTGGACTTGAAAGTGAATGTGATGTCTTTCTCATGATTATGCTTTTTACTTACAGTTGGACTGTGTCTTTGAGGAGTCAGGAAGGGATTCCTCTGGGTCTGAATTATGCAGCCAGATGGACCCAGATTACATAAACAAGCTTCTTTTCACAATGGAACAAGGTTCCTCCACCTTCACGGGAAAGAACCTCGACACAATTGATCTTCCTGTCTCTGGTACGTATGCACTGTTACATATCTTGTTTCGTCTTGCTTGGTTTTCTTGTCGTGCAAAAAACATTTTAATACTTCAAATTGCTACTAGTCAAGCAACTGTAGTATTTCCAAGGAAAAGGCTCCTGGACAATCTGGTCTACAAATACTATAACAGTCTAATATTTTCATCTTTCACTAAGAGACAGATTAATCGATAATGAAAATAATTGTTGGTTGCAGCCCTAGTCTACACTCAGTATCCCAGGGCTCCAGACTGCTACCAAAAGTTTCAGTGTGCAACTAAATTTTACATCCAGTTGCACTGCGACCAGTAAATTTGCCCCCCTTTTTTTTTTTTAGATGTTAAACGTAGAGGGGGTGCGTCAATGAATCTGTGGCAGGCCAATGAGTGTGAGAAGGATTGGGACTGGCCACTGTAAGTGGCTAATGTGTGGAGGAGGGTCCTAGAGATAATCAAGCGCGCAAATGTCTGTGGGAAGGAGACAGATATCACAACTTGCTGCATGCGTCTGAACAATGGGAAGCAAACTATTCACTCGTTCTTCCGACCTGCGGCTAGAGCGCTAGAGCCAGAGTCTACAGTGTCACAGTTGGATTTTGATTCAGAGTCAGAGGGTTGTGTGGCAAAAAAGGCCCAAAAGCACCAAATTCAAAAGCCAGCTCCACCTTCAAATGTTCTTCTAATGTTTACATACATTTGTTAAGTAGTGGACTCAATTATATCAATATCCATATTTACATACATGTGGTCAGAATGTTAGGAATACCTATAAATGTAACGCAGTTCATTACATTGTTTCTAACTATGAACTTAGTGCTAATACACAGGATTGAATTAAGACCTCTGACAATGTCAACAACTAAATATTACAGGCATACATGACTCTGCAGGAAAGACAAATTTGATTGTATAATGTATTTTGAAGTGTATAAACACTGTGACTTGAACAGTGACACCAGTGCATACTCACTGGTGTCAACTCTCATGTCTCAATATTTGTATCGCCTTTGCAGATAAAGTTGAATGCATTCACAATTTGGCCTTTCATACACTGCATAGGTTGAGGTGTCACGTTTTGCTTGCTGTTGTTTTTCAGATGGAGGTTCTGACCTCTTGTCCCCCAAAAGGAGACTGGAGCCCCTCAGTGAAGATGGGAGTTCAGATGTAGATGGTGAGTTAAATGGTATTTATTATGAAATTCACCAAAACTCCTGCCTTTTGACAATATAATAGTATCATATAATAGTAATATTATATTGTAATATCCTAGTACACACTGCTGCGTACAGTTTTGACCTCTTGAAATATAAGTGCTAGTATCCAGCTGTCAGATTGTGGTAGTTATGTTTTACTGTCAGCATTTAATTACAAATGGACCCTGAATATTTATTATACCTGAGATTTCACTAACTAACGGGTGCTAATGTTTGTCTGATACAGTTCTAGATCTGAGTCCCGGAACAAGCTTGGTGAAGAGGCCCTCAGAGAAGAAGAAAAGACGTAAAAAGACCAAGAGAGTAGAAGCAATGGGTAAGTTCTTTAAATGTGGGCAAAAGGTATATATACTTCTAAAGCTACCATTAAATGCTCTCTGTGACTGTCTGCGAGCCATGCAATGGGTTGGGAACATTAATTTCTATTATGTCACTTGATATTTTGAAAGCAGTAATCGTGCTGTGTGCCCTCCGGGGCAAACTGCGTACATTTACAGGCACAAAACAGTTGTGATATATGTTCTAGAGTTATTTTATTGCTCTTTAAAACATAAATCAACAAATATATTAAATATTTTAACAGGCGCCACAACTATTGTAGCAGTATTGGGTTTTCAGGCTACTCAGTGGTTGTAACGGCTAGTGTGACTTAAAAAGTGACACCATTGCATACCCACTGGTGTAAACTCTCATGTAGAGCTGGGCAATATATTGATATTGTATCGATATATTGTCTTAGATTTTGGATATTGTAATATAATATGTGGTGTCTTTTCCTGGATTTAAAGGCTGCATTACAGTAAAGTGATGTAATTTCCTGAACCCACCAGAGTGGTGTAGCTGTTCTATTATTTGCCTTTACTCACTTAGTCATTATATCCACATTATTGATAATTATTTATCAAAAATGTCATTGTGCACATATTTTGTGAAAGCACCATTAGTCAACACCACAATATCGTTACGGTATCAATAGAGCTATTTGGGGAAAAATATTGTGATATTTGATTTTCTCCATATCGCTCAGCCCTACTCTCATGTATCAATATTAATCACCTTTGCAGATATAGTTGCTTTCACTAGGTTGTCCTTTCATACACTGCATAGGTTGAGGTGTCATTTGTTGCTTGCTGTTATCTTTCAGATGGAGGTTCTGACCTCTTGTCCCCCAAAAAGAGACTGGAGCCCCTCAGTGAAGATGGGAGTTCAGATGTAGATGGTGAGTTAAATGATGTTTATTATAAAATTCACAAAACTCTGCCTTTTTACGAAGGATCCTGCAAGCGTTTTCTCAAACTTATTAGAGTACTACTTCAATCTGGAGTGCATGAATTACATGTCACCATTTCATCCTTTTGTTTCTTTACAGTTTGTTACACAAGATGAATATCACAGTAAATATTTAATGTCCTTCCTTATACCAGTTAAATTATTGTCCCATGGTGATCCAGTTGTGAGGAAGAACTATTTTGTAATATTCTAGTACACACTGCTGCTTACAGTTCTGACCTCAGACAACTACTTTAAGTACTAGCAGCCAGCTGTCAGATTATGGTAGTTATGTTTTACTGTCAGCATTCAATTACACATGAACCCTGAATATTAATTTTAACAGAGATTTCACCAACTAACGGGTGCCAATGTTTGTCTGCTACTGTTGTAGATCAGAGTCCAGGAACAAGGTTGGTGAAGAGGCCCTCACAGAAGAAGAAAAGACGTAAAAGACCAAGACCGTGGAAGCAATGGGTAAGTTCTTTAAAACTGGTCCAAAAAAGGCATATACAGTCCAGACCACAAGTATTTGGACAGTTGGACCTTTTGTGTTCTTTGACACAAATAAAGTCTCAGCTCTTATTTAAATAGGTTTGCATAAATATAAAGAACTGTGTGTGAGCCATAGCCCTTTAACACCCACTGTCCAAAGGTTTGAGGTCCAAAAGTTATTGGACCAATAAACATCAAGTCTAACAAATTCATAGTATTTGATATTTCAATTCAATTTTATTTATAGTATCAATTCATAACAAGAGTTATCTTGAGACACTTTACAGATAGAGTAGGTCTATATTTGCAGTCTTCAACCCATAGACAACAGCAGGCTGCAGGTTATGTTCATTAAGTCTCATCTTGATCATTGACAAAGAAACGTGTACGCTTTCATCCAGGAAAGCATTCTGAACTTGCTGTAGAGTCATAAATTGGTTTTTCATAATCATACAAATGATTTTCCAGTCATTAACTAGATGTGTGCTCCCCGATGTACCAGCTTGTAAGTCTACTCTAAATAAACCTGAAATAAGCACTTTAATGTACTATCCATTTTTATATTTAAAATTGAATGTACTGAAGAACAAAATTGTCCAAATATTTACTGTCTAGATTTAACGTCAAAGCCACAAATGCTTTGAGATGCTTTACTGAATGTACACTGAGATGTATGTATTTAAGGTCCCACTCACTCCATTGTCTTTTCTGTCATTTGTAGTGGTGCCCACAGTAAAGGTGAAGAGACCGTGGAGTGAAGCAGAGAGGAGTGCGGTAAACAAACACATGGCAAAGTTTATTGCAGAGCGCCGCGTTCCAGGTAAAGAACACTGCATGCGATGCATAAAAGAGGAGGAAGCCTTGGGTCAAAGATCCTGGAAGGATGTAAAGAACTTTGTGTACAACACAAATGTTACATTAAACCGGAGGTGTGCTAGACGGCAGCATCACTTTTGAAGATCTTTATTGTGCAATATAATGTTGTGTTCTAGTTCTCTGGTGCAGTTCTTTTGATGCTTTGTGCGGTACTGTTCAAGTGGCGTTTCAAACCATAACAATAAGGCACATTTGCAACTAACATTTGTTTTAAAAATCTATTAATTGCACAAATATTTTGTTAATACTTTGTTTTATAAAATGTCAGAAAAAGGTAAACTATGAAGGTAAATATGGTGCAAAACGTGAGTGTGCAGATGTGATGTAAGCACTTGTAGAATATGATATGAGAACTTGTAGAAAAAATCTGTACTTGTATTTATTTATTTTTTCACTTCAGTCACTTTTCCTACAACCACGACTCAGTGATACAACCTCTGGAATCTGTCGCTGCAGCTTCTCATCTTATATATTATATATTATTATATTATATGCAGCGTGCTCTCTCCATCATACAGCGGCGAGGCTGCACATCGACCTTTTCAACACTTCTTGATCCATTTGGTGCAAAACTAATTTGTACCTGTGGACAGTCTGTGGAGCTCTGAGCCAATAGGACGCGGGGGTTCAGCAGGGTTTCTATCACCAGATGAGGGACAACTCTGTCCGAGTTATTTATGTAGCATGAAAGCTAGCATTAGCTAACTAGCAGCCAGCCTGCTTCTAAATACTGTAAATACCTTTTAATTATCTCAACACTTTAACAGTCCAACTGGAACACTGGCGGTGAGCTCCAGGTCCAGCAGCTGCAGACGGACCATCATCAGTGGGTATAACCCACCATCTGCCTTTTAAATTTAATTGTATTTATTTATAAGCAGGCTGGTTGGTTAGTTTGCTAACGCTAGCTTTCTATTCCACCAACACTGGCGGTGAGCTCCAGGGGGGTTGTGCCGCTGCTACCGGGTCTGGAGCTCTCCGTGTCCCGATGGCGATCAGATCGAGGTCGGCAGCGGAGCTTTCTAGCGATGTTTCCACGCTGGCCGAGCCCCACAGATAACGGCCCGTCTGCAGCTGCTGGACCTGGAGCTCACCGCCAGTGTTCCAGTTGGACTGTTAAAGTGTTGAGATAATTAAAAGGTATTTACAGTATTTAGAAGGAGGCTGGCTGCTAGTTAGCTAACGCTAGCTTTCTGCTACATAAATAAGCCGGACAGAGTTGTCCCTCATCTGGCGATAGAAACCCTGCTGTCCCCCCCCCCTCTGTCTTGTTGGCTCAGAGCTCCACAGACTAAGTCCACAGGTACAAATTAGTTTTGCACCAAATGTATCAAGAAGTGTTGCAAAAGTCGATGTGCAGACTCGCCGCTGTATGATGGAGAGAACACGCTGCATGTAATAATATAATATAATAATATAATAAGATATAAGATGAGAAGCTGCAGCAACAGATTCGAGAGGTTGTAATCACTGATCTGTGGTTGTACTAGAAAAGTGACTGAAGTGGGGAAAAAAAAATACAAGTACAGATTTTTTTTCTACAAGTTCTCACATCACATCTGCACACTCTCACATTTTGCACCATATTTACTTTAATATTAAACACCTAAAACAAAGTCTAAGGTTGTCTTCAGGTTTATTTTGTCCAATTGAAAGTTGTTGTGACAGGTTTGTCATAAATGAGAAAGAAAGCAGCACATTCTCAAAGTTGAGGTTTGAACAAAAATGAAATAAACGTTCTGAGAACTGGAGTTCACACATATTGTTTTTTCTTGCTTTACTTTAGTTCAGAAATACATCTGTGGTTTTGTGCAGTAGTCTGATCAATCATCACATCATTAATTTTTATATATTTTGCTTCTGTATATGAACCTCAAACTGCAACTCTTCAAAGACTCAACTATGATATATATTATTCCATTATGTATCTGTTATAAAACATAAAATGGTAGCAAAGAATAACTAACTAATAATAAGAAAGAAGATAGTTTAAATAGTCTAGCCAGAACCGAACCCAATAGCGCCCCCTAGAAATGGTCCTCACTTCAGTGATAGAATGACGGTTCTTATACTTTGTTTTAAAAATAATCTGAGGTGGAAAACTGAGTCAGGGAGACATCTAGTGTTTAAATATAGCATTAGTTTGTCTGTAAGTATAGCAGAAAGGGTGGTCCTCACTTCAGTGGCTATTGTACCCGGTCCTCACCTTTAAGCTCATACAGGAATGTGTGTGTGTGTGTGTGTGTGTGTGTGTGTGTGTGTGTGTACACACACACACAGTGGTTTGAGAAAGTTTACACACCCCTGCTAAAGTTGATTAAAAAGGGCAATAAAAAAATCTTTTGGAAATTGATCTTAATGGCTAATATAATCCAACCTTTTAAGGACACCAATTTTCTTTGTGATTGAATAATTTATTGTAAATAAATAAATGCTCTTCCTTAAAATACAGGGGGCATAATTATACACACCCCTATGTTAAATTCCCATAGGAGCAGGCACATTTTTATTTTTAAAGGCCAGTTATTTCATGGATCCAGGATAATAAGCATCCTGATAAAGTTCCCTTGGCCTTTGGAATTAAAAATAACCCCACATCATCACATACCTTTCACCATACATAGAGATAGGCAAGGGGAACTTTCCATAAGATCATCTCTCAATGCAAATCAAGCCAGCTATTAGGCTAACTGAAATAAAACAGAAAAAAGGATTTCAGGTTGACAGATTGTCCTACCACCCTTAAATGAGATACAGCTCTAAGAGATGCCTTTAGCTTTACTATGATGTCTGAGAAGGTTTTGAGACAGTTGTCTTGATGGCTTTCAGAGTTCCCTCAGGGTTTCAAAGACAACAGAACATTTTACACATCGTCAATTGTTTTTGTTGCAAGCTTTAACATCTTCTTAAGGCACCTTCATTATGTCTTAGATATTGGTCACATTGCGCTATAGAGACAGGGCTGCCTGAAACAATCACACAAGTTTCCATTTCAGCTGGCTCAGTGGTAGAGCGGTCGTCTGCCAATCAGAAGGTTGGAGGTTCAAATCCATGTCGAAGTGTTCTTGGGCAAGACACTGAACCCCGAGTTTCCCCCGATGCTGCGCGTCGGAGTGTAAATGTGTATGAGTGTTCATCTGATGAGCAGGTGGCACCTTGTACGGCAGCCTCGGCCACAGTGTATGAATGTGTGTGAATGGTGAATGTATCCTATATGATGTAAAAGCGCTTTGAGTAGTCGTTAAGACTAGAAAAGCGCTGTATAAATACAGCACATTTACATTTTAAGTGTCTCTTCGATCTGGTCTGTTGATTGTGTGTCCGTGTCCGTGTGTGTGTGTGTGTGTGTCCCCGTCCGTCCGTCCGTCCTGTCAGGTGTGAGAGTGCGAGCCAACACTCCTGCTCTGGTTTGTACATCCGCACATCTTCCTGTAGATGGCGCTGCTGTCTCGCGGAAACGCCGACAGATCAGCCTCCACTGTGGATGAAAGAAAAAAAACATACAGAGCGATGTTTGAGACAGATTACATGTCTCACAAATACAAACTGCATGGATATAGTCCCAACAATACACTTGTTTTATGCTCGACTACATTAGGTAGCAGGCAACATGGAACTGCTTTAGTTCAAGCATTTTCTGTTTCAACGGTTTTTCTTGGCAGAGTACTTCATGAATTAGCTAATTATTTAGGTGATCGTTTAGTAGGCTATATAAGCAGTCTCCTTTTAGGTCTGCCAAAGCCGTTTAAAATCATTTAGTTTAATTACCGAGGAGAGCCGTTCATTAAAAAGATAATGTACCCATGCGCAATAGGAATCACTCGACTCACTCGCCCTCCCACCAAAGTCATGGTTACAGGTGTGACAGCAGGTAATAACATGTATACCTTGGTTTAACTATTTTTATATGTAGCGTTAGGTAGACTGAATAGAATAGGAATGGTCCCCACTTAAGCTTAAGTTTTACTTTTTAATAGATATATTGCTTTGATAGCTGGAGACCCACTTTGCTAACATTTGTAAGTTAACGTTAGCATAACACCAACAGCTAAGCTAACTCTTAGTTTCTAGCACATTGATTTTAACTATTAGAGTCTGCATAGTTTACTAGCATGGTGTTCATTTCCTGTTGCTGGAATATGCCTTTTTTATTAGAAACTTGAAAGAATGGCTCCATGTTTTACAAGCTGTAGAGCTGGCCCTGTGATTTAGTTTTTTTTTTGTGTGTGCCCCTCACAAAAGAGTCTCCTGAAAAAGGCAGCCAGAAGGACGACCACAGTAGGCTACTGAGTGAGTTTATATTCAAAGTGTGCTAGCTAACCCATCTACCCACTTTAGCAACTTTTATTAATGGCGCCAGTTCACCACCTGGGCACTGCCAAGGTGCTCTTGAGCAAGGCACCGAACCCCCATGGACAGCCCCCCCACTCTGACATCTCTCCATTAGTGCATGTAGAGGACCTGATCATGTGTGTGTAATTCAGGCCTGTGTGTAATAACAAGAGTGTAAAGTGTAGTTTCCCCTTGTGGGATTAATAAAGTATAATAAAAAAAAAATAAAACACATTGCTTATCAAGTCAGTAATATACTGAACTCTGAAAGTAGTTTTCACGCACACACTGATGACCTCATCCCAAAATCAATATTATAGTCTCCATGAACATTGGGTTACAAAATTGCTGCACAAAATAGACATCTGGACAAGCTGTAAACTGACATTTACAAGCCTGTAATTAATTTTTGATCACAAAAAATATATATAAAGTCTACATGAAAGTAACCTTCACTTTCATTTGTCCAGTAATAGTGGAAGCGGATGGTGAAAGTCTTTGCTGGATGTGTCTTTGTCTGAGTGTGTCTGTATTTTATATCAAACCAAAGCACAAAAGGGGTTCGCCTATCAAAACAACCTTGTTATCAGAGCACATACACAGATGGAAGTAAAGCGATTTCTCCGCTTTGAGGACTCTGTAGGTACCCTTTTTAACTGTATTTCACCCATTCACATATAAACACATACACACAAATTAGGCCAGTATGTCACTTTGCCAAGTTAATGTTTTTCGTGGAGGCTATTTTGGATGTTTTTCATTATTTAGAGTATAGCTTAGACTCTTACAAGATACTGCCGGTTGTCTGTGTGTGTTTGCAGATACAATGGTGCACTTTATGTTTTTTTTGGATGTGGATGTTGAGTATATTTTCTTATCTTGGTATGGTGTGTAGTAGCTATAGTGATTGATGGCATGTAATAAAATCTTCCCTTTGGAGTACATTTCATTTAGGGCTGGGCGATATAGAGTAAATCAAATACCTCAATGTCGATATTGTATGGTTGAATATTGGTGCTTTAACAAAATGTTATTCACACAATGAGATTTTTGATAAATATTCTCCAGAAATGATTTAATGACTTAGTGGGTAAAGGTAAATAATAGAACAGCTGGAACAGTCTGGAAAGTTCAGAAAATTACATCACTTTACTGTAATTCAGCCTGTAAAACCAGGTAAAGACAACACTTATTACGACCATCAAACCATTATGATATTACGATATATCCAATATCTAAGACGATATCTAGTCTCATATCGCGATATTGATACAACATCGATATATTGCCCAACCGTAATTTCATTGCAGACATCTGGAAAGAAAGACATCATCCTACAGTATCCATTAGATACACCACATTATTGTAAATATAACATAGCAAGAGCATGTGCAAGACATGCAACGTTAATGACACGCCTGCCTACCCTGTCTGAGTTTCCAGCTGAGGTAGATAATCAATTGCAGCAGCAGCAGAGAGACCGACAGGAACAGCAGCAGGCCAAACAGCCAGAGAGGAAGAAAGCTGTCTGTCTCTCTGTCTGTCTGTGTGATGGTCTGTCGAAGGAGCAGAGCCACATCAGCCCAGGGGCCACTCAGCACCTCCATACTGCTCCCGCAAGGAACAAAGCCAATGGAGAACAGAGAAAGTCAGGGTTAATGTGACGATATTTTACAAATGCTTTAAGAGTAAAGTTTTATGTCACATATAAAGTTATATATATATATATATATATATATATATATATATATATAAGTTGTTTTAATAGTGTACAAATGACTCTATTTTAAATTGAAGTGGAGCCTACCTACATGTTGAGATATAGTGAACGAATAGGTCAGTAGGGTGGGGGGGGGTAGATCTTACTTCAGTAACATAAATCTACAAATGCAAAGTTTTTGTAAGAACATAGTGTAGCAAGAGGTTCAAGTGTAGAAAGATCTAGGTGTCCTGCTTATTATGTTGATCTGAATGATAGTGAATAAGTTATGTGAAATCCACGTAGGAATTGACAAACAATCATCATATTATTGGTTTTCAGTGGTGGTGATGAGACGATTTTTAAACTTAGTTCTAAAGTGAAATGTGGGATGAGATGTTTTGAGGAATGCAATTTTTAAGTCCCCTAAGCATCAGCATGCAGTTCAGTTTAGTGAACCTCAGTTCGATGTAACTGTGCTTTTTGATACATGAACATATTGTGACATTGATCTTGAGAAAATATGTTTAAAATGCAGTTTATTTTAACATTTCACCCAGCCCCAATTGAAAAAAATCTAATTTTCAAAGCACTGTAGTAGTTGTTGTTCTAGTTTGTGCTAATGTTAAAGTCTAATGGGTCATTTTCCTTAGTTAGGATGTAATAGAAATAGCCCACACAAAATGGTGCCGGGTCTGAGTATTCTAAAACTAGTGCAGTTGATTTATTAAAGGCACCGCAGTTGTTAGATAGTATATTTCTTAGTACATCTACTTACAGTTTTTCAGGATCCTCAAAAAGGCAGGGTTGAATGGATATAGGTAGAAATTACTTGCAGATGTCTCCTGCTACATAGTTGTCCTGGCAGTTGTCCGTCCGGACTGAAGTCACATAACTTCAAGACTTCAACGTTTTAGAATTCACTCAATGTGGTTGTGTCACATCAGGTTTCACTAATCCACAGAATACTTCCTCAAGGAGAAAAGTCGATTAAACAGAGCTAAAAGTTGGGATTCTATCTGTCCTTTTATGTCTGTAGCTTTCTTTTCTACCTGTCTCTCTCATTGGTAGAAATACCACCTCTGTCCTCTGTTGTTGTTGATAATGTGAACTTTGTTCTGTTCCAACAGTCAAACCTTGTGATTGCTAAGAAGATTAGCTATACTGGCCGTGTGTGTGTGTGTGTGTGTGTGTGTGTGTGTGTGTGTGTGTGTGTGTGTGTGTGTGTGTGTGTGTGTGTGTGTGTGTGTGTGTGTGTGTGTGTGTGTGTGTGTGTGTGTGTGTGAGAGAGAGATATGGAGTGTGTGGAGTTACTGCAGCTTTCATGTCCTCAAATCATGAAAATGTGAGAAATCTGATCGCCTGTATGTGTACATTGGGCCTTGAGTAATGTTTGGCTCATTGAACCTGAGACCTTTGCACTCTCTGTGTCATAAAACACACACACACACACACACACACACACACACACACGATACAGCCTCTCTCTAACTATAAACATCCTTACACATACAAAAAAGTGTACACAGATGCAAACATGCCGCTAGTTGCATACCACTCACCCGTGAACCACAGCCCCAAAAACACAGGCATACATGTCTCACACACACACACACACACACACACACACACACACACACACACACACACACACACACACACACACACACACACACTTTTTCTTCTCTGATTGGATTAGTTTTCTAATTTCCCTTATCTCCCTCCCTCTTTTCTTTTTGCTATTCTCTTTCTCTCTGTCTTCCCATCTAGACACTGATACCTTTTTCCGGTGGCAGTATTGATTACTTTAAAAACAGAATTGATGACATCAACCTCGAAATTTATTGTTACAACGAAATGGGGAGAAACAATAGTCTAAGTTTCATATTAAGGCTGACATCCAAACTGTAGTGTAACTCCCCACGTTGGAAGGACACACACATGTTCTTGTTTTTAGTCTGAACCCAGGACTTCAAACCTAGATGACAAAATATTTAATGCATGCCGTGTCTGTGTAAGGTGGCTTTAATGTCAGTTTTACACATCACCGCATATTAAACCTGCAGTGGAACTAAAGCACTAAATATACTTTTAAGTTGATATGGCAAACTTGTTAGCATACAGGCGCTTATTTTACTCATCCAACAGGCTCCAATTTCTGAGAAGATAGATACATTTACAATTTTAGGTTACTTTTCTTCAACTCTACCCAGCTGTCAAGCTGATAGGCAAACCACCTTAATGTTACCATTAAGATCAAAACATTGCTAAAAGTCTCTACATACAGAAACAGATGTTTTTAACCTGCAGTTTTATTTGACCACACCTTAATAATCCAACAAGCTGGCATTCAACCTAAAGCAGGAACATCTGGAGACGGTTTTATATTTTTAGCGAACACATCTGTGTTGTTACTTGGAAAAGCAGTAAGTATCCCTGCCCTCACCCAGATCTCAGCACCAGTACTCTCGTCATGTGGAGGCTCATTTAAACACACCGTTTAATCTTTTCTCAGGGGGAGAGAAAAGAGACGGCTTCAGGTGGTAAAAACACAAGCGTAATTTGGCTCTGGCGGCTGAGAAGTGCTGGTTAATTGAGTGATGCTGTTATTAACATCAATAGAATTGATCAGCTCTGTTGATTCTCTGATTAATCAAGAGAGAATGGGCTTATTTGTTGGAGAAGTGTGTGTGTTTTGTGTGTTTATGAGCCTGAGTGCTTGTTTTCTGATCGACTGGGCCATAATGGAGCTATAGCTGGAGATTTCACACACCTCTCTCTCTCTCTCTCTCTCTCTCTCTCTCTCGCTCTCTCTCTCGCTCCGTGTGTTTCTGCTTTATGTTTAAAGAAATAATTCGGTATCGATATTCTTGTGCGTTTGTTCACTCTCTTATTCATCAGTTTGTTGGGGGGGCTTGTGAGAGAAAGTAAGAAAGGTTTCTAATTTATTGGTTTGATATTATTTTTTATTTCTATCTATATATTCCAAAATGGCATGTTTAATTAAATCAGGAGTGACAAAGTTAAAATAGACAAAACAAAGAATAGGAAACACACAAATGAGAAAAAGTGTGCAACTGTTCATTATTTATGAAACATGACTGATGAAATATTTAAGTGGCTCTTGTAGAAAGAGGAAGGAGAATCTCTTGGAAGATCTCTTCTGAGCAGCCGTAACTCTGGCTAAATGCTTCCTCCTGATCAGATTAGACTGCTCCCCTCATGCCGGGAGGAATTTTGGACCATTTAGCAAGCTTGTCTGGTATGAACTAGAAAATAAATAGTATTCGCTTTTTTACTTCTTTGCAGCACCAGCGTTTGTGTCAGGCTAAAGAGCCCATCAGTCAGTTTGCTCTCTCATTTTCTCTCATTTTCTCATGTGTACTGTTGCTGCCAAAGCACTCCTGGATATTAGTAAGAATTGCAGAAAACAGGACCATAGTTGCATTACTTACAGATAAAACCTTTGCAGAACAAAATGAATCAATAGAAGCAAATGGGATGCTGCTGCACCAGGGTTTTGTTCACGATAATGATGGAGAGTTGGGTTGTCCTGGGACAGAGTTCATCCTCAGTGTTAATGTCAACACTTTAAGTCATTGATCAGGTTTTTATGGTTTTTATTCCAGCATACTTTGATGTCAGCCTTCCTGTATTTTTCTTCAGCTCATCATCATGTTTTTGTTGCCAACGCTGAGAATCTCTCCCTCATCTTTGTGTGTGTCTACTGGCATGGTTACGAGGCAGCATCCACTTTGATAAGTGTAGTTGTTTTTTTGTTTTTTTTATGTGCATGTGTTTGTGCAGTCTGATGCGTGGGTGGGTGGTTGCCTGTGGACGTGGTCAGTACTGTGGGAACGGAGACTGTCTCATTGATTGTGCAGTGAAATGAAGCCACCCTAACCCTTTCTGTCTCTTCCTTGTGATACCCAGGCTGTCTAATTGGTTGGAAACGGAAGTAAAAACTACTCTTGTCTATCAAGCATAAGATATTTCCTTTGTGTTTATCGTGGCTGTAGATTGTTGCACGTACATATCTGTCATAAGATGAGTTAATTCATAACCTGGGTTGTGTTGGATGTGTTTGATTCGTTTGTTTGTGATATGTAGCTTCCAAAACCACAAATGCACAATGAGAAGTGTTGCATTTCTGTCTCCCACACAACACTGTTATCTCCTCACTTCAAAACCCAAACTTGCTTTCCACTAGGTACAGAGGACTTCCCACTTTGACTGATTCTCTGTTCTATCTGTACTTGATGACGAGCCAATATGGACTCAAAATGTTGTACTGGTCCCAAACTAATAGAGAGAAAATGTGTTGCAAGTCCTTTTGGGAGATAAGAACTCCATTTACAGTTTTTTGGACCAAGCGCATGGACAGGATTGATGGGCATGTTTTCCCCACCGAAATATTACATTTTCCTTTTGCAGACTCCAGCTGTATGTAATTACTGTTTACTTGCAGAGTGCGACATAATGCTTCAGGTAAAGTTATGGATTTCATCTTTAAAGTGCAAATAAGTTCCATGTTTTGTAGCTTAAGTAATATGTTCATGCTCCTGGCTATGGTTTCAATAAATAGTATAGTTAGTTTTGTTCTTATTAAGAATTAACTGTTGTTTATCATTAGACGGTAGTTAAACAGTTTGTGTTTTGGTTAGTGTGACATTATAGTTGTCTGTCTGTTGATTAATACATTAGTCCATCAATCAACAGAAAAGTATTGTGTAATTTTTTTGTAAATTGAAAAACAATTTAGAAAGCAAAAAATTAAAAATGCAACTTTCGGCCAAGGGAAAATACTGGGCATTTCACAGTTTTTAAAAAACAAAACTGACAGATGAATCTATAATTACTATATATTATAATCATTAGATGCTGGCCTTTATTCATCCATATATTATATCTGAATGTATAATTCTTCAAATATACAGCTCTGGAAAAAATTAAGAGACCACTCCTTTATTTGTCTTAAATCAGTATCTCTACATGTATGGCAGCCATTCCACTCCAGTGGTTGTTAAATTCCAACACAGGCACACCTCATTCTACTTAATGAGGTGCTGATTAAGTGATCACCTGAGCCAAATCTTATTTAACGAGGAAAAGTATAAAAGCCACTGCTGTGGTCATCACTATCCTCTTGCAATAGGGCCTGCTGGATGGCAAAAACAGGGCTACTAGTACCACACAGGTAATCTAAACAAAAAAAAGGAACAATTGACCATGCCAAAAGAGTTAAAAAGAAAAGTTTTGAGTGAGGAAAAGAAGGGTTCAATTCTGGCTTTACTGGTAGAAGGGTACAGTGAGCGTCAGGTTGCTTCCATCCTTAACATTTCAAAGCTGGCAGTTCATAAGAACAAGGTCAAGCAACAGACATTGGGGTAGGGCTACAAGATTATGGCCAAAATGATAATCACGATTATTTTGATCAAAATTGTGATCACGATTATTTGATTTTGACCAAAACATATTTTGTCACATAGGCTATTTATAACTTCTTTCACATCCATATTATGCTACATTCTTCTTATGTTGAAGTTGTATAGACATACAGCTGTAACACATGTAAATGAAAATTAGCAATCTGAAATAAATAGCCTAGGATTTTTTTTTTATGTATCTAGGGAGAGAGGGGGAGTGCGATGGACGTACTCACTGAGAGACGGCTTTTTCATTATGAATGGGTCCAGAACTGGTCGAATGGCGGGTCAGTAGAGTTACACACATGGTGTGTATGAAATGTCTGTATCGTCACTGCGCTGCATTTTTATGAACTATGATATTCTGGCCATGGGTCACATCTCCCGCCCAGGTCCAGCAGGCTCCGCTCACACACTGTTACTCTACGAACTGAAGTTAGCTGCATTCAATAACTTCTTCTGTGTTTTTCGCCGTGGCCGCTGCGATAGCAGATAGTTTACCAGCGGAAATACTGGTTTGTCTCTCATGCTTAACAATATACAGCTGTTTTAGTAACAATTAAAACTAGACAAATATCAGAAGTGTGGACCGGCGCTGTGTGGCCGGGCTGTGCGGAGAGTAAGAGGAGAGAGAGTAGAGGAGAGATCCAACACAGGCACTTTACAGAAGAAATGGGTCATGTAACGTAAAATTAAACCATATCCATATAAACAACATTGCAGCGGATGCGAGGACGTTAGGTGCACCGGTGCGACCTAGAGGAAAAATATTACTAGCGCTCGAGCCCTGTGAGCTAACAGACGCTAACTAGCACCAATTAGCACTGGTCACTGCTTGTCTGAAAAACACAGACGGGACAAAATGTTGCGTTTACTGGTAAACTGGTAAACCTTGAGACCGCCGTATGACCGACTGCTACCTGTTGAATTTTCCTCACGTTACTCTGTCCTCTGTGACTGTCTGCATCTAGAAACTAAGCTGCGTGGTGCAGGAACAACTGACTGGCTCATGATCAGACAGTGGTTTATGGAGAAGTAGATTGGCTTTGCAAAAAACCCGGAGAGTTCTATGAAATGATGCTAAAAATAATCGCTCGATCACGCAAATTTGATCGTGGGAAGTCAAAATCGTGATAGTGATTAAATTTGAATTAATTGTGCAACCCTACATTGGGGACAACAGACTACAGACTGGAAGAGGGCGAAAACGATTGTCCACTGACCGGGATGACCGCCAAATCATTCGCATGTCACTCAAGAACCGTACAATGACATCAAGTGATTTACAAAAAGAATGGCAAACAGCAACTGGGCTGAAGTGCACAGCAAGGACTGTGCAAAACAGGCTCCTAGAAGCAGGGCTGAAGTCGTGCAAAGCCAGAAAAAAGCCCTTCATCAATGAGAAGCAAAGACAAGCCAGGCTAAAGTTTGCAAAAGACCATAAGGATTGGACCCTAGAGGACTGGAGTAAGGTCATCTTCTCTGATGAGTCAAATTTTCAGCTTTGCCCAACACCTGGTCGTCTAATGGTTAGACGGAGACCTGGAGAGGCCTACAAGCCACAGTGTCTGGCCCCCACTTTTAAATTTGGTGGAGGATCAGTGATGACCTGGGGGTGCTTCAGGAAGGCTGGAATTGGGCAGATTTGTCTTTGTGAAGGACGAATGAATCAAGCATTGTACAAGGTTATCCTGGAAGAAAACCTGATTCCCTCTGCTCTAACAATGTTCCCCAACTCTGAGGATTGGTTTTTCCAGCAGTACAACGCTCCATGCCACACAGCCAGGTCAATCAAGGTGTGGATGGAGGACCACCAGATCAAGACCCTGTCATGGCCAGCCCAATCTCCAGACCTGAACCCCATTGAAAACCTCTGGAATTCGATCAAGAGGAAGATGGATGGTCACAAGCCATCCAATAAAGCTGCTTGAATTTTTGTGCCAGGAGTGGCATAACCTCACCCAACAGCAATGTGAAAGACTGGTGGAGAGCATGCCAAGACGCATTAAAGCTGGAATTAAAAATCAAGGTTATTCCACCAAGTATTGATTTCTGAACTCTTCCTAAGTTAAAATATTAGTATTGTGTTGTTTAAGAATGAATGTGAACTTGTTTTCTTAGCAGTTTTTGAGGTCTGAAAACAATGCATCTTTTTTGTTATTTTGACGAGTTGTCATTTTCTTAAAATAAATAATCTGAATAACAACATTTTGATTTGGAATTTAGAAGAAATGTTGTCAAAACATTTGTAGAATAAAACAAACATGTTTATTGTAATCAAACACATGCCTATAAATAGTAAATCCAGAAAAACTGATAATAATGCAGTGGTCTCTTAATTTTTTCCAGAGCTGTTAAATACATGCAGTATAAACTAACACAGGGAAATTGTCTAATTGTAATTGAACTCACATGATGTGTTACCTTAAATGACTTCTCTTCTTTACATCTGTCTTATCTTTTTATTTGAGCCGGGATCAATTCATTTACATCAAACCATCCATTTTCTAAATTCACTTCTCCTAATTTATTTACATCTCCTAACTTAATATCATCTGTTTCCATAAGAGGAGACTCTTGTGGGTTTTGGCCTGCACCTGATTTATGTCCTCTGCAGCAAAGGTAAATCATTTTTCTCTTGAGTTGTGTGTATGTAATTGAATTCATGCTTTAACAGCTAAAGATAAATGTTGTTTGTTTCATTGGGTAGGTGTTGCAAATCAATGATCTGTCTGGTTGTCACACATAATACCTCGCTCTATTATCAAATGATAAGGGGAGACACCTCTCTCACTGCTTTGTCTTACAATTAGCACACACAGTTGGCAGGAGGCAGACCCCAGGGAGAACACTGACGCATCGATACAAAAAGAGATTGCTGAAGCCCAGATGTTACAGAGAGCACAGGTCAGGTCACGTGTTGCAGTGTATTAACACTCAGTAGAACATGAAGATGGTGTTAGAGATGGAGTAATATACTGTAGAGAGACAGCAAATCAAAAGAGAGGGCTTTCCAGGAAATTACAGAATGGAAGCGGTGTGTGCGTGTCTGTGGAGAGACATGCTAGGGGTTGGAGGTTTTTTTTAAGCCTAACTTTTATTGCTTTCATCTTTGGTACAACACAGTATACATTGTTTCCCATTGTGAGCCATTTCTTGTTTCTTACAATACATATCAATACATATATGTTTCAGTAACCTGCAACATATGATATTATAAATTACTATCTGAAGGCAACATTCATTTACTATCAGTCAGTGTGCTAAAACTGGTTCTTTCAGCCAGTCACAAGAGTCTGGGTCGATTTATCCCCAATTTACCCTACCTGATTTTCGCCGTAAAAATGAGGTCCAGGACCTTGGGTCAGCCCAGATTACCTGGGACTGGGCACTTTACAGATCCAATCTTAAACCTCCTTAACTGTCTTATCTTACATCATCACACAATAATCTTATAATATCCTGTAGTGTGTGATGCTCTATTATTTTCAAGTCTTATAGTATGTGCATGTTTGACATTAGAGAGAAGAATAGTAGGGCTGCACCATTTAAGGAAAATATGCAATAACAATGTTGAATATCGAGATAATGTGCGATAAATAAAATATTCAAGTGTTCTCAGTTCTGCATTTCTGCTACTCTGTAAAAATACAACTGAACAAATTGAACATTGATTTGAATATAAAATGCACCTCTAAAAAAAGAGTGACATTATTGTATTACATTTTAAAGTGCAGTTTTCTACTGATATTTTCTTTCAACTAACACAAAAAATCGGCCTTTCACAATGTTGCCGCCTTTTGCAATATGTACAGAATATTGCGCCAGTTGATATTGCAATTACAATAAAAATGGGATTTGAAAACTCCTGTAGGATGAGCCTGGCTTTACTGTTGTTTCTGTTATTATTTCTTATTTATACAAAGCCGTTTGCCCATTCTTTTAATGCTGGAGATTGAAGGTTTTCCAATAAAAACTAACATGTTAATTGTAAGTTGATATCATAAATTAATGTCTGCCTATTGTTTTGCTTATGTGCCTAGAGGTATTTGTGTGTGTGTCCAGGCTTCAAGAAACCTGCTCCAACTTTCTACCACTGTCTTGTTTTCCTTCCAGTTGTCATAGCAACCTTTTGGCCTTTTTAGCATAAGTTACATTGGGGGTCGCCGATCTTGCTTATCACCATAGTCACCAGGGCTTTATTAATGAGATTGGGTGCTTCAAGCATTGTGTAAGATGACATTTGTGGCATTTACCTACAATCACACCCACTCCGCTGTGCCATCTCTAAGATATTGATGCTGTATGTGCACAAAAAGGAGAGCGGGGGGGGGGTGGATCCACTGACAGCAGGGTGGGATTTGATTGTTGTACTGCCATTACCTAATTTTACATTATATATTCTAAGTAATGGTTTTTGTACATAAGTGTATTCATTTTCTCTTGCATCATTCTCTTACATTGCAGAGGCATACAACTGCTTTTTCTAGTTTTCTTGGTGTCAAGTCATCAAACTACACAAAAGAAAGTATATATTTCAGCATTTAACAGATGATGACATATCCGTTGATCTCTGCGGTAATTAAGTAGCTCACTGAGAAAAATCTGACATACGACTGATCAAAGTCACCTTGCTAACCAAATACCTCTTTACAATTATAAGTTGGTGCTGAAGTTGCTGAAATGTGCAAAATTAAGTTTTTTTACATCATTAAGTAATCTAGATACGTTCATTCAGTCTTTGCTCTTTTTTTATTCCAGCATTGATCAAAAATCGCTGTCATCCCAAACAGCAAGACCTTTAAGTGCTGCAAATGGATAAAATCACACCTCTCCAGGTTTCTTAGCTTCTTTTCATCTATTTACATGCTAGTGTAGTGATCAGAATGAGTCAAGTTGTTGTTTTGTACCTGTTGCTGTCAAGGTCTGTAGTATAGCATACAATGCATGTATAGCAACAATAGGCTGTTGTATCTTCTGTAGAGCACAAAATGGAAAAAGAACATTGAGGCGAGTGATCGGTCTGACAAAGGCAAGCATTGACAGGAGAGTGACAGTGTACACTAGTGTTTCCAATTTTAGTTGTACTACTGTTTTATACTGATAGATAGATAAATAGAGTCTTTATTGTCCCATAGGGATAATCATTTCCACACATCATGTGACACATATACGTACAAAAGGTGGTGGTGGGAGTATTATAGTTTGTTCAGCACTGTGATGGTTGGATCGGGAGTGAAACTTTCAGGGAGACAGCATGAGTCCAGTATATTTAAAAGTGTCTTTTTGACGTATGTAGATGACATAGCTCAATAATAACAATCATATTGCATCCATACAGGGTTATTAGTGCAGCTGTTTGTTCTTAATGCACTGGTATTGGATCTGTACTCCGAATTGGCCGATGCACAAGATCAAGGGTCGGGAAGTAAAAAATGGTATCTGAAAATTAGCTTGCAGTTAGTGAGATATGAGATTGCCAGGTCCGCAGGAGTGAGTGAAAGAGGAATGCAAAGGAATTAAATAAGGAAATCTCTTATACATTAATTTGTACATGATTGGTAATGTAACAGAATAACTAAAAAGTGTGTTCAGAAAGATTAGAGCTACTAAGAGACTAATAGCAAGACCAAAAATGAGAAAGGATGGTGGGTGGAGGTGTGAGACAGAGGGAGAGGAAAAAGTGATGGAAGTGAAGAAAGAGGGAATGGAAAACAGGCAGAGCAATATTTGGCATTTTGTCTCCCGTTAATTAAATGTATCACATTGTCAGTCAGGGAGATTGAGAGAGTGATTGACAGGGACAGAGAGAGAAGAGGAGGCAGTAACTGTTAAAATGATAATTAATCTGTTAATTAAGCTGCTGTTAAACAAGAGATGGATTGACAGGGACCAGCCAGATGAGGAATATAGGGAAAGACAGGATCCAACATTGAGAGAGGAAGGGGACCATGAGTGGTAGAGAGACCTAGTGGGTGGATGTGAGAGAGAGAGAGAAAGAGATCTGAGGAAAGAGACTGGAGGGAATGAGACATGGGGGAGGAGGGAGAAAGCAGCATGAAGTCAGAAAAGTAGACTGAAGGGGAAGAAAAGAGAGGAGAAAGTGCTCTTGCATATATAATTTCATTAAAGCCCATTTATATTCAATTTAAGCTAAGAGATCGATGACAAGGGGCGTAACAAAGGTGATAACTGAGAATAATAAAGCAGATAGAGAGAGGCCACACAGAGAGAGAGAGAGAGAGAAGCTTTGCGGCAGCTAATTCTGTTACCATAGTGACGATTTAGCATCAGGGCCGACAGGGTGGTTACATAAGAGTGGCCAGTAGCATCCTTTATTATATTTACACACACAAACATAAACGCAGCAGGGTCGTCATCAGCCAGTCACTGCTGTGTGATTGTGTGTAAGTTGTAACTGTGGGGGCATTTAAACACACACATTAACTGCACACAAACACATGCGTGCATGCACACACACACACACACACACACACACACACACACACACACACACACACACACACACACACACACACTGCCTCACAGCAGAGTGGAAGTTAAAATTTCATAACGCAGGTTCCATCCTTTAATCTCCAGCTCCTGGTCACAGATGTGCTGCTGTGATCCCTGTGATTAATTACAGCCGTGCTTGAGAAAAACAGTAATAATTTTCTAGCTCGAAATGTGAAACATTTGAAGTACACAATATTGCCCTCAGCAGCGATATGGATGAGTCTGTGTCTTAAATGAATCAACAATGAGCAAATAATTGAAAATGACTGTTGTCTTAAAGCCCGTTGATGACATGATGCAGGGCATAAGGCATTTATCACATAAATATCTCTGGAGTATTTACCCACTGTCTGATGTTTCTTTTTTTTATAAATGGTGCATTATTCATGTTGTACTAGGAAAGTCTCCCAGACTACATAATATAACTCTTGGCTCAATTGCCCATTTGTAATGGATTTTAGTATCTAGTAGGTAAAATAGGAGACGCAACACTAATCTCGCAAAATCTATTGATGAGGAGTGAGCATAATGGATAACATTTGCTATCACGGTGTATGTACATTTTTTATCATGATATTGATTCATATAATGAGTATTAAAAGTACATTATTCAATTTAACTGAGAAACCATTTATTGATTAAATATCCAGATGGGACTTTGTATTTCAGGCTAATCCTCTGGATTAAATAACTGACCTCATCACATTGATCCAACAATCCTGTAAGTCATTTTCATAAAGAGATATTAAAGAGAATGCCACCTGGGTAGAAAAAGTATAGAAAAATCTCTTGCAGTTGACAAATGTCTGCCATTTCAGGATATATGTTGTCACTAGACCCAGACAGCAGCATGCTATACAACATAAGAATCAAAGACTAAAGACAACAACCCACATTAGCTCTCCTTCATATCTAACTTAAACATGAACACACATTGTTTTCCTGCACCTTAACTTGTTGAACGAGACAAAGCAAACACTTTCCAGGCAAGTGCACTACTGACGTCAGTTTGGAGCATGGATGCACTGTAAGAAATAAATATTGTTCTGTTATGAATTTTTAATCCATGGAGTTTTTATATTTGTTAAACTTTCCTCAAAGACAATAAAAACAATTTAAAAACTGTGCATATTCAGTGGACATACCCCAGAAGTAAACACAGAAGCAAGACATTTGTTTTGGTATTTGCGCCAGGCAAGCTATTCTCATTGGATTGAATAGGCTTTCAAGGTCTTATAATACATCCATGGTTTGCAGGCTACATAGCTAATTAGCTGCTAAGCTGGAGCACATTAAATAGCTTGTAAACATACCTGCAAATGTCATTTTGGACCGACTAGATGGTGGTGTGGTCCTCACGCTTTAATACCACAAACAGCGTGCCATCTTCCATGTATGACATGTAGGCTGGTTTATTTACCTTACACCAGCTGCCTGCCTGCTGCTGTCAATCACACAGACAATAATAATAATAAAAATTTGTTTACAATACGTTTAATATAAAGGTTGACATTATTTTTGACCACAAAAAGGATGACTAAATGTGATTGCATGTAGTATGCATGTTCAAATTCTAACTATAGGACATACAACTGACATTCAACAATGTTACATCTCATCAGCACTCATCTTAAAAGTACATACAGCTGAGACTAATGAAAGACAATCCTAGTCTGACAATGTAGAGCCGAGCCTGAAAAACTGACAACTTGCTCACTGTACAGATAAGAAACGTTGCCATCCCTATCACATTCCACCCTCAAGCCAGACTTGCCCCACTATTGTTAAGGACCAGAAATATGCAGTCAGTTCATTTTTCAATCCATCCGTCGAGATATTATAGGGTCACTTGAGTGGCTTCAGACTTTTACTTTTGTAAGATGTTATGCAGTCAAGCAAGCAGAGTTATATTACATTCTTTAGTGTCACCATGAGGGGAGTATTTGCTGGAGAACAGAGTGATGCATGAACGAGCGTGTACTGTATGGCCGTTTGGGGAGGGCGACAAACTGTACACATGACATCTCACACCAGGGAACTCAGGAGACTGTCCAGCAGTACGACCACAGTCTTGTACTGCTGCCCAGAGACCAGCAGATGATGTGTTCCAACAAGGGTCGCAATAACTCTCGTTTAGGATAATAGGGAGAACAAAGGTAGCCTGGCTTCGCCCTCCTACATACTTCCTCTCAATTGTCATCTCCCTTCAGTACTTCTCTGTACAAATGAAATGTATAAGAGTAACACAGGGAGAAGAGGTGAAAAAAGCCTTTACTTCCAACTTTAATCTCATATTCACGACATTTACTGTACGTGTCTTTGGAGATAGCAGCAATGTGAAAGGGAGGCTTGTAATTAAGGTGTCCTTTATTACTTACTTTGAAATTTGAGTCACACACAGGGAGGCAGGGACTAGGGAGACTGATGCAGAAGTGAGACGGATAGAGGGAAGTGTGTGTGTGTGTGTGTGTGTGTGTGTGTGTGTGTGTATTTGTTTGTGAGAGAGAGATTAAAAGGTTATATCATCCCCCTGGTGATGCTTTTGTTCAGAGTGGGGTCATTTAACCTCAGATGAAAGAGGGGAAGGGTTTGGTGGCTACACTGAGTAGGTTATGATGAAAGAGTAGAGATAAAGGAAATGAGGAAGAGGAAGCTATTAAATGGGATTAGTTCTCTTCTGTGTCAGTTTCATTCTTTCATTTATTTCCCCCTTTTCTCTTCTTATCCACACTCTGAGTCCTCTCCCTTTTTGTCCTTTCATCTCCCATGTCAGCCTGACACTTTGCTTAATTTTGAAATTCAGAGACAAGTGCTACGCCCACCGCATGAGTTGTTATGAAGCTCTAATGTCAAGTTGCAGCTACAATATAGCCAACAAGACTATAAAGTACATAGCCACGCAAGCAGCTCTTTGACGTTGTATTCATGCACAGAAGTGCTCTAAGCTAAATGCAAAGATTAGCAAGCTAACATGTTCACAAAGCTCAGATTCCAATGCTGTGACATTTCATTTCAATGACCTGGCTGCACACGTCCACTGTTGTGGAAAACAACAGGTTTCACTGGTACTCCCGTTGACCTTCATCTAGACCAGTTAGGTTAACTGCCAGACATGTTTCATATTGCAAGTTCAAGTGGAAAAACACAAGTGGATGGTTTGGTGGAAATACAACATAGTCAAACAACCACTCAAAAACCAACTCAAACAACCTCTTTGTGGTTTTAAAAAGGAGTAGGCAGACCATTAAAGTCAGTAGGATTCATGCTCTGGGGACCATGAATGTCCAAACAAAATGTCACAGCAATCCATCAGTTGTTAAAGTAGTAGCCAAAAGCTGAATAACAAAATGCAAACAGTGGTAAGTGAAGGCTCCACCCAGAGAAAACAGAAGCCAGATGCAGCAGTCTTCATCGATCAACAGTAAAGCCAGACACTGTTACTGATACTGTTTTTGCATTCAATGAGCTTCTCACATTTATCTTACTGTTCTACAAGCTGGTCCCAGGCAGGCTAAAACCTTTAAGTACCCTTTACGAACAATCTGTGAAAGTTCTTGACAAAAACAACAAGAAACTACCATCACTGCACCATTATAAAAAAATACACAACCTATTAACAGTTAGTCAGTCAGACAGTTTTCTCTGTTTTGCAGACATGTGCTTGATGTATAAATTGACCCATGATCTTGCACCACCACCACCACTCAAGCAACGTGTGTCATTTTGCAGATCATTTAAGGGTCTCCTAGGCTTCCGTAAGAGGTGACTGCTACACTCAATTTAGGAAGACTAAATTTGGTCAAACAGCTTTTTCATTTACTATAGTAGAAAAGTGGAACTTAATTCCACTTCACATTAGAAATTGCGTAAGGCTTAGCAGTTTTAAAATGTTCTTGGCTGTAGGCAAATCAACTTTGTGATTATTGATCTTTTTATAACATGGAATGTATATTTTATATACTGGTTTATACAGTATGTAATGTGATAGGTTGTTGTTGTTGTTGTTGATCTATTTGTTTTGATAGTATTGTCTGTAGTGTCTATATTGTGTATATTGTCCTTTTATCTCCCTTGCCCAGGGACCACAGATGTAAATTAGCTGTATAGCTAACTCTGGAACAGGGCTCAAACTGTGCATGGTCCCTGATAAATAAACTCATAAACAAATAAACAACAATAAGCTTGCGTTTTCACAAAAGTTGAGTTGTTTAACGTGTTGTACATTATCATGAAACTGCCCACAACCATAAATAGATGTAGATGCATGTGTAACGTTATTTGGATGTTAACCAGATGTGTTGGTTTGATACCGGTGGTGACACAACGGCACTAAGGCAGTTTTTGTACTGTACTCACACTGGAATGGAATCATGATAAAAAAAAAAAAAATGTTAAGGCAAACATTTCACAATGACGCTGTGTTGTGCAAAATGGATTTAGACTCCAAATAAAATGTCAGCCAAATTCACACATACTTAGTGACACATTATTATGATAATAATAATAATAATAATAAGTGCCTGTCTGCAAAGTGCACATGCATTCTTTGTATGTGTATGTCATCTTGCCTCTAGACTGTTCCAGTACATCTTTTGCCTCTCTCATCCCTTTGGCATCTTTAAATCATCACAGACCAGGCAGTTTTCCAAACAGTTATTTCTTGCTGCTATTTGGAGCAGGGTGCATAAAAAGTAGCTTTGTGTGGTTTTATAGTGAACAGTTACTTGAGTCCCGCCAATGATGAGTGAAATAATTACTTTGAATTTAAACCATCAAACAGTATTGATATATTAAGCTATCCCTACAAAGATGAATACCTTCTGTTGACACCTATGGAATTCCTGGAAGAATAAATCGAGGATTAAACCAAGGATCACAGTGTCTCTAATCCTGTTTCATGTATCTCTGATTTTTTAGGAGAGGAGTAACAGAGGATGTTTTGGAAGGAATGAGATGAGACACAGAGAGAGACAGAAGGCAGGATGGATGAATGCAGAGAGGAGAGGGGCAGACTGAGTGGGAAGGCGATAAAGTGTGTAAGACGGAGAGAAGCAAAAAGAAGAGCGCTGCTCTTTGAAGGTGAATTTGTTGGAGAGGGAAAAAGGAAAATGTTTTTAGTACAGGGAATAAAATGCAGAGGCAGACATAATGGAGACGCTGGGGACAGCAGAGGAAAGATAAAGGAAGAGATGCATGGGGGGGACCATTTTTTATTTATTGTAACACATGGCCATAAACATCCTGTTTCACATGATAAATCCATGTAATATTGGTAATTTTGTACTATTGTGCTATATTCCTGAGCCTATACACCTCTGCGTTTAAATGGTTCTCTGTCCATCTGGAATAGGTACATCGGATGATTCTCATTCACTAACTGAACTGAAGTCTCTGGTTTCCCTGCCAGTGTGTTATGTACATTTTCTCAGTTTTCCTCTTAGTGGTGCCATCATTTGATTGTCTTTTTTGTAGGTGGTAGGAGGGGTCCCATCCTCTTGTATCTTTCCTTGTTCACTACTGACTGTGTCATCAGTTTGTGTATTTAGTTTACCAGAAAGAGAGGTTTCCGTTTTTCTTTTTTAGGTTTAACTAATAAGATTAATGATGGCTGAATTCCATTTAGCTGCCTCAGTGTATGGCTTACTGGGACACTTGAATAGAACGGAGCCTGCATTAATGTTATTAGTGCCACCTGTGCTTTTCCTGCTATCACAAATCAATGTATCGGCTGTGAAAAAGGCCTCTTGTCATGATCTAGGCACTGATAATGTCATTAGTAACACGTGTTGAGCTGCCAAAAAAATGGGTTTGAGCATTGTATAGGGTGTTTGTTTAGGTTATGAAATATGATTTCCCTAGTTTGAGCCAAAAAATGTAAACATAACCTTGTGGTGGGCTACTGCTGAAACTACTACAGCAGTATAGCTACTACCATATTACTGTTACAGGTAGTAAATGACTACCTGTGAGTTATTTGTCTGCTGTTGTCTTCATTAGTTTTGCCACTCCCATCTAGAAGGAAATATTAGTCTTTTTTTATTGCCTTCTACTCTGCCTTATTGCCTGAACTTGCTCCTGAATTTCTCTTTCATCATGATGGTTAATTATGTCAGTGTCCCGCAGAAACCGTATTCTGTATATACAAACAGCTTTCACCAGTCTAACATGAGATTTTATTAAAGAACATTTTACTCATGGCTGCCTCGTGCACAATTTTAAGTCTTGTCAGAGTTGTCCGTCATTATCATGCAGCTTTTTTCTAGTTATTGTTTTTTCACTGAAGGGCCACCAGCAGAGGCAGGGAAGGAAGCAGAATGCAACAGTGAGCTAACAGGAGGAATAACAACCTGGCCTCTCTTTAAATGAGGAAAGCTTATTTTTTCATATGCATTCAAACTCTTTTAATCCTTTGGATATTTTTTGTAATTGGCAAATAAATAACTGTTCTATGCATACACGTTTTCTGTCCATTATGCTTTAACAATTTGTACAACATTTCAGAATCTCAGGTTATATGTTGTGTTTTTATCTAGACCGCAGGGGGACTAGCAATGTAACCATGAATGTCTGGCCCTGAGTGAGTGAGTGATGACGTTCCACCACTCGGAGTGATTGACACAGGCTTTTACCTCGGCTATCGCCCATCAATCAGCTGATTAACTCCCTCAATACAAGGTGGTTGTTTTGATGTTTCATCATGTAAAAATCAGGGGAATTGGAACACCAGGTGAACAGCAGAGAGAGGAACAGGAGAATTAAAAAGGGCTGCAAACAGGAGATGCATATTTTATCATTTTTCTGAATCAGATCATTTATATCCTATGTAATATGGTGTCCGTATTTCCTCGCAGCTTGCGGAAATAAATAGTTCTTTGGCACAATTGCTTAAGCTTTCTTTTACAGAATATTTAGTTTCTATGGATTATCATGTGACTTGGATTAGTTTTTGCATTTCCAGCTTTACTGTAAAGTGAGTCTAGAATGTGAACAGGGATGATGTCAGAGGGATTGATGGCACGCACGCACACACACACACACACATCTGCTTTTAAATTCTCTGTAGGCTGTATATAATTCATAACTCTGTGACTTGAAAATCAAATATGCATTATTTTAACAGTGGAAATAGAATGCTGTGTGTGTATATGTGTGCGTGTGTACATGTATAGCAGAGAAAGGGATGTAGACAGACAAAGAAAGGGGGAAAAAGGACATGGCTTGATTTGGTGTGTACAAAAATGTTAACATGCCACAACATCTTCATTGTATGTCCTCTCTGTTTCCTTTCGATTCATGCAGACCTAGAAGTTCACAACACCACAACCTGAAAAGTGTGATACAAGTGGGCTGTTATCAAATTTGATCCATGAAAATATAAATAAACTTATGTGAGATACATTGTTCCAGTATACTAGCTTTATTATTTAGCAGATGTCAGTCATTCATCCAAGATAGATGAACCCCCACAAGCAATGGGACACTGATCCACATTCCTCAGTAGATGAGTATGTGGTATGTGGCAGAGTGTGGTAAATGTACTCCATCACATAGATATATTAATTTTTTATTAACTAGAAATCATGACAGATACCAGCTTTAAGCAAGAATGAGGTTAACATCAGAGTTGGGAGTTACTAAAGGTCAGGGTGTGTTTGAAATGAACTAGTTTGTACATGTGTCGTGTGATTATATGTAAAAGTGTTTTTATAGTTGTTCCACACTCCAGCAATTTCATATACGGTTTGAAATGATAGGGAAGTTCTTTGAAGATTGACGTAATAGGGCCAGATAAAAAAGTTCAAATCCAGCCTACTTTTTCACCTCAAGTTAAAAACCTGTCAGATTCTCGGTCTTATTATGTTGCAAACATTTTTGTACAGCTAGTTTTAGCTAATTCTGTCTGTTGTTCAGTGCTGGGCACGTAGCCTACAGTGGGTTTTTAGAGCTTTTTGATCAGCTTGCTGCGGATGGAAATGGTGCTGATAAGAGCAATGGGAGTGAACCAAAGAAAAACTTTGCGGGTTGTAAAACCAAAACAATGAGCTCAAAGATACTGAAAAGCTCCATAGAGCTGAAAGAAACTGCAATTGGGTGCTTTTTTATTTAGCCCAATTGTAATCACTGTATGTCTGTGTATACGTATGTATCTCCATATATATACATATGTTTTGTATTTAGTTTTTTGTTCCACATCTGTTTCTGCTTTGTTGCGCCTCTGCTGTAGATTAAAATTGCAAATGCAAAACCATTTGTTTTTTATTTAGTTATCATGATTACATCCCATTCATCCATTGTAAACACTTGGGGTGAACTGTGGTTATTTTCCCTTGTAGATAATGTTGCTGAGTGACTATTGAGCAAAAACAGGCATGTATGGATATACTGAGTGTATGTGAGAGGAATGTCTCACAAAGTGGCTTTCAACCTAAGGACATCTCTGTTAATTTTTAGAGGCATTTTTGGTTATTGTGTGTGTTTGTGTGTGCTGTGTGTGCATGCACGCTGAATGTCATTTGTCCCAAGTGAATCAATTATGGCAGACAGCTGGAGACGTATATGTTTCTCTCTTTGTCTCTCTCTCTCACAGTTAATGCTAATTGAGACCAATTCAAATCATTCTCGTCTTCTCGCTCTCGTTGCCTATTTCTGTCAGTGTGAAGACAAACTTGGCCTCAGCTCTACATCCATGCCAAATCAAATCACATTCATTATTTATATTTCCACACGGAACAGAGTCATTATCATCACACTGTGATCGAGTTATATTAAACTTCCCTCTGATCTTTGTAACAAAAGCGCTATGTATGTGTGGGACAGAGCACGCTTTTCTCTCAAATTCTCATCATTGTTAGGAAAAAGAGGATGACAATTGTTTTTTTTTTAATTTTTACTTTTTACCCGCATAGCAAAAAAGCCAATGCTCAACTTTCTCTTATCTAAACACATTATTTTGTAGCTGTAGTTTAGTATTTTACGTGATTGATGTGTTTAGAATCAATACGGGCAATAAGGTCATTTATGAAGATTATAAAATAATTGTGTAAATTTAATAAAGGGAGAACAAAAGCCAGATCCAGATGGTATGATATAAATCACACAGTGCTGACCCATTGTTGGGCATTCTCTTGCTATCTTGGTTTAAAACCCTTTAGCCCAGTTGGGTCTAAGCATCCTCTAGGAGTCACTCTAAAGGCTTTTAGACTAGTCCTGTTTAAATATGTATAATGGCCCCTCTGCAATCTGAAAAATTTGATCTGGATCACAAAATAAGATGTTGTGTGGTTTCCTCCCACTGAAATCAAGGCCACAAGAAAACACTACATATGTTCTGCATGTTGAATGAAAACTCCTTTACTAGTAATATACTAAACATAGTTTGTCATAATTGTTTCTCATCCTAATCTGAGGTGCTTTACAAAAGCTCTCCAATATACATAACACCACGCATAATATCCTCCTTGTCCTCAATCGTGAATGACTTGAAAGCATGGCTCAGTTTTTGCAGATTTTGGTGGCACATGTTACACAGATCACGCCCATGTTCCAGTTCTAATGTGCTCTGTCCTGTCATCTCTACCAGCTTGTACTGTTCACACAAGTTCTGATGGAGGCATTGATTCATTTTATTTGTGCCAGGTTTTCAACCCACTATCAGCATGTTAGAACAGAAACCAGGATTGTTATCTTCGTGTGTTGGTTGTTGTCTCATTATCTTCTTCTTAGCTTATCTGGCTCGGTCTTCTTCTGCTGTCCATCTGCTCCAGCATGAGAAGAGTTGTTTGTGCTGATGCTCTGCTCCATGTCACGGTCTCTACTGAGAGATGTTGTTTGCAGACTTGTTCCCCACCTGTTTGGTGGAATAAATCTTGCCATTCTCCTCTGATTTGCCCTCATTGTGCCAGACCGCTAACTGGGTGTTTTCTGGCTCTTTGCACGGTTGTTTTTGGTGAACCCCAGGCACTGTAGTCAGTGAGCAAATGTCTCTCAGATGGTTGAACCAATGTTTCTGACACCAACAATTCTGCAAACCTTATTTAATGCAACATGTATTGTACAGATATTGAAGAAGAAAACCAGAATGCAGATGCTTCCATACAAAGCACAAGGGGTGACTGAATGGTTTAATGAGTATAAATACGATATGAATCACGAGATCTCAACCCAGTCGACACTAGGGGTGTAATGGATCACAAAACTCACGGTTCGGATCGGACTGAGTCACGGATCAGCTCAATTTTCGGATCAGCACAAAAAAGAGTTAATTTAAATGATTTATTTAAAAAAAAAAAAATTCCACAGTAAATTGCAGTTAAACGAGCCTTCATAGAGATCTATCAGCTTCATTTAAGTAACAGCAACAGGAAAAAGCATTTCACATGCTATTATTATGGTTAAACTTTGCAAGTGATCTGCAGTTCACATGCATTCCGAACCGTGAATGTTGATCCGTTTGGACCATGGATCAACTATGGTCCGTTACACCACTAGTTGACAACGATGAGCTCTCTCCACCACTACTATGAAGGAAAACTTCTTGGAAGAATGATGTTTCAGAGACATGAACAATCTGTACCAGCTGACCTTGAAGCTGCTCTGGCAGTATTTCTTTTCCATTTATTATATTATATATATATATATATATATATATATATATATATATATATATATATATATATATATATATATATATATATATATATTATTACAAACATTGAAAGTTCAAAATTCATCTACACTTTTTAAATTTTAACCAGCTGAACACTAAAATAACTTATTGACTGACAGCATGGTGTACCCAGCCATATACCCTACTGTAGTAGCTAATAAAAGATACGCCTATGCTTAAAAAATAATAATTTAAGTAATGCCACGTATTTCAAAAAACCAATCTAGATCTAACAATAGTAGCACAGTTGGTGGGTTGTTTGGTGACTGTCAATTAAATCTGATCAAACCACACCAAAGCAGTCCTGAGGCAGATTGGCTGTGTATTCACTCTCCTTCCTGTTTTGGTCTCTAAAAACTCCAGAGGGGATTATCTGACTCTTTACCTGAATGCTCCAATATGTTTACCAGCTAGCTGCTTACTTCCCTGGTTACTGTTTGTTGATGGGCAGGTAGCGTAGCTACGCTGGGCGGTAGAACGGTAGAAATGCAGTGGTGGAAGAAGTAGCCTACTTTCATAGAACATAGAACTAGCCATACTGTACCACAGTATAAAATCACTCTGTTACATGTAAAATCCTGTATTATTATTATTATTAATATTAATATTAATATTATTATTATTATTATTATTATTATATTTTGATGCTAAGTACTTACAGTTAGTATTAGCATAAAAATATACCTAATGTAAAATTCTCGTTATTGGCTCATTATTTATTAATTTCAAACCTTTTTAAAACTCGGGCCCATTGAGGAGACCCTCATTTCAATGGGACTGAGGGCACAGCATGCATTCAGCAAATAGACAATAACATTTAAATTACAGCAGATAAAAAGTTAAAACAATCAGGTAAAGCAGACACATGAAGATACAGTACATAGAAGTCATTTAACAAAGTCTTAAACTGACCAATTTTAAGGTTCTTTGTATTGTATTCCAGGAATGTGGAGCGGCAAAAGAAAAAGCAATCTTTGTAAACTCAGTCCGACTATGAGGGACCTCAAGTAAAAGCAATTCATTGGAACAAGTGGAAAATGGATTTACATATGGAGCTAACTAGATGGAAATGTAATGGGGTAATCTATCAAGAAGTGCTTTACAGATGAACACAGAATAATATTATTATGATTATTATTATGATTAGTGCCTCATTTATGTGCAAAGTGACTTGTAACTAGTGTAATTAGTGTCAAATAAATGTAGTGGAGTGAAAAGCAAAACATTGGCTTCCAAAATGGAGTAGAAGTATAAAGTAGCATAACATGAAAATACTCAAAAGGCAAGTACCTCAAATTGTATTAAGTACTTACTAAAGAGCTCTGCAGCATTTGGTGATAAGTCTCTGTGGGTTCATCACAACAAACAACTCCTTTAAATTAGACGTAATCATTGGATCTATCGTTCATTTTAGAATATTGATAAGAGGAGCTTTAAAGCTGTAACTACCAATTTGCGACCGGATGGTCCTTTTACTTTGATCATATCAAAAAAGGACTTTGAAAAATCTGTGTGTTTGCCTCTCCTAATTCCAATCTATCATACTATAACAATAGAGAAGACTGGTGAGCCCAATTAAGATGGTCAAAGCAAAAATGAATAGGGGACACATTGGCAGAATAGTTAGAGGAAAGGAGAGAAACATCTGGTAAGACAGACAGAGACGAGTGAACAAAGGGACGTGAAGAGACAAAAGGATGAATGGTAGAGAGAGACAAGAAGAAAGATAAACCGCAAGAGAGACACAGATGGGGAGATGATAGAAAGAGGGGAATAGCAATTAAATAGAGAGAGAAGGAGGGAGAAGCAGAAGGAGGAGGGGGGATAGTGCCCCGAGGTCGTTCCTTTCAGCAGCAATAATTTAATTGGCTCGTTAAGAAGGATGTGGGATGCTTTCTCTTTATTGGTTGAGTATGCAGATGATGCCTGCAGAGACAGGAAGTACAGGAGGGGCTGTTTACATTTTTAAAACACACACACACACACACACACACACACACACACACACACACACACACAAATACACACACACACACACACACACACACACACATACGTCCATACATACACACTGGAAGTCAAACACATAGACATACACTCACAGTTGAACTTGTCCATAATAGAGACATAGCACATTTGCTCACAGTTTCACACACACACAGGCATACACATGCAAATTCATATATTTACGTACACTGATTATTATTGTTATGGTTAGTACACACATCCATTAGGACACACTGAAAGACACACAAACAGGCACAAAATCATACAGACACTAAGTACACACACGGACATTTAATTAATTGTAACTCTCTCATTCAAACACGCACGCGCGCACACATACACACACACACACAGATTAGCTCATTCATGCATGCACTGTAGTTTATTAATGAATACAGAGGCCAAGCATCTTCCTGCAGCAAACATAGCATCAGCTGTGTGTGTGTGTGTGTATGTGTGTGTGTGTGTGAGCTGCGCTCCACTCCACAGTGTACAGTACTGTACTTGTACATTGTATGTGTGGTGAAGAATTACAGACATAAAGGTGTGTGTGTGTGTGTGTGTGTGCGTGCGTGCGTGCGTGCGTGCGTGCGTGCGTGCGGGCGGGCGGGCGGGCGGGCGTGCGTGCGTGTGTGCTAAAAAGCTTTTAGTTTCCTGACTGAAAAGTCAGATGACTCCCATTTGGAAACCACAAAAACGCACAAACAACACACACACACACACACACACACACACACACACACACACACACACACACACACACACACACACACACACACACACACGTGGCCTCTGACTTCTACCCACTCTCACTTGTTTGCTCTCTACTCATGGATGCGTCTGTCCACGAACCTCCAGAATCTCTTAATTTCCCGCAAGTCGCACTTCCTCTCTGTCTCTCTGCTCCTCCTGTCCTGGAAGTAGCAATTCATTTGAATGTTAAATGAGTTAAGGATGGATCCTTACTCATTTAATATTTGTGCTCGTGTATGCTTGATTAAATGTGTTCACACAAACTACTTGTAGGAGACGCCATACAAAAATGTTTGTAGAGGGCACCTCATTATACCTACTGTAAACATGTCTGTCTAGCACAAACATCTTTTAAAAAAGATAGGAATACTTATTCCCTCCTTGTGTGTGTTGGATGACCGATCAACAGGACAGTGTGTTTGATGCAATATTCTAGAGCTAGAAGATTGATGGAAGAAGAGTGTTGTTGTGGGCCTGTTTATCTGTATTCATTTATCTGTTGCCTATAAGTATTAACGTATGTGCTCTGTATCTGAATTTGTTATCTGGAGGTCAACATGTAATCATGGGCTTTAGCATATACACCTGCTATAAATACCCTTTTTTATCTTGATCATGCCAGCATTGCGATGTGATCTCAGTTTGCAAATTGCAGAGAACATCTGCTGCTGTATGTTGTGGTTAGATCTTTGCTGAGGTAGTAAGAAGAGTACTGTACTGTACATAAACTCTCAAAAAATGGCAAATTGTAGTTATTATGCTTCAGTTTTTATATGGATTAAACAAACTAGATATAATTTGTTAATTAGTGAACTTTACACTGTAGGTGCTGGTAGGTGGATTTTGTTACCTTTGGACTGAGCCAGGCTATCTGTTTCACCCTGTTTCTGTTCAACATGCTAAGCCAGTTAACCAGTTGCTGGCAGCAGCTTAATATTTAACATCCACTCATTTTTAATATTAAGTTGAGTTACTGTTCTTGAGGAACTGTATTCAGCCTGTACACATAGTTGTGTAATATGTCCTGTGGCTCTGGATCAGTTAGTTAGTAGCAGCTGTAATGGGGTCTTTAATTTGATTGATGATATATGATGATATGATGATATATGATATATATTGCCAGAACAGAGGTACAACAGCAGCAGATAAACCAAAAGATTGCAACATGGTTAACAAATAACTAATATATAATAATATAAACCATATGACACAGCCATTTGTACCTTTGTGAACTCACGTTAGGTTCTTAGCAGAGTGTCTGAGTAGAACTCACTGAATTGCATGTGAAATATGAATGTTGTATTAACTCTTAGCTCGCAGTTCATGTTGTAGCTCTCTGCTAGTTTATATTGGCATGTCCTTACAAAGGAGAGGAAGAAAGGAGGATACTAGTGGAAGAGAAGAGACGCACTATACAGTGAGAAGAGAGAAATTTGAAAAATGAGGAGAGAGACAATGGGACAGGCAGCACAGGCAGGGAGGAATCATTTGCAGAGAGGAGATGGCATGATGAATATAGTGACTGGGGCGTGGGAAAGCAAGAAGATGCCACAAGAGAGAAAAATAACTGATGTGTGAAGAAATAGGAAGACAGAGACTGTATTTAGAAAGGAATATGGAGCAAATGCAAAGCCTACCGGTGACTCACCTGTGTGTGTGTGTGTGTGTGTGTGTGTGTGTGTGTGTGTGCGTGCATGTGTGTGCGTGTGCGTGCATGGTTTCTACTAAGAGCCATTAAAGCATTTGTAGACATTTCTCTATCACTTTCAAATGAATTAGGTACTCTGCTGGTACAGTAAAGATATTAAACATTTTGCAGCCTCCACTTCACTCCAGCGTTATGGTTTCACATATTTAAGTTCTGATGCGAGAATATATACTCTAATTTATTTTTTTTCACTGAAGAGAACAAACTGGTGTTTTTTTGTCTTGGCATTTCACTTGATGCAGTGCTCTTTTAAACTCCACGCCTCCAGTTTTAAGGTTTTTCTTTAAAAAATATCTTGAAATGACAAAGGTCAGGAATCCTGCACCATTAATCCAATAATTCTGTTGGAAAGTTGCTAGGATATGGCACATAAAACAAACACAATGGAATAAGTTAAGACACTATAAGCCTAGAAGATGAAGCCGAAAATGTCAAGGACAGCTTTAGAACTTGACAGCTGTGATTAATACAACCTGCATATTTGAATAATTCTAATATCACCTAGTACATGTTGATCTTGCTTCTATCATGACGTCACCACAACGCCAGTGGAACTGGCTCCAGGCTCCCAGTACGTCTTACCACAGCCTGCCCTGAATCCTTCTTTACTACTGTAGCTTTTTCAGAACAATCCCTTTTGAGACTGATGGCATAGCAGCAGTGAAGTAGGTATGGGAACGTATTGCCTATATTTAGAACAGAATAGAAAAACGTTCATGCATTACACTACATCGTTTTTACTCCCCTCTAGCAGAGACCGGACAAATCCAGGTCAAGTGCATCAGATAATTTGTGGTGACCTTACCTGATCTTTCCTCATCACTGTGGGAGCAGCAGCTATTAGATCAACTCCAGGATTAAAGCTCTATTTTACCATTTAGATTTCTTTTGGGCTTCATTTAATGCCCAGCTGTTACGGGTTATGTTGTTTTTATAAAGCTCATGTCAGTGCGTGTGTGCATCTGTGTGAGTGCGTTTACTCTTCAGGCAGAGGTCCAAAGCACCTCTTGGGCTGCTATGGCAACTAGACTGGCACCCCCACTGCTTCTTCATGGCAAGTGCACAAACACACAGATAGATGCAAAAACACACACACTCGCACACTGGAACTATCACCGCAAGGCTCCTTCAGTGACACGCACTGCAGGGAGACTTAGATTTCTGCCTAATTACACCAAGTTCAGTACAAGGGACGAGGAAAGATGGAGAGAGAAGTCAACATGACATAAAGACAACATGGCAGTGAAGTACCAACCATGACAGTTCAGTCAGCTGAACCTGTGGCCGTTTTTAAGGAAGGAAATGACCTTTTTGCACTAGAGACTCCCCTTTGTTCTGTAGCAGTGATTCTGAAAATGCATAAAAACTCTTAGAATAACTTCCTCCTCAACATCTGTTAGTAAGTGGAGTCTGAAAGTGATTTAGACTTATCTACATTTCAATCGGTACTGCACGACTTGCAGCACAGTTTGCTGTCTGAACATTCTGGCAAGTATTACGATATACGGTGTAATAAAATAAACATTTAATGTTCCTTTCCTTATCAGAAAATATGAATAATAGAGCATTTACCGCTCTAGAAAATATGTTAGTGACTGGATTACTCACTTCTATTACGAATTCACTACTGCTCATCCCAAACCACGATGCATTGTTGTTATTATCCGGGGCAGCTGTGCTAATGCAGTTCACTTTCCAGGCATCCATTCTCCACTACTACTCTGCAAAGCATTCAATTTACCCTCCAGATGTGTCATTATAATTAGTCTGTTTATTAGCTGATAATGTCGGTAAACTGCCCTCATCTCTGCTGTTATCACTGGCAAAAACACAAGGGCATGACACACACACACACACATGCAATGTTGTTTTTCACAATCTACCAACACACATGCACAAAAAAAGAAAAATACACACAAAATAAAAACCTGTTATTATGAGAGAGAATAACTAAATAAATTAATATATGAAAAATCAATCATCTCTTTGCATATTTTCTTAGAGAAAGCAATGCAAAACACACAGTAGTCTTTTGCAAGTTAAAGTGTAAGGCTGTTGTTCCATATTTCTCATATTGCCAACAAACCCCAAGAAAAGACATGAATCAACAATGTGTTAGTTTTCTGTCAATTTGTTTTTACATACACTGTCTTTGGCATTCAGTTTTCAAGCTAATTCATATATCTACATATATACCTCTCACTCATTTTGCACAATTTTTCCTCAGCTAGCTGACGTATGTGTCACATCCCAGGAGGTGAGAAGGCGCGAGCTGTGTCTCCGTAACACATCGGTTCTCGATTGAACAACACCCAGTTGATGCAGAGAGATGGAGCATGTTCATGTGCTTCCTCAGAAAGAGGAAACTGAAATGTGGATGCACCACCTGCCAAATTGTCAAGGATTACTGAGAATTCTCTGGGTATATTTCCATGCACACAGTAAAACATTAGGAACATTTGATTCAGTTGCTTCCATTACTCAACCATCTGTCTTAAAGGGAGATGCACTTAGCAACCAAAATTTAGTTATAGGAAGTCCTGTATCCCAAGTGCCTTTGTGCCTTGGCTAGTGAGACTTTGATGCAACATTCAGGGAAAAAGACTCAAAAACTGTGAGGTCTGTAGGGTCATGGTTGTCTAGATTATTTCTTTTATGATAGTAAATGGACTGTAGAAGAGACACAAGGTCAATTTTCCATCCTAATGTTTCCTGGCAACAAGATTCTCTAACAATATACCATCAAAATTGCAACACCGAGTGAACTGCTGAAGGCAAAACTATTCTTTTAAAGGACTTCAGCCTTTCATTTCATATTCACATCAAAATCTTAACAAAGAGAGTGAAGGAAAGCTTTTTTTATTAGCTTAATGTTAACTGGATGCGACATCATGTTTCTTGCCTTTGGAAAGGGTTAGGATTGTCATCTGTGCCCTCGATAACAGAGAGGATGAGACGGCATCATCAGTGTCCTGCTGTTAATGTGTGTGTGTGTGTGTGTGTGTGTGTGTGTGTGTGTGTGTGTGTGTGTGTGTGTGTGTGTGTGTGTGTGTGTGTGTATGTATATATATACACACACACGCACACACACGCACGTATACATATCACACAGCGCTGTGGAGCATAGGGTAATTTTCGATGACTCATACAGACCTTTGCTTATTATTTTGTTATGCAGGGGATGAAGAGAGGAGGAGGAAGAAAGAGAGAAGGAGGAATACGTCATGTATTTGGGAAGTGGTGTTTAGATGTAGGGTCAGATGTGTGTTGGTATGTGTATGTGTGTGTCCTCTCACTGACCCCTGATAAGAGCTCCCGGTATGGTAATGGTATTGGTCAAACACAGTCATTGGGAAAAAAACAACCTTTCAGTGAAAATACTATTTATTTTGAACGTTGACCCATAAACTGCTGGGAGCCAGTTAATGAAGCTCTCCAGTACAATTCCTGCACTCTTAAAAAGGGTTCACGTGTTGCATTTAAGGTAGCACAAAATAGGTTTGAACAACATTAATAAATGTGTTAAAAAAATGACAGTGTCTTTAAGGTAGCTGACAAACCAAACAAACAGAGATATCGAGCAACACGAAGGCATCATACAGTATCAGCTCCTATACTAAAGATAGACAAGAGCAATGTCTTCACACGTTCAGCTATGACAACTCATCTTGTCAACATGTTAATAACAAAATATGCTGAGACATTATTACTATGTCGCTCAGTAGCTGAATTCCTGAATTCAAACCTGCCGTCGTCATCATCACGTGGTGACTACTGTCCCAAAGATTATAAATAAATAAAAAGCAACACAAGATGCGGCAAAGGCAACTGTAGAAGAAAACAGCATGGCTTACATTTTAAAGTCCAACTGAAATTACATTTGGTCATTCCTTTTTGCAGTCGAATATCTAATGTCAACATTTATTTTTTAATGCTGTTTTTTAGGGTCTTGGGGGAAATAACAGAAATGCTTATTTTTGTCTCAGCCGGCTGGAGAGGCGTGTCTTTGTTTGATTGACAGCAGCTTGCAGGCTGCCAGAGTGCCGGTGTTACACCGTAGGGATAAAGTTGTTCTGTAATTGTACATGTCATGTGCAGACGGGGTTAAACCAGCATCTAACCGAACCAAAGTTCTGTTTGCAGGTACTTTTACATGCTGTTTAATGTGCTGCAGCTGAGCAGCTAATTAGCTAACCGATGTTAGCAGTGCACTTTTCCTCAGTGAATGTTTGTTTGGTTGCTCGTTCAACTACAAGGACAACATGTATATTTTCATCTTTGCATGTTAGATAAGAAGGAAACGTTAGCAGGAAAGCAAATGTGGGTCGTTGTTTAATACTTCAGTTGGACTTTAAATATTACAGCTTCCTGGATTTATACAGATAGTTTATACATATAGCAAAATCAAAATGTGTACATAGTGTTTTACTGTTGGCTTGAGTGAAGTGGCCGTAAATTACACTTTCATTTATACAGATTTTTGTTTCAAATATTGTTTTTTCAATAGTGCAGAGTAATCACATTGTTGACTGACTTTAAATGAATCAATGACAATTCTCTTAATCAATTTTTTGTCTTAACACGTACAAGTACCTCAGATGTGACTATTAGTCATACATTTTGGCATTTCATTGAGCATAGATTGATCAAAATACTAAACTAAACTAATGAGAATAATAATTGGTTACCACCTGAATTTATCAAACTTTATACTCAAGTCTATAAATATTCAAATATTAGGGCTTACTCTAATACGGTCAATAGCTTTGTGAATAGCTTTAAAAAATGATCAACTTAGACAGCGTGATATCCTGAGGGAAGTCAATCATGATCTTTTCTAGTAAGAAATAAACTCAAGATGCCTCTAGCAAAGCCATAGACGGAGATTGTTATTTCTAGTTTTCTAGCAGACATACAAAACTTCTTACTATCGTTCTTGGGGAAAGGGCAGCAAGGGCAACATTGACTTCGTTATTGTATTTTGCAGCCTGCAGCATCTTTATTTAACTCATATCTGTGCTGTAGCGTATTTACGTTATAGTAACTGGTTTTGTTCGACTTGTGTGGTTGTGTGTGTCTCTACATCTGCTACGATCTGAGGATCAAACAGACACACAAACATACATGACACCAGACCCTTCTCAGTTGTAACTGAGAGTGGGTTTGGGGAAGGTTCATTCACAGCTCATTTCCAAAGGGGCATCACCAATGGATGCCACTCAATTGCCTCTGAACGCAATTGGCTAGTCCTTCAACCAATCAGACCAACAATTCGGTGACGTAGCAGCAACTGCGGCATCAACGGGTTGCTGCGCTTCAGTAGCCGTCATGTTGAATGTAAACAAAAAGCTGCTTGCCGTCGCTGCACTATTGTCATCATAAAAAAAAAAGCCCGTAAAGCCCGCCTCAACGGTTGTGATTGGTGCCTTGATTTGGAAAAATTTAAAATGGGTTTGAATGGGCTCTTGCCCAGACTGACTTGCAGAGCAAATCGCAAATTGTCAGGGTTTTCCCAGACTCACATGAACCACGTTATGAACAAATACTATACTACTAACACATGTCTTTTAGAGCCTTGTCACTGCAGTAGACCATTACGTGTTCTTTGATAGGTTTACACCAGGCTATTAGTCACAAGCTGATTCTGGTTGAGTCAAGTTTTCATATCTGTTTTTGTGTTGAGACCGGTAGATCTGTTGAAAATGATCATTATTATTCAGTGCGTCTATACAACCATATTAAGCACTTTGTAGCTTTGTTTTCAAAGCTTCTTGTATTCTGATATTTAACTGTCCATTCTTATTTCTCAGGTTGTACCTTGTGACATTATTATAAAAGATTTGCCTTTGTGTCAACTGCCACCTGCGGAGGGTGAAACTAACTAAGCACTTCCAGTGTGTCCTTGATTTCACCAGCAGCTGCTGGAATGAAAGCATTTAACACTATCAAGTAGACTGATGATGTGATTTATTTTTTTGTTGATACCTGTAGGGAACGCTTCACTCAACAGAGCTCACAGGTCAGGGTCAAATATGGAACAGCACCTCTTGACCTGGTACAGCAGGCGTTCAGCGTCCCTGAACCTTCTACTGCGCAAGATGGTCCATTACTCACTACTCTCCAGCCTGCTGCTCAAAAAAAGTTTCTCTGAAACCACGTTAAAGTTTCCTCTCTCCCGGGTGCAGCTGTTTCATTCGTTTTCCCCTGACAAAAATGCACTGTACACTCATACTGTCTGGAGAGCAATTTACAGAACTGTCTTCAACCTTTAGTTCAGCGTCTTCAGAATCGAGTCTCAGAGCTGCCCTCTTCAGTGTACTGCTGTTAAACTCGTCATGCTCAAAACTCAGATTATTATGTGACCTGGATATCATTAACAGCTTCTCCCGCTTACTGTAGTCACGCCTGTCTGTACCAGTTATTGACGCATCTAACAGCCGCTCCCTTGCTCGCTTTCCCTGTCCTCCAGCCGCATGTAGCCTTTACTGCTGCCCCGATTGCCACTGTTACTACAGCTGCTGTTGCTACGGTCTAGGCGGGGCCAGCTGGGGTGCTTGCGCTGCTCGGAGTGCACGCTGAGCATGCTCGGCCTACGCTCCAGGTCCAGAGATTTGGAGTGGCTGCCAAGCATGTGCAAGGAGGAGTTGGAGCCAAAGTCACTCCTTGCTGCTCCCGGGGAGAGCCAGCAGCCTGAGGTAGAGGAGGGAGCAGGGGAGAGGGAGCAAGAGGAGACAGAGGAGCAGTGTGAGGAAGAGGAGGCAGAGTTACTCCGGTGTAAGCTTGGCGGTTTGGAGGCCTTGGCAACAGATGGTACAGGAACCACCAGAGACTCCATGGAGCTCAGAGGCTGTGACATCTGCCCGCCTCTCCTCTCTCCTCCTCTCTCCTCCTCAGTAATCGCCTCCATCTCCGGCTCGTCAATAACGCAGTTGTTGAGTTTTATAACAGGGAGAGTAAGTGCAGATATGGAGGATGAAACAATCGAGCGTGCATGGTGTCCATCCTTCCCCCTATCTCCGTCCACCGACCACTGGTGGCGTACTGAATCCGAGCGAGCCAGCCCGAGGCCTGGGCCGCAGAAGGGGCGATCCTTGTAGAGTGGAGCCAGCAGCCCCGCAAAGCTACAATCCAGTTTAGCCTGCCCCCTGTGTCTGTGAAACTCCTCGTCCCCTAACAGCACCTCCTCTTCTTCTGTAGACCCTCCCCCTCCAGCCCGAGAGGAATACGCCAGGGGAGAGTTGCTGGCCAAGCGGGCTGCGTTATCAGCTCCAAAGGCTCGAAGATCCCCAACTTCTCTTGCATAGGTGCTGTTGCGGTGATGGTGCTGTTTTTGCTCTCTCTGCCTGAGGCGATGGATGTCAATGACGGTGGAGTACATGTCTCTCATGTGAATTATCTAGTGCAGAAGAGAAATATATTGGTAGTACATGTCGTAGCACAAGTATTCATATTTGAATCATCAATTCATATTTAAATGTGTTGGTATGTTGGATGTTTGTTTCTCACATGGATTACCTGTAGGGGGATTAATCGAATCATGAAAGAAAAAGAGGGCACAAGCGCAGAGGAAATGTGATCAGAGGGAAATTGCAGAGCTAGGGATGTTATGAGGTTGGCAGAAATATGATTTGCATGTTGGTAGAGATGATGAATATGGATGACTGCACTGTGCATGCCCCTCATTTTGTAGAGAGTGGAGTAAGAACTGAAATGAGAATACAGTGTTGGGGAGGAATATTATAACTACATATTTTATTTACTCAGGTTTTGCGTTTTTAGAATTGAAAAACCTGTTTGTTTTGTCCTTCATAACCTTTTGTACATCCGATCTCTGTACATATCAGTGTTTCCAACGTGGCAAGGCAATATAAGCTTGTCCTGTTACAGTTTATCGGCTAGCATGTAGACCCTCAAAATCCACTGGCAACTCTAGTATTTCATTTCTACTACCTACCTTAGTTTCTCTGTCTCTGTTTTCATGAAGGATGGCATTAGCACAGATAAAAATGAAAATCCCAATGCCCATTGTGAAGGGCCCGAACATCTTCATCCTCTCAGAGTGGCGATGCTGTTCCAGGAACCGTGTCAGAGCGCCCCCAGTTTGCTTGGAGGGCGTACCTACATGCAGAGTGTAGGAGCCATTCAATATAAGGAATTTGAATTTATAAACAATGGAGCAGAAAAAAGTGTGCTCACTTACCTTGCACATTATGACTCGTGCTGGAGTTTGCCACGTCCTTGTCTGTGACAGCCACCATGACTCTGTTTCCTTCTCCTGTCGTAGATGCTCCTTCAGATGTTCCTACAGCACTTGCCGGCTTAGATCCTCCACCAGCCGGCGATCTGGCCGAGGGCATGGTTTCACCGTGCGGCCAGTAACCCAGCGTCGCCATGCCGATCCCTACAGCCAAGATGACCAGTCCAAGGAGGAGGAAAAACCCGGAGGCGGAGTAGAGGCGGAGCCTACCACGTACTACCACAACGTCACTGCGTCGCTTCCGCTTTCTAAATGAAAAGCATGGAAAGAAAACAAAAATGATAGTTTTAGGAGACATATATTTAGTGGAATCATTATATCCACCATACAAAAAGTGTATAGAGATTGCAGAGCCTTTGCATGGACCAAAACACCTTGCACACACTCGTTTTTTGTTAACAGTCAAAGCTGGCTTTTTGTAACATTAATACCATCGTCACTCATTAATCACATAGAAAATAAACTACTACCGGTCTCCTGTTGCCCAAAGTAGTTGATAAATAAGCTCATTTACAAATACAGGTTCTAGTAATCTTTGTATTAATATTGAAATTATGAAAAGAAGACTAAGATAATTACCTGGGGGCACCTTCTGAGGCCAAGTTTCCCAGGCCCGGCGATGTTGGTAAGGGCCGGTGCTGAGAGCGGGCGGAGTCTTGGCGTTTTAGCTTAGCCAAGCCTGTTAGCACACCTGCTGCTGCAGTCATACTTAACCTGCAGATACACATGCAGCAGCATATTAGTAATATATTTAAGATGTACTGTACCTCTAGCATCTTTTATGTCCACGTTTGTACCCTGTGACTAAACTACCACTGATTCAGAGCTGTTGCACACCAGTTTGTTGCACGAAAAGATGCAACTGAAAAAAACGGGAAATATCTATTTGATAAAGGCATTGTACATTCACATTAAAAATCATTACCAACAACAAAGTATGCCAGACTCTGAATAGGTGAGGTGCACGTGCAGTATCTCTCCCGATTGAGTAGCATTATTTGTCGTCTTCGTTTATACAGGCGTGTCGCCTCACGTACAGCAGTGGCTTCTGGAACAATGCCTGTACAGTAGGTGGCACTTTTATACACTTTTACAGGGAAAGTGTGTTCAACTTTCAGCTTTCATGCTGTTTGACGATTCAGAAGTGATACAGATGTAAGCACACAAATATGTGTACACCCGGTACAATCACCTCTGTTTACTAGTGATGATTTTGTTGTTGGCTGCCAGCCTTGGACAACATTTGCAGGGCTGTATGTACATGTATGTGTAGTCAAACATTTACGCCTGCAGGAGCTTTGTTGACTGCTTTCTCCCTGTGCATATGAGAGAGAAACTCAGGAAACAAGATAAGAGATTAACACACATGGCTTGTGTTTTTAAATAAAAAATCTTGGATCATTATTGTATTCATTTGAATTCAAATCCATGTTTTGTATTTTTATTGTTGGCATTATTGTCACTATTTACGTTGTGGCAGTTATTAAATTGGAAATACAGTCCTGCAATTATGACATAATATTCAAATGAATCATAGTCTCTCTGCTCACCAGCTGCTCAGATGTCTATTAATAGTTTTTAAAGGGAAAAGGGTTTAAAACAAACACAGGCTTATTCTGGAAGAATCATTTGGTTTCTAAATGCCTGTTAATCTGGGCTCACGTGAACATTAGCACTGTCCTGTTTAGCAATAAGAGGATTAAATGGAATAAATCTGATTTTGAATATCCAAGGTGGATGGCAATTTCAAGTAATCCTCTTCAGATCAAATTCTGGCAAAGATAGCTCATTTCGTTGCGTCAAATGAATTGACTGTTTTTGTTTTGGTGCCATGTTGTTACTTCTGCTCTTGAACTTTAACCTTTTGGGTGAAAATATGAAACTAAAAGTCACCACAGTAATCCCCACCAGTTGAGGTGTCAGGTGCCATACTCTGGTAAGACTGAATCACCATCTTCAGTTTAAGCACCACCTTCCTTTGTCATTTGCATAATTTTCTTGCTCCTACACACATTTAACATACTTAGGGTGTATTCACACCAAACTCGAAGCCAATCTTTCACGCGGCTCAATTATATACAAGGTCAATGCAAACAGAGGAGCAGAATGTTTGGCTATTCTCAATCCACGTCAAGCCCAACAGCGTTGACAATCTCCTGACTCCTGAATCAGAAATGAAGGACAAACATGCAGCCGTCTGTAGTTGGTGAAATTCACCAAGCTGTGTGTGCTTCCAGATGATGTATAATGAACCCAAACACAACTGCTTGGGTTTTTCAACGTATCTGAGACTTCCACAACATGTACAAAACAACAATAGTAGTTATTTAGTGGTTATTTGGGCCATGGTTGATGACGGAAAGACACGGCGCAAGGAAACGTTGGTATGGATGAATGACGCCCCTCATCCTCTATGGCGCATCTGACACAAGTAACTTGACTAAACACACAAATGATCCTATTTTGGTGTGAACACAGCATTAGGATGTACCCAGGCATACAGTGTCTATCGCTGTTCAGCCGTCTTGAATAGCCATAGAACATGTTATCCAATCTATCATTTTTCCCCACTCACTCTGAGAAATACGCATCTGGTATGAATGGCCAGATGCGCGTAGAGTTACATATCTACGTAGCTTTACGGGCTTTATGCTTCACGGGCTCACAGTGTTTTCACTGTAAGGTTGTAGATTAATAATAGGTTGTGTTTTTTTTAAATGACAAAAAAGTGTATTAAGATGTAAGAAGCAAAGTTGTTCTGAGGTATCTATTTGGTTACCAGTTTTCTGTGCCGTGTGCATGTCTGTGTGTATGGTATGAGAAGATAAAACCGATTTAGCATGGGAACAAGAACACACCCATGACCTTTGTCTGTCTATTTTCAAATTTCTCTCTTCCTCCTTGCTTCTGCAGCTCTCTCTGTCTCTCTTTCTTCCTCCAAGAATGCAGTGTAAATCTGTAGTCTGTTAATCTCTCTCCCTTCATCTTTCTTTCATTCTCACTTTCAGTCTGTGTGCTAATGCATTCTGGTTGTGACCCTGAATAATGTTTTGTCCTCGTTTATCTCCTTTTCCTCCACCCTAACGGACTTTCTCATCTCATCTCTGTTTGTCTTGCTCCTCCCCCTAGCCTCTCTCCCCTCAAATCTATTTTAATCTGTTTCTAATTTAAATTTTCTTTTATTTGGCCACACTCCTCTTTCTCTCCTCCTTTTCTTCTACATATCTCAAAGCAACAAAGCTTTTAATATTGAAAGTAACTGTGAATCACACACAGGACCAGACGTTCTCTCCTCCTACCCTCTTTTCTCCTCACATCTTAATGTATTTTTCATGTCAATCATCTCATTGGTCATACTGCTGTAGGAAAGTGCTGCTAACACAGATGGTGAATCACACAAGGACAAACACAACCAGCCTTGTTTCTCTGGTTTTTCTGTTTTCTCTCTCTCTACTTGATTTGCTCCTTTCGCTCCTTGGTGTGCGTCAAATAGGAACCCACACAATGTTTCAAGAGCAGGGGGAGAGATTTCCTCTCTTTACTGAGATATGAGAAAGAGATGGATGTGAGTGCAAGGGAAGGATAGAGGAAGAGACAGGAAAGAGAAAAACGGTGTCTAAGTCATGACCAGAAACTGAAAGCTGGAACAAAAAGCTGAACAGTTAACAACAAAATGGTAAAAACTATTTTGAAGGAGACAAGGTGAAATGATGAGTGTAAAAGAAAGGCCTGGCAATAAAGTGCCGGTGATGACAGGATAGAAGCAGAGTACAAGCCAAGTGCATCTGTCATTTTAACAAGGCAGGAGCGCTTTCTTACTACTGCCTTGTTAAAATGACAGAACAAAATTCTGCTGTAGCAGACGCACCGTTAGGAAACTACTCAGACTCAACAAGGCTTTCTACAGTGGAGAATGTGCGTGACCAGGGCAGGGACCCAAGAAAACGACAAGTTAATGTTCACCTAACACCCAATTTGTGGCTCTGTTAATCACACAGCGATACGGTCATACGCAAACTGTATGAATATAAATTGTAGTTTTCTCCACCTCCTATTAGAAACGATTTATAAATAAATGTAAAACCACCGCTCCCTTTTCCACATCGCTGCCTTAATTAGCAGTTTCCTAAATTAGTGTTTAATAAATCATGACTTATCCTCGGTGTGATCACTTTACTAATGAATTGCTCCTGCTGTTTATCTGTGCAAACTCACAGTCAGGCAACAAAACTACTGAAATAACGTACCTCACCCATCACATAGCACTTCCTCTGTGATGTTATCTATAGGCGATGTCACGTGATGTACTGTCCCTATAGCAACTACATGTGCTGCTGCTAGGTGACACGTTTCTATAGCAACTACCAGCTGTGTGAACAGGAATGACAGGTATGTCATAAAAAACACAATCCTTTTAACAAGAGTGCGTTTTATAGCACATGGTTTGAGTATTCTTGAGAGTAGAACGGGGGATTTGCAAGTTTGATGAAATGAGAAGAGGTAGTGAAAAGGAGAGACCACATGATGAGAGGATGAGAGCAACATGAAGGTGCTTGCTTTTTTTTTTACACTCAACATTTATGCGTTAGTGTCGTGTTCGGGGTGTTAATCACGTCTTCATCTCTGTGATCTGTGCTGCAGCTCCACAACTCTCCACACATTAGAGAGAAAATGATGGAGAGTGTGGAAGAGGAAACAGAAAAGCATGGGTGGGATAGAAAGACAAAAGGAGCAAAACTATCAGAATTAGAGGAAAACATCCAAAGGGGGAAGACAGGAAGGGAGAGAGAGAGAGAATAGAGGAGGTGCTTTGATCTACAAGTAACAAACTCCACGCCGAGAAAAGTTAGTCTCAAACAACTCAACTCTGAACTGTAGCTAACACGACATGGACAAAGGCATCTAATATGGACACAGATGGAGTAAGAAGGAAAGCATCGAGGAGAGATGTAATGAGAGAGGAATGAAGATGAAAATGGAGTGTGGTAGTGAGAGAACAATGATCATCCATTATGTCTCCCATTATACTTACAATGTGTTTTTGTTTGTGTGTCATAAACTGTTCCGGTAAGGTTAACTCAGGCCAAATTGCTCTAATAAATATGCCAGTGGTTCTTTTTTTTTTCCACCTGAGCTGGATTTAACAGACAGACACCCTGCTGCTGCAGTTAAGAAAATCTGCCAAAATATCAGTGAGATGGGAGTCAAAGACAAAACAACTCTAGTACTTTTATCATGGGCACATTTGAGATTTGGCAAATGTTCAGAATATAGAAAGGTTGTTTACTTTCTGTTCTCTTGCCAAGCCTGCTGGAAATTACCTGCATGAGTCAGGGCTGCTAACTCTTACAGATTGACAGTGAAACTCACGCAATTGGCAGTTCATTAATGTAATTGATTACAATGTTATACAGCTGTGTTTACGCTTTATGCTAAAAAGCACAGTTTATTTATTTTTCATTTTCATTTTTTTTCACAGGTGCTTTGGCAATGTAAACGTCTGTCTCCCAAGCCAAAACAGCCCCTCTGAATTGAATTGAGATCAGCTGTTTTTCTGTGAAGGGTTGAGAGAGAGGAAGAAATAGAGGGAGAGGTGCGCAACAACTGATACCATCGTGGCAGGTACAGGGACATAGGACAAATGAGACAGACAGCAGAACTATAGAACACTGCGGTTAAAGCAACACTAGAGACCTTTTCCCACTTTGGTCCCCCTAAATGTTGAAAGTGGAATTGTCCCAGTATGTCTCATTGGAACTACAGATGCGCTTCCCGATCTGGCAAACTTGCATAGTGCGGTTATAGCCGGTAGAGAGCCGCACCCTGTTCGTTCACCCTGTTATGAGTTGATGAACCACTAAAATTTTAGTTACAAAAAGTTCTCTAGTGTTGCTTTAAGTGAGCCGTGCTTTGATTTTGGTGCACGTCTATTCGTGCCATTACAGTACCGGTACAAAGAAAAACTCGCTTTCCAGCACTAATTTCTCACATTTTATAATCCTATCAAATAAACCGTCAGCAAAGAAGTCCTGATTTGATCAATCTGTTACCATATTAGGTTTGCTGAGAAACATAATGGATTACTACTCAAGATATTCTTGACCATATACAAACAATTTGAAGTAGTTTTCCTGCACATTACTCTACAAAAAAGGTCAGCTCAAATGATAGTGTAAATTTTTTCCTTCAGAGGTTTGCTGAAAGTCTAGTATGTATACAATCTAGTATAATATGTTATAGTATAATATAGGATTGGATAGTGGACTAACTGTCTAAGGACCAATGTTTTATGTCTGTTAAAGGACTTTACTGTTTTGCATGTTTCAGCCCATTAACTACAAATAATGTGCACTTTATATTACATTAATCTGTAGATCACTTTCCCAAATGTGCGCTGGGGGAAATGCTGTGACAAATAGAAAACATTCTTTGGAAATCCTCTTAGTGTGTTTCTTAAAAAAACACATTAACCTTTAATGGAAGAAGTTCATGTGATCCCTTTTTTAATGGCCATGATTGCCTTCATGTGCCTCCCAGGTTTCATTTTTCAGACTAAATACCCAGCAAATGCTTTTTACAAGCAGATTGTTGACCAGCCGATATCCCCACAGCTGCAGTAAACACACTAACGTGAAGGAGTAATTAAAACTTACCCTCCTGCTATTACATTACTACACAATAATAACACAACTTCAGCAAAAATAAGCTGTTTCCTGTGAGGGATAATCTTAGGAAGTAGATTTTCATTACTTCCTGCTGTAAAAAAAAAAATAATAACAAAAGGTCCCAACAAACCTAAAGTAAACAGTACAGAGTAGTTATAATGGGCTGCCACTATTAGTATGGTCCCGGCAGTATGTGACGGTAAGGCATCACAGAGAGATCAGACACAAAGCTGTGACATGGATTACCACGCATCTGCCAGTCCCTAATGTCATTATATTTGCTTTTCCAGAAAGACAAGGACATGAACCCTGACTACCAGCGGTAAACACAACTGGAAACCTCTGAGGAGGATGGGGTTGGTGGGTGAGTGTTTATCAGCCTGTGTGTCTCTACATAGTGATTTCTTATTGGGATCATTTTGATCATATGGAAGAGGATTAAGGCCACATGTGAAAAAAATGTATTGAGTTCTGAGTTTAAAGTCAGAATTTTGAGAATACAGTCAGAATATTTAAACTTAGAACTCAAATAGACATGGTTAACATGCGGCCCTAATCCTCTCCCATATTAGGAGCAGTCCATTACTTTGTATATTATTTCAAACACATCCAGTTGTTGGGTGGCCATTTAATTTGGTTTTGCATTTAGTTTTGTTTAGTAAAATAAATAAAAAGGTTTATTTGAAAGAAAGGTGACACTCTGTTGACTTCATGGTGCTGTCAAATGAATATCCCTGCTAACCAGAGCTAACGATAGGTAGCATTACAGAAAAGTATACCGCAATGGTTGGTTTTTATAGTTAAACGTGATATTTTGGAATATACAGCCCTAAATTTGTCAATAAACTTTGCACATGCATATCTGCATGCTGTGCTCATTATTCCCTAAATCAAACACTAACCTGCACCGACACCCGGGGCTTTTCAGTTATTCTGCTTGATGACATTGTGTTCACATGAAACTTGGCTGATATCAGGCAGCCATATGTAACTGCTTCTTCTCTCAATTTACGTTGACTTGAAGGATTAACCAATTAGCTCTAGCTGACATTGGCAGTGGGTAAACATAACAAGTGCAATATAGCATACAAATGTGTAAGATGACAGTTCAGCTCAGTCAGTACACACACACACACACACACACTCTCAGAAGTGGTCTAATCAGGCAAAAGTGAAAACACCTGTGCAGCGGCTATTGTAGCATGAGGAAATTGCTTTTTTTTCTTTGTTGCTCCCCCCCTTACTTTAACCACGTGACTATCACATTTTCGAATGCTGAGTTGGATCACATATTCAAAGTCTAAGATCTCTGTCCTTGTAGTTCTTTAAAGAAGCAGTTTCATGTCCATTTGATGTGATCACAAGCTCACTGAGAAGGAAAAAAGGAGGAAGGAGGAATTTTGTATCACAGGAACAACAATGAGCAAAAGATAAAAAGATAGCAAGCATGTGTTTGTGCATTGCTTTACTCCTACAGACTCACGGTCAATGGTGAGTCATCTGTCTGGAGAATATGTCACTATGTGTTTTCCTGCTGACCTTTCCGCAGCACATTTTCTGATGCAAGCACTCGAGTGTCATATCCTGTCATATCCTATCCCTCTTCACTATCTTACTTGGTTTTTTTCCACATGATGTTGATGATACATACGTTTTTTTTTCAAAGTCTTGCATCCTTCACACTGATAAATTTAGCTCTTTTCAATTGAATTAAGCTTTGAATCATCAGATTCTCATGCCACGTTCCGCGCGTGTGTGTGTGTGTGTGTGTGTGTGTGTGTGTGTGTGTGTGTGTGTGTGTGTGTGTGTGTGTGTGTGTGTGTGTGTGTGTGTGTGTGTGTGTGGTATACTGGAGTGATCCCCTTGTTAATTCTAGCAAAATGACTCATTCTCTCTCCTTCATCACCCACACTCATTCTGAGGCAAGAGCTGTCCCCGACTGGCCTGCTGCAGTGTCGTCCTGGGACCTTTGTGGTGTCCATGTTTGAATTCTAAAGGCCCACTCTCCACAGCTTCAGAAATAATTTAAATCCACTAGTATACATTTTTCCATTAACCGTTTTTATTTAATTTGCCCTTTAGAACATTCTCAGCAGAGACAGGAATAATGTCTTAAATCAGATAAACCTGAATGTTTTCCTCAGACGGGATGAAATCGTATTATCAGGTGGTGTGGTTGGTAGGCTTGCCCATCGTTTTGGGAGTCTTCGGAGCGACAAAGTGAAGGAAGTGCTAACCTCCCAGAGGGTTATTTAAACAGGATTATTCAGTTACTGAATGCGTGTGAAGGAGGATTAGCTGATATGTCGCCTGACTTTTTAATGAGTCTCAAATTAAACTCAGATGCATTTCTCCGTAAAGTGTTTGGCAGCAAACGATGGCTCACTAAAAGCCATGTGACTCAGTGAGTCCCCCTTGTATTTCAAACAGCTCTCGCATGTAAATTACACGATAAAGACGATAAAACAAGCACCAGCGCTGCTGTTGTCCTCCCTCCTCTTAAATATTGTGTTGGTTGTCTTGTTTGATGTTTGACCTTCACTGTGCAGGGCCATGTATGTGCAGAGGTTTACACTGATACTGATGATATGCAACTTCTTTCTTTTCTTTTTTTGTCTAATTGCTATACCTGAATGGAAAACGTATAACAGAAGAACTGCAAGGCCAAAATGCATGCAATAGGCTGCATTTGAAACGTAAATCCTTATAATTTTTGAAAAAGTGCTTGTTTTGCATGTGATCAAAACACAACCTACACCACATCAGTTTGAACATGGTTAAAAAACGTTTTTTTAGTCCCCATCTTTAACAAGTCATATTTTAATAATAAAACATGCTTTATGCCACACTATGTTACACATGCCTTTTCTATCTTGTCAACAACACCTCTATAATGTATCCAATCCTCTAGGCCTAACCTTATGGGAGCTAGGCAGTTTTCAGTAAGTGATGTCACGTGTCCAAAAATATTCCAATAATTCCAAATTATGCTAAATGCTTTCACTCACTTCTGTGACAGTTAAAAAACATACTGATGTATTTAGATTAATTGTAATACCTTGTTATATTCAATCAAACATTGCTGATCATCATTTTTTCCCCACAAAACACACACATGTGTCAGCTGGCTCTGGGAGGAGGGACTTAGCTCCAGACTTGGAAGCAAATTGAACATAGTGGCCAAACGATGGACTTGCAACTCCCTGCCCGTTATGTAGTCTCGCTTTGCCAGACCTTCATTCACAGAGCTGCTGAAGAGGGTCTGGCTAGTCCACACTCCATTCTGGGATGGGAGAAAAACATGCTGTGGTTTAATGGCTTTTCTTTAAACCAGTCACAATCGTCTTGGGTGGAGCTATAGCCTCGGGAAGGAACTTGTTTTGATGGAACATGTGTATGTTCAATGGTTGTTTTAGTCGTGCAACAGAAAACTCAGATTGGACAGATAGTCATGCAGAGATCTGAGGAGCAGTTAACCATAGTCCTCTTAAGTCCACCAGAGTTTAAAATTCCAACACAAAGAAAGCAAAAGGTAGCGGATATCTGGCCAAAAAGAGTGCAATCCGGCTTAATTTCTGGCGGCACCAGAGCAATCCCGGAAGTGGAACATATTGGATATAGACTACCTGTTTAGTGATGCCCTGTGGCAAAAGAGACTTCTGTAAATCAGTGGATACTTTTTTTGAGCATTACAACCCCCACAAAATGACTTGTTTCACTATCAGAATCCCAATTGTCATGATTGATGTGTTGAAAGCCAATGAAGCTCGTTCTAACATGGCTGTGCAGAAACATGACACAGCCCATTAAAGTTCCACACTAAGATCACTTGCTTGACACATCTGAACTACTGTAACCTTTAAAGACTAGAAGGCTGTTTTTACAGTCATTACGTTTCTCTGTGCCCAGCGTACTGCTGAGTACGAGCAGGATTTTGTGACATCACAACTGGAAAGCCAATCATTGTCCAGAATGAAAGAACACAAGTGCGATGCATGAATGTATAATAAGAAGGTGTGATAACCACATAGTAGGCCTGCATGATATTGGAAAAAACTGACATTGCGATATTTTTTTCCCCTGCGATATAAATTGCAATATGAAAAAAGAATATAATTTGACAAGATGACATAAATAGCTGTTTGGAAATAGTAAATCATTATCGACTATGCAGTGATTTTGTAGGGGAGTGCATCTACATAGAAAATAAAAATAAAAAAGGATCTTTTCTAATGTGAACCATTCTTTGTTGAACTTTAATGCTTCACAAACACCAAAGCAAGCAACCGCTGTGACTACTCTTCTGAAGTGATTTTTGAGAGGGAAATTAGGTAGAAATACGCTGGTTGACTAGCATGATTACACCATTGTATTCATATAATAATAATTGTTATTATTATTGAATAATAATACTATCAATCCAGGCTAAAGTGTATGATATTAATAATGCATGCATAATGCTTCCTCTAAATTTCAGCATGTGGTTGACTAGCGGGGTTAGCTTGTTTGTTTAATAAATTCATCAGACCTGCATGTCACGCACACTAGCAACAAACTTTGTGTATCCAAGAACAAATCAGTGGAAATGAATTATATTAAACACAGACTGCTGTTGTAGATTATTACGTTTCCAGTGTCACGGCTCCGAACCGTAACGTTAGTTGGGACAGACGGACCCCTTGTTTCTTTAGGCTAACTATATTAGCTTTAGCCTGGCTGGTAGCAGCTTTCTGCTTGTTTCTTTAGGCTAATAAAATATTGTGCAGCCCTACCATACACTTTATAATAAAGTAAGAGACATCTTGTGCCTATCAATTTCTGGATTTTTCAATGAGAGAGAAGTATGTACTTTTAAGATTTTTTCAACTATTTTTGCAGAAAAAAGACAAAGTATTCATCTTTAAACACAAGGCTGAAGATTGAAAATCACTTTGACCTATCTTTGAAAGAATGCATATTAACATAATGCCTCGTTAGGCTACTAAGATTATAGTGTTCATCTCAATGATTCCACAATGAACAGATTGTTGTATTCCCTCCCCAATAAATCAATAAAACACACACAAACACACACACACACACACACACAAACACAGCCTACAATAAGCTGGATTTAAAAACATATTAAAGTTTAAAACACCATTAATTACAGTATATGGCACATTGATGTAGCCACTATGGTTATCAGTCTGGCAGGAGCTGATGTCTCATGTTTAACTTCCTTTTTCTTTAAATATTAAACAAAACGTCATTAAATATGGATGGGAATAAAAAAAAGATGGACTGTAGGCTATAGCTGTCAACTTGGATTGTTTAAGAGTTGGAGAGTTCAAATACAGCTCAGGTCTTACCTTTACAAAGATCCGAGTGTTTCACTGACACTGTGCCATTAGGCAGGGAAAGGGTATAGGCTATAACCTGGGGGAAAGTAAAAAGCCATTTGAAGGCAACTTCCACTGAAATGCCATGCCGTCAAAAATTCAAATGACATGAGGCAGTTCAGCTCCCGTGCAGGGTTTGGGAACAGCAGGACAGTTCAGTTGGGTTTGCGAGCTTTTAAAGTAGCCTATCTTATGTTGTTGACTTTATTTACCGCGGTGCACGTTTTCCGCCGTACGGAGACGACGTGCGCTCAGCACAATGAGGGCGCTCCTTACGACTCGAGAGAAATCCTTTAAAACATTCTATCGCCTATTTAAAGTCGTAAACGCTCAGGTTGTAATTTCCCTGCGGAAAATATTCCTTGTTTCATAGATCGGGGAAAAGACTAAAAAAAAAAAAGCCGCTGATGTGAAGTCCCTCCTGGGCGTAAAACTCTCTCCCGATATTTGCATCCAAAAGCTCGAGTTCACGTAAAAAGAAAAGAAAAAAATATACAACTCTCTTGTTGAAATTCTCGGCATCAGGTTGTTCCGTCTGAACGAAAAACGTTGAACGCCAAGTAAAGGGTATTTTTATTCCTCTGAGTCGGAGAGACGCGGAAGCTCCATCCAGTTCCTCCAAAGCGCATGTGGGAATGTGAGAGGCTTTCACTGAAGGGCGCGCGCGTGTGTGTGTGAGAGAGAGAGAGAGAGAGAGAGTGTGAGAAAGAGAGAGAGAGTGTGTGAGAAAGAGAGAGAGAGAGAGTGTGTGTGTGTGTGTGTGTGTGTGTCAGAGAGAGAGAGTGTGAGAGAGATGGGGGTGAGTGGTTTGTATGCGCGCTGGGAAGCTATATGCTTAGGAGGAAAACAAGGAGCTGTGCCATGCTTTTCTTGCATGTGCAGGGCGCAGATGAGAAGGGAATGAATGGTTATTAGGAAAGACAGAGGGAGAAGTGATGCTCGGGAAGAAGAGAAATGCATCAGCCTGTGGTGTTAAATGCATCTGCTATGTGGACACAACAGGCTTCTGTATAGTTTCAGCATGCAAAACTTAGGAAATACAACATTCCTGCAGCAACAAAGCAAAAAGAAAAAGTGTTTTAGTGTTCCACAGCTGTAATACTGGCATGAGTAACTCCTTGTGTGTTCATGTGAGATACAACTCAAATGCCCAGAGGTTAGGAGTTATCAAAAAACACAGAGCAGCGTGTTATTTTGTTCAACTTTTCTGTCTCCACAAACACAAGAGAAAGAGGGCAGCAAAAATGTTGCAGATGTTGGCATGCATACCATTTTCTGTATCTACATGCTGGAGTTGATTTAATTTAAAAATACACCAACTGGGGCGAGGTGAAGAGAATGTAAGACAGACGCTTTGGCCAGATATTTTGTACAATAACGTGTGCGTGTGTCACTCACAGAAATACGTTTTTTTGTTCACATGGCTGAGATTAAGTTGGCGATAAATAAAAGACCCAGGCCAGATTTGTACAGCTGCAGATGTGCACACACTTTTGTTCACAAATCATTAGGACATTGGTCCTCAGGTGCCATCTTTCCACCTTAAACCTGACAATGACTCGCATGATGCCAACCTTAACTCTGCACCACACACACTAAAAGTGTTTTTCTTTTGCTCTTGTTGTCATGTTGAAGTCGTATCCATGGTGCAGTGGTTAGTCAGTTGCTGTATTTACATTCCATAATAGATGGAAATGAAAACATGCTGTAGAGGGGCAGAGAGAAACAACAGAGACGTGGAGAGAGTGTGGGAGAAAGAGAGGAAAAACAAAGCCCTACATTGTTGACTGCTGCATTTATTGTTTACGAGCCCACTTGGGATTGTGAGATTTAGAAAATGTGTTGATTTTTTTGAGTTATACTTATTGTAAGCAGCTGTGGACAGCGGTCTGTAGCTACATAATTAAAGGGAAAATGTAACTGAGAGGAAAAGGATTTTGGGTAAAAAGGCAGAGAGGAGGAAATAGTACAGTGGAGGAGAGGACATAATTGGTCCTCTTGAGCATTTTTCTATCTCAATGGACTGCAATGGATCAAAGTATGATTGGTGAAAGCCAACAGAGGACATGCAAGGTTTTTATCAGGCTCAGTGATTGGCTAGTTGGCTGGACAGGGAGGAACATGTAGACAAAATAGTTTAGGGCGGCAACAAGTGATTATTATTATTTCCGATTCAATGTCAGAAAATAGTTCATAAAAAGCAATTGCCATCAAAGAAACCCTGAAACCCAAAGTGATGTCTTTAGGTCTTTGTCAAAAATGATCTTTCTGTTTTCTTTCTACCGCTTGTCATTCAAATGTCTTCCTCACTTTCCTCCTAGTTAATGCAGTTGTTGTTGTTTTTGTATATCTGGAATGAATTATGATGTATCAAAGTGTGTTTGTGTTACACACACACACACGTACACACACACACACACACACACACACACACACTCTGAATGGTAAATACAGCCTCTCTGCTCCTACTACACACATTGACATGCAGGTCAATGAACCTCAGTGTTCTTATAAGCATCTCTCCCCTTCTCTGTGTTGAATTGATTTCCAAAGAATTAAATCAGAGTGGGTTCATTTCTCTGCTGCTGTGGATACGGCACAGATTGTTTAAACTCACTCATGTAGCGTAAACACTCCCTTCAGATACAGGAGCCCACTGTTGTATCTCTCCATTAGTTCCATTTTTCATACTCACAGCATGCTCCATTCTGATATCTTAATGTGCTGCAACTGTTTCATCTGATATTAAAAAGAAAAAACAAGAAGATAAAAAAAAACTGACTTTTAGAAAAAAGCCTGGCTGAGGTTTAGTTTGGGCTTAATAATTCATAAGTGCCTTGAAATCCATCTGCAATGCTTTTAAGCTTCAAACTTCCCTGTGTTCTTGTTATTTCAACCACTGCTGGGTTGGGCTGAAACAGGGAGATAGCGATCATGTGTTTTAGATCACTGACCTGATGTTGGGGCTTTATGAACGTCATCATTATGTGCCTCAATATTCCTTCGCTGGGACCAATAACTTCCTGTAGTAAAATGATGGATTATAATTCTTTTACGTACGTATCAAACAAACAAGATATAACATGTAAATTAGAGAGCTTTAGATTTGTTGGACAGAGCCCAGCTAGCTGTTTTCAGTCTTTATGTTATGTTAAAATAATCACCAGCTTGCGATAGCTTCATATTTAGCATGTAGGCACTGAAGTTTGATCCATCTTCTCATTTAATTCTCAGCAAGAAAGTGAATGTTGAAATGTAATCCCAGCTGATTTATCATTCCCTGTCTTCATTACTGCAGTTACACAGTGCAAGGAACGACACTGTAATGCTAAAAAAGTGAAAAACATTGCAGGATAATCAAAAGAGAATAAAAAGAGAGCTTTGTATGGTTATTTTTCTGTAAGCACGCACACACACACACACACACACACACACACACACACGCACACACACGCACACATACACGCACACATACAGGTGGATAAATAGGAATGACGCCTACCTTGCTAAAATTCACCCCCATCCCCCCATGCACTCCATCACTATGGTTACAATGATGCAGGTTACCGTGGCAGCCAAGCCAACCCCTCTGTCACTCTCACACAAAGGTGCACGTGCATGTGCTTTACCGCAGACACAGACATACGCAGGCTGTGACGCTGAAGAGTTGAATTGTAGTTTCTTTAGCTATTTCTGGAGGGAGACGGGGATGTTGAGCTGTTGTCATTTCTGCATTAACTTCTGCCTCCATCGCTTTCTCCATCACCCCATCATTTCCACCCTCTATTCTTTCTTATCTGACTTTTTATGAGCAGATGATGGAGAAACACATCTCCCTCTCTGATCTGTTTTCATTCAAGATGTCAAAGTTAAATAAATATTAGAGCAGAATCATTTATGATGCCATTATCAGAAATCCATACCTATGAGTGGTGCATCAGGAAGCATCTTATCTGTTGCTGCCAGTGCTGTGTATGTGCCTCTTATTGTCATATCTTGTTCTTGTGTAGATTCTTCATGGGTGGATTACATTCTTCCTGTGGGTTCGAGGCTATGCTGCCACCTAGTGTTGATACTAAAAACTGCCAGACATGATTGTAATTGTGGCTGTCTTGATGTTTTGTTGCAGAGTACACAAAAGCTGGACTTCCAGGATGAATCACAGATCAAGATGGGGGTTTGCAAGCTTCATCCAGTCACACCTTCAAAATACATGTAAAGGGTATGTTTAATTAGAAGGGAAAAGAGAAAAAGTAGAAGGACACACTGGAGGCATGAGGAATGCACCTGAAAGTACGTACAATGAAATAGATAATACTTATACGGTAGTCCACAGATAAACCTGTGTCAGTAGCACTTCCTGAAGTATTTAGCCTGAAAACCAACTTCCTTCTTCTGACATATGTAAATTTGTGCACAGCCACATTAGAGTATGTTCACCTTTATCCCTTTTGGGGATGTGCTCAGACTTCTAAGTAGTAATCCCATTTCTTCTAATCCAATCCTCCCTCCTCCTACCCAACATGCTCTGTTACACACAAACACACACATACGTAGTCCACATTCTCTCATTTAGACCAGCAGCCATTCATGTTGTTGGTCAACTGCTGTCGTTGTTTTGGATTCACACTCATAAAACGCCATGGACCTTTCCACCTCAAGACTCCACCTAGTGATACCTTGGTAAGGGCACTGTATGATGAGTGTGCTAGAATAGAAAGGACCGTTTGAAAGGTCTCGGTGCACAGCGACGTGTTTACAACATGTCTAACAGAGCTAATTGGTACTCCTAATCAAGTGTACTGCCTGTTTTCATGAATTATATTTATATTCCAGCTTTATTGACTGTCATTTGAATGTTGTCATCATCATTACAGTCATAATCAACATTTAATTGAGTAGTTTATGAGGTCTTAATGTCACAATTTGACTGTTTACTTTTTTCGAGAATGCTTTTGAGTATTCAGCCACAACAAGATTTAAGGGTCTCAAAGCTGGTTTCTAGAGCAGTCCTTTATGGTTGTTTTTTTTTTTAATGCGCGATCTAGTCTGAAGATGACAAACAAACCAGGCTGGCCGGTGTTTAGCGGTCTCTAAGGGTATTAGCATGAGCTCAGCTACTTTCCTGCCTCAGTCAAACCCTCATGGGATCCTCATGGCTGTCAACAGGGCGAGAGTAGAGTCAATGTGGTTCAGGTAGGCCGTAATAAAATAAAGGGAAGGCTAGTTGTTTTTTAAATGCATAGTTATATATTTACAGCCTCAAGATACAGACTGAAATTTTCCCAATACTTTTAAATGCTGCTTTTCTTCCCTTCCACTTCTCACTGCTGTTCATTTTCAATATGAAACATAACCTGGAGAAAATGAGGTAGAAGGGGGCATCTGGGTAGCTCACCTGGTAGAGCGTGCGCCCCATGTACAGAGTCTTTGTCCACGCCCCAGTGGCCACTGGTTCAATTCTGACCTGCAACCCTTTGCTGCATGTCAATCCCCCTCTTTCTCCCCTTTCAAGTCTAAACTGTGCTGTCAAATAAAAGCCTAAACATACCAACAACTAAAAAATCTAGTGGTGGAAGCAAAAAGAAAGTACAGGAGGAATGAAACTGTGACAGTTAATGCACCTTAGCATCATAAATGTCCACTAAAAAGTATATAGATAAATACCGGTAGATGGAGTATACAAACAAAAATAGATGATTTTATATATTTTATTACATAGTTAAGTATTTTTATTATTCACAAAGATGTATTTAACTTTGCAAGATGTTATGCAAAATGAAATTATCGTTTGTTAGTCCAGTTAGACCTCAGCCCCCTCCCAGTCCACTGATGCCCAGACTGTGACAGAGCGGGGAGGAGTGATCTCCTGGGTCTGTGTTTGTTAGCGTCTCACACTCCGGACCCAGCACACAGCAGCACAGACTGGTGAAACATCTGCAGCATCTTGTTGCTTTGAAATCTCCTGAGCCTCCGCAGGAAGGAGAGCCGGCTCTGGCCCTTCTTATGTGTTCCCGGTCCACCCCGATCTGTTGCCCACTCACACGAGGTATTTATAGGAGTGAACCACCTTGACATCCTCACCCTGGATGGATACAGGGATCAGAGGCTTAGTCCCGTGGAACTCCGCCATTAACGCTCTGTCTTGCTTATGATCAGCTGCAGATGGTTTAATCTGCACCACCCAACAAAGTCAACAGTAATGGGGAGGGGGCAGGGCACTGAGGGGCCCCTGTGTTTCTCATCACAGTTCATGGCATGCAGTTCCTCAGTCTTAACAAACTGTGGCATGCTGGTCAGGTAATCCGTTATCCAGGGCACAAGTGGAGTGTTTACCTGCATGGCCCTGGAGAAATCTAAGAACTTGATCCTCACTGTAGCACCTGCCTTATCCAGGTGAGAATTGGCCCAGTGCAGCAGGTAAGTGATAGCATCATTCACTACAGTGTTCTCCTAGTATGCAAACTGCAGGGGGTCCACTGCTGGTCTAATGACAATGTCATGCCAACAGATATCCTCTCGTTTAAATGTTGAAGTCATTAGCGCTCTGGAACAAGTAGTTGATTTCTTGTTTAAGTCATTTATCAAACAACAAGAAGCTGTGCTTAGGCACAGTGGCGCTTTGGGCTAAATGCTAACGTCTGCATGCTAACATTCTCCCAGTGACAATGTTAACATGCTGATGTTTAGCATCTGTGTGTTCGCCATGTTCACCATCTTAGTTTAGTGTGTTAGCATGCTAACACCTGACTAATTAGCACTAAACAAAAATACAAGCCAATTTTCTAACATTTTATAGAGTGAAGGATTACTCAATAATTATGACAAAAGTAATTGACAGATTAATCATTCAAGAAAATGATTGTTAGTCTTAGCCTTTATAGTCAAGATGTATCACAATAAAGACAAGCAACAAGTTTACTCCTGATTCAGACAGTGTATTTAAAGTTATTCATGTCATCTGTGGTCACAGCAGGCATTTGACTTGGCACAGTAGGAAAAGCACAGGTGTAAGTAATAAAATTAACAATGACTCTATCCAATTAACGTGTGCTAGTGAGCTGACGTGCAAGGCCTTGGCATCGGCACACCTGACTGGAATGCAGCCCATTATTAATGTAATTACTTACATCTGTGTTTGACAAGCCCAAATGGCAGCTGTGAGGGAAAAGATCTTTTATCTCTCCTTCCAGTTAATCTATGATCTATGAAAGGAGACTTTAGCAGGCAAGCAACGGCTGTCTGCTGCTAACTACTGTCATCAGCAATAGTTTTCTGGGTCATGAGGGAAATAGAAGAGACGAACAGGGATCTTTTGTTAGCTTTGGAAGACACACAATGCACAAAATAATGCTGACGTCTTTCCAGTAAATATCTTCAAATGCACAGCTTTCTAGTCAGAGGGTTTATGTTTCTCTTGGTATTTATAGTCTTGTTTTCTTTGTTATTACCTTGTTTATTTAAAGCAAACATACGCGGATGGTCGATGGAAGATGTCTCAAAAGTCAAACAACATAGAATTACATCCACTCCATTTATGGCTGTCATATATGTAATTGATTTTGGTGTTTTACCTCTGCCAAGGTTGTAATTTCAGACTTTTTCAGCATCCAAATGAAGGAAAAATGAAATGATTATGTAAACGTGGTGGCAGGAAGATGTGGAATATACATATTACTATTAGGCTATAAGTACTATTCAGTATCAGTAACTTAAATTACAGATAAAACACTGTCTGTTCCTCACTCTTCTTTCAAAAACCGCAGGTTTGATGTAAAATTAAAATCCTCAAACCCACAGGCCATTATTAATAATTACTTCTCATCTTCTCTTTCTCTCTCTGTCTCCTCAGGTTGTCCTGCAGAATCTGTTGATGTGCATGGTGTGCTTCTACTCTCTCTACTACATCGTGGTCAGTCTCTGCATCGCACTGCTCAGGTACACACACAAATACTGCAATAACATTGAGTAAAATCAGATAATCCTTGACAATTTGCTCCTAAGATATAGTTAATATTAAACTAAATAATAAGAATTAAAGTAGATTTTTTTTCACCGTTTATAGTTTGTGCACTGTATCTGTTTCATCTTCTGGTGTTGCTAGGGTTCATGAGATCAACAGCTTGTTGACTCCATTTGACTACACAGCACAACCGTCATGGCAGAACCCCAAATACCTCGGTGAGTAGTATTTGTGGAATGTAACTAAGGACATTTACTCAAGTAATAGAACAGAGCCATCTTTAATGCATCCTGTTAATTGGTAAAATCCATGCCTTTCCTACTATGACAAGTAATAAATGGATGTGATATACTATGACAATTAAATCGATGGTTGTAAAGCATACTAGAGAAGAAACAGATAAGGCAAGCTAAGTGCAATGTGTTCATGTGTTGTTTTGTCTGTTCCTCCCTCCAGTTGGTGTAATTTCCACAGAAGTGACCTACGTTTTGGGAGGGCTGGTATTCGCCTGGATTGTAGAGGAGTGGGTTTGGGATTACGCCATAACTGTCACACTGTTACATGTCGCGATGACTGTAGCAGGTAAACTCAAACACACAACTCAAAAACACACAGATACACAGAAAGTAGATCAATAGGGCGGAACAACTAATAGGATTGGAAGCCTGGTTATGTAACTGGGTAGAGTGGCTGTCGTTCAGAGAGGCACACGTAGACATGCACTATTCATTGTGTTTTAGAATTTAAAGGACCAACATACATTTCTGACATTTGAATAAAATAAAGAAAACAAATGAAACTATAATAAATGCTTGAAAATAGGACCTAAAGAAAAACACCCTTAACTTGCACCTTTTTTTCTGTCTTTCACTTGTAAATAAAGTGAAAATGTACAGGTAGTTTTTTAACACACTGTTTCCATGTTTCTGCAGTGATGTCAGACTTCCCTTCAGCTGAGCAATGGTGGATAGCTCTGGGTAAGATTCCTACTTTCTTCTTCTCTCTCCATGTATAAGATAAGATAAACCTTTTATTGTCTCCTATAGGAGGAAAAAAAATCCTTATCCTTATCTGTCTCCAACCCAATTTTGCATGTTCCCAGACTCACTATAACTCACTTCACATCCCTTCAGATCCAGGCTTTTTAAGGTCAGCTACTGGCCAATTAAACTTACTTTCATTGATCTCTTTTTCTTATTTATTTAACCCTTCTCTGTGCAGGTTCAGGCCTGGTGATGATGATATTTGGAGGACAGCTCATGGCCTATAAACTCTTCAGAAGCAACTTTGTCTATCCAGCTGAACTACAGAACTTCTAATGAACATAACGAGGAAAGCTTTTAACTGGCTTACTGAATAATCTCAGGTTGGATACATCCCAGTGGGTTCACTTTTCAAAGATGGCATAGGCTCATGGTGCATCGTTACGAGCCACTACAGTATGTCTATCAAGACTGTATATATTTTATAAAGCAAGAAACACTTTCTCTACAAACCAACTTTATGAGCATTAGCTAACAGTCAGATACCTCCATGTACAAATGGACCACCATTGTCTATTTTCTACAGCATATTCTGTTTAAATATTGTTAGGGCCTAAGAATGAAAGTACCAGGGGCCGCTGCGGCACATTCACATATGTGAAGGGCTTTGGATGATAGAAAACTCCTGAAAATTGCAACGTTCCACCAAAAGAAATTTGGTTGAAGCATTGCTCTCATCCTTAGGAACATTTTACGTTTTTTGTTTTTTTTTTAATTATTTTTGCCTGACCAGGAAGTCAGCCATCTTGGATTTTGTGTGTGAATTTTCACATCACGAACACATTTTAGAACATAAGAATGTGTGAGGGCCCTTTCATTGCTACAGCTTTAATCTGGTATTGTTCCTTTACAAACTTCATACAATAAGCTAAATCTAATAGAGAAGATCAGACATATAACATTTTGAAATAAAGAAACTGCATTTACAGCTGCTAAATATGACCAAGTTACACATTTACACATTTCTATTCCCTGATATTTTTCCAATGGTGAGTTAAGTCAGCAATTTTTCTACTGTAATGTTATTAGTCTATTTTGTGTCAAATGCAAGATTTGTAGTGTAGGCCTACCCTATAGTGGGCCTGCATAGTCCAATGAAGACATGTATTACCTGAATACTGGTTGTAAAAATGAGTTAAAACTGGATTTACATTAAATACTTTTTATTTTAAATTATGTTTGTGTGTTGTTGTTGTTGTTGCAACGTGTAGCCTACTGTAACGTTATATAGAGACTTCCTTTGGTGAAAACATAGAGCATGTTAAGCCAGATGTATTCCTGTTATTTCCTTTGATCACGGAGTTAAACGCGTTTTGATGGTCAAAAGTAAACTTCATTAGCAGTTAAATTTTTTCGGTTATTAATGAGTGTTTTTTATTTAAAGATTTGACTGCATGCTTATAGACCATTTAGTGTTCTCCACAATCCCAGACTTTCATATTGCATGCTTTTTTTACATTACAGGCTGTATGGCATGTCTATGTCGGGAATAAGCTGTTTCAACTGTCCCCGACCTGGCTGTAATACTATTTGATATTTGTGTTTAAATTATCCTAATTTATCGAGGTGAGACATGGAAAAGCAGTTTTAGAAAGATGAAAATATATTTGAGCCCACCAGGTATGGGGGGTCGAGTTTTCCCATGTTGTCCTATGGAGACTGACGGGCTGTGGTGCGTTATTTGGATGTGCAGTGGTCTAACCCTCGTTAAAAACCTAGTGAAACGACATATTTCACAAAACTTACTGTTCCAGCTAATTGCCGAATCATCCACAGTGCATGATTTTTCAATAAGCGCTTCATGCACGCTTCACAATGACGGCAATTAGTTGTTCAAGACACAATCTATCTAAAATAACAGCTTTTGGAAGTAGCCTACTATTCATGATTTTTAGTGAAATATTAAAGTTGTGGGAAGTTTATATGGCTTCTGTATGTTTCATTCGTCCCCTGTCATTTGACAGATGACAGGGGAAGGTTGCTAGTGACAAAATCTTAGCTTTCAGTGCAATACGACCGCTTTGTAAATTACGTTTAATTAAAAGGTGTTTCAACCGGCTCCCTACAACTAAGAGCCCTTGTTAAAGTGGCACCTGCCTGTGTAACAAAGACAGAATCCTCCTGTCCGCCCAGCAATTTTTGGTTCCCAGAACGTCCCCTGAAGGTTAGGTTTGGTTGTGTTTTGGTTGTGTGTTGGTTAATCGGAAAGTTTTCTTAACGTTCTGGGAATGTTAGTTTTTGGTTACATCGAACGTTCTCAGAACGTTCACCTAACGTTGCAACCTTTAGCGAACGTTCCCCTAACGTTATCTTACCGTTGCAACCTTTAGAGAACGTTACCCGATGGTTAGCTTAACGTTGCAACCTTTACAGAACGTTACCCGAACGTTCAAATTACATTCTTCTAACCTTTAAAAAACTTTAACCATGATTTGTATTATTACTTTAAACTTAGCAGGAATTAATATAGAGGCAAACTTGATGGGATTTAAAACTTTAATATAAAAAGAGAATCTGGAGCTCACAGAAAGTATTGTGTTTGGAACATTATATAAGGTATATATTTTTTATAATGGGTGATTTGTATTCAAATAAAACATGACTGACTTAAGGTAATTGCAGCAGTAGTCAGTAAACTTGACGCATGCTGCTTGTACCTGCGCTGTCCACAGTTGAGTCGGATTTGTTAAGGCCTAACCCCGCCTTCCTGCGGGACGCGCCTTCTGCGTTATTGAGTGACCGCAAACCTGAGCGCCAAAACAAAGTAAGAAGTTACTTTTACTCTTAATTAGGCCACTTGTTTAGTTACGGTTAAAAGCAACTGCTTAGCGGTCGCGGTAACTCACCTACCAACTAAATGTCAGGAAACGGGTTAGTCTCCAGTATCCGGAGGTTAATAGGCGCTGAAGAGCGACTGGGGCGGAGCACTCCGGTAAGTTAACGCGTTGACAGGGTTAGCATGGCTAGCTAATTAGCTAGCGTTAGCTAACTAAGTGCTAGCTCACGTTAGCTGCAAAGACTGTTGACTGACTAGCTTGCTAAAGTGGTGACGTTTATGTGAAAGCCACAGAAAATACATAATTCAGTGCGACTACATAACATTATCTCATCGAACTTAAATGCTTTGAAAGTTGAGATCATTGACAGATCACACAATTATGTTATCAGGATTACACCAAAACATATTTGAAAATAAAATTATTTTTTGAACCTAATAATCCATGTAGCACAGCAGCACAACAAAACAAATTGCCAACTAAAGCAAAAGTCAGCTGACAAAAGAATAAAATGCTGTTCGCCTTCTTATATTGCATCATAGCAGTTTTCTCATCAGCATTTCTCTAACTACTGTAGATTTGTTTTTATTCCAAAGCCGTTCAGTAGAATGAAGGCTAACTTCTTGTCACTTGTAGAGTCCATTTGATCAGCTTCGCCGGCAGATGAATGATGTCTTGGGAGATGAAGGGATCCTGAAAGAGGTGGTCCAACCCGGAGATGGCCCACCAGTGCCCGAAAATGCTTCAGTATTGAGTATTTACAAGTGAAATTCTTAAAAACCCCAAGCACAGTTTGCCAAAAGATGTTGTCCTGCTGTAACTAATCCTCATTCTCCTTCTTCCAAAGTCCATTACTCTGGTTTCCTGGAATATTCCGACCTGCCTTTTGAAACCACCACACACCGCAAGTACCCCCAAATGATGAAGTTAGGGAGAGGTCAGTGATTCTTAGTGCAGATTCAATAGAAGTTCTCTCTTTATTTAAAAAAAAAAAAAAATCACAGTTTTTGAAATGATCATGCAAACAGATGTGACGCTGGCTGGACTGGAGCTTGGTCTGTTGACCATGAAGAAAGGAGAGTTCTCCCGTTTCCTCTTACAGCCCCAGTATGCATATGGGGACATGGGTTGTCCTCCGTTGATTCCCGCTGCTGCAGTGGTTCTGTATGAGGTTCAGATCCTCGATTTCCTCGACTCAGGACAAGTGGACAACTTCATCGCAATGAGTCCGGTAGGAAGGCTTCAGGTGACTTGTTGTCACAGTCTGTGAATACTGACAGGTCAGAAATGACATAAGACTTTTTTTTCCACTTCACAGCAAATGCATGCTTATGGCATGCTACTTAAAGATTGAATTATAGTTTAATCCACTTGTATGCATACATTCACATTAGTGCACTTACGTATATGCTAGTCTGGCTAGTCCACACAGCACTATGGGATGGGAGGAAAAATTTGCTCTGGTTTATTGGCATTTCTTTAAACCAATCATAATTGTCTTGGGGCGGCGCTAGGCGCCGGACGCAATAACAGTGCCTCTGCAAAATAGACTCATGAAGGAACGTTGTTTTGGTCGTGCAAAAGAAAACTCAGATTGGACAGATAGTCTAGCTAGCTGTCTGGATTTACCCTGCAGAGATCCGAGGAGCAGTTAACCATAGTCCTCATAAATCAACCAGAGTTTAGAATGCCAACACAAAGAAAGCGGAAGGTGAGGGACATCCGGCCGAAAAGGAGGGACATCTGGCATCTGATTTTCCCGAGCAATCCCCTACATGAATTGTCATCAATGTAGACTATGCACAGGCAGTCTTCCTGTTGATTATGCAACTTGAAACTTTGCCTTATGGCTTATAACCTATTGCTTTTTATTATTTTTTTTTTTCCAATATATTTTTTTAATAGATAAAATAAGACAGAAGGAGTTTTTTTTTTTTTTTTTTACCTTCTCTTACCTGTCTTCAGGAGGATCAGAACACAGTTCCTCTGTCCACGCTCTTCGAAGTTGTCAACACACTGCGCAGCTTTGGCAACCGTTGTTTCAAGCAGAGCCGTTATGACAATGCCAAAGATCGCTACAAACAGGTAGAGCTTGAAAAGTGCATAAAGAAACCACGCTCTAGTTACAGGTATTTGTTGCCTTCATTTTACTGTACTAGTAAAAATGAAAATGTATTTTGTAATGGGTTCTGTGCTTGGCCACCAGGCAACAAAGCTGCTGGGGAACAGGGAAACACAGAGCGGTGCAGAGGTGGAGGGGATCAAGACAGCACTGCTTCCTCTCTATCTGAACCTTTCTCTCACGGAGCTCCGTCTGGACTGCCCTCACAAAGCCCTGAAATATGGCAACAAAGCCTTGGAGATAGACTCTGCCAACACAAAGGCTCTTTTCCGCTGTGGTCAGGTCAGATGGCACTTTTCGTTTTGTGTCCCAAATCATCAGATAAAAAGCCTCACAGGCTCTTGGATGTCTTGTGCCTGATATTAAATGTTTTGAAGTCACTAGTAAGGTTAAAAATAGGAATGGTAGGGATGGTGACGGCACAGGCAGGACCAGACGCAATAGATGTTCATGATGTGTGAAGCACTACACATTTTTTGTAAAACATGTTTTTTTTTCTTTAAAGACTGTGTGAGCCACAAATGCCACTAGGGATCCATGTGCAGCCTGTCCTTCACCTATGTTGTTAATTGCATACTCTCTTAATAACAACTCCATTATTCAGACTGATGTCATCTCTGTCAGGCATATCTGGAGCTGCATGAGTACGAGAGCGCCCAGGGTTGCCTCATAACTGCTCAAGCAAAGAAGCCCTTTGACAGTGACATTAACAACCTACTGAGGAAAGTGGCAATGTAAGATGAACTGTTGACACATTCAGGAAGTTTAGAATGAATTCTGTTGTCAAGGCAGTACGGCTCAGTTGTTAGTTTAAAATGACAATGCCACCCTTGACTTGATTCCATGTTTCAGATGCTATAAAGACAGCTTGGACAAACAGAAAGACTTGTACTCCAAGATGTTCAGAGACTTAAGGGGCAAGTAAAGATGACAAAGAAGGTAAGAAGTCCAGAATCTGTTAGGCAGTCCCTCCAGGATTTCGCAATGTCGCGATTGCGCCAATTCACGCAAATTCAACCAATCACCGTGACTTTGGTGCGACTCGCAAAATTGTTTGAGTTTTCCGCAACTTAAACCAATCCCAGCAGTCCCACTTGCCAGACTTTGTATCAGTATGTGACTCTGAGAGCCAATGACCAAGCGGGAGTAAGAAGAGGTTGACGTCACACATACGTGGCCATACTCATTTCCTTGTTTAACGAGACGTGTGTGTGTGACTCAAACATCTCACGTTTACCAACAAAGCGTACAGCAAAAGACAAAACCTGTCAGACCATCCTGCCTACATTTTAACATCAATGTACGCTGTAACAATTTTCCACTCTGAAGTCGCTCTAAGCAGCTGCTGTTACAATCTTGTTGGCTCTCTGCAGCGGCAGGGCTGCTCAGTTCCCCCCGCGACTGGCACACACACACACACACACACACACACACACACACGGTGAATGCAGGAATAACCGGAGATGAGACGTACAGGATGACCTAAATTGAGGAAAACTACGCTCGTTATTGTATTGGTAAGTTAAAGTCCAATAACTCCTTTTATCCAACCGTATGACTGTGTCTCAGCCCAGGATAGGAAACTAACTAACAATGTAAAGATCAACAAGCCACTGAAAGACCTAACTAACCAAATTTGGTTCATTCAATAAATAATTTTTTGTCTTAAATCCACCAGCCATTTTCATATTATACCAACATTTGCAGCATCCTGAGGTCCTAGGAAAACTCAGCCTAGAGCAGTTTTATTCTCCCCAAAACAAGCTTCCTTTTTATTTTTAAAGAACTATACAAAAAAATCAGGCATTTTGGGCCGCAACAATCTCAAAAAAGCCTGCGAAATCTTGGAGGGACTGGTTAGGAGGTCGTCAATAATAATAATAATAATAATAATAATAATAATAATAATATTCAATTTATATAGTGCTTTTCATGAACTCAAAGTCGCTTTACAGGGCAGGAAGATAATAAAAACAATGCACAACTAAACAAAATGAAACAAAACAAATATAAATTCATAAAATATTTAACCTAGACACAACAATTACTTTTGCCTGCATTCCACACTACAGCTCCCATGATTCTTAGCAAAAGACACATAGTTGAAATTAGAGCTGGACGACATGGAGAAAATCAAATATCACAATATTTTTGACCAAATACCTCGATTGATCTTTTGGAATGTCTCACGCAATGAAATTTGAATTTTCAGCAGCAGTTTTCAACAGCTTACAAAAAAAGTAAAAGAAAATACAGTATAGAGAAAGACAGTATAAAAATAACAAAACCTTTAGCTATGAAAGACCTTTAGCATAAATGATCAGTTAAGAGCAGTTAGTGTCCAGGTACTGTATGTATGTGAGTAGATTATTAATTACTTAATTGCACAGTGAAATATTGCAATATTGTAGGGTTGACAACTGGTGGTTTCACAAAATATACACACAATGAGATTTGTTTTATAAATAATCCCCAGTTATATTGATATAATAACTGTGGGTAAAGGCAACTAATAATAATAATAATAATAATAACTAATATAATCTAATAGTAGTAGTATCTAATAATAGTATGTCACTGTACTGTAATGCAGCCTTTAAAACCAGGAAAAGAAACACTTGTGTCATATCAGGATATTACAATATCCACAATTTAAGACGATACCTAGCCTCATATATCGATATAATATTGATATATTGCCCAGCCCTAGTATCATTAGACCAATAGTTTTTTCGTGCCAACATCACATTTGTTTTATGATGAAAATAATCAGGTGCTTAAATTTTACTGCCCAGTTAACTTGACTTAATTTAACGGGGCAGAAAAACACTGCATGGTGTTTAAGCTTTTCAGAGAGACTGATGGCATTGACAAAATGTTTGTGTTGCAGATGATAGTGTAAAGAACCAACCTCAAGGTCAACAGCCCATTTCCTCTACAGCACTTCAGCAGCTTGTGTTTGTGTTTTTGCATATGTTGTGAAAAGGAATAATGTTGTACAGATGCAATGTTAATTTCCTTTTTAAAATAGTTGGTTGTGTTCTGTAGAATTCTTCAGATGTTTAATGTAGCTGTAGTTTTTTTTTTTTTTTTTTTGAGGATATGCAGAAGTTGCTTTTACCTGAAATACTTAAAGGCTGGTAGAACATCTGCTGGGGTATTAATTATTTGCATGGGGTTTGATCACTTTTGGGGTGATAATGATTAAAAAAAATAATAAAAAAAATGTTTTTCACGTCTAAGCTATTTTGTCTTTTTTTTCCGAACAATTGGAAAATGCATGTTTTATGAGAATTTCTTCAAACGTTTAACATGCTGACTTAGTATTCATTAATGTCTTTTTTGTGCCGCTTGTGAGATTTGGCTTGCAGCATGGCAAAAACTAGACAATAGAGCAAAGTGTGACACGGTGCTTGGAGATCATTTGCATTTTGATTCAAGGGACACTAGTCGTATGTACTAAAAACCACCAGGGGGCAGACTTGATCAATCTCTTCCTCCAGAGCAGCAACCTGCTCATTTAATAAAATGAGATTTAAAAGTGTGTAAAACTTAAGTCAAAATATTAAAGTCAATCTTTGGCAAAAAAATAGGAGTAATATGTAAGATATTTGACCATTAAAATCTGCAAAGTTTAAGTGTCTAGTATGAACGGACTGCTTGAAGATATTCTTAAATTAGCCAGGGCCCAGACTTCATTGTGTGTAGTAGACATTAACCCTGTTGCCTTTTTGACAGCCTGATGAAGCTATTTTGTCACTGCCCTTATTAACTGCCCTCATCACATGCATCAAAACATGCTGCTGTTGCGTGAGCAGGCTCTATTTGGCACATTGCAACGGAGGGAAGAGTTGGAGGGAAGTGAGTGGTTTGTAGTGATTGGGCAGAGAGAGAGTGTGTGTGTGTGTGTGTGTGTGTGTGTGTGTGGGGGAATGTAAAGTGACAGTGGGGGACAGAGGTGTATAGGGGCAGATGGAGGAGTAGAAAAATCTGATTGACCTCTCTGGTAATCCAATTTTCACAGTGTGTGTGTGTGTTTTACCATTACCTCCCAGCATATGGCCAGTAGGTCATGCTGTTAAAGACTGGACGCAGACACAGGCGGACACAATGGTCTCCAGACTTACCTGCTACCTTCGTCTCAGGTGAGGAACGAGAGACACACATTTATGTTCCAGTTTGAGTGCGAATGTTTGGATTCTTAGAAAAAAATAGCATTAGTTCCACATTCAGAGTTTCAAATATTAAAACTTAATCGAGTCATTTTTATGTAGGCCTATGTTGAAACACGGCTGGTTCCAAAATAAGGTGCATAATATAAGCAAATGCAAGCATGTTGACAATCAACACTTACAGTGACGTTTTTCCAGTTTTTTTATGTACTTTACTCCACATTTACCTGACAGCTGGAGTTACCAGGTATTTTGCAATACTTCACCTTGCTGCAATAGACGTATAAATTATGATACATGGCAATATTTTAAACAGCCATCTGAAACTATTCAAATCAGATCTCCATGTGTCACATTACTAATTTAAAACTGAGAGGGACCATTCGTCACAATGAGGTCCTTGGATGATTAATTACATTTTATTGCTGATGCACTAATAAGTAACAATGTCGTTTACTTACTATGCAATATACTATATATAAAAAAAAAAAAATCCAAAAAGTGGGAATGCATGTTTATGAAGTTAGTGTGCACTTAATAAAGGGATGCAACATGTTAGGATTGATTGACAGAAATTGATGTGCTTTGTTAATTAGTTACGGAAACACCCTCCAAAAAGTCTTAATAGCCTCGAAGCATTGGGAATTGCACCAGGAAGTAGTCAGTACCTCCTCGAGCAGCAGGGGGCGTCACCACCTATAAAATGTTGCCCTGTGGTTTCAGCCAATCCCTGTGCTGTGATGTGTCTGTAATCCAGCCTCTGTCTGCCTCACAAACACAAGGAGAGAAAGACGAGAGGGAGACGGAGGGACAGAAGGAGGAGAGTTTGTTGTCAGAATGAGTCGGCAACATAATCCAGCAATGGAAAGCATTTACACATAGATAGGTGAATAGATAGATAGTTGAATAGATATATTAAGTTAGTGAGTGGGTGTCAGCTGTATGTGAAGCAGAAGAAGAAAGAAGAAAAGGAGGAGAAACATGAGCCGGCAACAGCAGGAGTCCCAGGGAGTGGTTTTAACGGGTTACCACAGCAACGCGGAACTGTTACCGAAAACTGGACCGTGTGAACCCAGCTGTCCGTCAGCCCAGGACCTCGAGTCCACTGTGCCCAGGTGGGACAAGAGTGTGTGTAGTTGGAATACAGCGCTTTGAAATGAGGGCGATAGCAGCTAAGTGTTTGTGTGTGTGTGTGTGTGTGTGTGTGTGTGTGTAAAGCAAGTGAGCAAAGGTCACAATGATAATGTTATTTCCCTCATTTTCAACTTGAGAGCTGTAGCGAATGTTGAATGAAAGCCATCCTCCTTCAGTTTGTTAACTACATCCTGCCTGAGAACTTGAGCCCAGCAGGAACTTCACAGCAGAACTTGCTTAATTGCAAGTTTGCACTAATTCCATGATGGGGCCAACTCCACCTAGCTTGGCCTTGGGTTATGTTTTTCCTTTACCACATTCCTAATCAGCAAGTTAACCTTGGCTTTGTTATGCTAGCAGCCCAGATTTGGCAAGGTTGTCTATCTAACTCTTCTACACCGCTCTAGGTCTAGTAATAATCCTTTTTAAGAATGTGCTATATAAAAACCATTGTTCTCCAGTGTTAGTGCCTGCAATATAAAATAACCACTTTGTTGTTGGATTATGGTTGAAAGTATCTACAACTGTAGATTATTCGATTAGTCAAATCAAGAGAAAATTAATTTGACAATTGATCAATCATTTAAGTTATTTGGCAATCAAGAATGCCAAATATTTCCTGCTTCCAGCTCCCAAATATGATGATTTTAGTTAGACAAAACAAGACATTTAGAGATTTCACCTTAAGCTCTGGAAAACTGGCCCCTTTTCAGTATTTCACGATTTTTATGACCCAACAATTCATTGATTAAGAAAATATTCAAACGATGATAAATATTGAAAATGAATCTTAAGTGACAGCCCTAAACTTATGTTGAAACAAACCCAGTATGCTGAATTGCAGTAGGACTAACAGGTCAAAAGGAGTTTAATTTACACTCATGTCTTAATGCAGTAATACATAGCTACAAGGCTGCAAGTACTCCTTATTTTCACTAGGAATAAACCTGTCATTGTGTTTGCAATTAATCATTTAACCCATTAAAATAGTGAAAAATGCCCGTCACACATTCTGACAGCCCAATGCGACATCATCAATGACTTCATGTCTTGTTTCGTCTGACCAACCATCCAACACTCAGATAGTTTACAGTGATTTAAAATGGAGAACCAACAGACTCAACAGAGAAAACCTGGTAAAGTTTGCATGATAAATGACTTAAACGATCGGCCAAGCATTTAATGTATAATATTATGTTTAATATTTTAGCATGGGTACAAATGAAAGGAAAATGCTCATTAAGTGTCTGAATAAGGTGTTGGGCCAATACAAGCCTCTTGGTGTACAGATTCCCAGAGTCTCTAGAGAACACTCTCGTTTATTCATCCAGGCTGTGTGTGTCCGGTACATGTTTAGATCAGCAAACAACTGCTGTCAACAACCGTGGTGTGCTGAACGTAAACAACTCATACAGCGACAGTCCAGCTTGTGTGTGTGTGTGTGTGTGTGTGTGTGTGTGTGTGTGTGTGTGTGTGTGTGTGTGTGTGTGTGTGTGTGTGTGTGTGTGTGTGTGTGTGTGTGTGTGTGTTCCAGATGGCTTGTCCAGCTAACCTGATAGAAAAAAACAAAAAAAAACAGCATCGTGTTACAGCCTGCCTTTGTCTCACCTCCCACAGCAGAGTGTGTGTGTCCTGTCGAGGCTGACGTGAAGGCTTAGTTTTGTAGTCATTGTTTCCCCAGTCAGGAAATGAGAGACATAGACAGACAGAAAGCTTCTGGCCTTTTACCAGCAGTGGACATCCGACCTAACAAAGGTTGTGTGTCCGCTGGGAGTGTCTTGCACATAGACGTTTAGGTGCTCTGAGAAAGAGAAGTTCAGCTTTTAGCTAAATATCTACAAGAAAGCATTTTCCTGTTATGTTCTCCATTGTTATGTTGGAACCATTGCTTCCTAAAGCATCTATGTAGTGTGACTTTGTCAGTGGAAACACATGGTTTGGATTAATTCACTGTGTGATGCAACAGACAGCCTGACCCTACGGCAGAAATACAATGCTGCACAGGAAATGACATCTGCAGAAAGGACGTGAAGCTGTGAAAGGTTACAACACGTCAGACAAGCATGGGCTGCAACAAAACAGTCATTAAGTGAACTTTGGATAAGAAAAATGACCATAGACTTCTATCAATGAGTAGAAGAATAACCAAGAGAAACTGATAGCAAAAGAAATACGGTGCCTGTCAGGGATGGAGGCAGAAAGACTGAGAAAAAAAAACAGATTCATCAGAACTCGCAGATGATTTATTCAACCAGTGGGTCTTTGCTGAGACCAGTGACTGTGAGAGCAGAATAAAGGCAGCCTCTGTTTTCCATAGAGACAGCTGGCACCTGTTGATCTGCATGGGAATACCACACACTTCTCATCCTCTTTCCCCTTCTTATGTTGAAATATGACTGAAGTAAAAGATTATATCAGCAATATGTACATGTACATGTACTGAACATGCATTATGACCTATTTTAACTAAATGGAGCTTTGTTGCCGATACTCAACAAAGTGTTGCTGGGCTCAAATAGTCATCTTAGGCCCTGTTTACACGTCAACGCTCGCGGGTGAAAACGACAAGATATTTTATCAGATGTGGTCTTAGTATTAGATGGCGACGGCATTTTTGGGGAAAAAAAGTGAAACGCGGAATTCTTAAAAACGCTCCGCTGTCGCATTCCTGTCTAAAGGGTAAAAACTGCTCCAGGTACTGCTCCAGGTTTCAGTACAGGAAAATAACAACAAACATGTCGGATTATTTCCATACGTCGGACCTTCAAGTGGCCTAGCAGCTCTGATAAACATGTCTATATGTTTTGATTGGCAGGACAACCTGTCCACGCGCTGTAATCTAAGATTATTTGGACCAATACCTCCACTTCCTTGCCTGTTCAGATACAATTGTCAGCTTATGTTGTTCGCTTCGCCACGTTTTGGTTTTGTGCTATTAGGGAGAGAAGTAGCAGGAAGCTTCTACGCAGGCATGCAGACTTGGTGGTGTTGTGTGGCAGTGCGTCACACAACCACCTAGCTGCCTGGTGTGTATTCACATGAAATTTCGCACAATCTTGCATTGTTATATGAATTCAGATATCTCCCCCCACCCCAAAACACAACGTCTAAATGCGGAATAAAATAAGAACGCAACGCCACTTTTGGGTTTTCTCTTCAGATCATTTCCGTCTAAACATAGCCTTCTCAGATCTTTACTCACATTTCACTCATCATTGCTGAACTTGCTCTTTGCCGGTTAATACCGTTTCCTTCTATTACTGTCAGCGCCTCGCAGTGTGAGATTTACTTTTACAAGCTACTCCTCTCCACAAACGCTCATTCTGTCGACAGTTCGAAGCAGGTGATACAAGGTGTGTGGATAAAGGTACAAAGAGTAGAACAATTACACACACAGTTGCAACATGGTTTTTCTTTGAATTATATATGTGCATGTATGTGTGAAAGTGTGCCAGAGTGAGAATGTGTTTGTTTTACTGACAAGGACAGCCCAATTGACCTCTGTGAGTGTGTGCCTAAGAGAGCTAAGTCATGTTTACTTTTTGTGTGTAAAGCTTTGAATAACTAGTTTGCTTTGTTGTGTGTGTTTTATTTCACTTTATGAAGCTTGCACTGCAAAAACACACAAATATCACCATACCAAAACCAGTTCACTCAGAGGAAGCATGCCTGTCATGCTTTTGAGGTTCACAAATCGCTGAGTGGTCAAAAATAACTTGAAAGCTACAAAGCTTAATTTTTAACATGGTTGTAAATGTGTTTTCCACTACAGGATCATAGTTAAATGGAAAAAGAGGTGTCTTAGCCAATCAGACTTCTATATCTTGTGTCTTTGTGGCGTAATAGATCAACTACAAATATCTACAAACTGTGTGAACATGCTAATAAACACAAAGTACAGATGAGGGTAATGGGAATGTCATTAGCTTAGGATCATTAGGATTCATCATCTGGGGAGCATGAATGGGTGAACAAAACATCATTGCAATCCATCTAATAGTTGTTGAGATATTTCAGTCTGGACCAAAGTGGTGGACCCAACGACTGACCGACAGACATCCCAAGAGCAATGTCCCCTAGCGTGGCTAGATAACAGATAACAAACTATCATACTTGGGGTCTAAGCAGGTTCACAAATGTAAATATACTGTATAAATAAACCAGTGCTTAATATCTTCAATAATTGGAACTACTGACACTGACAAACTAATGTGTGTTAATATGTTTGTGTGTCTGCTTGCCAACCTCTGATTTATGGTTTAGTCAAACTGTTCATACTGCAGCTCTGGGTGAAGGTAAATGATTAACTCCTGAGACGTCATGTGTGTGTGTGTCTGCCAGGTTTAAATCTGCTTCCCAAAAAATAATATTCTCTAGTTTATAAAACAAGGACATTTTTGCCATTCTTCAGAAATGAAAACATTTCAATTGGTGAGACAACGAACATCAGTGGGGTAGTGACCTGCTAAGTTTGCTATCTTTCAAAACAAAGAGGGACAGCAAGGAGTCAGACAGCATGTTTCTACATGTCTTATCACACAGTGCTTAGACTAGATCCTACTGGGAGGAAGGGAGAAAGGAGAGGAGATATAGAAAAACGGAAGAAAGCAAGGGTGAAATACAAAGTACAAGTAAAAAGGTAAAGAAAAGACACGTGTGTGTGTGTGTGTGAGGAATTCTGCTGTGGTATGTGGCCTTGGCTCAGCGAGAACCCTCAGTATTATGCTCTGCTGATAATTCCAATATAATTAATATAGAACATCAACTCAATGGTGTTTCGACTTCCCTGTTAGCCTCACGGCATCATTTTATTTCCTTTCATCTCAGTTAGAATTGAGTTATTAAATATAGTTGCTAAATATTTAAAACATTACTATTGTTGCCCATTTTCTACTGACTGGGCTGTCTAGAAGCCTAATTGAGACATTCACATTTTTTAAATTTACTCCATGTATGTTAATGTGTCATCTGCTGCATATAAGGCACACTTTTTAGACCAGAGTTATAGCATCTACATCCTTCACAGTGACCTATACTTTATAGCATTACTATTAAGCCAATCTGTATGTTTGGTTAATTTTTCCCTTTGTGTTGTTGCTTTCATTTCAGTATGAAATTATTACAATATTATCAAATCTACTTGCAGAGACTTGAAATGTGTTTCAAGGAACAGCAGACACGTCTTGAACGGCCCCACTGACAAATATACAGCTGTGTTTGGATGGATGAGGCTCAGCTGATGATTGTTGAGTAGATGGATGAATGAGCATGGGTCATAGCAACCTCAGATCTGCTGTAGGCAGCTATATCATCAGCCAGTTGTAGTACAACTGTATCTGCTGCTCACTCTATAATTACTCCATAACTTCAAGTGGAAGAGAAACAGAGAATACGATGTGCAGCGCCAGATCTAGCTTCCTGTCAAAACAAAGGGTGCATTCAGGATGGACATCAGCTAAGCCAAAAGAATGAGGAAAAAAAACATATTTTATTGGCACTTCTGTTGTTCATATTGTGTAGATCTCCGTTATTTGTCCTGAGGTAATGCATTTTGACCAATTTTGTTGTTGTTACTCTTTCAGATGTTATACAATACAATACAATACAAAGGAGTATGCATACTAGATATGCTAGTATAAGCAGCAGTACTGTTGCCCTTTTTGGGAGCGCAGGGACCATGTGATTATGTTGTTGACACCCTACAGAATAGATAAGATGTTAAAGGAAATTAAGGCCTGACATGCAACAAATATAAAAGCTATGACATTTCTGTCACATATTAGACTCAGCTCTAGGGCATTAAAAAAAGCCCCATCTGTAATTTCAATTTTGTAAATTCCAGGCACACAGTATTTACATATATCAGAGTTGGACTTGTATATAAAAAATAGGGATTTTGTGTGGTCATAATTAAAAACATTTGGGCACCAGAAAACAAATTAAGTGACTGTTTAGTTCTAGTCTGTGTTCTGATTTCTTCATATCCAACATCTGTGTGTGTAATAAACTCTGTATAACCATAAACTATTTCAGTGATTACAGCTTGCCAACCTGTAATTAGGTCATCCTAACAATAGCACCAATGGTTTGAACTTGTGTTAGCCAGGCTAGGCTAAACAGCACTAGTATACTGCATGCTGAGATGAGCTGGCTGTGTGACAGCTGCTATTCATAGTCCTTGCTGTCCTCATTAGCTGACTGGTTGGGAATTCAACATGATGCTGGCTCGCGTGTCTGTCTGACTCACTGACAGTGTTGTGTCAAAATCTCTCTCTCTTTCTCTCTCTCTCACACACACACACTGGTAAACAAGGTTCAAAGTGCACATCTGTAAGTGTACCCGTTAAGGCAACAGATTCTAAATCAAGATTCATAGTTTTGTTAGGGCATGTCAACTATCTGACTGACCTATCTGCCACTACTTGTCTGTCTCTCTTGTAGTCGCAGAACAGGCCACTACACTGTTCAACAGAACCCGAGCCCACATCACGGAGACAAATCTGGGCCTTCCACTACCACCAACAGTACAGAAACCACCAGCACTGACCCAGCTTCGCTACTAAACCCAAGCGTTGTCACTTGCCATAGGTCTCAGCCCTCCTACAGCCCCAGACACAGTCCCAATTCCAGGCCCAGACCGCGGCCACCATGTCAGCGCTGCAACTCTCAGGTAGGCTGTGAAGGATGTGAGAAATCTGTGGTAGTACCTCGGTAGTAGATTTTCTTAACATTCAACTGTGGGATTCTTGTTTGGGGGAAATCTTTAGTGTGAAGGAGGTTGTAGGAGTGTTTCTGCACTGTGTTTCTCAATAAAACTGTACTGGGATACTATTTTGCTATTTTGGATTTTTGTAACTTACACTACTACTGCTGTATATCATTGTACATGATCTAAACAACAACAAAACAGTTGTTACCATTCAGACAGCAATGCAAAATCTTTATTATATGTCTGCATCATCAAACCGTTAAACAACAATATAGTTCCATTGATAAATGGAACTATATTGTTGTTTGCCTTTCATAAATAATGATGGCTGTATATTAATTATCAGCCCAGTATTGTTGTCATTGTCTTTCACTTTACACTGTTAGAGGTAGTGGGATTCATAGTCAACAACCTTTTCTCCTCTTGTACTAACTTATGTAAGATTGTTTGCTATTTAAAATGTCTAAATCGTAACCGGTACAGTTTTACAGGGGGTTTGGTTGGCAGGCATACAGTTGTTGTCCCTCACATGTTTTCAGTAATTTACAGCTCTCAGGGAAGGTGTACTTTCAGTCTCATTGGTGATTGCTCTGAGAATAAGCATTGGCTCAACAACAGCATGGAAATTTAGTAATAATAACCCAACAAATTAACTCAAATTAAATGCCTTTTTGAAAAGAAAAAGCAGAGGGAACTGGAGAAACATGCTCTGATGCCTGTTTAAATGTGTTTTGATAAGTATGTATATCTGAGAGAATCTGCAGAGGCAGTTACTGACACTTTTGAGACTTGTTCAGACTGGCTGGAAATCTTGTGCTGTTGTTTTTCTTATTCTGTGCATCATATCTGATCAACAAAAGCTACTGTTCAGGACAGAAACAAGATATGAAACACAAATAGGAACTTGAAACTAAATGTTGGAATTCTTATATGTCCATATGTATCTTTGAGTGTCTTCACTTCACGTCTCGCAGGAATCTCTGGACGAGCTGGAGATGGACGACTATTGGAAGGAGGTGGAGAATATCACTCGCTCAGGAGGAGGAGCAGGGAGGGGAGAAGGTGGAGGAGACGGGGAAGTGCAAGAGGAAGAGCAGCAGAAGATTCCTGAGGGTAGGCTACACTGTGTCCATGGATAGACCTGAAAGAGACATCAATTTACCCTTTTCTTTGATCTGTTAGTCTATATGGACTTTCACATTAGGTATTTTAATTATTGCTTTAGAGCATTCTACTTACAGAAGAGTTAATGTAGTGGCAGAGTTTGATTATAGGCATGGTCTGGTTCCAGACATGGATGGATTATGACGCAATGGGCCCCTGGGCACAGACATGTAAAGGTCCCCCACTCACTTTGCATTCTAATTACATAATTTAAGTTAGAAAGTATTTTAGTGCCTCATGTTTTCAAGCATGCAATTCTGCATATCTTATCCACTCTTATTGTGTATATCTGTGAGTCTAATTTAGCCTGTATAGGAGGACTATTGTTCTGGAGCAAACACACTTCCTGTATAGTATGTGTCTTGCTCCATCTGTGGTTCCACCTTTCCTCCACATGTAGAATTGTGTCTTACATGGAAATAAATGGAGCCTTCTCACCCTATTTTTTCTAATTTTTGTCCATATTTTTAACTCTCCATTTCCCTTGTTTTGAATCACAAATTGTGATAGTGATGCACCAATCTCAGAAACCACGTTTAGAAATTAAAGTCCTTGATCTCCCTTTCATTTTCTCTTTCAGAAGGTGAACAGGAAGAGGCTTGGCTTACAGAGGCAGGGCTAGCACGGCTGTTTGATGATTCACTAGCAGCTGACCAGGATCAGGTATCAATCGTCTATCCCTTATTTAAATAGAGTCCAGCTTGAGTCCTAGCTTATCAGTTTTGTATTTGCAGTTCACACCTTTCAGTGAGCATAAACTGTACTGTTTACTTATGCCATGCGTTGATACCTGCTTATATGAATAAGAATGTGTAGAGAAGACAGACCAACATTAGACAGTAGGTATCATAACTATCCAGTATATTTTCCACCTGACTCATGCTTGAGCCTGTTTGATTGATTGATTGATTGATTGATTGATTGATTGATTGACAGGAAGAAGACAGCGCGGTGTTCCTGTCCACATTGACCAGATCTCAGGCGGCAGCTGTAGAACGACGTGTGACATCACTACAGCAGACATGGCTACGGCGACGCAACCGGCAACACGTTCCCGATGTCAGGGATATATTCAGACCTCCAGAAAAGGTTAGAGATGCACACACACAGACACAAACTAACGATATAATTTCCACATGAAGAAATATCTTGGAGGGTAAAATGCCAGAGAAATTACATTTACAGGTGTTCAGCTGTATACTGTAAAACTGGTTATAATTAATTTATCAAACAAATCTGTTTTTATCAAACATTTTCATTGGTGTAACTCATAATTTAGGACATCATTAAAAAATTGTTTTGGTAAGTTCACTTATTCGCCTTCTTGCTGAAAATTGGTTGAGAAGATTGATACCACTCGTGCTAAAGAAAGTGGTATCAATCTTCTCATCTAACTTTTGGCAAGAAAGCAAAGAAGTGTATTTATTGTATTTATTATTATTATTATTATTATTATTATTATTATTATTATTGTGTTAATTAAGGTCTGTCACATTCTATCACAGTAAGGAGCGATTATGAGGGACTTGAAATCATGTCGGATAAGTGACAAGAAAACATTAATTGACCATCCCACCACAACACACGAGACATTTCCTTTTTCTCTCCAGTCTCCAGTCTTGCAGTAACTATTTACTAAGCTGATTTTTACACCACCAAATCCTGCTCCATTACTGCAAAATCAACTCCCCTTTAATTCTCTTGACTGACTAGATCCATTAATTAGTTAAAAAGTAAACTTACTAACGCTACTCCAAATTACTGTGGTCAACAGCATAAACTGCTTTAAACACACGTTTTCACTTGAATGCACAATTTGTCCACTAATTAACAGAAAAATGTAACAGGGAGGGGAAGCTCTGTGTTAAATTGTGACTGATTGACCATTACACTGTGTGCTGTAGAGTTATGTGTCTCTGTGTTGTGCTGTGTGCTGCAGGATGAGGAGCCTAGTAAACTGAAAGGGGGAAGTGAGAATGGACAAAAAGATGTCACTTCAGCTGGTGCGTTGAACATACTCCTACAGACACACACACACACACACACACACAGTATGAGTCACAATAGAGAATGACGAACGACAAGGCCCAAATACATACATGTTGGAATTAGAATTTTTTAAAAATGAAACATGATACAGTGTATAACAATACAATAGAAAACAATCCAACACTACACTTCACAATCCAAATCCACACAATCCAACAGTAACGTCGTGATTTCCACCATTTCAGCTCTACACAACATCAGAATGATAGACTGTAGTAGATCACTTTAAAATGAGTGGAAAAGTCAGGTTTATTCACCAATAGAAAGATATAGGTACAGAAAAAGCAGCAGGCCTCTCGTTCTTCCACTTTGTGCAGTAGTGACGTAAACTAACACTGTTATCAAGTACATTTAGTTCTCTGTGTATGTACAACTGCACTTTGCCTACATAAACACATTTGTACTTCACTACTTATGTGGTCGTAGCTTCAATGTGTGTGTGTGTGTGTGTGTGTGTGTGTGTGTGTGTGTGTGTGTGTGTGTGTGTGTGTGTGTGTGTGTGTGTGTGTGTGTGTGTGTGTGTGTGTGTGTGTGTTTTCTCTCTCTCTCAGCAGAAACAGAGACAGAGCTGAATGTTGAAGTGGCGTTTTCAGAGCAGGCGCTCACTTACAGGGACAACAACCAAAAGTTAAACGTCATCACTAGCCCTAACTCACCTGACGACAAATTACCAGTGAGTCTCTCTCACACACACACACACACACACAAACATACAAACATACATACATACACACACACACACACACACACACACACACACACACACACACACACACACACATGTTCACTTCCTGAATTTTGTTTCTTTACAATTAACAAACTGTGTGCACTGATTAAATGCATTAGCATGCAATCCTATGGAGTGCCACTTTGAATTGCCCTTTTGCTATGAGCATTATATTGTGCAGGGGTATATTAAAGCTTGTATTGATAGCTTGTTAATTGTTGTGGGTCAATAATTACCAAAGATAGCAGAACAGACATTTGACAACAGAGATTTTTACTGCTTACCGTGCACTTTAAAGTGTGACATAAGGTCTTTGTTGCCACTGAATGGCAAGATACTTTCTTAAAATGATTCAAATTTAGGATGAACCTTTGATATTTGTATTGCAGTTGTAGTATCTACTTTACAAGTTTTACATTATGTTCTAAAGTGGATGTACATGGCTACAGCTTGTATTGAGAAATGTTATTCTTAAGTTATGGTATAGTTTGTTTGTCTTATTGTGTTGCTTTGTCAACAATTTGGCCTTGTGATGTAATAAAAACAGGATATAGAACAGGGAATTAAATGTAAAATCCAACAACATACATTAGAATATCATATGTATAGTTAATGGTATGATGTAAAAGCGCTTTGAGTAGTCGTTAAGACTAGAAAAGCGCTAAATAAATACAGCACATTTACATTTACATTTCATTAAGCATAAATTATGGCACACAGGTTGTTTGTATGTGAGTAGTTTGAGTGCAGGTATGTAGTGCCATCTGGTGGTTGAAGCTGGAATAACATATTAAGTCCACTGCCATGTGTTTATAAGATTCAAGTTTACATAGCATCAATGTCACTGACGCCCCTCTGTCTTTGTTTTTCCTCTCCAGAACTTTAAGCTGCTCCGAGATAAAACTGGTCAGACCAGAATTGGAGATCTGTCTCCTCTGGATATGAAAAAGGTACTTAAGGAAAATTCTGTTATATGATACATACATTATATTGTTGATGCAGATAGTTCTGTTTATTTTATAATTTATGATTACGATGCCTTCATGAGACAAATTGCCCTTCAATAGATTAGTAAGTTGGGTTGTTCCTAAAACCAGTTACTAATCTATCTCTATCTGTCTAATACATTTCTGTCTGTTTGTATTGTTATGACAGGTGCGTAGACTAGTGCTTGTGGAGTCGACTGCTCTGTTTGACACCGCTGGGATAGACCTCAAGGCACACAAAGCTGTCAAAGTTAAGACTAAAGGTACACACACTCACTCACTCACTCACTTACTCACTATATTGACACAGACGTACAGCATACAACGACTAAAGCCCTGAAGATAAACATGCTTTCTCGCCGCACACACACAAAATTGACACAATCCGACATGCACAGAGACACAAACTAAGACATAAAAGTCAAAACAACAAAGAGCAGCAGAGTAAGGATATATGCAAACACAAGTCATTAGACAAAGCTAAAATTAATATAAATTATTATTTTGTCCAGGTAAACATGTACAGTTAATGTACTGTTTGTAGAAATTTATGTTTTACAAAATATTTGTGTGTGTGTGTGTGTGTGTGTCTGTGTGTGTGTGTGTGTGTGTGTGTGTGTGTGTGTGTGTGTGTGTGTGTGCAGAAAGTGGTCTATTTGGTGTTCCCCTTGCCACTTTACTGGAACAGGACCAGAGGCGGGCTCCTGGAACCAAAGTGCCATTCATACTGCAGAGGGTGAGCGAGCATGCCGGCCAGTCACATTGTCAGTTTGAGACATGGACAAGTTAACATTTCAGCGATGATAAGAGGAAATCATATAATAGCGTATAACAGCAATATGTCAATGCATACTAACGTATTTCCAATATTATTCTAATAATTTACATTACACACAGGGCAACCTGAATCTAAAGTAAATGGGACTGACTTTCATTTTGTATTTATGATGTTTTACCTTTATCTCTCTCTCTCTTATTTCTAGTTTATTAGTCATATTGAGGAGGAGGGATTAGACACTGAGGGGCTACTACGCATCCCTGGGGCAGCCACCAGAGTCAAGGTTTGTTAAACTAGCATTTGACTGCCATTACTACAGATACATTGAAAATGGCAAAACTGTTAGTAGCATTAGCAGAGTAAAGTAAAGTATTTTTCTACTACCAGCCTGTCATCATGAGGTGTTCTTGAGGTTGGTAAAGTAGTGAAACAAGCTTGCTTGTGTGTTTCTCTCCCAAATCCAGTCACTGTGCCAGGAGCTGGAGTCCTCTTTCTATGATGGGGTGTTTCCATGGCAACAGTTGAAGCAGCACGATGCTGCTAGCCTTTTGAAGCTGTTCATCAGGGAGTTACCCCATCCACTGCTGACTGTGGAGTACCTCAACGCATTTATTGCTGTCAACAGTATGTATAGCATATGTGTATGAAAGTGCTTAATCACAAGATCTTTGCAGCCACATTTACTTGCATTAAGCATTCATGTGTATGTGTTTGAAGAGCTCCCCACAAAGAAGCAGCAGTTGCAGGCTTTGAACCTGTTGGTCCTTCTGTTACCTAAGGCCAACCGGGACACTTTGAAGGTAAATGCACACTGAATTTGAAATGTGCTTTTTCATGTATCACTTCAATAAATCAGAAACCTAAGACTATTTTGGTTGTAAATGTGATTTCTGTTTGCTCCCCCAGGCACTAGTGGAGTTTTTCCAGCGTGTGATTGACCACCAGGCCAAGAATAAAATGACTCTTAACAATGTCTCTGTTGTCATGGCACCCAACATCTTCATGTTCAAAGGTTTCCGCTCCAAGGTTACAGAACAACAGGAGTTCTCCATGGCAACAAGTACAGCCAACATCGTCCGGCTGCTGATTAGATACCAGAATCTTCTATGGACAGTAAGGATAATAAACCCTCTGGCTTGATATATTCTGTCATTCAACTCACCACTATAAACAAACTGTACATTTGTGTCCATGTCAACACTTATAGTATAGTAGTATAGTTGAAATCAATAGAGAACATTATTTCTTAATGCATAGTTTCTAAAAAAAAAAGCATCTACATTAGATACATTAAATATGGAGTATGATACAGTGTCTGCTAAGCGTGTGTGTGTGTGTGCGTGTGCGTGCGTGCGTCGTGTGTGTCTGTCCATCCATCCAGATCCCCAAGTTCATTATGACCCAGGTCAGACAACAAAACATGGAAAGCCATCGCAAACTAAATAAAGAGAGGGCTGTAAGAAAACTACTGAAGAAGATTACCACCGACAAACCATCTGATAAAGCTGCCTCTGAGGTAGGAGGTTTAATTCATGTTTTTATCAGTAAACAAACCCCCATCTTTCCTTAATTTCCTTCTGTATAAATAAAGTATCTATCTATCTATCTATCTATCTATCTATCTATCTATCTATCTATCTATCTATCTATCTATCTATCTATCTATCTATCTATCTATCTATCTATCTATCTATCTATCTATCTATCTATCTATCTATCTAATACTGACCCTGTATGGCAGGGCTAGATAAATAAATTATACTGTAGCTACATTAAAATATTAAGACTCCATAAAAACCGTAATAGTGACATTTTGATACCAACCAATCAATCTATGGTATTTCTCAAACAGTATATTGAGAAACCATGACATCTAGTGGTGATGTATAGGACTGGTATTCCTGTGTGGTTATATTTTATCCATGGTGCGACATGTGGGCATCAGGAGCCAAATACTGGACAGTCAGTCAATCAGTAATAAGATACGTATCCCTATCACAATAGTGCAATGGTTTTCACCCTTCCATACAATATTTTTATTTTAATGGGATGTATTTAGAAATATCCAATGAACACAAAACATTTGAAAATTGCCCACACATTTGTTGATTTTATTGTAGGTCTTTGGCAAACAGGCTGTTATGTTACAATACTGAAAGATAGCTAAACTAGCTATAGCATCATATTAGAGAGTACTGTTCTCTTGAAAATAGCCGTAACTACAGCAACGCTTGACCTTGCATGCTCAGCTAAGCGCTATAAGACCAAACAGTTTATTAAACAGACAAGCAGGAATTTATCCAAGTCCACATTCTTGTGGTCTTAAGTCCCTGTCTCATGTGAGTGTTTGTATGTGACGAGTGTTTTTAGCGGTGTGATTGACTGAATGTTTTGCTCTCTCTCTCTCTCTCTCTCTCTCTCTCTCTCTCTCTCTCTCTCTCTCTCTCTCCATCTGTGTTCACCACCAGGAGAGTTCACAGGGATTTATTCGAGTTCATGCACCACAATTCAGTAAAGTGTCCATGGCAGTTCAGCTTACTGAAGAGTTGCAGGCTGCTGATGTATTAACACGCTTCCTCAGCCAGGAGAGGTAATGTATAGTGCTCATTCAAATACACACACAGTGTTTTTTTCTGGTTATATAAGGTCTGTCCTCTCCATGTTCCTTTTTCTCTCTTTGTCCTCCCAGTTTAGTGGCAGTGAAACAAGAAGAGCTGTGTCTCTATGAGATTGGTGGAAACATCAGTAAGTTCTACTCCTACTAAAATCTGATTAATTACAATGTTTAGAGGATGTATATTATCTGCTGATAACCCAGCTAGTGAGCCAACAGGCCTAATGGGGAGCATGTACTTCCTGTCAAAGGCCATAGTGCAGTAATCCATCATAGTTATAGTCATGTCAACATCACTTGTCTCTCCTGTTTTTTGTTGTTTCTCAGAGGAGAGATGTTTAGATGGGGAAACTTACATGAAAGACCTCTTCCAGCTGAACCCTGCAGCAGAATGGGTCATCAAAGCTGTGCAGCGATAAACTTGTTCCTACCATCATGCCCTGCTGGATAATGGACTGCTCCAAATTTTCCCCAATGTATGCTACTAAGCGCAGACGCCACCTGGATCTCTGTGGTTTCAGCTGGTTCTGAATGTACTCAGACTTTGTTTGCTTGTAGCAACTTGTTGCTTTATGAGCACAGGGGGTTGCATTGCACTAGTCCAATGGCAGTCTTAAAACATATGAATGCCTTTTGCATTTTTTTCAACATTGAACAACCACATTGTCAGACAAGAAAAAACAGACTTTTTCCCACTCTGCTTTATACTACATGTTGGGCCTCAGTTACTATTAGCCCTAAGCATCAGACAGTTGAGCTGGTGAAATAAAACCACCTTGTCATCGGTGGAGTTCTGACGGACCACTTTAGTTCTGTGGTTGAAATACACCATTTCTCCCAATTTGTCAGCAATTAAGCTACAACATTGTGATTCTTAATAGTATGTGATACTATATATACTGTATATATATATAAAAGTATCGCAGTTGATTTATTGCCACTAATCACTTTGTTGTGTCTTCAGTAAAGATGCTGATTTAATATAGTTTGGGACAATAAAATATAAAATTTTATTAAATCATTAATCAATTAAATAACATTTAGGTCTATTTTCTGTACAAATAATTTTAAAAAATTGGCCTTTATTTTTATTTCATTAAAAGCCCAAAAAGTAAATATGTGGTCACAATATTTATTGTGAATATATCAAAGTACTTGATTGGAACCAGAAAGGGATGAACATTGGAGTGAATGGGCATATAGGGGTTTAAAAGCTGGATGGGGACTTCAGCGACAGGAGAGGTGATGAGGTACCACTGTACTGTAAGTTAAATGTGAGGGAGGGGCCCCTTATGTGGTACACCTCAAAAGTGACCCCACAACCTTACATAATAATGTCATCACTGACAGCTAACCAGAATATGCAATGATGACATCACGGTTTTAAGGTTACATTCAAACTGCTGTACATTATAACATTTTAAACCGATGTTTGAGTATGTTAATATATGATCCATCTTCAAAAACTGCTACTCGCCAGTGTACAAATGTAAACACATTTTTATATATGTATATAGTAGCCTATGTGTTTGCTTGCATGGAATTCATTAATTGCCTTACAAGTTTTTTGTAAGTTAAAAGACTTGATCATTTTAAAGATCTTTAATATACTGTATACAGTACAGTATATATACACCAAAATAAATGACTCACTATAAATGGTCTTCAATGATATGCTGTCACATGATGGGTTGGCTTTTACTGTTTTGATTTTTGGCTCTGTGCTTTTCGCAGTCTGTATCAGTTTATATGGCACACTGGCAAAAGTTGTATTAATCCAGGAATAGAAAATCTCCATTTTATCTCTTTGGCACATAGCTGTGATTCTTGTGGCTTTCAACACAAATCTGATTCAGTTTGGTTTCTCACAGTTTTAACAGCCTGTGGAGGATCATTTCAAATATCACAGATATTACTCTTGTGGAAAACTGTAGAATACAAATAATGTGTCCCTGTTTGAAAATGTTATGAACTAAGTAACTCTCTGCCTTGTATTATCTTGTTTACTGTGAATTGTTTTTTTGTTGTTGATACGATGTCTTTGTCTTAGTACCACCTCTGAAATGACCACTAAAGCAGCCTGTAAATAAAGTGATAATTGAGTTATTACATACAGCCTCTGCTTGTATGAGGGCTTATGGGGCTGGCTGGCTGGCTGGCTGGCTGGCTGGCTGGCTGGCTGGCTGGCTGGCTGATTTCTCTGGGTCATATAAATTCCAGCTCCACTGTTAACTGTGTAAACCTCCTTACAGTACAGTACCCTCTCTCCACCTGACAGCCCTGATAATGTTCTGTAAGAATGAATGGCTCCAGTCAGTGAAATGGTCAGAGTGCTAATGGTTTTAGTGGGGCTTATAGGGCCTTAGCTATAGTGCACTGGCATGGATCAGAGGCAGACACCACATCTAACAGAGCATCACCTCTTCTTGTCGTAGCCATAGAAGTCTAATCTGAGGGCAATAACATTCATAACTAGCCATACAGTGTTTTGAATTTAGATAGGAAAATATGTTTTTAAGCTGCTGAAACCATTACCCAACAGAACAATATTGCAGCCAATTCAGAAAGGAGCCCAAATGTATTAAAATAAACTCATGAGAGATTTAAAAAAAAAAAGATCTTTTTTATTTTTTCCCTGATGCCAAGCATTTCATAAAACTATAAAAATGTTATCTTTAGATGTATTTCCTTGAAATCTTCAAATTCCTTCAAGGTGTCATAAAGATAAGTGATAGTAGTGCAGAGTAAAACATGTAATTATGTGTGATTTTCCTTCACATTTGAAATATCAACCTTATAATTAAAAAGATCTAAGATGACCAGTACGAGAATAGGTGTGACAAGCACGCTGGGAGGCTTCATAAAAGAAAAACAGTAAGTAGAAAATGTAAGGGGTATCAAAATAGGCTAGGTAAATAATAGTAATAAAACTAACAATTCTATGCGGCAATGAAGGAAAACTGAATACAAAATGACAGACAAAATTAAATACCAATAAAATATAATAACAAAACAGACACATTTATTTATATTTATATATTATTATTTATACATATATATATATATATATATATATATATATATATATATATATATATATATATATATATATATATATATATATATATATATATATAGTAATAGCGTGCTCAAAGCAACCGTCTCTAGGTGATTAGTTATTGCCACAACTTATTTTGGTGTCGTGGACAAACCATTGACTGTATGAGACAAACCCGTCAACTAGAAACATAATTGTGTACGCACCTGATTCGCTGGCACTTCTCTGTCGCACGTTTATTGGCTACAGTAAGACTAAACGCTCTGTGATTGGTCAAATGGCGAGAATAGGAAGTGCCGATCAGTAGTAGGGGCTTAACATGGCCAGCTAAGTAGCTAGCTAGTATTTGGTTAATAAAAACCTAGTATAAAAACCAAAGTTGAACGCTTTTGCATGTCGCTGTCAAACGTGGAGGTTTTGAAATACCAAGCGGTATTAGGCAACCATTTTTTTAGACCGAGCATTTGCTTCTCTTGCAAGTATTGAGGTGTTTGGTTGGTCTTTTGTGCGGCTATGTAACGTCAACACTAGCTAGCTTGTTAGCTAACGTTAACGTAAAACGTAATTCATCCTGCTAGCGTAGCTTTGCATGTGTTAGCTTGTTTGACAGCTACAGTAGTCAAAACTAACTAACTACTGTTATCCAGAGAGGATACTGTTCCTTTTTATTGAGCGTGTGTGTAAGTGTATTTATGCAACATCATAGTGTAACTCAACTGTAACTGGATGTTTGGTGATAGAAATAGCAGTAGCTACAGCTAGCAGATTGTTAGCTTGTCAACATCAACAACAATGGGGTATCAAAGGTATTTAAAGACAAGGAAGTTTTATTTTTTTACCATTCTGCTGATAGTCTTCGTCAAAGGAATAACAGCTGGTAAGTAAAACATGTATAACTGGCTAATGTCTGTGCGGACATAGCTAAGTGTCAACGTTTCTTCAACTGTTGCTAGCTGCTGTTTATATTTAGCGAGCACCTTTTGTCCATCTCAAGTTTACACTCTGTTTACTCCTGCCATATTAATACTTTTCAGATGAAGAGCAACACGGCAATGACGGACCAGAGTTAAAGGTACTTCATGAGCCATTTGATATTTGTCTTGAAGTCAGCACATCAAACCCTAAGGATGAACGATTTCTGGTAGAAATGTAGATGTGGTTGAAAGCAGACCAATATGCCAACAGCTGTTGTTATAATTGCTTGGGATGTTATCTGCTGCCCAGTGTCTTATGGCTTTTATAGATTGCATAGGCATGTGCTGGCTTGCCCTGTGTGTTATCTGTCTACAGGAGATGTTGACATTGACACAGCAGTTGATTTAAGCTTATCCAAGCTAAATTGGCTAAAATACTTCACATTTCACCTTGATGTTAACCACATGTTTTAGTATATTTTAGGTGGAAGTACTTAATCAAAATTTGACATTCTTACGTTTAAATGTAGGTGAGAAAATGTATCTTGTTCAGGTACTGACTCTAAACATTGTGATTTCTATTTTTCATATGACGGCCATTAAATGTTTTCTTTATTGCCTGAGTTAAAGTGCAATGTTAGAGCCCAAATTTGAGCTGTTCAGGTACAGAGGACTGAAACTTTATTTTCCGTTATTTGTCTAATGCAATGAAGAAGTGAGAAGATGGTGTTGCAAGACTTTCGAGAGATAACAATCACGGTTTACAAATAATCTATATCAAGAATGTTCTGTAACAGCCATCTGTAGCTTTTGCCTTATATAATTGTATTCATTCAACTATTATGATATGATATCAATTCTCCTCTTTCATCTGTTACTTACAATAACTTTTTGTCTATGGCTCCAGTCTTACCATGATCCAGACTCTGAAGAAGAAGACATCCGTTTGGCATCAGGAATTGTGGCTGGGGCCTCTGTGACTTCTGGTCATGAAGTATCCCAGGCAGAAGAGGAGAAACAGTCACGTGGGGATGGACTGGAGGGAGAAGAGAAGGAGGACCTGCCTGAGCAGCCTCCCCCAGTTGAGGAAAAACCTAAAGCGGGTAAGACTACAAATGTAGCTCAAACTGTGAGATGTATGAACTTCATGCAGTACAGCCAGAAAAAAATAATTACGACTGGTTAGTTAGTTAACTTAGCACTCAGTCCAATCAGCTACTTGAAATCCTTAAACATACACACAGCATAGTATGTTGAATGTTATGGATTGAGTTTTAAGCTTCTCTGTTTTAACTACTGAACACACTCTGCTTTTTCTGGCCATGGCTCTTGGCTTATGCATGTGTCTCCACATGTCTGTTTGAGACAAAAATCAGTGGTCAGTCAGTGGTAGCAGACTTTTGAGTAGAGTGGTTTTGCCCTGCCCAATTAAAGCCAAGAATGGATGGAATAGTGGAACAGCTGAGACTTACTTTACACTAGAAACTATGGCTCCAGCAGCATGCAGGACACCACTAAAATATCATGATTATGCTGCTTGATAGCTGATGTTTTCAGTCGTTTATCCTATAAGGCTTCACATATCTGTGTTAAGAATGGTTGGTGGGCCTCTGGTCATCCTTGTAATGAAGGGAGATTTCAGGTTGAGGCTTGCACATTATAGTTTCAAATGTAACAGCTGACTATCATAAACTAATTTGAACATTTTGATGTTCAAAAACATAGTTTATATAAGCATTTATGGCTCATGTGGCTAGCCTGTTGCAGTGATAGTCTGTCAGTAGCTTTACTGACTCCTCAATTCCCCATTAGGATTTCACCTTGTCTTAGGTCACATCTGTTTTTGAGAATGAAGACTGTCTTGTCTTACTTTGTGAGCTTTAAGTATTGACATGCTAACCTGTTTTCGGTTTTGCTCACTTTGAGCAAAGACGTGTGTGGTTTCAGGGTAGCACCTGATTGGATAAACAGTTAAATCCCATGAGAAATGAACAGCGCCTTGCACCTGTGGCTCCTCTTGCACTCTGTTACATCATTTTACTTGTGGGATTGTTAGTAATTTTCCTGCGGCTGTCTTGCACAAGTATAACATAGAGCTTGTATAAAGATGGACATTTACTGACATTTATTAGAATTAACAGACTTTGTATCTTTAATATGAAGTTGGAAATCCATGACTGTTTGAAAACAGATCTCAGTGGAGATGGTCAAAACATACTATATCCAGTTATTTTACACTTTATTTTTTGTTTTGGCTATAATCTACTTAAATTATACTGTTTTTTTTTTTACACAGTTCCTGTGGTGAATGGAGGTACAGACCATGGAGAGCCCTGTATCTTCCCATTCCTCTTCCAGGGGAAGGAGTACTATGATTGTACCACTGATGGACGGGGGGATGGACGGTTGTGGTGCGCCACAATCTACGACTACGACCAGGAGAAGAAGTGGGGTTTCTGTGAGAGTAAGTCATCAACTTAATACCCTGCTTGTCATTAGCCAAACACTTACCAAAAGCAAATATGACAAAGCTATAAACTACCTTCAGTGTTTTGAAGCTAGAGCTGCATGATATGAGGAAAATATGCGAAATGGGATAACGTTGAATATCGCAATAACGATTTTACTTGCGATAAATAAATACATATTAAAGTTCTCAGTTCTGCTGCTTTCAGTGTTCTGCTAAATTTCCAACATTCTTTAATTGAACAAATTGAACATGAAATGCAACACAATGCATACAAAAGAATAACGGATACATTTTAAGGTGCAGTTTTCTACTGATATTTTTTTACAACATTCAAGGAACTTTTGCGTATGTCGCAGCCTTTTGCAATGTGTTTATTCCGCAAATTGATATCGCAATAACAATAAGAAAGACAACACATTGTGCATCCCTATTTAAAGCCAAAATTAAGAAGAGAAATAGTTGTAGAATTTGTTTACTTATTTTTTTCCTTATCAAAATAAAAGCCATAGAAAAGCTCAACAGCTACTGAAACTGATGATGGAATCCAACCCAAGAGTGCATTTTGTTTCATTTGCAGAATTACTATGTGTTTCATGTCCTCTGCTTTTTGTATTTTTTTCCTTCTCTTTCCCTTAGCGGATGAGCAGGCACAGCAGAGACTGCAGGCAGAGGAGGTTGAGGAGCAGTATCAGACTGTCCTACGCATGCTCAATGCCACCACCAGGAGGGCCCAGAAGAAAGAGTTAGTTTTTTTTTATTTTCTGATTTATTTCATTGCTTTTTATCCACCAACTTGCTTTTAAATCTTCTGTGTTGAAGACCTCTGTATTTTTGCAAGGAGTCTTTGAATATGTTAAAAAATGGTGTTATGAAAAAGATTGCGTGATTTGGTTTAGGAAAAGAAATTACAAAATCTTGCTTAATCTATTTAACCACATTAACAATGGTAGATCTTTTTTCCATCTTTTATTTCAAACATCAGGGCTGCTTAAAGACCAGCAAGTTTACTGTTTTTTTGTTGTTGTTGAAAAAAACCGCGAATTAAAACTTATAACTTCTTGTGTATCTAGCAGACAACATAACTTGGTGTGTGTGTGTGTGTGAGAGAGAGACCATGTGACTTTGCTCAGCACATCCTTATTTGCTTTAGGTTGTCATGTCAGTACTGTTGTTATGTACACACATCATTTTTATTATGCCTGTGTCAATCCAATCTCACTCACGCCACCTCTGCTTATCCAACCATTTTCAGATTATACGAAAAACTGCTGAAAGTATCAGAGAAAGGCCACCAGAAAGCCATGGAGAAGGTGGCGTATGCCATGTTGTTTGGGGACTACATGAACCAGAACGTCACTAAGGCCAAAGAAATGTTTGAAAAGCTTGCTATGGAGGGCTCGCCTAAAGCTCAGATGGTGAAGAGATCATCCACAATGTTAATGTGTCACTTGAGAAAAGTGTTGAAAACCATTTTGGCCTGATATCTTATCAGATATGCTATGTATTTGTGCTTAAAGAATCGTTGTGTAACACTGTGCTTTGTTTACTTTTCCACAGGCTCTTGGCTTTCTGTATGCAGCAGGACTCGGAGTTAACTCGAGTCAGGCTAAGGTACTTTATTTTATTTTTATTTTTTTCTGTATGACTGTAGTTATGTCTTCACTGTGAATGTACTTATTGTAAATTACTTTGGACAAAAGCATCTGAAAAATAATGTTATGTAATGTCTTTTTTAAACAATCATTCACATATTACCTACATTCTGTTTGTCAGGCCCTGGTTTACTACACCTTTGGCGCACTGGGTGGAAACTTGGTAGCTCATATGATCCTGGTGAGTTGAGTTGTCTGTCAGTGGAGCAATGCGCAGTCACGTTATGTCTTAAGTATAAAAACAACTGACGTTTCCTCTTATTATTTTTTTTTAGGGCTACAGATACTGGGGAGGTGTGGGTGTTCCCCAGAGCTGTGAGTCAGCACTAACACACTACAAGCTTGTGGCAAATCAGGGTGAGTTTTTTTCTTATTCTTTTTTTTTTTTCTTTTCTTTTTTTGTAATATAATATTCAGGTGTGATGTTCTGATTCTTCTTGGGCAAATAACCTGATCAAAACAATTTCGGTTCCATTTGCTTTTTTCACTCTTCACTACGCTACCACCTCCAGTGGCCAGCGACGTGTCCCTGACAGGGGGCTCAGCGGTGCAGAGGATCAGGCTGCTGGATGAGGTGGAGAACCCAGGATCTACCAGTGGGATGTTGGAGGAGGACTTGATCCAGTACTATCAGTTTCTGGCTGAGAAAGGAGATGTCCAGGCTCAGGTAAACTAGAGTCATCAGCAATTTTCTTTCAACCATCTGCAACAATTTTCTTTCATGACTGACGGTCTTAGACAGTACATCTATCTAAATGAAGTTTATAGAGTATCAATCTGAAATGATTTTTTTTTTTCTTTTCTTTTTCTTTTCATATTTAAAATACTAATTGTATGTCATTGAAGTTCAATAGGTTGTTTTGTTTCCCTTGATAGGTGGGTTTAGGTCAGCTTCACCTGCATGGAGGACGTGGAGTAGAACAGAATCATCAGGTGAATTTATGTCTTTTTCTGTTCCTTTTTTTTTTTAATGTATTTTATTTTCATGATTTGTAATTTGCACTAGTAAATGTATTTCTGATGCTTCCTATCAACAGAGGGCGTATGACTACTTCAACCAGGCTGCGAATGCAGGGAATACACACGCTATGGCTTTCCTCGGCAAGGTGGGTGAGATGTCTGTTGTGCCCTTTGTCTCTCTATTAGCCTGTGGGAACGGTGGTGATTTAGTTGCTTGTAATGAGACAGTTATATTACAGTTCTTTTACTCACACACACACACACACACACACACATATATATACCCCCACCCATCTGCTTCACTTCTCCATTTGTAAATATTACAAATATGTTGGCCATACTATGTGAGAACTTGGGAGAAGCAGCCTGCGAGTTGGAGAGCAATAAATGAAGCCAATGATTTGGCATTGCTATTTTAAAAGAGGGCAATCCAGTGCCTCTGTATTTTAGCATCAAGTGTTTTTGATTTCAAAGAGCTGTGAATCCTTCTGTCCTTTAGATGTACTCAGAAGGCAGCGAGTATATCCCTCAGAACAATGAGACAGCTCTGCAGTACTTTAAGAAGGCCTCTGACTTGGTAAGAACAAAGCTGTAGACTAATGTCTTATCTTTATCTCAATGTAGTCTTGGTCATTTACCCTTTAGTGTTTGTATGTATATCTGTGTGTTTTCATTTACTTGTTGCTTTTTTTAAATCCAGGGTAATCCAGTGGGACAGAGTGGCCTGGGCATGGCCTACCTATATGGAAGAGGTGTCCCAGTGGTAAGAAACTTTTACACATTGTACCTTGTTGATAACAAGCTAGCAGAATGCCCCCATGCTGGAATTCCAGCAGTCATTTTAAAACGTGTGTTTTGTGTCTTCAGAACTATGAGCTGGCACTGAAATACTTCCAGAAGGCAGCAGAGCAGGGCTGGGTGGACGGACAACTCCAGCTGGGCACCATGTATTACAGTGAGTGTTTACAGCAGAGTCTTGTGCATGGTTTGTTCTTCTAGCTGTTCTTGTTTCCTTGTTGTCTGTCTGTTAAAACGTGTTACTGAATCTGAAGATTTTAATAATCTCTTTCTTGTACTGGCCCTTCTTCACATGATTTTCATTTCTGTTGTTGACTAGAATACTTTTTTCTTTCTCTTCTTCCTGTCATTCTTCAGATGGCATTGGTGTGAAGCGTGATTACAAGCAGGCACTTAAATTCTTCAACCTGGCGTCACAGGCTGGCCACATCCTGGCTTTCTACAACTTGGCCCAGATGCATGCTACTGGTACTGGTGTGATGCGCTCTTGCCACACTGCTGTGGAGGTGAGACACCCTGGAGCAGCTGCTCCATTCTTTCTTGATTGTGACATCATTGTGCGCCACTGCAGAGCCAGTTTTTTTGGTCTGTCAAACCATGTCTGTTGTCAATCTCCGTTGCAGCTTTTCAAGAACGTGTGTGAACGTGGCCGCTGGTCAGAGCGTCTCATGACGGCCTACGGAAGCTTTAAGGAGGGTGAGACAGACGCTGCGCTGGTCCAGTATCTGCTGCTGGCTGAGCAAGGCTACGAGGTGGCCCAGAGCAACGTGGCCTTCATTCTGGACCAGAGTAAGAAAAACAGTGACATTGGTATCATGCCAGGGTAGAAGGAAAGTGTGTTTAAGCGAAAAGCACATCAGGTCCAAAATATCATGAAACAGTTAGGGTTTACATTAGGCTTAACATCTCTATTAGCAAACTGTTTAATCACGGTTGGTTTACTTTGTGGTGAACAATAGCAAAATTGTTTTAGGGAAACATGCTTGTGTTTTATTATGCAAATTTCACAAAAGTATTGACAAACTACTAACTTTGGGAGAAGTAACATCTTAACATTTTGAATCTTCTTTTTGTATTTGTATTGATTGTAACAAACAGAAGGAGTAAAGATCTTCAGTGAGAATGAGACCTACCCTCGGGCTTTACTCCACTGGACAAGAGCTGCAGCACAAGGTGAGTCCATACACACTCAGTCACTCATTCATTCTACATATGTGCCAGATTTATTTTGAGCATATCTTCTCAATCACGAATGCATCTATGATTGCTTCACATTAAGAACACTAGTTGACTTTGGCTGCTCCAAACCGAACCCCCTACTTCGGATGAAAGTTCACACACATAATTCTCATTCCCAGGTTACACTGTGGCCAGGATAAAACTAGGGGACTACCACTTCTACGGCTACGGGACAGATGTGGACTATGAGACTGCTGTCATCCACTACAGACTGGCGTCAGAGCAGCAGCACAGTGCCCAGGCCATGTTTAACTTGGGTTACATGCATGAGAAAGGCCTGGGCATCAAACAGGTGGGCACAGAGTTTCACTCTTAAACATCAGCTTGCTCTTAGCATTTCACTTGTTTCCACTTAGTGACATTGATTTATGAATGGAAAGTGTAGCTAATACAGTCACTGGACTTATTTGTGAGTCAGACTTTTTTTCATTTGGTTCTATCTTCAGGACATCCATTTAGCCAAGCGTTTCTACGACATGGCCGCTGAAGCCAGTCCTGATGCCCAGGTCCCAGTTTTTATGGCCCTATGCAAGCTGGGCCTGGTTTACACTCTGCAGTACCTGCAGGATTTTAATGTGAGTACTTCATCTTAAATTCTCAAGCTGGAACCGTGACAATTTGGCTGTGAAAAAGAAAGTCAAACCTATAATTCAACAAAGTTAAAAGCTACGTCATTAGGGGGAACTGAAATTAATCATATGTGCCTTTGTCTTCCATCCTCTCTCTCCATTTGGCTTTGGCTCCTGTTAGTTAAAGGACTTGATTTCTCAGGTGGACCTTGACCAGCTTCTGGGCCCGGAGTGGGACCTCTACCTCATGACCGTCATCGCCTTATTGTTAGGCACAGTCATCGCCTACAGGCAACGGCAACACCAAATCATAGTTCCCCCTCGCCCACCTGTCCCTGCCCCAGCGCCCCCTCCTAGACCGCCTCAGCCTCAGCCCCAGGCCCAGGCCCAGGCCGAGCCCCAGGCCGAGCACCAAGGACAGGGAGAAACCCAAGCGCAAGGCCCGGCCCAGGAGGAAGAGGAGCAGCAGTGAGAGGAAGCCAGACGGATCGAGGGCAGTAAAAAGACAGACAAGAGGCTCTGCCAGCCGCCCCATGGAGCAGCTGGTGCTTACTAGCTGAATACCGGCTAGTTTAAGCACCTCTCCTATTCCACATGCTAAAAGAAGACTGACGTGGCTGCTGAACTGTGCCGTCTCACATCTCCCTTTCTCCATTTAAAATATATGCTGGTCCTGGGCTGAAGAAAGACACTGGGGGTGTTTACCGACAATGCTACAGAACACAGACTTGGGACTTGCTAGTCTGTGACTCAGGATACTGCCAGAAGCACCTGTGTCCTCATTATGGAAACAGCCTTTTGCTTGCAAGATCAAAGGCATTTTGGATTTGACTAATCAACATAGTCAAGAGTTGGAATCTAATATGTGCTTTAGTTTCTTCCTAATTTCTCTTTTTGAGAATCACTCTAAGTGGAACTGCCTCAATCCTAGTTTAGTTCAGTATTTAGAAAAAAAAAAAATCATGCAGGAAAATATGAATTCAGATTTTTATTTGCTCGACCCGGTCTAGTTGGTAAAGAAAGTCATGGTTTTGCATGTTTTTTTTCCTGATAATTTTGCAGACTTTAATTTTAGGCACTTTTTTTTTTTTTTTTTTTCAGATACTTGAGTGAACAAATTTTGCATTACCTTTTCCATTAATGGTTATTTGTTTAGTTAATATGTTGCTTTTCATACCTGCAATTCACTGAGAAAGATTAATTCATGTTCCTTCAACCTTTTGTAGAAGTGCTAAAATGTGATGAAGTCAGTAGAATGAGAAGAGATACCTGTGGTTTACAGGAATCTATGGAAGAAGCTGTACTGGATAGATGAAGCCACTAAGCTGTCACCAAATCCTCAACCCTGAGGATCTGTTTAACAAGGCATACAGACACGTCTCCAAGCATAGTCTGATCTGTAGGATGTATACAGTCCAGTGGAAGGAAAAGAACAGTTTTGAAGATGTACTGTACGTTGGTGGGATATTTTCCCATCAACCAGCTTTGATTTTATTCTAGTGGTTGGTAGCTCAATAGTTCTCATCCCACATCTGCCTTTTTTTAGTTTATTAAGCTTCAAGTTAGCTGAGGCAGTGCGTGTGTGGCTGTGGCGTGTGGCTGTTGTGAGAATTTCCACCCACTCACCAAAAATCCAACTGGGATCCCTGCCTACACTCTCAGCCTAGTTGGACCTAAATCTGACAAATGAAGCCATGGTTAGGCCATAGAGTATTTATCAAAACAAAACTTCTGATTTTGCCACGTGCAGTTTTCCCCCACTAAAGTCCATTTGTTCAGTTCCACAGTATGTGCTTGTTGTTAGAACTATTGAGAATTGATCTCCCAGTACGTCTGCATGTAGTGTATGAAGTGAAAAAGGAAATTATAAATGATTCCAAACTGTTTCCTGCATTCACACATCAACATCCACACTGCTCACAATTTGTCTAAAATAAAACACTGGTCAAGATTGTTGAGAAGAATGCATTTTTACCATCCTAAATACAAGTTTATAAAGAAATAATAAATGACATATGGCTATTTAATGGTTGTTTAGAATGTTTTTTTTCTTCATTGTTATGGTAATTATTTGTTAAGTGGCAAAGCTGTGTGTAATGTGGAAACCCTGTGAAACCTTGTTATTGTTATGAGGTGTTGTATTGCTGACATCGATCGAATGGCTCTCAGTGGACCCGCAGGGTGTCACTCCGCTTTAGAGGGTGGGAGAGACAAAGTGACAGCGCTGTAAAGCTGTGCATTCTGTAGGGGTGACCCATTGACCGGCCCATACGCACTACTATGGAGTGGCTTTGGATCGCCGTGGCAACATGTATGCTCACGTCCTGCTCTGTCAAAGGTAAGTGCTAGAACAAGCAAGAGGGCAAAGCACACGTGAGGCTGTGGGGCTATATTTATTGTTCCAACAGCCTCTGAAACAGGGCCTTTAATTTAGACAGTTTATGGTGTGTAGAATGTTATATACATGTGATTTGTTAAGTAAAGACTGATGTGCCTTTTTAAAAGAGCCTACTTTTGTGCTGCAAAGGATAACTTGTTTAATTGATAAATGTGTGTTATTGGAATGTTTCAAATGGACAATTTGGAAATCCTCTTTAAGGCAACGACTGGTGGTGGGAGTATGAAGAGGGGATACGACACTACAGCAAGGAGGCCCTCAACGAGGTACTGTGTACACCTGGGTTTAGCACTGAACATACAAATGCTATCATTGTTAGAAAGTGGGTAAGAAAAAATAGAATTCTCATAGAATTGTATTTAGTTTTATCATTTAAACAGCCAGACTATGACCACAAATCCTTGATGTATTAGAACATACACTCAAATGGACAAAAGGAAAACCAACAGAAAGAATATGAGTATATAATAATAGGTAGCCTTCTTTTAACATAAGGGGCAGGTTACCATGACGGACGACAACTAACCCCAGCCTGGACCAGCAGACATCCGTATGCACAACAAGCATAGCTGTATCAGACTAAAGACAGAGCAAAGCAAGGGTTAGTGAGTGAAATGGCAACGTAGTTGCATATGGTATCAAAAAGTTAAAGGAGAAATAAAGAATAATAAATAAAATGGATACAGGTTTCATCTCTTGTTTATAAAGAACTTCCTCTTGTTAGGAAGACAGAAAGTCACATATAGGACACACATTCAATCTGTATTTGAAAATAAGAGATTAGACCTGACCGTGACGAGGTCTCTCTCTTTCTCGTTTCTTTCTCAGGAGTTTCCAGAGAAAACTCGTCCGGTGAGCTTCAAACATCCTGTGTTCCAGTGCCCAGACATGAGTCCTTCTCACTCTGTACCCACCTCAGGTCTGTCAGGGTCACATCTAAATCAATCTTCTACCCACTAGAAACTTTTGATTAATTTCTTCTCTTCCATCCTCTTTTCTCTGCATTGCCATGTCTCCTTTAACCCTTTGGTGTAGTTGAATTTGTAAAGGCGGCGGATATCAAAGTCATCGCTGCCTTGGGGGATTCACTGACAGTAAGTGTTTTGTTTTTGTTTTTCTTCAGGTGCAAAGTTAATACATTATTAGTAAAATGCAATTGAAATCATGATGACTAAATGTTGCAATGGCAGTTATGTTGCCAGGTTACTAAGCATTATTGTTTTCAGTTTCCTTTTGGGTATTTTTTTTTCTTTTTTTTTCCTATTGTTTACATGGATACAATACCTCTTTAAAATGCAGTAGATAATACCTGAAATGCAGTGGATTACACAATCACCACCTCCAAACACAAACACACAATCAAGATTTCTTGATTTTGACAAAGTTCAAAAATCATATTTTCCTCAGATGTGTCTTTCTTTTTCAGACGGCCATCGGTGCCAACGCCACCACTGTCCTCGGGATTCCCATCGAGTTCCGTCATGTGTCGTGGAGGTGACAGAAACCATGTGTGAAACCTGTAATGGGCCTCTTGCATGGATAATAAAGGTTATTAAAGCTGCAACCAGCGTTGGACGGGCCCTCGCTCCTCTGTGTGCGTCGGGGTCACTGGCGGGCCATGTGGAAATGGCCAAAATCACACTAATTTCAAACTTTCAATTCAAAATGGCGGACTTCCTGTTGGGTTTAGGGTATGCCTCCAATGACGTTTTTTGTACGTGTTGACATGTTACATATGTTTACCAAGTTTTGTGAGTCTACATTAAACTTACTGCGGGGGCTTAATTGTTTTAACTTTGTAGGGGGCATTTTTGTGCGCTTATCCCTAAACCCTTAAATGTAATTATCTAAATTTGCCAATTCCAATTTTGGTGAGTTTTTGAATTTGTTAACTGCCATTAATTTGCCATAATAGAAACAATAATTCCTTCAGTTTTAATTGGGCCTTTGCCACTGGCCCTAATTATCCATGCAAGAGGTAGAGGGCCTGCGCATACTCAGCATATGTTATAATTAATATGCATATGCTTTAGTAACATCAAATTGTTTTAAAAATTCATCACACACGTTTGTGTTTTTATGTAAGCAATGGAATTTTCTGTGTTAATCAGACTGTTCTAAGATTTTTGAGTTTTTTGTATTTTCAGTTAGTAGATAACACTGTTAAATTAGAATTACTTAAAAATACACATTTATTTTTGATAATTATGTGACATTTCTTCATTTTGCAGCATTGGAGGCTATGGGTCATTTCAGGATGTCATTACTTTGGCAAGTAAGATGTTTTAATCAGTGACGATATCGCAGATATCTCTTGACATTGTGCATATAAACCGCAGTGAGCTAAACAAAAAAAAACAACAATACATTGTCTTAATGCGTTTCTCTTCCTCTTTTTTAGACATCATCAAACTGTTCAATCCTAATCTGCTTGGTGCTTCTCCGGGCAAGACTGTTCATGGGATGCATGCTCATATCAGCGAAACAGGCTTTAACCTGGCTGTGACTGGACACAACACCTTGTAAGCAATCATCAGTGTGACCTTCTGTTTTATTTATTTTTTGTAATTATTTAGAATGATGCTTAGTCGTATGCTGCTGTTCTGTCTTTATAGCAACCTCCCCGGCCAGACGAGACATCTGATCGACACATTGAGAGGTTATGAGGTACAGTAATGCGTAACAACAGAGGGATGAACCTTTACAGTAATAGAGATGTTTTTTAAAGTTCAACAGCCGGAGTCTGAGATATCCTGTCCCTGAACCTGTGTTTATACACTCTCTGACCCCTCTGTTGTCTGTTCCTTTAGGGTCTGAACTTCGAGAAGGACTGGAAGCTTTTGACCATTCTCATGGGCATGAATGACATCTGCGATTACTGCAAAGATAAGGTCTGTCTTTCTATTTTTTCAACTACTTTAGTTCAATAAAAATGTCTCTTTACAGAAAGATGTCATTAATCTCTGCAGAGTCTCCGTGTTCTTTCTAGGCTCTATTTTCAGTAGATAACTACATTCATTATATGACCGTGTCCCTGGAAATGCTTATGAATGAGGTAAAGTGAAAGAAACTATATATTTGGTCTGAGTGAGGTTTCAGTACAGTGCTGGAATTCACTGCATCGTGGCTTCTTCATGTTGTGCTTCAGGTTCCCCGGATGATCGTTAATGTGGTTCAGATCCTGCCCATGCAGACTCTGAGGGAGGTGCAGAAGCCCACCCCGGGGTGCCTACTCCAAAGGTGAGACGCTCATTCTTAACAATAACATTTCCGTGAACCTTAAAGTGCCCCTTGCATGTATACAGTCACATCCCTGTGATGTTCTTCACTCTGCAGAGTTTGACACTAGAAGGGTGTTGTCATATTCCTCTGTGCTCACCTTCGATCTGAGTTTAAGACATAGGCCTACCAACAGGATATTGTTACATCACAACTCGGAAGCCAATCATGGTCCAATATGCAATATTATATAAGTATACTGTTGAAACGTAAAACCCTCCAGCGCACTGACAATAGACTTTGCAGTGACATAGGGAACGACTTGTATTTTAAGTTTTGAAATATATATCTATATATATGTATCTATATATATATATATATATATATATATATATATATATATATATATATATATATATATATATATATATATATATATATATATATATATATATATATATATATATATATATATATATCTATATATATATATATATATATATATCTATATATATATATATATATATCTATATATATATATATATATATATATATATATATATATATATATATATATATATATATATATATATATATATATATATATATATATATATATATATATATATATATATATATATATATATATATATATATATATATATATATATATATATATATATATATATATATATATATATATCTATATATATATATATATATATATATATATATATATATATATATATATATCTATATATATATATATATATATATATATATCTATATATATATATATATATATATATATATATATATATATATATATATATATATATATATTTATATAGATATATATATATATATAGATATATAGATATATATATATATATGATAGATACAGTATATATATATATATATATATAGTATATATATATATATATATATATATATACAGTATATATATATATATATATATATATATAGTATATATATATATATATATATATATATGTACAGTATATATATATATATGTACAGTATATATATATGTGTATATATATATATATGTATATATAGTATATATATATATATATATATATATGTACAGTATATATATGTACGTATATATCTATATATATAGATATATAGATATATACTGTACATTTATATATCTATATATCTATCTAGGAGTGAAGTATTTTTATGTCATAAAACATGTCTGGAGGGGATCTTTAAAATAGCTAAATCTTGTAGCAGAAGCATAAACTACTATATGTACTTGACATGTAGATCTGGCAATGTTTAGTACTGGTATTAGAAAATCATCTTTTTTTTTTATTATTATTCCTTTTGCACCTAAATGTTCTGTCAGAACAAGATCATCCTCTCCCCCCGCTGAGTTTTATGTTGTTTTTACTCTAATTTAGGTCGTTCTGCTCGTGCCTGATAGAGCCTGAAGCAAAGTCTCCTGAGCTTCATGAGCTGGTAGAAGTCAATCTTGAGTTCCAGGTATAGTTTATAACTCTAAATTTATGGAACATGCATATTATCCACAACAAATAACAATTTAAATCATTATCAACCATCTTGCAAGATCACTTTATTTAAAAAAAAACGTGTTGATTTCATGTTAACAATTATCTGTTAGTAGTTTGCACGATTGCGGTTTCTATAAATTGTAATAATTGTTATGATAAGATTGTAATTGATGTTTCTTTTGTCCACAGAAGAGACTTGAGTTGCTGCTGTATAGCGAGCGTTTCTTCAGGGACGACTTCGCCGTCGTTCTGCAGCCCTTTCTGAAACAGGCCGACCCCCCCCGCCTCCCGGTAATCTGTCCTCACTCCAAAGGCCACGATTAAATCAAAGTGGCAGAGGTGTCTGCTCTCAGGAGATGAATCAGTGTGAAACATTGCACATTAATGATCCCGAGTGTGACAGCTGTAACTTTTTTGGCTTTGTTAACACCAACAACACGCTCCATCAGTAAATCTACACCACTTTATGTTTTGTGTCTCTGAGCAGAATGGGAAGATTGATATGACCTTCTTCACTCACGACTGCTTCCATTTCACCATTAAGGGGCACGAGGAGCTGGCCAAGGGACTCTGGAACAACATGGTGAACAATGAGTCACGCTGTTTGTATTTAATGGACCAAGAGGTTAAATCTCAACAAACCATTACCATTCAGAAGGATTTATTATGTAGAAATGTCACAAAAGGATGAAAAATAATAAATGACTCAATAGGAAATAGCTGTAGATCACAAGCGTAGGCAAATGAAGGACACAGCTTTTTAGGCACGCATTATTGCTACAATTTCAACTTTAAAAAAAAAGAAGTACTTCAACATATTGATTTATATAGTGCCACAAATGAAGTCCTTTTTGTCTCTCTTTCTTTTGCTCATAGTTTCAGCCTGAGGGGGGAAAGATGATTGTCAGCAGCTTCTCTGACCCCATCAGTCTCATCTGTCCACCAATGGTAAGGCAGCTCTCTATACGACAATGCTGTTACACCAGGTGCTGTGCACCTAAACTCAACAAGAAGAAACTGACCTTTACTCTCAATAACGTGTTATAGTGAGCTGAACGTATTTTCCAAAGGATGTTTTCTTTTTTTTTTTTTGTAATTTCCTATCAAATTCTATTAATTTAAACATGGAATGCAAATAATCTTGCAGATATTTGAAATCTTAAGCTACAGTACTCACTCATAGTTTGTTTTGTGAAAGTTATGCTCACATAGTTGCAAGCACAAACTAATTTGAAATCTTTCTCTGTCCTTGTTTGCAACTGCTTTACCATGCAACACTGATAGGAATAAGTAATAAGGAATAAACAAATAGAAATAAATTACATTTTAATCATAAATTAACTCGGCATGTTGATTAATATCCTGCTCAGTGGCCTTCTGGATGATTGTAAATCAATGTAATAACTATGTCTTGCTTTGGAAAATGTCCCCCATGATGTGTAATTAAAGATTATGATCCTTTATATGCTTTTACACAAAGTGATTATATAATCCCATGTTCTCCATGTCCTATCTGTAGGAACAGCCGTATATCTTTACTCGACCGATTGGAGCCAAGTCAGGTCAGCCTCCACTGCAGTCTGGCGCTCTGTCACAGGCAGCGTACTTCCTGCTGCTCCTGCTCCTTGTGGGTTTGGCATGTCTCGGACTTCTGTAGCTTCTACTTTGCTGGACTATTTTACAATCATGCTACTGCTACGCAGGTTCTTGTTGAGGTGATACAGCGGATCACCTGCAAAGGAGAGTCTGTGAGCCACTCTTCTTAGACATTGCACGTCTGTGGCCCCAAATAGCAGCACACAGGAAAGGACTGCGGTGTGAAGCTCTGAAACCACGTAGATAATGTGACAGTGAATGCTGCAACATAAATATTTCAGCGTTAGACGCAGGTGGAGGTGGTTGTTGGTGAGAAGCTTTCTCTGGATGAAACCATTGCTGCTCAAAGGATAAGGTTTTCTTTTTTGCTTTTAAATTTGAATTCATCATCCCTGAACCAAGATGATTTACCTGCTTTACACACTACACACTAACTGTGGGGACAATCTTCAATATTTCCCCCACATTTGTAATGAGAATAATAATAAAAATGATAATAATCCGCAGGTGTAATTTAAAGGAGATGTCTGGTCATGAGCTGCTTTAACTACACTGTATTATCTAATATTAATTGCATTAGAGTTTGTAACAAGCAGAGCATAAAGTAACAGTTTTTGACATGTATACATGCTTATTACATTATAAACAACATTAAACTTATTAGACATTGCCCAAAACTGAAGTAAATGTCTGTTTAAGTGTTTTCTTTAAGAATCATGAACCCTCAACAATTTCAAAATTGTTATTTATTTAAAAAATTTATGATAATAACAAGATGTAAAATGTTCATTGTGTTTGTTGAGTTGACAATGACATTTTTAAATGTATAAAAATGGCATCAATCATAACATTACAAGTCATTTAGCCGGGAGGTTGACGGGGCCTAAATTCTCATTTCCAACAAGTGTGCATGTGCACACAGGTGAGCCTTATTAACCCTGATCAGCTCAGGGATATAAATTAAAAGATGGAACATCCATCTTGCCCACGCTAAATGTTACCAGAAAGATATGACTTTTCAAACCAGAGACGATTTAGTCTCACGTCTGTTCCTCACATCTCCAGTGTGCTGCTGCATGCCCACTTTCACATTTCTGTCCTCCAGTAGCTGCATTTTATGTGCTCAGCACTAGAAAAGACAAAGCAATTTGAAAAGAAACTCCCAATATTGTGCACGATGGTGAGCAAAGGAGTCATTGTTGTTAATGTGCACACAAATGATCATCTAACATAAGTAGCTGTGGTATATGGTCATCTAGCAACGATTAGGACCCTATTCATCTTCTTTTTGGTTAAGAGCTTACAGTACAGTATGTATTGACTCTGTTTATTTAGTATAACTATGAGGGCAGGTGGAAGCTATACTGAGCACAGCTCAGGCTCTCATAGAAATGTTAATTTAGCTCTTGAATGGAAATGAAAACCATGCAGGGTGTACTCAGCAAGGTAGAGTTGTAAACAGAAGAATGGGATGGTTTTCTAAACTTCATTTCAAGGTAAACATGTCTTACACAATACCGGCAAAACCGTTTGGACATTGACTATGAATGGGAGAGGTCCCTCTTAATGTGTTTATTTAGTGAAACTGTTCCCAGTATGTTGAAACCAAACATTTAAATATATAGATTTGTTACCAAAGTATATATATATTTCCTGCATCTCAGGTTTCTGCCATTTCTCTTGCATGTTGCAGTGGGCTGAATTTCAATCAGTCCTCGTAGCTGTTGAATTTCATAATTACCTTATTATCGCATTCAAAGAAAAACCCTCTTCATGTTTTAACAAAGCCATCCGTTGCCGGTTTCTGCAGGACAAATATGGAACTGACGCTTTATTATCTCTCTGAAAGTGTAATGAGATCTTTGGGCTCTCGGTGAACGGTGGAGTAGGCAATATCAAACAGCACACAGTCACACCCACCCCTTGGAAACCTTTTTGTCTCTGAATGTGTCATTAATGAATGTGTCAGTAACAAAAGAGAAAATGACCTCACAGGCTCATGTACATCTGGGACTCAGCGCTTACGGGATTACCTGGAACTGTACCTCGTACGATTTTATGTTACAGATAAAATTGATTGATTGATTATGAGGAAACAATATTAGGATGTTCCATAGTTTGGTTGTATAATACACCTTTATATGATGACTCTTCAAAACATAAAACTCAATTGTGTGTTATGTATTTTGTTTTAAATTCAAATTCAAATGACTGTTGGCTATTTTGAAACACTTTATAACATGTTCCACACACACACACACACACACACGTTTGAGTAATACATAACAAAATAATGTTATGTTTCAACCAAATCAGATGGAATTCAGCCCTGTTTTGTCAACCTGCACTGGCTGGATGGTTTTGGTTTTAGTGCACCATTCTCTCCCACGCTACACACTTCTTTAGAACACAAAATATAATCATAAAGAGTAAAAATTCTTATGCCTCCCATAGCTTGTTATTGTGAAACAACGTAGAGTTAGCAACTGGTAACAATGAATGTCTGCACTAGATTTTGTTGCTAATCCGTCCAGTAGATGTTGAGAGATTTCACAGAATAAGTGAATATTTTGACCTGCTGATGGCGGAAAAGGTCAGTAAGATTCATCCTCAGAGGATCATGATATAAAAACAAGTGGACAGTCAGAGAGGCTGATCAAATGCATGGCCCTGAAATACCGTATTATGTATAACTGAATTCCATCTCATTTGGTGGTGTATAAATAGATGTATGAAATAATTGTGAATTAACATTCTTTAACTGATAATCCATTAAGTGTTAACTCATCCCATTAAGTCAAAGTGATTCAGTCATTTATTTAGGGCGAGCAACAGAAATTCACACATTATTAAATCATATTTTGTATTGTATTATAAAGTGTTGTCTTTGACTGTCATCAAACATCTTAAATGGTCCAACAAAAGACTATCCAGGAGGAATCCACCAATACCCAATGTCAAAATGGTCATGTCTGTGGCAATACATCTTGGAGCTCACTATATCTCATCAAGCAATATCCATAAATTTAATAACCAATATGCATATTGCAATATGTTATTAGCTGTGTAATTATGAACATATTTTGTATGTTGTCTATTATGTAACATATCTTAAATTCAGATCCCATTTAGTCTCTGATAAGAAGGGTTAAAGCTGCTTTGCCTTTGGTTATGAAGCGTGTAAAAGGTCTTTTTTTATCCATTCATTCAATCCACCTGCTCACATGATCAGAGGAACAGCCGTTACAGCAATCATTTTCAATAAACCGTCGCCTAGCAACACATTCAGCTAGACAAGAGACATGATCAGCAAATACAGTATGATGATAGAGCTTTGTTCTGTATGAGAACACAACACAATGGAGGCAGAGTCATAACGTCTGTGCATCTGTATTCAGATTGACACGCCTGCTTGATCAGATTAAATGCATTTTCCAACAATTTTTATTTTTTATTTTTAAATAATCTGTTTTGTTTTGATCACTGGAAAATAGACCAACACTTTTTATGAATAACATTTTAAAAAGTTGAAATCTCAGAATCTACTGTATTAGTACACAGGGATGCTTCCATAGCTATATGAGGTACTCTAAACCTGAACACGCCCTGACAACCATCGAGGTATGTTCAGGTACAATAGCAATAGTTTTCCCCAGGATGATGTCACTTCCCTTCCCCACGTCGTCATATAAAAGCGGGCTCTGTTGCAGCGAGGTGTTGAGGACGAAGGCTGCCGGGTCGTGGATGCTTCTGCAGGAAATTTAGCTCTCCAGAAATACCGAAAGGCGACTAAGTTTAGTTCAGGATGCGTCCGTAAACCCACCGGCTGTCCTTAAAGGGGTAAAATCACACATTCTGATATAAGCTTCGCTATTTTTCTATTCCTGGAGAGCTTTATGCGCCTCGTTTCCAATCATGATCGGAAGAGGACTGTTCGTTTTGACAATACTGTCCAACTGCGGTAAGGAAATTCTCATTGAAGTTAAGTGAGATCGTGGTATATAGGTATAGTTTTCTGAGAGGAATCTGCATTAGAGATGTGAGTGCCCGGGTTCAGCACCAAGGACAGCAGCACACACGCATCTTTAACTGCAGCGGCCAATTCACCTGCACCTTTGGCACATTTAACCCCCTGTAACCGACACAGTCGGCGTGTCTTAGTAACAGTGAGAATAATCGATCTTTAGGGATTGTAGAACTAATGATAATGTTGGCATCATTCGTCTTTTCTTGCTTTTCTTGCAGTTATGTCATTGCCAGTGACTCCAAGTCAGCTGGAGAATGAGGACGTAAAGGTAAAGCTTTTGTCATTATTGGCGGCATTTGAAGTATTCTTTTTTTATTCATATTAGTATTATTATAACATTCAACATTCAAAGGGCAAGCAGTGATTAGGAATCCAAGCAATTTAACTCACTTAAGTACATTCTCTACTAAGGTATGACCTTGTTCAAATCAGTTCTAACAGCATTTACGCCATGATTTTAGTATTGACTTTTGATAGAGAGAGAAGGGAGAGAGAGAGAGAGAGAGGGAGGGAGGTAGTTTCTAGAATAGGGTTAGGAGGGATGAGAATATGTGGACAATGTGTGAAAGAGGGACAGGAGTTTCAAAGGTTTGGCAGGCTAAAGCTGAAGGCTTTGAAAAGAAAATACTGACTAAAAAATCATCAGGCATGTGGGATTGGCTTGACATTGAAAGCACAATGGGAGTTGAAATGGTTTTGATCTCTCCTCTGAGAGTTTCACATCTTTGAATAAGTGAGCGAGGATAAGCAGCATCCAAAGAGAAGCAGCTTCATTTTCATCTATAAAACTGTGAAGATTTCTTCCCATATAGCCCTCACCAAGTGGAGGACTTTTATTATTTTTGTTACCAGAACATCCCTAATTCATTAGTTTACTGTAATATCAAAAGAATCAGAATGTCAAATTGTGTGTGTGTGTGTGTGTGTGTGTGTGTGTGTGTGTGTGTGTGTGTGTTTGCAGGTGATGGAATGCATTGTGGAGGCGTTGGCAGATGTGCTGTCAAGGCCCCACCCCAGGCTTGTCAGTCAGGAGTGTTTGGTCACCCTGAAGACAGGTGAGCCCCACCCAAAGGACAGACACAATTCTGTCCAATCAAATTCTCTCAATTTTGATAATGGTAACATCAGTTAGTGTAAAGATGATGTCTTCCTCTTTGATGTATTTCCCTAATTAACTGCTGAAATATAATGAGTTTCCTACAGTTTTGACCTGGGAGACAGTGTTTTATGATTTGTTTATGCACTCAGCAGTTTTAATGTTTTTTATATTTTATTTTTTACAAATTTCTCCCCAGGCTGTCATTCTATTCTAACGATGTATTACAATGATACAATGATACTTATTTAATTTTGGCAGTGTGGTGAAGGCTTCTTCTGTATAGTTGTTTAAACAGATATAAAAATGAGGGTTATGCATACTGTATGTTCAGCTTTATTTTGATCATAGTCATCATTATTGCCATCACCATCCTAGAAATTAGGACCAGGACAGACACAAATAACCTCTACCTGGAGCTCCTCAATCCTAGAGGAACCATTACATACTGTCCTTTTTATGTTGAGCGCGATACCCACATCATCAGGTTAATGGATTGTTACGATGGCTGCCGATTATAAAACTCACTCTGTTATATGCAGCGGGGCGCTGAGTAAAGACTATTCTGTTACACAGCCAGTGTATTACCTTGATGCTGATGTAAAAAAAAATCAATCCGAGCATTACTCACCGAGCGTTTGCTAGTGAGAGAGCAAAACTGTACACCACCAGAGGGATGCAAAGAGAGGAGAGGATACAAAGGGGAGTCAAAGTCATGGAAAGAAAGGGGAGAAGAAATAAAGAAAGATCACAGACTGATGTCAGAGCACAGCACTGTCCAGTAGTTGTCTCTTTTGTGCTCGCTGCGTACAATATGCAGTGCCGTTTGTCGGTCAGCAGAAAGTCCAGTGCTCACTGCGATTCACTTGGGGAGTCTCTGCGGGCCAAATGATTAATTGTGCTATTGCATGGACAGCAGTACATTTCAGGGCAATTAACTCTGACGAACCACTGAAGCAAGATTGCTGAGCCCTATGAAAAAGTGAAAAGGAAAGACATATACTGTACCTGTGTTTTACTTTGACTACCCTGCAGGATCCCATTATTGTCATTAGTATGTTCTTTTCTTAACAAAGTGAGACATTAAACCACTCATTTGCTTCATTTTGATGTGTGTTTAAATACATTTGTGCTCATAAGTTTATGAACCCATGCTAAAGTTGAAAAAAAAAAAAATCTTTTGGAACTTGATCTTAATGAATAATCCCTTCAAGGACACCAATTTTCTTTATGAATTCCTAATGTATTATTAATAAATAAATGTTCTTCCTTAAAACACAGGGGACATAATTATACACACCCCTATGTTAAATTTTCATAGAGGCGGGAAGATTTTTATTTTTTAAGGCCAGTTATTTCATGGATCCTGATAAAGTTCCCTTGGCATTTGGAATTAAAATAGCCCCACATCATCACATACCCTTCACCATACCTAGAGAGAGGCAAGGGGAACTTTCCATATGATCATCTCTGAATGCAAATCAAACCAGCTATTAGGCTAACTGAAATAAAACCATTCAACCCGAAACAAAGTCATATAACCATTCCAATTACTCTGAAGCTGTTCAGTTAAGGTCAATTAAGCTAAAAACAACGGCATAATTCCCCTTTAACAAAGGGGTGTGTGTACTCATACCCTTGTGAGTGAGTGAGTGAGTGAGTGAGTGAGTGAGTGAGTGAGTGAGTGAGTGAGTGAGTGAGTGAGTGAGTGAGTGAGTGTGTGTGTTTGTGTGTTTGTGTGTTTTATTGCTAATTTTCAAGGCCCTACATGGTCTAGCACCCCAAATATCTGTCCGACATGCTTGTAATCTTTGAACCAGTTAGACCCTTCGGGTCATCTGGAACAGGCCGTCTGGTTATTCCCCGGGTCTCCAATAAGCTGGTGAAACTGCCTTTAGCGTTTTTTCTCTAAGCCGCAGGAACATCCTACCTAAGCATATTAGGTGTGCTCCAAAGCTATCATCCTTTAAAACTAAATTGAAAATATTCCTTTTTAGCTGCAACTTTTAGTAGTCTGGTTTTACTGGTCTTAATTATGTTTTTAATTTAATATTTTACTTACTTCTTCATTTGGTTTTAATTCATGTGTCATTATTTTGTGATTGGTCAACTGTTGGCTTTAGTTACTTTTTAATTTAGTTTTATTCTTACTTTTAATGTTTTTGAATCACAAGTATTATTCATGTGTCTGTTTTAATTGTGTTTATTTATGTCTCAATGTTTTATCGTTACACTGTCTGCATAGTGTTTGTAGACATTGTGCTTCCACATATATAAATATATATGATATATATATATATATCACATATATAAATGAAGTTGTGCTTGCTTGTCATGCAGATGACAGGCTTGTTTCTATTCTTCGCCATCATAACTTTCTGAAAGAGCTGCAGGAGATCGCTGTCCAAGGTGAGTCACAGATCGCACACAGATGATTTCCAACGTTTGGGTGCTTATGTACAGTACATGTATTTGTAGATAGGATATATGGCAAAGATAGAAAGTTTGAATGACACATTTTTAATTCCAGGTGGTCAGGGGAGAGCTCAGCTGCAGAGAGACACTGGTGCACCTGAACCAACCACTCAAAGTCCTCAGACTGCAGATGGTGTTGCTGGTGAGAAGCTCAGATTCATGCTTTTCTGCATTGTTATGCTGTTTATTTTTATTTTTTTATCACAGTTCAACAACATTTCAGTCGGTTCCATTTTGAGGATCACCTCTAATCAACATTTAAAAATGCACCAGCAGTCAACATGATGTATTACTTCTATCATTTCCCTTTTTATATTGTTAGCAAAGCAGAGAGGACAAACAGGGGAGATACGCTGAGGGCACATCTGACCGCACATCTGGCTTTTTTTTTTAAATGTTAGTGCCGGACTCCTTGCAGAGCACACAGTGGACAAGTAGCAATGCAAGAACAAGTATGAATAACTAATTACGTTGTGCCAAACTCTGACAGCCAGCCTTAAGAGCTTCTGATCTCTATGAGAACTGATGAAATTGTATTGAAAGAGTTAAGACAACAGACATTGCAACAACTTTAAATATGTATCTCAAACATCTGAGGTAAAATGAAAAGATAAATATGAAGAATGCAGTAGAGATAATGTTGTGATTTGATTTATGACAGAACATGTGTGTATTTTAGCTCTGTAATGTATTTTGTTTATGACGTCACAGTTCAGTGTAATAAATGTGAATCTGATTATGGTTTAAGCAACTGGCAATGTTAAAAATGTATATTTATGATGAGTGAACTTTCACCCATGCAGGCCTACTGTATGTGTTTAATCAAGGATGTATCAGAAATGATTTCTATATATTCTGTCTCAGCTCTATTAGACAAAGATTATTTAAGAGTTTAAAAGATGAACACTGAAAAAAAGGGTTAAGAAAATGTATTTCATAACCTACATGGACTGAATATGTGTGTTATTTACCCTGGTATACAGTTTTATAACAGTACTTACAATATAAGGATATTCCATTATGATACATTAACCTTAACATTCTCTTGTGTGTAACTTATTTATTATTACTTTTCATGCTAGTGAAGGCCATTCAGATTATTGCCACTAATTGACACAATGTCAGCTAGCTTTACCTGCTAATATTAGTTAGAGTGCAACTAACAGTTATTTGGTGATTCATTTGGTGTTTATTTCTTTTAATTAATTAATTGTTCAGTCCAAAAATGTCCAACATTTTCAAGTTATTTTATGTGAACAATATTTAATTTACAATGATACAAAACAGTTGAGAGGATTTCTTTTTAATATAAGCATCATCTTTCTATTGAATTTTTCAGTAAAAAAAAGGGAAAAAAAATATGGATTATGACTTGTCCATATGGGGCTTACGATGAGAAAATTACAAAGGCAGACACATTTAAGCATCACAATCATCTTGCACACAATTTTACTATTGTCACAAAAAACTGACATACTGACCCGCTCATAATTGAGCAAAAACACACCAAATCTGATGTTAGGACACAAAATGCCCCTGGCAATGAACTGCCTTCTTTTAACATCACGGGAAAATCAATGTCCTCTAGTAAATTAAATTCCTACCACTCCGTTTTTTCAGATCAATCCATGTTGGAGGCTTTAGGAGGCCCAGGCGAAAGATCTATCCTGTCCCAGAAGAAGAGGATAGGAAATGGAGACGGAGAGGAAGACAAGGATGCCAGTTTGAGAGATGGAGAGTCACAGGAGGATGTCGCTGAAGAGGTGCAAGAGAAGAGGGGAAATGATGAGAGCCCAGGAAGTCATGTCTCTGAGTCTGTGGATGAGTGGAGTGAAGACAAGGCTGAAAAGAGGGAGGAAGAAGAAGAAGAAGAAGAAGAAGAATATGAAGAAAAGAGAGTTAATTCAGAGGAAGAAAACATGATCAAGGATAAGAAAGGCAATTAGATTTCTTCTTTTTAATGCATGTTTGTGTTTGGTTTCAATCAGTTACAATTACAAATTACAAATATAAATAAAACTAATAAGATGACAGGAAACATGCATATTCAGATTTAAGGCTTAATGTTTTAAGTGCCAGTCAAGCCATATGTATTTTTATTCAAGAGATAAATTTCATCCAAGCAAATTAAAATATGTAATAAAGTTGACCAAAGGCAGATAGCAGAATCTTAATATAGGGAGAGTGCATTGCTTTGTAAATGAAACCACCTGTCACCACAGAACTGGGTGATTGATGGGAGTGCTTCCATCTTCATGATGAAATCAGCCCCCAGACAGGGAAGCAGGGCCAACATGGCTGGCACACTGACAGCACACCAACAGAAATGATCAAATGTTTCTATGTCCCAGAATTCAAATGAGCTGGTGTGCTTGGTTACAGCTGGAATCATTCACCACAATCAGCAAGAGTGCAATCAAGATTTAGCTTTCTATATCTCCAGACCTTTAAACAGATTAACAGAGAATTCTTTTTTGTCTAAGCTAAAATGACAAAGTACAATGAAATACTATAAAAGGGAACCTCTGCCAAGTCCTCTGAATGCTCCAGTCATGCTTTTAATTATCATAAAGCATAGCTAGCAACACTGGGGTCAACGCTGCCAGCTGGCAAGACATATTTCATTACAAGAAGTGGAATCTTGCTGATGGTGGAGAGTATTCTGCTGGTGGTCTGATAGGTGTTGGTAAGGAAACAGAAGGGGAAAAAAATCTCATTCTTTTCTGTCTTTTTCAGGTGCTGGGTCTGGTGAAAAGAGAAATGCACCCAGAATAAAATCAAAAGAGAAGAAGTTTGAAACAGAAGATGAAGGGGAGACGAACAAGAGATCTGCATTTTTATCACATAGACCTAAACAAGAAGAGGAACAGGAGGAGGAGGAGGAGGATGAAGGGGAGATGAAGAGAGAGAGTAGTAGGGAGAGCTTGAAGCGATGGACCAAGAGGGGCAAGCTGATGCCAATGAAGAAGGGGCAGCAGTTCAACAGTGAGCAGAAAGTGCCACATCACTCCAAAGAGGTCCCAGAGGAAGAAAAGAAGAAGAAGAAAAGAAACACACAGAGGAGTCAAGAGGAGAAGGAGCTGCAGATGATCGCTAGAAGGGGACCTGAGGAGAGGAGGGTGTTGGAGGAAGAGGGCAGCGCCAGCCGGAAGTCAGAGGTTTGCTTTCCATCCCTTTATCTCCCGACAAGTGTTGGGACTTTGTGAAGCGACTGAGAATAATAAAGCATTTAACATGTTGGAAAATAAGTTTATTTGCTTACGGAGAGTTAGATAAGAAGATTCATAAATGTTTTGTGTGTGTACGGTTTATGTGAAGCTACTGCCTGCAGCCAGTTAGCTTAGCTTAGCATAGACTGGAAACAGGTAGAAACAGCTAGCATTTCTACATCCATAGTTAACAAAATCCATCTATCATTACTTCTTAAGATCACTTATTAACATGTTAAATATATTTTTTAATGCATATAGGCAAGAGATAGTCTGGCCCATAACCCCTCGTAAAACTGCAATAGTTCTTAAAATTCAGTTTTTGTATGGATTAAACAATATAACATGTTAATTAGTGAGCTTTAGATGTGGTGGTAAGGGGATTTCAGACAGAGACAGGCTAATTGTTTCCAGTCTTCATATAAAGCTAAGCTAACCAACTGCTGGTGCTAGCTGCATATTTAGTCTCCAGATATAAGAGTTCTAATCTATCTTCTCACCTTACTCTTGTCAGAAAGTGAATTCATGTTTTTTTCAAGTTGCATTATACATAACAAGGCTAATTCTCATTGTTTTGTAGTGCTGAACAGCTTGGTGTGCTATTTCAAGCCTAAAAGCTGATTAGGTTTCTGTGAAAAGGTTACTGTAAAAAAATAATGAAGCAGAATCTTTTCAGCTTGAATCCCACAAAGATACAAAATAGCTCAGAGGCTGTTTGGCAGCATGTTCAAAGTAAGCTTTTTAGACTGTACCAGCGTTAATGGCCACAAATTGTTACTCATTTCTGTAACATTGAGTGTATGGGAGGTGATTCTCTTCATAATGTGTCCTTGGTAACAGCCAAAACAGCAATGCATGAAAGCTGATTGTGCCGAGATTTGTTTAGAGCTGTGGTGCATGAAATGTTTGCACATATATATATGATTGTTTGCACTCTAACTATCCTTTCCCCACTTGCTGTCCTCTCATTATCTGCAGGAGCCAGAGATTGAAAGCCTGGCAGCCATCGAGTCAGAGCTCGAAAATGTTGCCCAGAAACTCCATGAGATGCGGCGAGGCTGAGAAAGAAAGATTGGATTTAAAAAAAAATATTTTGACACTGCAACCTCCTCTGCCTCCTCGTCCTCCTCCGCTTTACCAGCTGCCTAGTTTCCACAGAGAGTGTTTGAATATGTTACAAGATTTTGTCTTTCGCTATTTTTCTGGAGGATGCACACACTTCTGCAGCCTCCCTTGTGACATCCTGTCCCTCTCATAGATTAGCATAGATGCACATTGCAGTTAGACATGCATACTGTACTAGAAAAAAACAAATGCACAAGTTCTGTGCAACAACACAGAACACATGCATATAATATACATGAAAAATCTTTGTCGGTTAAAGTTGACAGCTTGTTTTACTTCCTTTTCTCTGACATCTCTCTCTTTCTGCAGATGTATCCCGTCTGCTTTTGAAATTAATTTAACGCTGCACATTGATTTATGTGAACAGTTGAGGCAGATGCAGGTAAACACACACTGACAAAGTGAGGTTATACAGTAACGGCATGTATACAAAGCTCTTTCTGGGATGCTTACTCACTTATAGGGAAGTGGAAGATGCTTACTTATTATAAATATATTTGATTCTAATCAAGCCAAGGCAATAAGTGAACATTTATAGCAGATTAATGAACTGTAATAAATCTATGTAAGAAAACCAATAAATTAAAACGTTTAACTAGAAAGCTCTGTTTTGGCAAATCATTTCATTGCCTCTAAAATTAAATGGATATTGCATACAATGATCAATGCAATAAACTCAGTGTAGTAACAACTGTACAACGGTGTAGGTATCTTAATGGATTGTGGAACTGGTACAATTGAGGATTTTTGCATAACTTTCATTACAATAATTAAATTGAAATGAAACTGGTAAAGATAAGTGAATTAAGAGTGGTTTAATACTGTTTAATGTATACATCTACTATATGTGTTACTCACACAGCTCATTGTGAACTTGGCTTCTCACTCACTGTAAGGAGACACTGATTCATACTGTAGATACAGTCTGCACTTGGTTGTGTTTGTGGGCGAAGAAGCTGAGAACATGAATCATCACTCTGACACACAAGCTGTTTATACAGTATATTCAAGACAACAACATGTTAACTCTTAGTTTTGGCATCAGCATTGCATTATTCATTGTTTAATACTATTGCGATAAAAAAAAGAGCCAGGGCAGTGAATCATGTGGTGTGGTTGGACAGCGAAATGTTGAGAGCTCTTGAGCAAAAGTAACAAAATAAAAATGGTTTGAAAGAAAGCAATAATAGAATGTTGGCAGGGGAGAGACTAAAAGAAATGCAAAACAAGTTCTGCTTTCTCTGGCAGCTTAAGTACATGTGGCTGCTTTAGCCACAACTGAAAACTGACACATAGGATTAGTGTCTATGCACAGTAACAGCACTGATAAATGCAAATACCAAGTCTTAAAGCCTGAATACCAAGAGAAAAAGTGTTTTAATCTGCATGATAAGCTTAAGCATTGCTAAAAATCACAACTGTTTTGAGGGTGGTCTCTTGTATCCTTACAAACAGAAAATGTAATGGTTGTAATACAATTTAAAGTTAAGAAGGATAAAGAAGTTGAGGAACAAGAATATATTACAGCCAGATTTAACATTTTAGTTTTCCATTGGGCAATTTTACATAGCAGCGTTGTTGTTAGACATGAATTTAGAACGTTCTGCTGCAAACCATACATAACTGTTTGACCAACATTTACAACTAAGAGAGAGAAATTTAAGGCTGTGAAGATATCCTCCTATTAAGATGTATGCATATGACTGCCAAAACAAGCTGAAAATGGATGTGAAAAATCCATGACAACCAAATGAAAAGGGCACCAGATGGCGACATTAGACTGTCTCAGTCCTCTTTTTGAAAGGTGAGCGCTGTGAGCAAGGGAGATTTGAAAGGCCAGTGCTGTCACCTTGAGTCATTTAACTGTTGTTCTTTTTAACCTACAATATCATATATCCATATTTTCTTATGTAAAAATGTATTTTCAGTTCAGCTAACAAATCAATGGGGAGCAATTTGGTACACAGCCACCAGTCCTGTGCATTATTCATGTTTTCTGTATAAGAACGTATACATTTTTAAAACTTCTGTGTTTACTGAAGAAGGCATTACAGTAAATGTTACATAAGTGGAAAGTGGAAGAACAAACCAACATGTTATTCCTGTGGTGGGAATGTAATAATATTTATTATCATAAAGAAAACTCCCACCTGATTAAATCATTTCACCATTTTGTTCACTTCAGCTGCAGACTTGATGTAGTGACTGAGCAGGGTTGATTTCCTGCACTCTGGCTCTGAGAGAGTGTTTCTTTCTAATTACACATGAATACATGCACTGGAAAATATGTCTAAAGTTAAACATGAACAAGTAATAGTTACAGTATGCAGATCACTAACGTGTGATTTCTGTGCCTGTTCAGTATGCTTAGTTCAAGGTGTTGGTCAATAGATCCCATAGTACTGTATATCATGGACTTAAAGACAGACAAATTGGCATTGTCATGTTTGTATAAAAAATATAACATTTTATTTCCAGCTACAAAGTGAAACATGTAACATTTTTGTCACACTTCTCAATAAAATTGTAAAAAATACTATCGACAAAAAATACACTATCGATACATTTTAAAGCACAGAACAAATTTGGCTTTTAAATTAACTTAAACTGTACAAATATATACATAATTTACACATCATCAATAAAAAAGGAATGAAATTACAATTCTTCCAGTCTTTTCTTCTATTTTCGTACAAAATACACTTTGTTCCTATAGACACTTGGTTTCTTCCTTCTGACCTGAATCAGTAATAGTCAACATGTCATTTTTTTTTTTTTGTTTGTTCTCAGTGCGGTGGAAAAGCCCACTATGTTCCATATCTAACCTTAAACTCAGCACGCTGCTTACTTTCTCATCCACATGCTGGGGCGGAAACTCTGACCTTTCCTCTACTCTGTGAGTATGGTGAACAGTGTAGATGCAAAGACAAGGCTGACATTCAGGCCTGTGCTAACAGAGACACACACACACACACACACACACACACACACACACACACACACACACACACACACACACACACACACATACACAGACCTGTGTGGACAGGGGAACACTGGCCTGCTGTGGTCTGCATGCTCCATCTACAGCTGCTTAGAGTTTCCAGGTCTGGTCTGGACTCGAAGGGTGGGGGGACTTATTAGGCACCTCATTTAGAGAGGACGTCAAGGTTTAGATAAGGTATAAAAATGCATACAGTAAAATGGACGGGTCTGTAAAAGGGATTTCAAGGGGAATGGGCGGCAACCTGACAGTAGGTTTGTCAATAATAGAAGTTATAGTGCAGTAATCTCTTGGAGCTGCTATGCAACCCTCTGTCTGAGTCTATGTGGCTGATGTGCGCCAGCCATGCAAAACCCACAGACACTTAAACAAGTGTCTGGACCATACTTTTACAATTAGAAAATGAGAATATTAAACATAAAAAACATATATATACTGAGCTGCAAAATGAGATGGAGTTCTGTTTGTTTTCAAGTCATAAACTGTGATCGTCCTTTAGTGGCTCACGCCATGTCTCCCATCATCTTCTTGTAATACATGGACTCGAAGATGTCGTTCTCCCCAGGGCAGTTGTGGTGACAGGCGCAGGACTTAATGAACATCATGTGCTTCTTCATCACCTGTCCGTCAGGGCATTTGAACTCCATGGGCAGGGTGGTGGTTCTGTGGGGGGTGCAGCAGCGTCCATCCAGGCAGACGCCACAGAACTTTGGCCTATAGGACTTGGTGGTGGTGCAGCCAGAGATCTCGAACTTCATGGGCTTTGAGAGTCTGGGAGTACGAATGCACTTTTTTCCTTTCTGCAGGAGGCAATGAAGAGAAAAGCAACTTTATTAAGCATTCTTTGGCTATTTAAGTGCTAATACTGTAGCTGTATAGTTCATAAAAGAAAGCAGTGCACTTGAACAAGAACTCACCCTAATGCTCTGCTCCAGCTGTGACTCGCATGGACGCACCATACACAACCGGGTCTGTTTCTCCAGGCGGCATTCACGGTTATCATTGGTGACCCTGGTGGAGATCCCAAGGCCACAAGTCTTAGAGCATGCGCTCCATTCAGTAGTCTGAACCAGGCAGTTTTCCCTCATCAGGGAGGGATCTGGGCCATAAGTCTCCTCCTCTCTGTAGGCTGTAAACACAGGAGCAAACACTTGATTAGAAAGACATTCTGATTATGTCTCCTCTTTGTATAAAGATCAACAAAAAACTAGAGTAGTGTTTGCCTAAAAGAAAAGAAGACAAACTTACCGGCCAAAGCAGAGCCCATGAAACTGTGTCTGTCACACTCCCACTCCTCGCAGCACTTCCCTGGCACCTTGACGCGTCTCGGCATGGGGCAGTCTGGGCTGGGCAGCCTGATGTCCATGGAACAAAGAGGAACACAGCCAACGGCTCCATCCAGACAGGTACACTGGTACTTGCAGCTGCTCTGGAAAGTCTCCCCACTCTTGTACATCATGCCTCCGAAAACACATGTGGCTCCCTCTTGAGCTGAGGGGGAAAACGACAAGGGAAAGGTCACAAGTCGGTTCATACATTAGGGACAGCTAATGATCTACAGCAGGGCGTCACAGAAACAAGTTTTTAGAAAGGCTCACCTGTGCACACTCCAATCCGTCTGTTGATAGGGGCTCCGAAGTCACAGTAGAGGCCTTTGTGTGGGTCACAGAAGTCTTTCTCAGTGCAGAGCTCCCCCATCTGTTTGGCACATACCCTGCAGCAGCCGCAGCCATCCAGCACCAGGCTCACTCCTGGGGGGCACTGAGGCGGAGTGGAGGGGCACGAACACTGGTTGCTACACTCCTGACCTGCAGCCTGAGCACACACAGACACATGCTTAGATGAATATCATCTCCACAAAGACATGACACACGCTCCATGGATATGTCATCTTGACAAGAGTAAAGGTGAAAGACTAAAGCCTGAGCTTCTAAGCCCAAAACAACAGAAGCAACTGTATAAAGTCAGTTTTTTTGACTTACCATGTATGAGAGCATGATGCTCAGGAAAGGCAGCAAAATCATTTTCTTCATTCCAGCAGACATCTTTTCTTCCTTGTAGAAATAGATTCTAGTTTTTCCTTAAGTCTCGTTGAGAAAGTTTTCCTTTAGTCTTAGAGTTTGAGCTTGAGAAACCGTTTCTGATCAAGTTGATCACTTGTCTGGTAGCGTGTCTCTGCTGCTCCGGTCACAGTCTTTCTTGGTGAAAGCTAGAGTTTAGCTTCAGTAGAGGAGTTGATCTGAGTTCTGGCTGCAGAGCCAGCTCCCTTTATACTCACTGGCCCTCGTAGCACGTCACTGGGGGCTGAATGGAGAGCCAGCCCTGGACAAACATGGACATACTTGGCATACATGGACATTCTTTCCTTACTTCCTGACCCCCACTCCAGACATCCCACATTCCTGCTGTCTGAAGGCAAGGCTCTGCTGCTCGGCAAAACAACACTGTCTCTCTCTCTCTTAGAGCGGCTTTCATCTGGAATGGGAGGTTAAGTCTGGTTAGAGGCTTGGGACCCCACACTGGGAATTCCTGAAGACTGACTTCACAAACAGACAGCCGGTACCTATAAATATTAATCTAAAAAAAAGAAGAGTAGAAAAAAAACAGTTAAAAAAGGAAGGCACATAGGGCTTTGAATGAAAGAAGAATAGATTAAAAAAAACAGGTAGAAACTCATAAAGATCATAATGATTGATGTGTGATGGGTGGTTAAGACTGTACAGCATTCCTCAGCTTTGGCATCAAAGGCGTACAGACAGTCTGTACTTTAACAAATTAACAGTCTTCTGTTAGGGAAAGGAAGTTGATTTGAGTCATTAACTTGAGCTGATTATCTAACAAGGTGCACAGAGACTTTGCAACTGCTGCAACATTCTTGTAACTTAGTCTTCTGTATTTGTGTGGTTACTGATACATCTGGGACACTGAAGTGGCATGCTTGTGCACTGACATCAGTGGCTGAACTGCAGCTTTAAGCACTGAACATTAAAACACTCTATTATCTATTATGCATTAGTGGACCAGAATGGTTCACAAATACTTCCTCTGATCCTTTTTGATTGTATGAAACATATGACATAGCATGTTATTTGTAGATTGAATTCCTTTGTGACTATGTACATTAGATATAAACTAATTTAAAAGTAGCATTGGTGAATTATGTATTCTAATTCTTCACTGAAATAACAGTAGCAATACCACAATATAAAAAATACTCAATTACAAGTCAAAGTCCTGCATTATATTTCCTGTTAGGATTCTTTAAAAAATGGTTACTAAAATGTAGTGTAGTTAAAAAGTACAATATTTCACTCTGAAATGTAGTGGGAGAGAACTATAAAGTAGGATAAAATGGCAGTACCCAAAATGCATTTACATTTTGAATACAATAGGCCTACATGAGTAAATATACTTACTTTGTTACTTTGCACTACTGCAAACCAATGACCAACCAGTCTAACTTTCATTAATACCATAATGCATGCTACTATAAATAACAGCATCAAATAATACTCGCCTCATCCAGATTTCCTTATTTGTGATGCTAAATCATATGAGACTCCAGGTTAGTTGACATTCAACCTTACAGATTTTACAAGTTGTTAATATAAAATGTGCTATGCAGTCATTTATTTGAATGAGACAAGATGATCCTGATGTTCTGTTTCCCAAATTACCTGAGGTGAATTTACCGCCCTGCCAAAGTATGCAGGACAGGTATTTTGGTGACAAAGACTAATGCTCTTAGTTAATAGCACATTAGGCTACTTTTCTTCCTTCCCAAAAAGGCAAAGTTTCTTTTAGAGGATTCTGTTGAGAACAAAGGCTGAGGATTGTATTTCACATTTGACTGGAAGTTTTGACTCTAAGGATCTTAGTCTGGACAAATCATGATTAAAAATCCTGAGTCGACTTTAGTAAAAGTACAGCCTGGACCATGTAGGCATGAGGGGCAGATATTACGGGAACAAAGGATACATGTTCTCTGGCTTCTCACCTGCCTAATGAGCTTTAGTCTATGACAAACTTAAAAAGGCCAGGTGTGCCCTGTCCCTGGCCAAGCTTATTTTACTACATCAAACCCCAAAGTGGAGGATTGCAGGAAAGAGGCTAGACGGAGGTTTGTGTATTTTTTTGAAAAAGGGGGATCACACACCAGGCCAGACTCTTATGAAAGGCGGCCCTGCTCATTCTACAGCCAGCGAATCGGAAATGAAAAACTCCCAGAGAAACCTGGAGCTGAAGGAATGTGAGTGAGAAGCCAACAGACAGGGCTGTTACTACAGAGGAAGCTTTCCCATATAAGGATGTCTGCTCTTTTCCTAATATGGATTTGTTCTTTCTCTATGCTGGCTCAGTACAGTAGGGATTCCTATTAGTCCATCTGAGCAAGGAAAACACAGCCGTGAGTGAAAGTGTGGTATGTATGTGTGTGTGTATGTGTGTGTGTGTGTGTGCTGTCAGTCCTGTCATTACAGCCTCAGGGCCCAAGCTTCAACTCCAACTCCATGATATCTAAAGGAAACAGCTTGATGGAGGAACGTGCTCCGACCACGCTGCAAAACAATACTCAAACTTGACATTTTGTCGTGCCGAGTATTGCAGTTTTTGTCAGGTTGTTTATAAAGTCAATTTATCTCACATCACAGGCACATTTTTTGAAGAGTTTTAAGGGATGTTGTGTAAAGATCCTGTTGTTATTTTTTTAGCTTTGTTTAAGTTAACTAAACAGTTTGACAGAGTAAGAGTGCTGAGAGGACATCTGAGTCATTTACTATGACAAAGAAGTCAATCAATTGCAAGATTATAAGAAAACAAAGTGTTGTTTTTTTTTCCTGCATGGTCACTGTAATGTTGTTACTGTAAGTTTTTTCTGGATGTTGTTATGCTGCTGGTTGTTTTTTGCAATCTGTCAGTCTCAGGGTTTCCTGTGCTGAACATCAACAGGCTTTTTGGCCACGTGCTTCACTGTTCTGCAGACCTGGATGTGTGGATGGGTTGACTGCGGTGGCCAAAGGAAACACATGGCTCTGTGTGTGGTAGGCTAAGATATGTCAAGGCTAAGTATAGACCAAGATATTTGTTTAAGACAGTAGCTGTAGTTTAAAAGTAGTAATGGAACTGTGGTGGTGATACCATGTCAGGGGAGGCTGTTTCCACTTTGTGCTGGTTGGCATCATTGTTGTTGAACATACTTGTGTTAACTTAAGTCTGTCACATTTCACATGTTGGAAAAATGTATTATTCTTCTTTGTTGTTATGTACCAGTGTACACAAATAACAACTCTAACCCATTAAACACTAAACCTTTACAAAATAAAGCCCCTCCACATCCCCTATAAAAGAAAATGGCCTTAATTTGCTTTAAACTTCCAATAACTGAAGTTTTGTTAGTCATCAACAGAAACAAGCTGTAAACAGCTATAAACACCAGCAAACAGTTGCTTGTTTAGTTTAGTTGTGTTTGTGTACACCTGATTAATGTGAGTCCAATATTCACTCTATTTTTCTTAGCTCTGTTTTGGTCTCCATGCATCAGCTCTTAGCCAGATGTTACACTATGTTCACCAGTACCAGTAGATCAGCCAATCAGAGGCAGAGTTGGGTGTATCATGCCTTTGCCAATATCACATCAGACAAATCAGGTGACAGATGTGGAATATAGTCAACTAACATTAATAATTACATTCTGGGATTAGTCATGCCAGCATTGCAGTAACAGGGCGTTGACATTTTGTATACAGAACACGGAACACTAGAATCTCAGCAATACAGCTGACGCCAGTATAATCACACAAAACAATAATACAAATAAAAAATAATAACGCCATACTGATGCATTGTTTCACAGTTCATTAATTTTACAAAAGGAAAATGTACCCTGACTACCTCCCCCTTACCAAGGGAATCAACTGATAGGGTGATTTCTGTTTTAGCTCTGCAGTCATACTGATGTAAGGTTGACCCGTGCAGTTATTCCAGGTCAAGGCCTGCCATCTATCCTAGTCACTGCCACTTATATCCTCATTACTTCACTGCTGGTTTTATAGCTACTGTGTGACATCACAGGGGCACATAACTGTGTCAGCAGGGGAGTTTCCAACTTAAGGATGTGTGGAGATGACAGACACAGTGTCTGACCAGGCTAGATTCTTATCTGTCTCATTCTGGTAGCCACACTGTCCACGTTTACTCTCTTTCATGCGTGGAATGTGGATATTATTCCTAGTTTTCTTTGACACCTCTTGTGTGTGCAGTTCCATCACACCATGCTTGATGATGTCACACCTGATGCTGATGTCACAGAGGAGGTCTCTTCTAGCTGTTTCAAAGGTTCCCACACACTGCTCATATCCAGCACAGCTGCAGTCATGCCTTCCTGGCACTTTTAAAGCTGAATAGAAAGATACACTTTAGACGTAAAAAGGCCAGTGGAACTGAACACTCTGTACTGAGGCTGCATTTTTTTTCACACTGGGCTTTTGTATACTTTACCTTCTATGCCAGCTTGAAAATAAGGTGTGAGGTTTAGTGGATACATTTATCCAAACCATGCTGCAGTTTTTACTTTACTTTATATGTACACTTAGTTTGTTAAGGAAACCTAGTTAAAACAGTCTATGCAGTACAACAGCTGTGCAATAAAACACATATTCCTTACAATATTCAATATAATTCAAATTTAGGGTTATTTTGGAGGATGTAGTGTACTAAATGCACGTGTGTATGTATATGCACTGTATATGTATATAATATGTTGGCAACCCCAGAGTGTTTTTCCCAAACCAGGTCCAAATTTGAAGCTTTGGTTGTGCTATCTGCGCTCAGCTATCCTTTAAACTAAATTCCATTAGTGGTAGCTGGCAGGCTATTCGAGGAATGTTCCTTGGCTTTAGCCTTCAAACCAACCATCTATATACCACTGTGTAAACTGAACATGAAACCAAAATCTCAAAATGATTTTCCTGCCTGTATATTTCTGCCTCTTTGAACTCTTGGGCTGCCTGCCTGCCTGCCTGCAGAGAAGGTGAGGGTGAAGTTGAAAACAACATGGTTGCAAACAGGAGACAAAGTACTGTTATTTTGTAATTCATTAGGTTTTTAGGAATTTTAATTGACTTTCAACGAGCGCAGTGGGGGAAAAAAATATATATTTGTATCAACATTACACACGGCCACATATAAGGAATACAGACCAACCAAAGTAACAACCTTGATAAGAAAGTAGAATAAGTGCATAGCATTACAGTGTCATCTGCATTATGTATTTTATCCGTGAAGCAAACAGGCTAATCAAAACGTCCTGGGAAAGCAAATCGTTGCTTCCTTTTACAATTTGGAGCCCGTCTGCAAAAATACTCAAGGGGAAACTATCTAATGGATGGGACGGTGATCTGTTGAATTTTAACAATGAAGACGGGATAGGTCAATTACTTAGAGATGAAAGACTTGGAACGGAAACTTTTAAAGCCTGCCTATGAAGAGACAAGCAGTGGAAACTAATAATGGATCTGGAGCCTGGCTCGGATGATTTGTTGAGATTTAACAATGGGGTTGGTGGGCAGATGAACTGTCAAGATGGAAATTGTGTCTATTTAAAGCCTAGAGTGGTGGAAAATGTTCAGGCTGGAAACATGCATGAGACTCAATCTTTGTCAGGCAGTCTTGGATTACTTGGGGTAATGGACCGAGGCATAATATATTGACCGTTAGATGCCAGAGGGGCATATTTGGAAGGTGACTTGCATTTTTTTTTTTAAATTTTCACATAAATCAACTAGTAAGGGACATCTAGGGGAATGCATTTTCCAGTCTGTGTTAACAAGGGAGAAGATATTGCTTTCATCTACCTTGGACAAAGCATTTTTGACTGGCAGAAGCTCACAGGTGGAAACTACCACTTGATATAGTACATGGGAACATTTGTACAAATATAACAAGGGGGATTAATGGGTGGCTGAAATGTCAAAGGTGGAGAGAGAGAGAGAGAGAGAGAGAGAGAGAGAGAGAGAAAGTGCCTTTTTTTTTTTTTAAACCTGTGTCCTGGGAAAGTGTTTAGACTAGAGACACTGATGAGAATTTGGGCTGTTACTCTTTCAACAAACAGAAGAAACTCATCTCAGCTGTGCCACACACTTACTGCCACACACATGGATATGGAAGTCAGGTGGTCTGTACTTAAACACAGCTCTGTGTGGGTTGAGAATGGCCTCTGTTCTGTTTTAGTGACCTTTCAGCTGGAGGTTTCTAATCTTAGACATAATGTCTGGCACTCTTTGTTCTCACTGAGTACTTTGTTCTCTGGAAATGATGGTCAGATGAAATCAGGCAAAAGTCGTGGGGTCATATAATGCCTATGACCCTAAAGATGGTTTGGTCTTTACAGGTGATGGTTCCTAAATATAACATGGGTCCTGCCACACACAGTGCTACGGCCACAATAGAAGCATTTAACTAGAGCACATTGAGAATGACTAAGCTTGTCAGTTTGTTGAAAGTGTGTGCTTATTTGCTTTTTAGCAGGAGTTAGATTATGAAATTGATGCTACTCTAATGGCTGCATGTTAAATATGGAGCTTGAACCAGGAGGTGATTGGCCTTGAGCATTGGGGAAACAGCTGGCCTGGCCTAACAACAACCCTAAAGCTCTACAAATAAAATGGTATATCCTGTTTGTTCACCAGCCCACTCCACAATGTTGTGTCTAATATATATACATATACAGTGTATATAGCTTTGTGGAGTGGGCTGTAAGAATCATACTTGGATAAGACCAGAGAGTTTTGACTTTAGGAGAAAGGAAACGGCTTTGCTTTGGTTGAGGAGTACAGATACAGGCTGTCAACATGGACAACAGTCTGAACTGGAAAAACAACATCTACAAGAAGGGGATGAGCAGACACCATCTGGGGAAGCTGAGATCCTTCAGCGTGTGCAGCAGACTGTTGGAGATGTTCTACTAGTCTGTTGTTGCCAAAAGTGGAACACAATCTCCATGTGCTTTTCTCTTACAACACTTTCCTGTTTCATGGCCTCTTGCACATTCCACTGTTTTGCCTGATGAGGCAGTTTCTGAAACACTAGAATCAGTCAACGCTCTTTTTTGATTTCAAAGTGACTCTTATCATCCAGTGACAACAGAACAAATAACCTCCTTAAATTTTCAGTGTTCTCAAATTTACTCACCTTGTGGTTCCCTGAGCCCGACCGCATCCTAACCTTTTTCAATATTTGAATTTGTAATACAAATCCATGTTGTGAAGTGTTTGAATTGAAAGTCTTGTGGCTCACACATAGTAGGCAATGAATGTAAATACATATTCTGTAGCTTTCTGAGGCCACCGCTTCCCTGCAGGAATGTCGGCTTCCCCTTATTAGCTTGGCACACGACTGCATACCTCGGCTAATTAGCTTCCTGTAAAAGCCTTGAATAAAAACATTGCCTTTAATCACACGCTGCTGCTTTGTCTCATTCACTGCCAAGGTAAATGTTACTTCAAGCTGAGAAAAAAACAGACATTTTACTTTGTGGGTTTCTGCTTCCCAGACAGGTGTTTTAAGCCGGGATGTGCAGCGATCCAGGTCAAAACTTCACCTTAACATTCCTCAACATCAAATAAACGTTGACTGTTTTTATATCATTAGACTTTTTCAAAGCTTTCATTTAAGTTCATGTTTTTTTTTCGTTCCCACTGAGATGTCAACTTCATCTTGAAAGTATGTATTTACTGTCTGTTTTACTGGTGGGTTACTGGCTGTTGGCAGGAGAACTGTACTCTCATGAAGTTTCACATGAAGCTTAGTGACTGCTTTTACAGTTTGTTGGTTTACTGTCAGAAACAGAGTGTTCTTGCTACAGAACTTGTTGGCTAGTTTCTGATCATTTAGCAGCTGCCAGTAACACAAATCTCAATTTCCATAACCTCAATCAAACATACAAATTATTTACAAGCTGTTTACCATGGTTTAGCTGCTTATTTACCTCATATATGAACATACCTCCAACCTCCAACAGTACCTTATTTATTTAGAATTATGAATTGCATGCAATAGGATAAGTAGGATTATTCCTTGCAGTCATAATGAAAACATTTGAGGTTCAAAGTTCATTCTTGATGTCGAAAACAATTTCACTTCAAGATCCAGTTAGTGATCTGTTTTCAATCAATCAATCAATCAATCAATCAATCAATCAATCAATCAATCAATCAATCAATCAATCAATCAATCAATCCATCAATCAATCCATCAATCAATCAATCAATCAATCAATTTCATGTGTAGTATGTATCTTAAAGGAGAACACCACCTAAATTAAGAACTAGAAAATGCATAGAATACTATATCAAAAATTGTGGTCGTAGTATAGTATATGAAAAAAGTAATAATATAGTATGTAGAAAAAAAGTAATAAAAAGTTATAGTATGTTGAAAGAAGTAAAAAAGTCATAGTATAGTATGTCAAAAATTGTCGAAAAAAGTCATGAAAAAGTCATGGTATAGTTGTCTAAAAATGTGATAAAAAGTCATAGTATAGTGTGTTTTGTTGAAAAAACTCAGTATAGCATGTCAAAAATCAAAGTATAGTATGTTGCAAAAACTGTTAAAAAAGTCATAGTACAGCATGTCTAAAAGAGTCATAGTATAGTATGTCAAAAGTCTTAGTATAACCATTTAAACCATAGTATAGTATGTTGCGAAAAGTGATAAAAAAAGTCATAATATAGTATGTTGCTGCTAACCAATGAGCCACTGGGCCACAAAAGACATTATGCTGAAAACATTCATAGCATAGTATGTTGAAAAAGTGATGAAAAAGTCATAGTGTAGCAATGTCTGAAAAAGTGATAAAAAAGTTATAGTATAGTATGAATAAATAAAGTGATAAAAAAGTCATAGTATAGCATGTCAAAAAAGGCCTTAGGGTCGTATGTTGAGGAAAGGCCTATCTGGACAGGGAATTGAACACAGGTCAGAGTCTGCAGTGACTACTTATTTGCTGGCTATTAGAGGAATACTAACCCCCAAGCCACTATGCAACAAAAGAAATTATTTTTAAAACCTTCATAGCATGTAGAAAAAAGTCATAGTTTGGCATGTCAAAAAAGGCATAGTACATAGTATGTTGAAAAAAGTGATAAAAAAAAGTCATGGTATAATACATCAAAAAAAGTCATAGTATAGTATGTCAAAAATAGTCATAAAAAGTCATATTCATTTTGTAAAAAGGACAGACCGGACTGGGAATCGAACATCGGTCAGAGTCTGAAGTGATAACTTACTGGTTGGTTTTTTAGCAGTGGTAACCGTTAAGCCACTGTGCAACAAAACAAAAAAACCAAACTATGATGAAAACAATCATTGCATAGTATGTTGAAAAACGTGATAAAAAAATCTTGAAAGTCCCAGTATAATATATTGAAAATAAACATCAGACAGGACAGGAAATCCAACAAGAGTCAGTCTGCAGTGACTACTTACTGGTTGGCTGTTGACACAGTAGCAAAGTCAGAGACCAGAGAATTAAGCCCCAAACTTGTGATGTCATCAGGTATAAGTCTGAGCTGCTCCGTAGATATTATTTGAGAGATTTATTTTGTGGATCCACAGAATGCTTGTTTTCTTTTCATACCCAAATGAGATGCTGTTTGGTTTCTGTTCTATTGTAACAGAAACAGAAAATGAATAGAATATGTACCCATAAACTCAAAACCTGGGTGCTCTGTGTCATCTAAAACATCTTTCAATTTATTGCCTATTGATTGTTCAGGCTTTATACTTATAAACACTACATATTTGAGCTTAGTTTTTGGATTTGTGAAAGAGTTGTTTGGGCTAACTAACATTTTTGGACTGTCTTAAACCATAGGAATAAAATGTCAGAATTTTGAAAATTTGCGTAGTTCCAGTTGACATGGCAAACGCTGTTTGGTCTCCTGAAGGAAATATTAGGCTCTTTAAATGTTCCACTGTGTTCACCAGCTAGCTGCTAACTGTTTCATTCTGCTGATTGGTGCTGCAGATATCATACAGTGAGTTTATTGGGTTATTTTGAGGAAACCAGCTGCTTGCTGTGGCTGAAAGAAACACAGATGAGAGTTGTGAGAGTGAACCAAAACAGTAAAGTGGCCAGAATACTAAAACAATAAGCTAAAAGACATCATATACACTGTCAATTGGTCCATTGTTAATGTAAAACTTGTGATTATAGCATCTTGTGTAGCAAGTTCTATATTTGTATAGCATGACAACTGAGGAAAAGTCCTTTTGCCAATGATGATTATTTCCCATGATTGAATGATCCAAAACAGCTACTATGCCTTGAGGTAAGATTGTGCTGATGACACTAATAAAAGTGACCTGTTGAATTTGATGGACAAAAACAGAAACAGAACACTTTAATCTGCCTATAGATACTTTGTCCTTTTTAATTAATAACATTGTCACAGCTCACACAGGCACGCTATAAATGGATGATCAATAAAAAAAGGGTTAGTGTGTCTGTGCAATGCCTACAGTCCTTATGTAATCAGAAATCAAAGTAGCACTGCATGACTATAGCAAACTGTATGACTAATGGCATACATTCATGAACTTTAAAGTAATTTGTATGCAATTTAAACATAAAACCAGCCCACATATTCAGCTTCTCATACTGGTGTTAACATCAATGCAGAGAAAAAAAACTTAGATCAGACAGAACATTGTTCAAGCCACACACACTTTTATTAGGGAAGTGTGTGAAGAGCACCTCTCATCACTACTGGAGTTTTGGCATTACTGATATAAACCCAGTTGAAGCTTTTTTTGGCAAAACCAGTGTCTGTGTGGTGTCTTGACTGAAAAAACATTCAAAGTCAATAGCAGATCTGTCCTCTGATTGAGTTGTTAGTGCTGAACGCAGTGAAAGGGAACACCGTTCTCAGATGACTAATGAAAATGAACAAAAGGTGAACGATTAGCACAAGGACTGTTTCTTTGTAAACGGCTGTGAAAATGTTACTCTCCGACGTCCTTCCCTTTTGCTCGGCTGTCAGTGTAAACACAAATGTGTTCTTAACTTAATAAGGCATTGAAAAAACTGAATTGTCAGCTGTTGCTTCATACGATGTTGATGGAATAATGAACTGCTCCTTTGTAACTGGTGGTTTTGATCATAAGGAGAGCAAACTGTTCCCCATAACGTCTTGACAGAACTTTGCTGTGTCTTATAGAAACAGCCTGGCCAGGGCTCCCACCTGATCTAATTGTTTCCAGATATGAAGTTTCTGCACAGTGGCTAACTGGACCCCTCCCTGTCTGTGTGTGTGTCTGGAACCAAAGGCCTTTCCCCATCTGTCTGCTACAGTTGCAAGGTCAGACTGCAGCCTACACCCTCGCTCCATGTCTGTCTGTTTGGTGGCAATCTGACCCCTCTGTGCTCCTCTGTGTGTCTGTTAGCTGGAAGGTTATAGCTGTCCTGTTGTTACTCACTCCTTTGTCTCTCTTTTGCTAAAAGTAGCTCTCACAGTATCATGTTTTCTTGAGTAGAACCACTCCTACTTTTTCTGAAGGTAATGATAACCAAGACAGACAGAGCAATGCTATCCAACTGTACCCTTATGCTTTCCAAATGTTCTTCACCTTGCAGCACACTGACCAGAAATGTGTTTTGCTCCCATCATCCTCTTCACAACAACAAGGAATATTCCCCAGCTGGAACAGTGGAAGGTGGATTCCTCAGCAAAGTGAGAAGGAAGTGATGACGCAGGAAGGAGTCTTGCTCAGCTAGCTGTCAAACCGGCAGCAGACGACCCAAGTTTCACACGTTTCTCCTACCTCAGCACAGACAGCAAGAAATATGTTTCCCACTCTCAGCAAGAGTGAATCAGAGCATACATGCAAAAGGTTTGAAATAGTTTAGTGGCAAAATAATGGTGAGTAAACCATGCTGAGGTTTACTACAATGTGGACAACAGCCAATCTAAGGAAGCTTCATTTTTTCCTTGAAATTATTTCTACGACTTTACCTAAAATAGCAATATTTCATAATTTACATCAGCTTAAAGGAATACTTCGGAAAACATTTCGGAACTAATGTCTATTAGCTTTCTTACTGAGAGTGAGAAGATAGATAGGCCTATTCAAAATATGAAGCTACAACCAGTAGACGTTAGCTTAGCTTAGCAAGACAAAACTGCAGTTTGTCGGCTTTACACTTTTACTCTCATTATATTGTACAGAATAAATAGATAATCTATAACGTGTTAGCTTTAGAAGTGCTGATTTTAATACTTTTAGACAGAGCCAGGCTGTAGCTGAGCCTGGATGTTTCCCCCAATTTCCAATATTTATGCCAAACTAAGCTAAGACAAGCTAAGGTAGCCATCAGTCAAAAATGACCGTGGCATCAATATTCTCATTTAACTCTTGGCAAGAAAGCAACTAAGTGCATTTCCTGAAACGGTATGTCCTTCCAAATTTCTTCACATAGGTTCTTAAGCAGTTTTCAAATAAAATGTGGAAAATACATATATGTTCATATATAAACTGTGTTCAACTTAATCTCAGATTACTCTACAGTACATCTCTGGTTGATGAAATGGCAACATTGTCTTAATCAAGAGCCAAAACACAGCCACATACTGTAAGGATTATTAGTTTGTCACATTTACAAATTTGAATTCAGAGAAAAGTAGCAACATCACCACATGTGTTACCCTAGCTGTATCCCATGCATCATCAACTGTGACTTCACTGCTATTTTTCCAGCTGTATCCAGTCTTGCTCGGTGTATAAATCCATCAGCAGCAGAGGAGGAGAAGGCGATGACGCAGGAAGGAACCATCACATTGCTATCTGTCAAATCAGTGGCAGCAAACTATATATTTTTTCACAACTCATGTAATGTATTTGGATGTGATCAAATAATGACCAGTTCTTACCAGTATTTACAGGGTTTTAGAATATTTTCATTTCTCAATTAAAATCTAGCTTTAAAGTCTTCAATTTTTGTTCCTGTTGCTGAGATCACATTTTACAGACTCCTCCAGGATCAAAAATGGAGGCCCACTAGCTAAAACCGAGCCTCCTTTGCTATAGAACAGCATATATGACCAGGCCCCTTGTGAGGTCTCAGTTACAGTAAAATGATTGAAGGGTGCGACAGTTACGTAACTACGAGGTGTCGTGTGATGCTGTGTGAATATAAAGCCTTGTTCGACTGAGGAGAGCCTTTAACGTGGCACGTCTGACAGGTAGGTGTTCTGTCACAGCGTGTCAATACGCAGCCTGTCTCGGGGGCCCAGTTTGCACTCTCTCTGGTCCTAACAGAGTTTTCCTTTTACCCTTTCTACGCTCATTTAACTAAAATATCCCTGAAGTTTAAAAATTGTTTTATCACCCAATCTGATTTCAGTTTGACTTTGCCTCCTCCGTCCATCTGGCTACTCTTTTTTTCTCGCTTTGTGTTTGATAGCCAAAGATCTTTTAGTTCTTTGTTTAATATCACACGTACTACAAAGTGTTCTTTATTTTGTTACCAGGTATTTTTTGGGTGTACTTGCAAAAATTAAACCTTAATTTGCACTTTGACTTTCACTAAGCAAGTACAAACTGATGGTTGCACCTTTCTTACTGTTCCTGTGACTGCAAACTTTTTGTGGTTAAGTGTATTCAACTTTACCTCCGCTTCTCACGGTAACTGCTCCCAGGTATGTTATTCTCCTGCCTTTTGGACATGTGGTTTAGCGTGCCTGGCAGGATGACAGGCAGCTCTCCTGGCTCGGTGTGTTTATGCAGGTGCAGGACATTCAGGACACACCGCCCTGCAGAGTATTTTGGAGGGGCTCTTCAGAGCAGCCTATCCTGCAATATTAGAAGGGGCCGCCTATATGTGGCATTTTAGTGGGACAGCCCAGAAAAGGCATTTCCTCAGGTTACTGGAAATGGGGCAGTAAAGAGTTTGAAACCAAGTCAAACACATCAGAGTCAGAAATGTTTTAAGGACAGGCAAAAGATGAATGTTCAGAAAAACATCATGAACAACAAGAGTGCTCAGTATGATCATCCATCACATTTTTACTATACTATTAAAGTACAGGCTGTTGTCATGAATCATTCTTAGGCATAGCTACGAAAAGTAATGCACTGGAATTAGTGTGTATTCTAAACTGAACAGCAATGGCTGTTTAGAATACCAGGGCCAGTAGCTGGCGCACAGTCACCTTTTGTTGGCTAAACTTAACTGCAACGGCCGCTGAAACAATGAGCCTCACGTTGCCCTGTAGCCAGCTCACAGTAACGTCTTATCGGCTAAATTTTACGTAAGGGCTGCTCAACTTAACTGTCAAGGGACCAGTTGTCATGTGACTGCCTGGCACGCATCTTAATTTCATAGGATATTATACACATTGTTGTGCATGCGTTTTTATAAGATATCATGCAATCCCATTCATGATAATGTGTTGTAAAGCAACGTTGTGTAACTATTTATTGAAAAACTGCTTCAAAATTGTTTAAATGCTGCTCTGAATTGCAGGGCATGCAATTCTTAACAACATCAAGGAAAGACATAATACAGTACACGTCAACGCTAACAGGCTTTATTGGGACATAAAGTTGCCTATTTTCTGCATAACAACCAAAGTTGATATTATGTCTGTTGATGATATGTCCGCTGCTAAACAATCCCAAATAGTAACAGATTGTGGGAAGGTACAAACTCTGCTTTTTCACATGTCCAGGATAAATTTTTGTGTAATCTCACGTTCTTATAAAGCATATATCTTGTCATCTACTGTAATATGAATACATTTGTGATATGTAAACTTACTCCTTGGATCTCTTTTTGATTAGCCAACTTCGGGGGTTCTTCTGTGTGGAGTTATCTGCATATCTGTGCATGTTTTCCCCCACAGTCCAATGACATGCAGGTCAACCCCGCCCATACAGTAGGTGTCAATGTGAGTGTAACTGGTTGCCTGTATATATTATGTATCGACCTTGTCACAGACTGGTAACCGGTCCAGGGTGGACACCGCCTCTTGCCCAGTGTGACCTAGGATAGGTTCCTGCTCCCTACAATCCTGCAAAGCATTAGCGTAAAAAGATGGTGGATGGATGCATGGAAAACTAGGTTTTATATTTCCAGATATACTGCATTGTTTTTCTCATTAAAATTTAACTGACCACTCAGTTTGTTGAAATTACTGTAATTCTTCACCATAATTTAGTCCTTTTGACATCAAAATTCCTATGAAACACAAATTAAATTCCTTTAGTAGTTTATACTCAGATAAGCAAATACATTTTAAGAACTTTTGAAAAAACTGTGTCTCCACTATTGGAGCAAGTTATGATGTGCCTGACATTTTTCTTACAAAACAAATGAGATGCAGGTCACCCTCAACAGATACAACCAGGCTGTTCAGGGTAAAGACAGGACATTGAGTTAGCCAGGGTTACAGTTCATATGGCAAAAGAACAGTGGTCATCTGTAATGGTAATAATAGGTTGATTGTATGCCATGGTTTCATTGTCAGGAAGGACAGGAAAGAAGAATAGCCTTGCTCTGCTTGGCTCACTCTGTTCTGCAAAAAGTTTCCGGGATAATGAATTCCTCTGGCTTGGTCAGCCAACAGTAGAAATTAGGAAAAAGGGGGAGGAGGACTAACAATATGAGAGGGAAGGTGTTTGCCCAGTCAGCACCTAGGGCGTTAACGAGCCCTCTGTATTATGGATAATTGCAGATTACTGGTTAGATAAGTGGATTGACTAAAAATAAATGCTGGGAGAGCAAAACAACAGATTCAAGTTTTGTCTTGTCCCCGAATGTGGAGGAAACTCAACATGTACGAGTCTTCATGAAGACAAATACATTAAAATCCAGGGACAAATTCTGCTCAAGTAATCCTGCATTGGTTGAATTGAATGTGAATTAAAAACCAGGCCTGTTGGCTACAGAAAGCTGAGTTTTGGTCTAATAAGCATCTATCTGTAACTCTTTACATAAACAACCTACACAGGAGCTGGCTGGATTTGCACAGGCTCAAACTTTATCATTTTTAACTTTCCAGTATGTTCCACTTTAAAGCATGTGAACTTTGGCACCAGCTTAAAATGAGCACATGCTCAATGAGCCATACTGTTGCTGCATGGGTACAAACACAGATGCACACTTAGCACACACCTTAAAACATGGTAAACACACACAAACACACACACACGCACACATACACACACGGCAAACTGCGCTTCCACATCAGAGTGTACTAGGTTGAGAAATTTGAAAGAAAACAAACAGGATTCCAGAGCGGTGCGGTGTGGCGTGAGGCTGCTGGACTGAAATACAAAGAGAGGTCTGTTCGCAGCGTACAGGAGCATTCCAGCTAACAGAACAGTCTCTGGGGCACTGTTGACCTAAGCTACTTTAGAATGTTTGTGCAATAGCTTTTGACCACTTGATTAAAAATATCGTTTGATGCTGGAGCGGCCGTGTCCTAGCAAGGGGCAGTTCAGACTGGTCTGAGCAGAGCAACATGTTGCCGCATGAAGGGAGGGCTCTTATTAAGATGTGAGCACTGAGCCGTTTGCCTGGAACAGCAAGTCACAGTTGAACCATTGAGGATGACCATCCATGCTGTCTGGGACTTGATTTGGTAATTATATAATGTCAATTCAGTTGAAAAGCATGTGTCATTTTAGTGCCAAGGATTTGAGCATAATGGAGTGAAATCACATAGGCCTACAGTAGATGAGCTGTTACATGGTTAATTTGTTCATACCCATAGCAGTCCACCACGTTACCAAACAGAAAGATTCTAACAACTATTAGATTATTTTTCCCAGACAATGAACCCAAATGGTTTTGGTGACCCCTTGACTGTTCCTCTCGCGCCAACATGAGATACACAATTGAAACGTCTCAATGTTTCAATGTTGAAATTTAGTACAGACAATCATGACCCCTCAGGATAAATTTTAATTACTTTCTTAAATCCTTTCACCAAATGTTGGATTATTTCTCCTCTAAATGTCTTTTGTTACACAAAAGGTCTGGTTCCAGTATGTGCAAGGCTTAAGTTTAGACAAGTGGGCTGCTGAGAAGATTGAGCTGTAGGATCCATGATTTGCCAAGAAAAATGTAGATCAGAAAAGTGAATGCTGCCTGTTCTTCTCTCTTTCAGCTAACACCATAGAAATGTCCTTGAGCACATTTCTTAATGTTCAAATTACTCTGGTGGAGCTGCCCAGTGGACCTACACTAGAAGACTGTGGTTGCACTGGTAGGAATGTGTGTAACTTTGCACGTGTGAAGCAGGGTGTTGATGAAAGAGAGCATGTGTGCTTGGCAAATATTCCCAGGATAAATTAAGGCAAAAAGCAAAAGTCTATACTAAGATCAAAAAGAAAACTGATGTGGTGGCAGATTTGTGCTTTGAAGGTTGGATTGAACCGGTCACATAACAGAAACATGGGGATGAAGTTAGCTGAAGTCTTAGCTGTGCCTGTTGAACTTGTTGTGCATCTTTGGTTGAAAGGATGTAACCCACAGAGAAATTCTAAAGATAAAGCATAAAATGTTCCCAAAAATGCATCAATGTCCTTGTCTCATTTCACTGCAACACTTCTCATTAGTCAAGTTTGTCATCTATTTTATCAAATCTCATTACATTTCATCTCGTCTCATCTCAAGAGTAAAGCTCATTAAATTTCCTCTCATCTAACCTCATGTTGTTTTATCTGATGTGATTATAATCTCCCATTGCCTCTTCAGTAAAGTTCATGTTAATTCACTTTTTAATACAAAGTAGGAAAAGAGTGCAGTGCCTGTTGAAAACATGCCTGTTTAGAACGGTCCAATCAGTTGGCCTTGGGAATTGCTGCTCAGAATTGTTCATCCAAACAACTTCACAGTCGGCACTGCGCTTCCATGGGTCCTGAGTAATACACCTGCCATGATGACATAGCTGCGTCCCCTAGAAAAGGTCAGCGCGATGGAGAGTGAGCTGTACCCAGCACGCTGTTTGACGATGTAACAGTTAATAGGTGTCCCCTCTCAGTACACCCCACAGTTTGTACATAATGCTCTACTATTAAATATGTCCCGTAGATCTCAAGAGCTCAAACTCGACGCTGCTCTTCCTTGGGTCCCCAGCAACACACGTGCCAAGTGTGAAGACCTTCAGAGAAATGGTTGTCAGGAACATCTAAGGACAGACATATAGAAGGACAGACAAACCGAGATGACTTAGATTTTAGTTAGCTGTCTCATTTGATCTCAGTGTCATCTCACAAAGTCGTCATCATGAAACGTTCATCTCATCTCGTCCATAAAGTTAACCCTCGTGTTGTCCTACCGTCAAGATTGAAAATCAACACTTTTGTTGATGCTTTTTATCAACGTTTGTAACTTTTTCTTACGGTTTTTTCAACACTTTTGAATTTTTTTTTCAATGTTTGTCACTTTTTTGACGTTTAACACTGTGTAACACTTAATAGTTCATAAGTTATTAACTTTAGTTTACAGTTATGTTTGGAATTGATGGTTAATAAACCTCATTTAAAGAAATTATACCTTAAGTTTGAGTTAGAAAAGCAGAAATAGAGTAAATTAAAGGAATGTATGTTGATGGATAATCACAGACTGGAAAATGTCAACTTTTACTCAATACTAATTCAGAACCACTTCAATTTTTTTTCTCCAAATGCTATAAATTGAATAAGACACCCTAAAATTAATGAAAGTAGAAATTTGTACTAACAAAAGTCATGTTATTTTGGGTAATTGGGTAGTTAAAAAGAACATTGATATAGGAAAACGATTCAATTTGACCCGAAGACAACATGAGGGTTAATTTCACTCATCTCATATCTTGTCATGTCGCCTTTTTTATTTATTATTACTTATCTCATGTCATTAACAAACCATCTTGTCTCATTTCTTATCAGCACGGCTAAATCTATGCTAGAAAACTTTACCACTTCTCATCCTTTTTCATCATATATATCAGCTCATCTTGTCTCACAAGTCCAATCTAATCTGTATACCTCATCTTATCTTGTCTGGTCTAATTTATTAGCCATACTAAAGTCAGCTACATCTCCACAGTGGAGGAGAAATGCCAGACAGTGAAATGGAAACAAGCAGTCTGAGAATCCCCCCAGTGTGAAAACATGACGAACATATCACAACACTGCGAGTAAACCGAGGGCCTCCCTCCTTCCCTCTTTTCCTCTCGTGAGCTGTCTATCTATCTCTCTGCCCTCCTCTTCCTCTATCACACTCTTATCCGTCCCCTGTCTATCTCACATACTTGTGGCTATTCATACATCAGGTGTGTTTGTGACAGCAAGCTGTGTTTGCCGAGCAGCTTTTGCCCGATTTCCACCACCGCCCCACCCATCAACCCCTCTTAACCTTTGACCTCGGCAGCCCCACCTGCCTACTCAAACATGCTCATGCACACACTCTTCACAGCTCTTGTTCTGTTAGCTTTGTCCACCTCTGACGTCAAACGCCTTTCAATGAAGCTGATTAACAGGTATAATTCATTCAGGGCTCAGGGCGAGGATTTGTAAATAATGGGGGTGCATTTCTGCTTGTGTGGTGTTGTCTGGTAAATCGGCCTCATTGAGATAGATAATTGATGTAATCCATCTTAACAACTGTTTTAAATCTAATTTTTTTATCTTAGTTTGTGCAAACAAAGAAAACGTGTCTTTAAAATCTGTGAAATGTGTTCTACTTTTGAGGAATTAATCATTTAGCAAAGTCTGCAATGCTAACACTGTTACCAGTCTATTATGTCATTGTCACCAGAGTGATATTTGAATTGATATTTTGACAAATTGACAAATACATAAGAATTGAAACCAAGATTTGAGGTGCTTTAAAATCAAAGCTTTGCAATTCATTTTTTAAAAGTATTTATGTATCATTAGGTAAAATGTTCAAACAAAAACAACAAAAAGGCAGTTCAATATATAAAAATAAAAATAATAACAGTTCATTTACAGATTACGTTCTAATCTAACAAATCTATTATCTGATAGAATCTGCAAATATGTTTGATGGATGTCTTTTTCTTTCTAAAACATGTCTCTTGTATTGTTCTTCCAACACTATTGAAGTGTTAAAATAATAAATTATTCCAAGGGACATACAGTGTATAAGGTATATCTTCTATCTTTGCCCAAAAAGAAAAATGAGAACCTCTGTGTTAGGTTGCATAGCTATAATCATGGAAAAACAATTCAAATGATGTAGATTTGGTTCCCTAAAATTATGCAGTTTGGATGGGAAGCAGTCTAGCTTACTCTGCTGGCATGTTTTTCCTGCTTTAGCCAGATCCTCCAAGTGTAACTGTGGTTCAACAGGAACTTCTAACCCATAGCCAAATTCTTCCAGTCCCCTGACAAACGACCACAATTTATTACCCACCATTATAGAAACCACAAATTAAATACCTACCAGTGGACTAACCCAGGCTCTAATTTGTATGGTTCCTCCATGGTGAAGCCCCAGAGTCAAATCCTTGCCGTTATATAACAATAATAAGAGCTGAAGCTTGGCGAGGCCTTGCTAATAGTGTCTGTATGTGTGTCTCTGCTTTTGTGTACTGTATGTGTGTGTGGTCTGACCAGTGCCCACATCCTTTCAGAGCAACAACATGGCCACCTAGGAGACACACATCCATTCCTCAATTACCTCCCTGCCTTCCTCCATCCTTCATTCTTCATTCCCACCAACGACAAGGAAGCTGAAGGTTATGACGTCTGTTGCGTTACTCAAGGTCACCATAGCTTGTCTTCCTGCATTTTTTCCTCTTGGTTTTGTGTGCCTACACAAACAGTCCCCTACACATACAGGAGATGATTTGAGGTAAGCTAACTAGAATGGTATTTAACTTGTTCACACAGGATGTAACAAAAGATATTTGAGGTGGAGGCTAATGAAGGCCTCTCTTACTTTCTCCATTGTTACAAATGAATAAATCAATTTGTGTTGTAATCGGAGACGTCTGCGGGATGAGAAACTAGGAGTTCAGGAAAGTGTTAACAAATCATCCTCCAATATCAGCTTCCACATACAACCCGCAAAGTTTATAAGGTCAGCATTTAAACCACAGGGCACAAGTAGCTATAGGAACTATTTGGAGACAGTAAACACACTATGGGGCAACTGAGATTGGAGCAAGGCTTTTTTTTTTACGCAAACTGAGAGTTTTTCACTCTGGTACCCAACCAGACTCATGATGATATAGTGATATTCCTGTAATGCAGAGATGTGGAACACATAGGCCTGTGGAACATTTACGGTAATAGCTCAACAAATTGCAGGCTAGGAGAGAGGAACAAGAGGCCAGAGCTAGAATCACTACAGATATATGACAACAGCCTCGACTGACTCTACCTAGACAATTACATTTCAAACTGCGGCTCTGGGTAGTGGAAAGTCAAAAGCAGCAAGACATTCATTGTAGTCTTTAAGATGTTTGAAGATGACTTAAACCTGTCTCAAAACATTATTTCTGGCCACTTGGGGGCAATACACTAAGCTGTAAACACAAAGTTGACATATCATTATGAAGTTCTCTTCCTCCCATGACCGCCCACCCTGAGCCATGGCCACAGAGTAGGGTCTAGACCTGCTCTTTTATGAAAAGTGCTGTGAGATAACTGTTGTCGTGATTTGGCGCTGTATAAATAACATTGAATTGAATTGAAATTGAATTGAAGTTGACATTGTAATAGCCAGTTGCCTGTTTTACACATCCAGCAGAGAGCTGCTGCAGTCAGGTGACAAATCTCTAAAGGTTCATTACTACAAATGACCCCTATCACATTACGCATAGTCATTTCATCCATTGTTTATGTATAAAATATTAATTAGTGCAGCTTTACAAGAGTGCAGTTGAAAAGACACTTGATGAGGATGCTGCATGCTGACACTGACATTCCGTCACATGGTTTCTGGTTATTAGTCCGGACATTTACCTGTAGCTCCCACCAGCAGCTGCCAGCATACTAAGGTACCCACTGTAGGTTTAAATACGAGAGGCTGTCCAACTTCAAAGATGCAGTATCTGCGCTTACTTGATATTAGTTATTTATTTGTTTTTCAGTGCAGAGGGAATACAAAGTTCTGCACAGTTGTACTGAGGGTTTCTTGGGTGTGCAAGCTAGGAATTTTAACTTTAAAATGGCAGGTGAGTGCAGCAGTTTCTTTTTGGCGTGGGGCATCTTTTCACATACCTAAGAACTACTTCCTCTTCAGAAAAACATCAATATTTACCAGAGTACACAGAAGTCTCTGAAGCAAAAAAAAAAAGTTTTTCTTTTTTAGTGCCAGTTGTCATCCTACCAGTGCCAGCTCTACCACATCCTTATTTATGACTTTTTTTTCTCAAAATATTCAATTCAGAGTGAGTACACACAATCTGGACTCCAAAGTAAAGTTTACATTCCTGGGCTGCTGGGAGGAATGCTGCCCTCTGGGCAAGTCATGGATCATGGATGGAGACTGGGATGATCAGTAATAGTTATATATAAAACTATATATATAATATATAGTTTTATAGATACAAACAACACAGGCTCATTTACACAGACTTTAATGGTTTAACTTTGTGTGGCATTGGTCAGGTCTGACGACTTGAGGAGGAAAATCCCTAAATAGCTCATTTTGGTTATTATGACGCTTAAGTAATCATTTTGAGTCACTTTGTCTCATAGGAGCTATGACTCTGGAGTGACTGTTAAAAATGCAAAATGTATTAAATGAACAGCAATGCAATCTCAATTTGAATTGAGAAAAAGTTTTTTCTGTTGTATATGAAGCCTAATTTAATCTTGATACAGTTAGTTGAGTATTCGGCAAGCCAACAAATAAGGCTCAATTTAATCAACCCACAATCAAACATTTTTATTGTATATTGTGCTCTACAGCACTGAAATGATGTCAAGATTGTCCTGAAAGAGAGCTGACATCCTGTGGGCTTTAGCTAGCCCTAAAAATAGGGAGGACATCTGGGTACAACACTCAAGACGTGCTGTAATGGAGAGGAAAGCAGACAGGAGGAGAAATGAGAGTAGGGCAGGAGGAGGAGAGAAGAGGATTCAGAGCAAGATTATTGCTAACACAATTTCAGATGAAAAAATAATGTACTACTCTATAGCTATTACTGATCCATCTGATGATAATTATTTCAGAGCAGACAGGGATTCATTGTCTTACCCAAGAACACTTGCATGATGGCTGCCTGAGGGTTTGAAACTGAGCAGCCACTTTGAAGGATAGTCCAGACTTTGATCTAAGCTAATTAACATGGATTGGACCAGAAACATCTCACTTGGGAGAGATCAAAGCCCTGACTGGCTGTGATAAAAGTCTAAAGGAGTTCAGTACCGCTTGGTTTTATTCTATTACTCTATACTATGAGATGTATTATTCTAATAACACATTTACCCTTTGCATTTGTGTACAACTATAAACAGTGGGCAATGACAGTATACTGTGTGACTATTGTATAATTGTATCTATAATAATACCGATACACGGTAATAGATAGTGGTCCTACTCATGAGTGCTAGGGTAAACAGTCCAGCACTGCCACCTATTGGCAGCAAGTGCACATTTCAGAAAAAATAAGATGTGATTTGTGCATAACATAGCTTGGCTCTTACTGTGTACAAATATCTTCACATAAAACATTACTCACGTTTGTGAATCCTTATATAATCAACCTGCATCTGAAATAGCATTACAATTTACATTACACTATTTCATTATGTCAAAAATGTTCTCTTTACTTAAAGACTTCTGTCTCTTCCACTATGTGAGTTGTTTAGTTTGTATGATCCCTATTAGCCTCTGCTAATGTGGGTGCTAGTCTTCCTGGGGTGTAAAAATACACACAAACGACATGAAATAAAAAGGAAAAACAAAAGTAGTTAAAATAAGATTGAATTGGTACATACACCTGTGTCTTTGCCCGAGAGAGTTGCATATTTAGAAGAGACTTTCAGCTTACCAACGGAAAGGAAAACTTATTTCCTCATTTCTTTTCTCTAATGACGCACCTTAAAGACAGTGAGCTACTTGTCCAATTTATATGCATCACAGCAGAGTGAAACTCCTCCAGTGAGTGTAACTTCTGCCATTATGTGTGAATTTCTACATCAGCAGGTAAAAACACCCTCTGTGCCTGAGACACATAAAAGGAAGGAGAAAGATAAACAGGTAATTTCCACGAACAAGTTGAGAAATGATACACTGTTAGAATCACACCTTTATTGCTGTTTGCATTTTTCTTAACCCTCATGTTGTCCTGGGGTCAAATTGACCCGTTTTTATATATCAATGTTCTTTTTCACTACCCAATTGTAATTACCCAAAATAACATGGTTGATTCCACACAACGCTCTTTGGCAAGAATAAATCTCTACTTTCATTAATTTTGGGGTCTTATTCAATTTTATAGTATTTGAAAAAAAAAATTGAAGTGGTTTTGAAATAGTATTGAGTAAAAGTTGACATATTCCAGTCTGTGATTATCCATCAACATACACTCCTTTAATTCTAATCTAAATAATTCCTAATTTCTACTTTTCTAACTCAAACATTAGGTATAATTTCCTATAAATGAGGTTTATTGACCAGAAATTCCAAAAATAACTGTAAAACTAAAGTTAATAAGTTAGTGTTATGTAGTGTTGAAAACATAAAAAAGTGACAAACATTCAAATAAGCATCAAAAGTGTAGAAAAAAGGGACAAAAACGTAAGAAAAAGTTAAAAACATTGATAAAAAACGTCAACAAAAGTGTTGTTTTTCATCTTTGACGGGAAGACAACACAAGGGTTAAATGAGGCAATAAAATAAATCTAAAGGAAAATGTCATGTCGGTTGAAAAACAACCTAATAATTGTTTCTATCCACCTCAAACCAAACACCTCTATGCTTCCTCAGCAGTAACTTTGCACCAGGTCAAACTTTCCTCCTCCTCCTCAGCTGTGACATTTCTGTAGGAAAATCCTGCTCAGCTCTTTGCAGCCAACTGCTACTTTCTGTGTGTGTAATCATCCCAAAATACTCCCTGTCCTACTGACGCCCCAGCCCAACCTGTTCTCTGCCCAAGTTATGTATTTACAACATTGTGTCCAAATCCTCCACATCTCTGCCAAGGAAACTTTTGCCTTCTGCGTCACAGCAGTCTTGTTACTTCCACATCCCAATCCAACTCCAACACAGTCTGTTCTGACATATACAAGCTAACTCCTGTCTGTTCCTTGATCTCATCCTCTCAAGGCTGCTTTTTAGGGTAAACAAGGAGATGGCGTACAGTATAATGTGTTTTTTTTTTAAACTCTTTCAGACTTTGTTAATGTATGAGTAGCTACCACAGGTATTTTTTAATAATAAAAATGTGGCCTGTGACATGTTTATGCAATTGACACCTTGTCACGTTTGGCTAACCCCTAACAGTTAATGAAGCGTTGACTCAGCTGCACTTAGCTTTTGATAAGGTGTAATCCTACTCTTGAGAATGTAGACTGTTCTTTTATTTGCACTATGCTGAGTTAATGCTGTTCTCGAGAAACAGGAAGACACTCTTGCATCACAGGCAGATACCATGAATGACTTAAATGTACAATAGCTGCATTACTATCACTCTGACTTGACTTTCTGTATTGTGCAACAAGTTCAGCTACTACACCATTTGTCCTTTCCTATCTTTTCCTATAGTTGTTTAAATATTGGGGCCTAAAAACATTATTTTAACCTGTAGGGAAATTCAAATAGGCACACATTTCTTTTCCAGCATCACCCATGATATACTGTGCTGTACTGGTAGATACTGAGTTGTAATGAAGGAGTTAAGTTGAATTACTTGATCAAGGGTAGGGTGATAGTCAAGGTTGGTGAGGGTGGGAGGTTCATTACTTATTCATCTTACCTGTTGTCTTATCCAAATTCTTGACAAAGGTTAGGTAATGACATTCAATCTTTGTTTATTGGAGTTACTTGCACCTAAATAAATAAGCACCTAATGATATGTAAAGCTACCAACTATCAACTGACTGCCAGCCAGCAACCTGCCAGACTGTCTCTCATTTATTTAACGTTGAAGTACAACTAACTACTGACTAAACAGGCCGTTTCTCCATTGTTTGGTTGACAATTATGGTATTTGGTACTAGAGGAGCAGGGTAGCATAGTCTTAACCAAAGGAGCAACATGTGGGATTATTTAAATGAAAGCAAATATATAACATATTTCTACTGCACAATCCTCAACGGACTTCTTTAGCAACCTTTGTGTTGAAAAAACCCCAAATAACTTCATGTGGTGATTCACAATTTAATTTAAGAATAATAAAAAGGTACAGGTTCAGTAGTCAGGTAATTTATTCAGCACATGGTAGGCAGCCAATTCTCAATAATGAAAATATACATGTGATCCTAATTTTACATATGTCAAATAGTAGTGGCAAATAGTTAGTCGTTTTTGGTTTCAATTACTTTACTTTGGGTTGTGGTTTCTTCATATTTGGAAAAAAGACGGTTATTGTGTTGTCAATCACAGAGAAATAATAATAACTGACTGGCGGTACTTTCCTGTAAGTAAAGCACGCACACAGGTGTTTCCACTTAGACTGGCTGATTAGACCTCTCCTGCAGACCACGACCGATTGACGTACCTATGGTCCACCTTCAACGCGTAACAAGGTCTAATCAACCAGAAAATTGATAACACCTGTGTGGTTTGCGGCGTCTTTAAAAGAAGCATACCAAAGCACAGTTAAACAAACCATAAAACACAGTTCAAACTATTACCTTTTGCATTTAAAAAAATGAAAAAAATAAAATAAAATCTTCTTCAACCTACTTGGAACAGCTGGCTGACAGTGGAGAGTAACATAAGGTCCAAATCACAAGATTTAGTATGGATTTATCAAAAGATTACAACTACATGAATTTGAATAAAAATGTCCTATTCATTTTAATTAATTACAATTTTAAATAAAGGAGATAATGCATTGCGATAAGCTGAATGCAGTTTGGCTTCATTGTGTTATGGACCAAGGCTGACTTTAGTTTACTCTCAAATTTACAGAGTGCACTTGATGGTTTAATTGTCCATATCTGACCTGATAAAGGAAAGCAGCTGCAGTAATATAACTGATCTGAAGGTTAATTCCCCCTTACCTGCCTACAGCAACTTGCTGCTTCATTGCACCCAGAAGCATTGTCTGTAATGTATCTGAACATTCAGTAAAGGTGTAGCTAACATGGCTGCACCTGTCCCGTGTTACAGGACAATCACACCTAAATCAAATTAAGTTAAAGTTGATTATAACAATAAAGCAACCAGCGCTAGTTTTGTTTTCACAGTGAAGGAGTGTGTTGTTCTGTCAATGAGGACATCTTTAAAATATAATCAAGTCAAAAAAAGACAGACAGTCCCATTGACTCCCCCCTTGAGGGTAGGGGGTTAGAAAAGGAGGAGGATGAGGAAAGGAAGGCTGGTGCTCATTCCTTTGTCCAGGCTGATGACTGAACAGGAGAAGTAGAGGAGGGGAGGAAGAAGAAGCCCTTAGTTTTTCACTGCACCCCAGATGATAAGTCCAATAATAACAGCAACTACAGCCAACAATATCATCAGGATGCATATCTTCTTCCGGGAGCTCCGCTAGAGAGAGAGGGGGGGAGAAGCACAAAGTGGTTGCTTGTGTATTAAAAACTTATAAGATATAATCTGGAAATGAATGGAGAGATGGATTTTTTTTACTCAGAAAGTGACTCACAACAACAGCATGAATCAGATCACCTTGCAACTCAGCTTTTTCTTTTCTTTTGTCCTTTAAACCTCTTTATCTACATCTTTTTTTCTTTAACTACATCTTATTTACCAAAGCAAACTGAATAAGAACTTGGTTACACGAGGGAGTTCTTGTGCAGGAGGTGGAGGAGTCATATATGCACACAGACCCCTAGAACAATTGCTTTTGCTTAGATTTCAAAATGTTTCCACTAGTTACAAGCTAACATTTCTACATTTGGATGCCTCTCCTCTCACCCTCTCCTTGTTCCTTTCATTGTTATCTTCATTGCTTATGTGTCTCTCCTAAATTTTGTTTATCATCCTCTCTGTCCCATCGAGTTTTACCTGGTAGTCTGCAGCACGTGCCAGCTGCTGTGTGGCGCTCTGGACATTCACATCTGCATTCTCCACATTGGCTTCTATACTGTCTGCAGAACACACAGGAAACACACATTTTACATGCAGCAAGTGGGAGAAAGGGGAGCACATGTGGCAATAATTCACATGTCACTAAATAAGTAGACAGGTCAGTACAGAAGATCATTTTAGACAAGGCCATATTCTTCATTTATGTTATTTACTTAATACATAATATTGTCCCTGCTTTTTCATATTGCAATTCTACTTTGTTTTGGAGTGTACACACATATTTAACCCTCATGTTGTCCTATGTTCCTATATCAATGTTACCATACAAAGCTTTTTGGCAAGTACAAATCTCTACTCAAATCTTATTCAATTTTATAGCATTTGAAAAGTGGTTTTGAAATAGTATTGAATAAAAGTTGACATATTCCAGTCTGTGATCATCCATCAACATACATTCCTTTAATTTTAGTCTAAATAATTTCTAATTTCTGCTTTTCTAACTCAAACAGTAGGTATACTTTCCTGTAAATGAGATTTATTAACCAGAATAAGTTAGTGTTACGTAGTGTTGAACACTGAAAAAAGTGTCAAAAGTGTTGAAAAAAGGGATACATGTAAGAAAAAGTTAAAAACATTGATAAAAAGCATCAACAAAAGTGTTGATTTTCAAATTTTGACGGGAAGACAACACAAGGGTTAACAAAATGAATTCCATAAACCATTGAGCCTCCCGTCCTACATTAGTGCTATTCTCAATAAGTTTTCCTATAAATATTTTATGACATTGGATAAAGCTGCCGTGTGTGAGACTGCTGAACCAGCCCACATTCCTGTTGTCATTAAGTAACACTGTTTCAGTCGTACGGTGTTACATTATTAGAGGAACAGGCAAGAAGTCTATTAGCAGGTGACAAAAGCTCACCTATCATGTCTCCCTGCTCATGGACCATCATCCCCAGGTCCTTGAAGATGTCATTGATATCTGTGATGTCCGACTGAATCGAGCAACATAAAGAGAGGATGGTTCATGTGAATAGGGAAACACAGAGCTGATGACATACTGGACACATTAGTGGCCATGCTGGTATAGTCATTTGATTCTTATTTGTACCTCCAACTGCCTGATGGACGACTCTCTCTCCTGGATCAGCCTCAGGTCTTCTTCAGTGATGGCCTCAGTCTGAGCTTGCACCTGAGAATCACTGCACAAATGTAGATGATGGAATAATCATAATAATAATAATAATAATAATAATAATAATAATAATAATAATAATAATAATAATAATAATATCCAAAACTGTGATAATGATCATAAATAGTGGACCTACCCAAGGAAATTAGGCACATTTCCAAAGCTGTCATCAGGGTGTCCTCCCTGTTAAAGAAAATTAAGAGGTTTAAATAAGTGCTTATGTGCGTATGTACAAGGTGCTATAACACCCACAGTGTCCATCTGCATAATGCCTCATTAAATATAATTTGATTTAAAGTATGAAAAGAATAGTAGTCAAAAATGTATGCATGGCCACATAGAGCAAATAAAACCTGTACTTTAGCATTTAGCTCCCCTAGATGAGATATGTTCCTTAAATTGAAATTTTCCATTTAAAGCAGTAAAAAACTGTACAGATACAGAGTTGCCAAGCAAGAATGCTCTCCTAAGGGAATCGGTGTCCAAAACAGTCGCATTTATGTGGCACCATAATGTGAGAGCTACTGTACATGTTATAAAGCATTTCTCAATTCAAATAAATGTGGATACGCAACTTAAGCAGAGAAACCAACAATGATATAAAATGCAGGCTCAGCAGGACATTCCCTGAAATGGTTATTACTGTTACAGAATCCAAGTGTCACTGATCTTAGCGCCATAAGAGGGCAGTGTGTGACGGTAGAAACTCCAAAAGAATTTATTTATGATTCAGAGACATGACGAGGAAGACACCTAGGGACGTGTGCACAGTTCTCAGAGGTCTCAATAATTAGGAAAAAGATTACAAATACAGATATATAATTTTCTATATACTGTAAATTTTAAATATGTAACACGTAACAGTTACAATTAATATAAAAATATAGCACAGTGAAAGGTTTATCAATCCTACTCTATTTGTAGGTGGAGCTGTTATTTCTTGTCTGCCTTTTGTTCACATGGAAGCGTGTCTGATGAAAACCTTGAAGGTCGAAGCATTCCATTGTTCCATTTTTTAGGAATCTTACAATATTCAGTGTGAAGCCTGCATCTCCTTTTACTTGTATGCATCTGTACCCAAACGAGGTTGGATGGGAACACTATCCACCCCATTACTTTTCACTTAATATGTCTGTTTACACCTATCAAGCTGTTGATATAGATTATAGATGATATTAAAGTTCAGAACGGTAGCCAGGAAAAGACACTTTTGACTAGGGCAGGGTATCATAAAAATGTCATTACTGGCACGATAGGCTACCAATACCGTGACTTTGATACCAGTTCCTAAACAATACTTTTTTCAATACCCATTTCATGAAACAAAAATCAATTACAACATTATAGTAATCTTTTTTTATTTATTTTGAGTTGGAGTTTTTCCTGCCTGCCTCTGTGGTGTTTAACATTAGACAGCCAATCACCAGCATTATTAGATCTTGGTAGAAGCATTCTGCATGCTTATTGGCTCATTGACGGTAATGAGATTTACTCCTTAGTTATTGAAATTGGGTGTTGAATGACGAGGCATTTTTCAATACCCTGCCCTACTTTTGAGTAAAAAATGTGGATGATGATTATTCACTGGCATATGGATTATTGGTCACTCACTAATATATTATTTAATCACTTTTATACTGGTCTACACTCTGACCTTATGAGCTTGCAGGCACAGCAGGTTACTCACCGAAACCCTGGAACTGGCTCGGACTCTGGCCACAAACTCTCTCTCTTGGTTGGCCGCCTGCCGCTGGGTCTTTTGGAAGCTGTTCAGGGCTGCGGAGAAGTCATTCACCAGACGCTCTTTTTGTATCTTCCTCTGCCGCTAAATACATGATATAGAAATGTTAACTGAAAGGCTACAAAACATAAAAGCTTGGGAAACATAACAGTGTGGAAAACCGGTATTAACAGTAGGGGAATTGTGACTTTGAACAATAGTTAAGGGAGAAGTTAAGTGTTCAGTACCTGATCTGGGCCAACAGGAAGTGCACTGAATGCCTTGATCAGTCTGTCAGTCTCCTTTGCTAGCTGGTTGCCTTGCTGTTGTTTCTGTTGCCTGGTGACCAAAGTCAAATATATTTTTATTTTGTCAAATAAAAAAATAAAAAGATATCACAGGACCCTAATTTCAGTAGGAATGATACACAGTTAGTTTGTCTGAAAAAACAACAACACATTCATGCTGCCAGTATCCACGTTAGGCTTTTATTAGATTAAAAATACACTATTAGTATGGACCCAATGTAATGTGTTATAATGGATCACTTTCAGACAGGTGTGCTCCACAGGTTTAACCTTTTCTCCATCTGCATTTGTATTAAGAGGTTTACTGTAATGGACCAATTACAAAACCCTGATGCTACCCCATAACTCACAGCGTCTGTTGTAGCTGGCTGCTGTCTTGCTCTGTTCCCAGCAGAGAAACTGCCCTCTGCAGCTCTGAGGCTGGTCAGGAGGAAAAGAGTGCAGACATTGTTAATCTGTGGTGAACTATCTCCATGCGTCTACCATGATATGTGTATGTGTGTGTGTGTGTGTGTGTGTGTGTGTGTGTGTGTGTGTGTGTGTGTGTGTGTGTGTGTATTACTCAGCAGCGTCAGCTTCTGGATGTTGGAACTGATATTGTGAACCAAAGCACTGGGCTCCTCTGGAGAGCCAGCCTGGTAGGCCATGATCGAGAGCTGTGAGGACACACAACAAGACAGACTGTGACTTCATTCATGAGTGAGTGAGACAGAAATGACATTACCATAGTAACTGCAGTTATTTCAACATGTTGGTGACTGATGTGAAAAAAAAAAAAACCTTTGGGGCTGACATGCAAACAAACATTACACCAATGCATAATTTCAGAACACCTCATTTCAAAAACTGGGACGTTCTTCCACACTAAACTAAGAAAACTATTCCTTTAATTGACCCAACTTTGTGTACAGTTTTCACTGTCATGTTAAAACTATTGTCCAAAACAGCGATTCCCAAACAAGGTTACTTCAGCAGATGCAATGGGGGAAATGGAAAGACTGTGGAGTCCCTTAACTGGAAAAATAAATTTAATTATGATTTGATTAAAAAAATGTGTCCAAAACTTATAACAAATTGGTGTGACCTGATGTATTCATGTATGTCACACAGCAACAAGTAAGCTACCAGCTAATAGGACGGCTCACTTTGATATTATTAGCTAAAATTATTAGATTAACTGTTGAAATAATTAGCTAGGCTACCTTTAGTGGACTTTATTAATATCAGTGGTGCAGCAAGGCATGCATACAAGACAATTAGAAACACGGCACATCCACATGAAGTGAGACACTGAATAATACGCAAAGTAATAACTGGATAAATGGTTGAATGCTCCTGACACTATACAAATGTTAACTTCACCAAATTGACATTGAAACATTAACATTTAATTCATATGAGAAATGATTAACAAAAGCATATTCACATTTACTTCAAATCCATTTTAAAATTTAAAAAGTTAACATCTGGATGTAGGGCTGCACAATTAACCGCAATTTTATCGAAATCGCAATATGGACTAGTATCCTATCCTACAGACTAGAAAACACTTATTTGGTACAGAATACAGATCCTCGCAAAAATCGCCCTATAAGCATTTTAGTTTTTTATTCTAACATTTTTCAATGAAAACAAGTAAAAAATTATATAAAAATGATAATGTCCACCTATATTGTGACTCATATCGCAATCACAATATAGGTCAAAATAATTGTAATTTGATATTTTCCTTATTTGAATGGTAGTATTACGGGTTATCCATCTGACAGGGACCTGGGGGGGAAAAAGGCTAGGAACCACTTCTTAATAGTTTGTCAAATTCAAATGCATTTTCTAATGGGGCACCTGCTCGTATTCACTTTATAAAGCCTATGTAACAGGGTTGGGTCAGGGATGTTAGCCCAGCCAAGCAGATTTCCTGTACTGTTGACTCAAGGACTGAAACCATGGCCGGGTATGCAAATCCCAATCTGTTAAGAAACTGTCAAACAGAGGCTATTCAGCCATTATTGTTATGAGCGGAGGTACGTTTGATGGTTACATTTAAACACTGAATCGTGACTTTCAATTTAATGAAACGTGTCGCACCCTCCCTCCCTGTCTGTGTGTGTGTGCGTGCGTGCGTGCGTGTATGTGTGTGTCCCTTTACTAACAGCAGCAAGAAAAATGCGGAAATCATAGAAGGCAGAAGACTAGAAGAGGAGTGCATAAATGATCACTATATTAATAGCCACGTATTATCATCCAAGTTGTTATTATATGAACTTTATTCGTCTGTTGGACCCAACATGCAGCGGGTGCAGAAGTCATTAAGTTACAAACAAGTCGCAGCACAATTTGAAGATTTTGCTCTCTCGTTTTCTGGACAACAAATTACTTTTAACTTCTTAGCTCTTGAAGATGAAACGACAACATTATTTAGTGTTTAACACTCTAATCCATCAGTGTTGTCAGTCCTTCCTAAATGTTCAGCTCAGTTATGTAAGTTTAGACTTTACCTTTCTTGTGACTTGCAGCAGCAGCAGCAGCAGCAGTGTGTTTCCTGATTCTCTGCCCCTCCCCCGTCACATGATGTCTGGAGCAGTGGAGGCAAAAATCACTGGCAGAGATTACTTTATGACAAAGGAAGGCCAAGGGATAAATAGCAACAACAACAATTGTGACAATTCATGTAATTGCCTATGTGTCGTTATAAATGTTGACACTGCATATTTCAAATTAATAAGTACAATCAGCTCGTCAGTTGTTTCAGTACAAGTGAAAAAATGTTATATTAGTGTTACTTTTTTGCCTTCCTCCACCTAAAATATGGAGTCATATGAGTGTCATGGGGGGGGCAATATCACACAGAACGTTTTCTAGCATGGCAGCCTATATGGCACTGCATCATGTTTTCTCAATTGAATGATGATGATGCATGATTATCCACTGGAAGGACACCCTAAAGGGGACTTTATCACTTCTTTTTTCTTTTCTTTTTTTCCACCGGAGGGGCATTTCATCTTGATTTCAATACTGGAAGGGCACCCTAGAGGGCACTTCATCACGTTTTCTCTACTGGAGGGTAGGCCTATTCATCACATTTTCTCGCACTTTCAGTAGCCAACAGGAACAATACCCTAGAGGGCACTACATCAATGTGTTTGCACATGGCCCACCTCTACAGGGAACTTTATCATATTTTATCTACCAACCCCAATTCCAATGAAGTTGGGACATTGGGTAAAATGTAAATAAAAACAGAATACAATGATTTGCAAATCCTTTTGAACCTATAGTCAACTGAATACACTACAAAGACAAGTACATGTTCAAGCTGATAAACTTTATTGTTGTTTTTTTGCAAATATTCACTCATTTAGAATTTGATGCCTGCAACACGTTCCACAAAAAGACTGGGAAAGTTTAGGAATGCTCAAAAAACGCCAGTTTGGGGATGACCTATATCTCACTGAGTGAGTGCGCTCGCCCAACGTTGGCTGAGTTCTGCAGCGGCCTGGGTTCGAGTCCAACCTGTGGCCCTTTGCTGCGTGTCATCCCCCATCTCTCTTTTGAAAAAATACTACAGGTGCATAGGTTAATTTGTCAAGATTGGGTATACCAGGAGCATCCCCAAAAGGCTCAGTCGTTGACAAGTAACGATAAGGTGAGGTTCAGCACTTTGTGAACAACTGCGTGAGCAAATAGTCCAACAAAACATTTGGAAGGAATTTAGGAATTACATTATCTACAGTCCATAACATATTCAAAAGATTCAGATAATCTGGAGAAATCTATGCATGTAAGCATCAAAGTGAATGCCCTGACCTTCGATCACTCAGGCGGCAGTGCATTATAAACCGATCATTGTGTAAAGGATATTACCATGTGGACTCAGGAACACTTCAGAAAACCATTGTCAGTTAACACAGTTTGTCGCTACATCTACAAGTGCAAGTTAAAACTCTACCATGCAAAGCAAAAGCCATATGTCAGCAACAACCAGAAAGGCCGCCGGCTTCTCTGGGCCCGAGCTTATCTAAGATGGACTGACGCAAAGTGGAAAAGTGTGCTGTGGTCTGACGAGTCCACATTTCAAACTGTTTTTGGAAATCATGGATGTCATGTCCTCCGGGCCAAAGAGGAAAAGAACCATCCGGATTGTTATCAGTGCAAAGTTCAAAAGTTCAAAGGGTGTGTAAGTGCCCAGGCATTGGGTAACTTGCACATCTGTAAAGTACGGTGGCTGACAGGGGCAAACGCCCTGTAACTTCAGAAAACACATGCAAATAGACAAAATTAAGAAAAGAACTTAATTAATTTGCCAACACACGTGCAGCATTCAGCAAACGCGCTGCATATACACACAACACAACCAAATACATAAACGTGATGCAAATACACACAACACAACCAAATACATAAACGTGATGCAAATACACACAACACAACCAAATACATAGTACAGGCCTCTAGAGGGAGCAGCTAAGTGGAACAGCTGGATTTTCAACCCCACGGAACAAGAGAGAGAGAGTAAGCAGATGAGAGATTTGTTTGGGAATTGGACCAAAAGTGAAGATAGCAGCAACATAACAAGGTTAGTATTCATTTTAACATTTGGTCCCAAACTAACCTCTCAACTGCTCGCTCTCTCTCTCGTTCCGTGGGGTCGAAATTCCAGCTGTTCCACTTTGCTGCTCCCTCTAAAGGCCTGGAGAACTGTGTAATCTGGATGCAGCGTTTTTTTGTTGCTTTTATTTTTGCATTGTTTTTTTTGCATTGCATTTATGTATTTGGTTGTGTGTATATGCAGCGCGTTTGCTGAACGCTGCACATGTGTTGTCAAATTAATGAAGTTGTTTTCTTAATTTGCTTGTGTTTTGTCTATTTGCTTGTGTTTTCTGAAGTTGCAGGGTGTTTGCCCCTGTTGGACGCAAAGCTTCAACAGTTTAGTGTCCTCAGTTTCCAAACGGTTATTGAGTGTTGTTACAAGGAAATGTGATGTAACACAGTAGTAAACATGCCCCTGTCCCAGCATGTTGGAATGTGTTGCAGGCATCAAATTCAAAATGAGTGAATGTTTGCAAAAAAACAATGAAGTTTATCATTTTGAATATATAACTTGTAGTGTATTTATTTGAACATAGGTTGAAAAGGATTTGCAAAACATTGTATACTGTTTTTGTTTACGTTTTACACAACGTCCCAACTTCTATGCACAGTAGAGGCATCCAAGATGGCACTTCTGCTGCGTTTTTGTACGAACATTGGGCCATCAAGAACAAAGTCTACCAGTTAATGCAACACATGTATGTGATTGGGAGTTAGGTGTCCTTGTCCTGCCATGAGGTTCTAGGTACAACAGGGGGGACAGATCCTGCGTTCTTTTTTCTTGTGTGTGTACCTCTCTCAGTGATAGTAGGCAAACAGCATGGTGGTCAGTCACATCTGCAGATCCACTGTTGACCAACAGGACATAGCTCTTATCTTGTTGTCAGTCAGCAGAACAGGTCTCTAGGTTTCGATGCAGATTCAAGTGATCTGGCCCAAGGTCAAATGACAATTATTTTATACTAATAAATTGAATTATGGACATTCAGAATGTATTTCTTTTAATACAGAAAATGTAAGCCAAATGGCATAGCAAGACAATATTAAACACTGTGTCACATGGATCAAAGTGAATAGAATAAGTTATAAAGTTGTAAATGTAAATCCATTGATAGAGGATTCAGCTTGACTTTTCAGAGTTGATTGGTTCACATGTGAAAAACATTGACAGTTGTCAGTGATCATGGATCATGGTAATCTGCTTGTTGTGTTGAGAAAGTGAATGATAGAGAGACTTTTTGATCTGAGTATTTGCATAGCGTTGAACTCTACATTATCTAACCAGTCTGTGATTAAGGGTCCATTGAACCTGGTTAGTCCATGTGACATGTACCCAAACTGGGTATATAAATTGTGTATTTCTGTGACTATTGTGTCAGTCCAGAGTAGACCCACCCAGCTCCTCAGTCATGCTGCGTCCATTGTTCCTCAGCCTTCTCCTGGCATGTGCAGTGTCTCTTAGCAGCTCTGCTGTTTTTCTAGAAAATGGCATGCCCATTCAGTGGGCCCAAGCGGCTGGACAATTGACTGACCTGCCGACACAGAATGGCATCCTGACCCCCAACCCATGGCACTTCCTTCACCGCATGAGTCTTTACCGTCTGATGATAGCTGCAACAGACCCTTTTATGGGATCAATGGGGACTAATGCCACAGACAGTCCGCTGTGGGGACTGCCACTGCAGTTAGGATGGATGCTAAACTCAGGTAAGATAAAAAACAAATCTTTTTTAAAAATCTTTTAGAAAAAATATTTCATTGTCTGTTTCCTTCACCGTCTCACACATATAATGAATACATAACCAACTTTAACTTTGAGTCCCAGAGTCACTGAGTCCTAATCTAAGAGATCGTAGTAACATAACACCACCAGCTACCAAAGAATCTACACACAAACTGATGCCGTTATTTACAATGTGTTGTAGGGCGTCTCGCTGACCCAACCGGTGCTACCACTTGCGGACTGCAAACAGGAGATACTATGTGTGTTTCTACTCAGAGCTGGTGGAGCTGTAAGTATGACACACACACACACACACACACACACACACACACACACACACACACACACACACACACACGTTAAAAATTAAAACACAAAACTTCTTCTGTCTCCTCCAGGTGTGACCTACTTTGTCTCTGTACTGCCCTTCCTGTCTGCTGCAAAGCAGGGCTTCATGGGACCAGGAGTTCAGGTACTTATGCAGCGAGACATCTCAAATTGCAAGTGAGACAATTGAAAACAAGACAAAGAGTCTACAGCTACGCTATGCTATGCAATTCTATTAGGTCCAGATGCAGATACCTGAAGGTGTACAGGACTATTGCACCACATATGAAAGCTGTGCAGCTAGCTACCCTGATGCCATGTCAAAGTGGGATGCCTTTTTCCAGGTACATGAGTTACACACACACACACACACACACACAATACAGCAATGCACTCTAGCGGACACTGTTTTCATAGATTGATGATAATCTGTCTCTCTTCATCATCCCCCTGACTTTATGGAGGTGCAATTATAAATAGCTGGAGTACATCCTTAATGTTGTATGTGTGTGTGTTTAAAGGGCCTCAAGGCTGCAGCTGAATCTCCTCTCCCTGAAAATGAGAAGAAAGACTCTCTCCTTGGTCTCTTCTGGGCGGCCCAAATGGCTTCAACTTATGCCTCTGCTGCATGCAACTCCAGGTAATCTATCTATCTATCTATCTATCTATCTATCTATCTATCTATCTATCTATCTATCTATCTATCTATCTATCTATCTATCTATCTATCTATCTATCTATCTATCTATCTATCTATCTATCTATCTATCTATCTATCTATCTATCTATCTATCTATCTATCTATCTATTGTTATGTGTTGTTAGTGTAATCCGTACAAAAAACGAAGAGTAAAAAAATACACTGTGGATGCATTTACACACTCATGAACACTCATATAAAATGGTGGGCAGTATATAGCGTGCTAGGCTTATATAAAGGTCTATAGGGAGTGATGAAATAGCCCAACTGATTATTCCTGTTTCTAAACTTTATGCTAAAATAAGATAACTGTTGCTGTATCCGGGCTTAACACCGCCCGATGACAGTTGTGATTGTTTAAAGAAATACAAACAACCCAGAGCATATTTTTCGCCTATCTCAGAATGATAAAAAAGTGTAGCGAGACTATAATCCAGCATTGAAACAGCACTGTGGAGATAAGTCTGGCTATGCAAGACTACTTTATGTCTGACAGAGAGATATTAGAGTGGTATAATTTTTCTCATCTAACTCTCGGCAACAAAATGAATAAGCTGTATCCCTCTCTTGTTCTCTCCTCTCCTTCAGGCAGAGCCACTACTCCTCTACAGAGGTTTCATTCACAAATAGCTGGCTGAACTCAGCTGAGTACGTTTCTGCTGCACACTTCCAATCCAATTTGAAAAATTCTGCAATGTTCATATCCCCTCTCCCAAGTCGTATTTTACAGGTATGTAACTAGAACTGCATACATTAAATACATACACAATAGTCATTTCTAAACCACATTTTTACAACTTGTGTATTTATCTTATTTTTTTTCTGGCTGTCGCATCTGTACACCTAGGTGGACGACAGTGCGCCAAACATAGCTGATCTGAGTTCAGAGGAGAACCACACACTGTATGTCTTCTCCTGGATGGACAGTGTCAACAGTCTGCTTGGTAGGGCTCACACACAAACACACACACACACACACACACACACATACACACACATACATATTTGTAGATATAGACATATACGCATGCAGAGACGCAGAGACACACACACACACACACACATATTGTAGTAAAGCTTTTTATTCATTGAATTATTGAGCTGATCATGGTTATGTCATCTACCAGGTGGGACATTGGTGCGTATGTGGAGAAGTGCCATGTGTTCAGTGAGCACAAGAGAGAAAGGCAGACAGATGCTGGAGCAGCTCCTACTGGATCCCACCTTTGCCACACAAACCTTCCTCTCCATCATCACTGGAATGACTTCAAGCTGTTGATACAAACTTACAGACACAGAGAAAATTATAGAGATAGCAACTCTAATTACATAATTGTAGTCAATTTATTTTTATAGTACATAATACAGGAGAACATTTGTATTATCAGAGGGAGGGATGACTAAGAGAAGACACTTGCAAAACAAAAAGACATACCTGATATTTATTTGAAAGTAAATGATGCCAATATTCAGAAGCAGGTAGACCTCTGTATGTCTCTGTTTTCATATCCGTCTCTTGTGAGTATGTGTGGCCCAATAAAGTATTAACAAAACCTAATTTCTCTGTCATTATTGTACTTTTTTGAAGATTGTGTTTTGCACTTAATAATTATCCAAGAGTTATATAAAATAGATATATAATTCAGACAGGGTCCAACCGGAGCTCTATGACAGTCCAAAAGCGCTTCCTAGTTGAGATGTGATTGTAGGGCTAACCTATCATGAATTGTCAAAGGGCAAAGCACAAACCATGTAACATTTTCAGTAATGCAATGAAAAGGATATTTAAAATAAAACTATAATACCATCAAATTAGATGTATTCTGAGAAAAAATGTTGATAAAATATATGAGGGTTACACATACAGGTTGCGTAAGACTGCTTGTAGCCTCTTGTAATATTTTTTCTGTATCCCTGGAGAAAACATCAGAGATGTTGCCAGACAAATGGATATCATATCATATCATATCTTTGGAGAAAATTATGGCTTATCTGACTATTAGATTATAATGGATTTATATCAAACACAGCCATCTTGGCTAGAGTCATAAAAACACTCAATGCCTTTTTTCAATTTGGATACACACAGCATTAGGGTTTCCTGGTAATGGATTTTCGAAGGACTCAGAAACACTAAAAATAATATTTCTGTAAATATGTTTTGCAAAATATGCACTGAAGATGAGTGGAAAATTTGGTAGATGACATGCAAAGAAACAAGACTAATGGAAAAGTCTTTATTTCAACACAAAACATAACATTTACTTCAACAAAATACAACACACATGTTGAATCACTGTAGGTGAATGGCATCAAATAAAAATGACATCCAAGACATTTTTAAAAGGAAGACACAAAGGGTAATTAAATGTGCCATGGAAAAGCACAATAAAACCTTCTGTATATTATTAACATCATGTACTGTATCTATGCTTGCTCATGATTGTCTGTGGAAAAGCAATATCAAATACAAACTCATAATTAAAAAAATCCTGTGAAGGCTTGCAGAGATGTGTACATTCCTATTCATTATCAACCATGTTTTTAGAGCATTAGATTAGTGCTACAAAAACATAAATTAAATTGATGGAGCTTCAAAGATTTGACGTGAAACCAATTTATCTTTTCAACCTTACTCCTGTGGTAATACAATTCCAGAATGAACAGAATATATTCTGGGTAACTGCATAAAAGAACTGTAATAAAGTCTTATATCTTATACATAACCTGCGCCAGCTTCCAGACAGGACTCCCCAGTAAATAGCCTACTGCCTCCTCAGGACATGTATATGATTCACCACACACTGCCTGTTCATGAATCAGGGTTTGATAATACATGCATTGCCCTGGTTAATTTACAGCAGTGGTTCCCAAACGGTAGGGAAGAGCCCTCTGGAGGGCTACAGAAGTATTGCAGAGAGCAAACATTACACGTGGGAAAAATGGGGAAACCACAAAGGTGAATAAACCAGCAGACTATTTTGAAATGGCCAACACAGGTATATATATATACCTCTTAGCAACTGTTACTATAATATTTAAGACGGACATTTGTCATCATGCTGAAGCAATGTACCGTTACATGGGACATGTGTAAAGACGATATTCTGTACCCAAAAAGTTTAAAGTACCTTTCTTAAAAATAAAAAAATGAACCCATGTAAGAATAAATATTAAGAGTCTTGATCTTGAGTGTACAGTTACTGTAATACATTAGAACCTTGTGTCTTTTGTGTGTCACTTTAGACAATATATAATTTTCATTTTTAACACCAAAAGAAATTAGTGAGAAATTTCTAGAAAATGCACTTTTATATTAATATTAATTTGAATGTATTCAGCTCTTTTTGTTACTAGTTACTAGTATTGTTAGAAGTTAGAATAAAAATGTGTTTGGGTGGGGCGGGAGAGGGGCCAGTATTTTTTTCCGGCTTCCACAACAAAGAAAGTTTGGGAACCACTGATTTACAGTAACAATGATCTCCTTAACAGTAACATTGGACCATTCCAACAATAAATAAATGATAACATTCTATGTAAAGAAATGTTATAATTTTTATAAAGTGTCGAATTGAGCACCATGGTATCCTAGTAACTGCAAGAATACAAAAAAACAGACGTAGATTAGAAATGTCACCACACTCCAACAGGAATGATAGTTGAGGCGGTTTTATCGCCCCCGTTGACTCTTAGCGCAGATATAAATTTCACCAAGTTTGACAAAAACATGTGAAAGATGGCATAACTAACACTGAGTCTGTCCAGATACAAAGAAGGAATGTCACTGTGAAGTCTAAACACAGAAGAGGAGTAGAGCTGGGAGGATACATTTAAACAAACATAAGTCGAACCCGCTGTGGAGCTTGAGCAGGGAAGCAAGTGAAAGAGCTTCAGCAGAAAGTCTGAGACGAACATCTTCCAAATCATACTCACAAGAATTCAGAGGGAAACATCTACGGTTTGTTTAAAATGAGTATTTCACATACACATACTACACAGTATTTGCCGTTATCAATCTTGCTTTGGCTTCTGGCCGTCTGCTGAGTGGTGAGGTAGAGAAATGACTGAACGGCAGACCTGCTGTTAGCTGACTTGTGGTCGAGATTGCATATCCATGCCGTTTGGAGCGTTGCTCGGCTACATGAGAGGTCAAAGGTCTTTGTGCCTCACACAGGAAACTTTGAGCCTGCTAATGCACTGGAGAGTGTGTGTGTGTGTGTGTGTGTGTGTGTGTGTGTGTGAGAGAAAGAGTGCACCTGTATGTGTTTGATTCTATATTCTGAGAGAAAGTGTTCGCTAATGTGTGGGCATGTCAAACAGTACAAATATATATATTGCGTGTGTATGTGTGTGTTGAGAAGAATGTCCAAGGATGTTATGCTTCTCCATAGGCTGAGGCCTTGTCTTTTAACAGGTCCAGACACACATGACAGCTCCAGCTCCCTGCGAAAAGAGAGAGAGAGACAGAGAAAGAGAGACTGAAATCTTTGTCCTCCTTGCTCCTTGTCCTTATATAGCCTCTCTCAAATATACAGTACATGACATATATCAACACGCTGATGTATAATAAAACCTATGAGAGTGGCTGTTGTACCTTCTGGAGGCTTGGTCATTGGGGGCTTCAGGCAGTACATGTGATATCCTCTGTCACAGTCATCACAGAACAGCAGCTGGTCCTGCATAAGCGGCACACAATCAACATCTTAATTATATCATATCTATGAAATTTGTATGTATAAGGGGGCAGAAAAATAAACATGAACCCTGCCTGGAAAAGGAAAAGGACATAAATGCTGGAGTAAGTAAAGCAGAGTTACAAATGTTCCTTCAAATGTGATAGAATTTATCAGCTATTAAAGATGGCAAGTAGTACTGGGAGCTTTCAAAACATAATTTGACAGCTAAAGGAGCTTAAAAGTAACATGCAACCTTATGTAATACACCTCTGATGCAATGTTTGCTATCGTGGGTATTTATTATTTATTAAGCTGAAGTCCTTTTCATGAAGTCGTTACATAATTAAAGTTGATTTTTATAATCTTGTAAATCAATGTGGCCTGCATTTGTATGAAAGTGTGCAACACAAGTAAACGTATTTCCATTCCATGAATTTGTGATAATTTATACGTGTTATACAAGGGAGCAAAACATGTATCGTTCACGCTTATAAAACATATTTCTGAGCCAGACACTGTTGGAAAAAAAAAAATCACATCAAGGGTGACTTCTCATGTATAATATCTGCTTGGCTTGTATGTATTGCCTTTGACAAGGTGAATGCTGACTGTGGAAAGCTCAACATTAAATTCAAAGCAAGTCAAATGTGATGCGCTTCAAAAGCAAATTCTAAAGGGAAATCTAGCCGCAGAGGATCATACATATTGTACAAGACTTCCCTCTCTTACAGTATACATACATCGTTTCTGAGGTGCCACAGAGGCTGCAAGACTTGCACTCTATGCACTGCCACTGGTACGTCCTCACTGCCTGCATCATGTTATCTGTGAACTGCAGGCATGTGGGGTGACCTGTGGAGGGACGGTGAGGAGAGGAGAGAAAAGTGAAGAAGGAAACAAGGAAAGGGTGACAGAGTGCATTGCCAGACAAGTTTACAAAGCAAAGTCAGTGGTGTTGTCTTATGCAATAGCTGTGAGACACGTGGCAGGAACTCTTAATTGGAACTGACAGCAGACAAAGATCTGAACATATTTACATAATCCATTCAAAAATAATTTACAGGCTCTGCAGCTTTGTCTGAGGGCCTGCTTCAGGCAACTGAATAAATACATAGTATTTCCTTTGATTGTGCTCAGATTTTGTAACTTTGCTAATGCTGTAGATTAAGAATGTTTATCTGATGTAAAAAAAATGTTTAATGTAGTAGTTGGAAAGTCCTTTAGAAAACACTATTTCTCCCTTCAAAAGAAGGTTGCTATGTCTTCATAAGAGCCAGCAGTAAGTGTTAACTTTGTCTGAATTTCACCCCATAGTGTTGACAGTGCATTCAGCTGAATGAAATGTAGTTTCAAAAGCAATCTAGCCACAAAAGACAAGTGATTATATGTCTGGAAAACAAAACACAAGCCGTAATGTGTGTACAGGAAAACACAGCCAAGCAGTATTCTTTTATCATCCCCCATAAATCTACATCTGGAACAAATCAAAAAAGAATAGTATAAAATTGTCTGCTGTTTCCTGGTCAGCCTCTCATGCACACAGTTATCTGCATTACCCTGGTATCAATGGGGTATCAATGAGCCATGAATGAGCCATAATTGAGAATGAACTGATTTAAATTTGGACTTGGAAAGCAGCCAGAAACATTGAGCACATTATTCAGCCTGCGATGGGTGAATAAAGACAAAAGTGATCTGAGTGAAATTTAAAGCTGCCTGTCAAATTAAACTGAGGAATAACATTCAGGGAAAAATGAACTGTGGCAGTATAAAATGATGGCCTATCAGTTTGGATATCACTTACTGTAGCAGCATGCAGTAGAAAAAGCCTTTCTACTCAGCGGCAAAGAAAAGATCTTGTCCATAAAGACAAGAGGAGCAATGGATTGCCTATTGGCTCTTACCTCTCCTCTTTAGCCAATGGAGTGACTCAAGAGTCCACGTTCATCCCTCCCCCTGCCACATTAGCGACCACTCATGTAATTTATTCCTTTTTCTCTGGTCCACCATGTCTGCTACTAACCTTTTCAGTCCAGAACTAATTAGGCAGTAGCCGTGGCGTTTAGTCTTTATCTTGATTATCTTTCGCAAGCATAGTTAAAGTGTAAGGAGATTATTGTTGGTTTATGAAAATGACTTAATACGTTGAACAGTAAAATCCACCTGAGCATGTTAAACAAATGCCATTGTATCCACTCAAGATTTCCAAGAAAGAAATGTCTTCTAATGTCCAGGTGGTCAGGAAGACCATCATCAGCTGTCATCCACAGCATCATCATCGTCTGAAAACAAAATGTCTTCCTGATCGGCATCTTCAAAGCCATGAAACGTGGAGGCCTCGCTGTCTGACGTGTTGCCGAACAATTCCTCTAGAGCACTCAGCTTCTTCCCATTCTTCTTCACTCCTCCTCTTCCAGCTACCATGAAAACATCAGCGTCAGAGCAACACAGACAAGGCCACACACTCTCGCAACAAAGTCTACCGTAGCAAGAAAGTATCTCACTTGTTGAAATGAATGCCCCCGGTTGATCTGATTCGAGAAATGTTTTGCTGAGAAATCCAACAGAGGCGGCGGTGGCTTAGTGTGGAGGGAAAAAAAGAGGATAAAGAAACAAAAATGCAGCCAAGTGTGCCATAAGGTAATGGTCAAACAGAGCAACACAAGAGTGAATGCATGTCATCTAAAGGCAGAAGTCCTTACTGATGGGCGTATGCTGACATGGAGAAGCATGCAGGATGGAAGCAAGCAGCGGAGCTGAGCAATCAATATTATATATAATATATTGAAAAATATTCCAGCTGTTGGCTCAAACTTCTGATGGTCTCATTGACAACCCATTGAAAAGACACTGTGGCAACATGAAAACTCAATTCACTGCACGCCATAAATGTATAATCAGATCACATCCTCAGGTATAGACAAAGGTTGGTTTGAACAATGAAGACTTGTAATAATTGGACTAAAATGAACTGTGTGAACATTAATGTAAACTTGTTAATAGTATAGTTTATTGATGTGGCTTCGAAAAGAAATTATGTAATAATAATAATAATAATAATAATAATAATAATAATAATAGAGTTTTAAATAGCCCCACTGTTGTGGCCATTAGGGAAGCACTATTTAAATCAATGTACCAAAAATAAACATTGTGAGGAACAGACAAGACAAGATTGTGGATAAAACAAAAGTAAAGGGAAACAAAAATGAAATGCGTAGTACACACAATTTCTGAAAATCTCAATTATTTCCTTAAGTAATAGTTTAATTTTGGGAAATACAATTTGTTCCCTGCTGAGAGTGAGATGCGAAGGTTGATACCAATGTAATGTCTGTACGTTAAATATGAACTCTTGGCAGGAATGTGCATTTCTCCAAATGTCAAACTATTCCCCTTGATAACAGTATTGTTTATGCTGCGCTATTGAAAATACTCATAACATTTCTTTAAATTCCACAAATTTGATTGGCGGGAAAACTACTTATGGTCTACAACTAATGCTGGCGTCAACAAAGAACCTAAAGCTTTGTTGGAAACCCTCCATGTTGTAGAGATTGGGGACTCACCGGAGCGTCCACAGTCAGAGCAGGACACCAGCTCCTCGGCCTGGCCTGTCTTCCTGTTGGAGTCCTGGTCTCCCAGGCAGAAGTCACAGTAGTCGTTGGGGATGATGCTGCCATCCGGGCCCTTTTGAGCTGTTGGCAAGAACACACACATAAGGTAATCATACAGTAAATTGTATGTTTATGAGTGCATGTGACTGTGTGCATTAGGGAGTTCCTATCATGAGCTAGCACTTACTGAAACTTTTTGTCATTCTGTGTAATTAAATGCTAGCCAGCTGCTTACGTTTGTGGTTGTCTGCGTTGTATGGAGGAGATGGGGCCATCTCTGTTTCCTTCTCCTCCTCGCCCTCCTCCTCCGCCAGGTGAGTGTGGGTGTAGTGGTAGCTCAGGCCAGGCCGGTTCTTGTAGCGCTTTCCACAGACTACAGATAAAACGTCACAGGTGCATTAGAAACATGTAAAAAAATAATAGTAATAACTTGTACAACTATTGTAGAGTACAGTGGTGTAAGAGTTAGCTCAAAATCAGCTGGCATCCTTACCTAAATAGGAATATCATTGATTTGTCAGTACTCATGTTTGATGGTTTGCTTTAAAGCCACTGTACGTGAATATAAATGGGATGTAACCTTTAGTTTAAGAAAGAGTTGTTGAGATGATATATTATAGCTGCTGAGACAGCGAGCGAGCAGCTTCATCTGCAAAAAATGTATGCCAATGATTTTCTTTTGTAAGTTAAATAAGTTGAAAGGCAAACATCAGAAAGCTGACATTGAACTGAAATGAAAACACACATAGGAATTGATAAGTTCTTCACAAGGAAGTCCAGCGAAACGACTAATACACACAAGGTCACGAGTTGTTTCAAAGGTACACCTACAACTCTTTTTAAAAACATATAACAAGCAAACCGACATAAGGTTAGAGATTTACAGACACCTTTTTACCCTGCTGTTGCTGTACAAAAGCAAAAGACGTCTTACATCAAATAAATAAAAACAGGATTTGTTTGGAAGCATTTAATGTGTTAATAATATGAAGAAAAAAATAGGATATCTAGTCTATTGTAGTAGCTCTTGGGGTCATTGAGAACTTAATGAGCTGTAGCCATCATAGAAGTTTCTGATTATACTGTATATTTCTGCTGCTTTTCATGCTACACCCAATTCTGTCTTTGCATTTACCAATTTACATTATTTTACCACAAAGCTTCACCATCTCCCTGTAAACTTGCTGCCAATCCAATCCCATGTTAAAATAGTCCACCTAGTGTAAACACTTCTACAATGGCTACATCTGCGGATCACATCAAAGCGAGCACAGCTTTACGGAAACATGCATCCCTCAGGGCGACATAAGTGGTGCTGAGGCTTAGGTATAATTCTGTGCATGCCTTGCAATAAGCAAGCATTAAGGCACATGGCGTAGCGTTAGTGTCATGCAATGTTTGCACTGAATTCAGGAAGCTGGACGAGTGTAAGGCATTTGAAGCGTTAGAATTCGCCAAAGTTCAGTCAGCCATTCCCACAGATGCCCATTAGCACAAAAAAATGCCAATCATAAATACAAGATGGCGACAAGTTCAGATACCTTCTTCAGCCTTTTTTGAGTTATGCTTTTGTTTGTATCTATCTGGAACAGAGAAGACACAAAAGCAAACGATAAAGGAAAGACAGCACAAGACACAAAATGAGGATGAGATTCATTTGTTCGAGGCTCAGTCAGCGTGGCTATCTCTATCCACATCCGCATGGCAATCCATTCCTGGGAAGAGGGGGGGGGGAGGATGTCCAAGTACGCAAGTGGCATGCTAGTCAGGTCTGGATTAACGGCAAACTCTTTCTTCATGCTGCAGAGGACAGCTCTTAGAACAGAAGGAGAGGGGGCTATCATTGAAAGATGAGAGAAAACTACTCGTCTGCTGGATGTGTCTCTGTCTCTGAAATAGGCATGTAGAGAAAGGTTCACATCTAAGGGAGAGAGAGTTCCTCCACTTCCTTGAGACCTAGGAAACACTGTGTTTCTGAATTTAGGTAGACTAATGTGTAGAGTGAACACTAATGACCCTGATCACATGATGTACAACGAATGAAGCCTCCTTTTCTCTTACTGTCACAGACGTAAGGTTTGTCCTGGTCGTCGATGTTAACGGGCTCTGTCCTCCTGCGACTGGATCCTCTGTTCTGAAAGGAAACAAAACACACTCTGATATTTAAACCTCCAATGTATGAAGGTTTTTTTTTTTTATTTCTTTTAACTTGACATGAATTAACATATTTAAAAAATATTTAAAAAAGTTTATTGTGATCATTTGGTATGAAACAAAGACATAATCCTTTTTTCATTTAATAGATTTACTCTCCTCTTTTACACACACACACACACACACACACACACACACACACACACACACACACACACACACACAGAAATGTGTGTGCCTGTGTACATGCTGTGTCTCTGTCTGTCTCACACTCACTTTGCCTCTGTTTCTGTTCTTTCTCTTTGGAGTATCCATGTCAAAGTCTTCGTCATCATGGAGACCATCCCCATTTTCCTCCGCCTCCAGAACTCTCTTTAGAGCACAAGCACACACAAACAGACAGTGGTTAGGTAAAAGTAAAAATATGCCTGCGGGTTACTATTTTGACAATAAACATACCACTCTACATAATGCACAGATTATAATAGTATAATAAAATACCTGTATTTCCAGCAACGTGTCTTCCTCCTTACAGATGTTCTTTTTCTCCAGAAGACTGTCCCCCCTCAGGAGGGCCTCCAAAGCTGTGGCCTCCCCTGGGGGCCCCTCGCGCTTAGGGGCCAGTTCGGCTTCTGACAAGGTAGAGGCAGAAGAGAATAAGAAAAAGCATTTGATAAGACAGTGTGTGTGTGTGTGTGTGTGTGTGTGTGTGTGTGTGTGTGTGTGAGTCAATGTCCGCACCAATGCAAATGTATTTCTTTTTGCAGTATCATCCTGACTAAAATTTCGCTGACCATATTGAACACAAAGTTTAAATGACTTAAGGGTCCCATGGCATGACAATTTCACGTTATGAGGTTTTTTAACATTAATGCATTCCCCCAGCCTGCCTATGGCCCCCCAGCGGCTAGAAATGGTGATAGGTGTAAACCGAGCCTTGGGTATGCTGCTCAGATGGGCCGATCTGGAATCTTGCCCCTTATTACCTCATAAGGGGCAAGGTTTGCCTGCCCAGAGAATATGGCCCACCAATGAGAGAGAGACATCATGGCTTTCAAACAAGCAAAAGTGGCACCCCTACCCTCCACCTTGCCCCCACTCTCTCCTCCTCAAAAGCTACAGACTCAGAAATGGCACATACTAAGGAAAGCTCATTGTGGGACTGGCTCTAGTGGCTGTAATTCTGAATTTTGGGAAAGAGACTTCAGATACAGTATTAGGCAACCACTAAGGTCTATATATATACATTTCCAAAGAGCACCATGTCATGGGACCTTTAAATGTTCTCTATTGGATATCTGCAGGCCACTTGAGTAACCGGCTTTATGCCAGATGACATGACCGGCATCTTCAAAGTTATCCTATTTAGAAAGCACTTTTAAAAGCTTTTTTTGAATGAACAACATGCCCATTGACCAAAGCGGTGAAAATATATCCGCATCAATGTGTTCCCTCAACACAGGATGTAAAGAGAGTTTGAGTTTCAGTGGCACCAGGTGCACGGTAAGAGAAAAAGGAAATAATTAATGAATTTTTTTTTTTTCCATGGGGATGAACTTGCTGCAGCATTGACTCTCTGTTCTCGTCTTTGATCTCCAACACCAAGATGAGTACAGAATAAAGTAAGGATGTGATAAAAAAAAAAAAAAAAAAAAAGCAGGGAGTGTGCAAGGCTAGTAAGGCTCTGAGATGTACTTTGTGAATACAGAGCTTCTTCACCCCCCCCCTCTCATTTCTTTGTGTCTATTTGTGTGGGTTGACTTGCTGGCACTGACAAGACATTTCTCCCCTCCCCACTCTGTATTCCCCCCTTCACCTCTGTTCTCTGCTGACACCCTCTCTCCTCCTTTATTCTAAATCCCTACTATAGCCTTTGCTTTCCTCTCCCCTAGTTTCTCTTCCCTCACCAATCCTTCTTCCCCTTTATAACCTTCTCGTCCCACACCCCCAACCCATACAAACAAACAGCCATACACGCTCACACATATATTGATTTGAATCCACTGCTGAATTTAAAGTGGCATATCACCAATTTTACACATGTAGGTCAGTTTATTCGCCAGAAGGAGTCCTAGCTTGTGAAAGCACTAAGCAGTTGTATGATGTTGTCTGTGGCTGTAGAGGAGCTTTCTAAACTTTAAAAAATGAACCCTGATGATGTCACAGTGATGCCATTGGGGTTATCTGGGGTTGGAAGGGTTTGAGGCTTACATGTTTTTAACAGAAAGTCTGCATTTCACACTTGACATGTGAGGTTTGAAAGAATTTAGCATTTGGGAGACAGGGGGGAGGGTCTAATGAAAGATGCCTTTGAGTTGCTTCGTGGGAAATGTAGGATCCAGAATTTTAAGAGCTTGACCCATACTACAATCTAAAAATCAGGATATAACTTTATGGGAGTGCAACACTAAATCACTGTAGTGATTCAGTAATGTAAATTGGCCAATACCATAGCAACCCTGACATTACAATTAGGGTTATGAACAGAAAAAGGAGGTAAACTTAAACTACATGCTCATTGCTTTTTGTACATCTTAAATTAATGTTAGGTATCTTAAAAATATCTTATTCTTATGCATTAGCTTACCCCTTTTTTGTAACCCTGATCAGAGTTTACACTGAGGGAAGCAATATGGCTGCTGAAGCAAGGCCTCTGACTTGTGGAGCTGTGACATAAGAAGCAGAGGGTCCACTGTACAAAACAAGGAGTTAAATTTTGGTTTTGTACTATTTCAAAGTAGCCTTGTGACAGAGCCCTGTGTATCTTCACAAACACACAGACACAGACACAAACACACACACACACACACACACACACACACACACACACACACACACACACACACACACACACACACAGACACACACTGACAAACCTCTCTGCTCAGGAAGCATTAAATAAACATAAAGTGTTTCCAAAAGCCTGAAAGGGGAGCACTCACATTCCTCTGTCGTGTTATGATAGATATCTGGGCCAAACTGCCGAAAAGGATCACTGAAAAACAAAACTGGAGACTCTTTCACCCTACAAAGGATTTTCAGCTCTTGTAAACTACAGTGTATTACTAGTCTTTCCCTCTCTGTGTTTTACTTGGCTGCCCCCTCCAATGACTCTTCTGCTTAAAGCTGAATCGGTCTTGGTGAAACGCTCCGGAGTATTATATTGCATCTGGAAGACAGCGAGGGGGAAACAATAGTGTAGCAAAGCAGAAAAACAAAGACTTGCCTTTATTTCTTCCCCCTTATCAGGTTCCTGGTGCATTCCTTTGCTAAAATCCCCTATACCACACACACATGAAAAAAATGTGCACACTTTCACCTCATAAGACTCACTTAAATTCTAATGCCTCATGGACAAATGATTATAGAGGCCCAGTTAGGGTGCTTCTGTGCTTCTGAGCGAGAGTCATGTGTGGGGGTGTTTGTGCACTTATATATGTGTGCATGTGTGTCTACTGCCAGAGAACAGTGAGAGGAGGCATTGATTCAGGAGAGAGAATGAACCTGGAGACCTGGCTAGAGAGACGGGCTAACCAGAGCCAGATGGTCAGATAGTAACGCCAATGAGCACGCCTAAAGCTCTTTGCAGCTACACAAGAGCACAGAGGGCACAAACACAATGTGCATTTAGGTGAAGCGTGAATACAAATAGGAGTGGCTGCACACCGGTTAAAGTGGTTTTCATTGTATAACTGTGGTCAATACTGCTGCGCCTATGACATTCACTGTGCATGCATGGCAGTGTGTGTGTGTGTGTGTGTGTGTGTGTGTGTGTGTGTGTGTGTGTGTGTGTGTGTGTGTACCTAGTCGAAGCTCACAGAGGCGGAGCTGGGGATCCAGGGGAGGGTGGAGTCGCCTCTTCTTTCTCCAGCAACGAGCAGGGTAGGTATACATCTGTCCTGCTGCCTGGCCTGGACACACACACACACACACACACACACACACACACACACACACACATATTTGTAGATATAGACATACACGCATGCAGAGACACAGGCACACAGGAAGAATTTTAACAACCATTGGCAGGCCTACAGTTTTAACAAAACTTGCATTGAGACCCCTACACATGCACGCACATGCACGCACGCACGCACACACGCACACACGCACTTACACACAGTCTTGTTTTCCTGACACTTAATATCCTGCTTTCAGTGCTCAAGCTTATGGTTCACACATATTTATAAAACCCTCGCTCTTATATTCAGATTCCAGAAAGTCTCATTAAACCTGGAATTTGAGGTACTTTATCAGACATATGAGGTGTAGAAATCTTACTTATTGTTGAGAATGGTTACATTCAGTTTTACCCCAATGCATAATTTAAGCACTTGCTGTGTCACTATTTCAGCAAAGCAGACTTCTTGTGCTTGAATTTAAAATTTGGGTATTTTTGTGTCTAATCATATTCCACAATTAGCTTAGTAGGAGACAGAGATGAAGGGAAATAAGCATATTTTTCCAACTTTCAGCAGGAGCCAATAAAAAAAAAGAGAAGGGGTAGGGATAAACCCAGAATAAATTCATATAATGTGAGTTAGGTCTGCCACAAAGTATAGGGTGTGTCCTAAAGGGCTTTGCATACAAGATGGAGGACAGGCTATTTGTGTCCAGCTCTCGGTAAAGAGCAGATTGTTCCCTCTGGTTGTGCTGGTGACCCAAATGGGAATTCTCACTGCATGTCTCAGGGTAAATCAGCAAGTGTACAAAAGAGGGGTAGACTTGCTTTTTTATTGAGGGAGGAGAACTATACATTAAACCCTTGCTATCCATCCATATTTATGCATTTCTGCTTTTTGCTCAGAGTTAGATGAGAAGATTAATCTCAGTCTTTGTGCGTTCAATATACAGTACAATCCGTAGTTAGTTAGCCTAGCTTAGCATAAGGTCCGAAAACAGGGGTAACAGCTAGCCTGGCTCTTTTCAAAGGTGACAAAATCTGCCTACCAGCACTTCGCAATTTTATTAATTTACACATTAGATTTCGCAATGAACCAACACAGGTTGGTTTCCTGGCAAACGCAGTCTCCAAGACTACAGAGTCTAGCACATAACCCCCCATGAAACCACAATTTTTTCAACAGTAAACCAAATCTACAGTGGTTAGAATGTAAACATTCCCATATTTTGAAATGTGTTTGTGTTTCCCACCTGGCTGGCGGTGGCACTTCTCCATCCAGATGTAGCAGTTGTTCTGTGCTACACCAGTTTGCGAGTCCAGGAAGGGCATGCGCACGCTGCGTTCGGCACAGAGACGGGCATTGTAGCTGCGGCAGTGTTCGATAGCCTCCTTATAGAACTGGTCACCAAGCCTGAACAAAGACAGACAGACAGATAGAGAATGTGACAGGTAAACAGTCAGATAGACAAACAAGAAGAATCAGGCTTATCATCATTTACTTTTACATTAACTGCCCCATGCATTTAACATCTGACTTAGGTTACCCACAAGTAACATTATAGCCCTATTTCTGCGATTGATCTAAGCAATTTGCAACATGCTGCTTTAATTTCTGCTTCCCGTGCGCTGAGTCATCCCTGCTCTTGAAGTCCTATCAGCTAAATGCTAACATTTTTGGATAGTTAATGGCAGTAACATGTGTTGGGCGGCTGATGATTTGGTACGGTCTGCAAATCAAGTATGAGCAGGGGCCTGTCCAGTCCTAGTGAACATTAGCTTAATATAACAAGCCCAGACTTCTTTCTGCATTTCGGCTTGGTTTGTTGTGTAAAGTCTGGATTTGCTGCGTAAATAGGATGAGGCATACAGACAACTAAGCTGAAAAGGAACATCTATTCACAATGGCACACATGCAGAAAAAAACAATGATAAACCATAATAACAGACAAATGTTTCTCTCTGTCTACTTGATAGATAAGGGAGAGTGCTGGATCAAAGTCCATACAACACTTACGCACACACGCACTCACTAGCAACTGAAAAGAGGGTAAATCAAGATGTGAGCCATCAACAATATCTACAATCAGTCTAGAGGTAAGATTTTTAAAGCTAAGATCATTAGAGAAAAAAAAAGATTAAATCACTTTTGCCAAAAATAAAATATCTTGAGTGGGTTATTTTTTTATTTAATGACAGCTGAAATCCAGAGAGGAAGATAAAGAGGCAGTGTACTGAACTAGTCAACCATCTTTGGGCGGTTTAGTTTACTAAATGAGACAGCCATGAGGAGAATTTGCTGCACACATCCTCATTTATGCTAAAATCTAATCAGTGAATTCAAAAGGTTGAAAAAAAAAAGAGAGAAAAGAATGCCACAAGAATCTCTCGCTGTGGGGAAGATACCCAAATCAGCAGGATCTTGTCTGTCTCTCTGTTTATGTGCATACATGTCTATCTGCCTGTCCGTCAACCCGTCTCTCTGACTGGCCGGGCACAGATATGTAAAGAATTCTAAGCTGGACAAAGAGCAGTACTCTGGTCACACTGACTCTCACAAAGACGTGCAGTGTTTGGAGGTGCAGGGAGCAGAGGGTGAATGGAGGAGGAAGAGGATTGGGGGAGGGAGGAGGGGGAGAGGCTGGAGTGACCAGCAGCAGGGAGTGGACCAGGTATTGCATGTATGGATGGAGGTGAAAGGGGGGGGAGACAGGTATGGAGAAGGTCCTTGAATTTTGGTTGGAAAGGCAGAAAGGAAATATTAGTAAAAAAAAAAAAAGGGAAAATGGACATTGGACAAATGATATAACAGGACAGTACAGCTATGTCATGGGATACTATCTAATCTAGGCAACTGCAGGAGATTCCAAGAAGTCACTGTTGACAGCTAACAAAAAGTTTAGCACGTAACCCCTATGACAATTGTTGTTTTTACAGTAGCACAGCAAGCATGCAAAAAATTAAAACTTCTATAGTGGCTCTGTGTGCACCTTCAGTGCCACAGCGTATGTACGTATAACGTCTGGGCTTGAACACATGTGGCATTTGCTGGCTGAGGTTTGTGTCAGGAGACCTAAAGAAATGAGGAATGCAGCTGGTGTTTTTGACCATGTGTGTTTTTACTGTATAACGAACCAGCAGTCGCAGCAATCCAATCAAATCCAAATGTCCAGAAGAGACTTCCTGTCACATAACTCACATTCCCAGAGGTGAAGTGTTGTGTTATCTCTGCTTTCATTTTTTGTTGCCTGAAGTGTGTGTGTGTGTGTGTGTGTGTGTCTTCTCCACTTTCCTTTCCTACCTGTGTCATCCCATGATGTTTCTGTCCCATTTTCAGCAAGAGTCTGTGTAGCATCCCTAGGCGGCTTCATAAACTCTTACATAAGTGAGTGTACGTGCCTGCTTGTTTGACTGCTATGCATTTGTCTGGGAGGTGAGCTCATGTGTTTGGCTAAGTAAGAGTAAAGCGACATGTACTATGTGTGTGTGTGTGTGTGTGTGTGTGTGTGTGTGTGTGTGTGTTTGTTTGTGTGTTTGTATGTCTGATCCAGATTTAAACATCAGAGATTGCAATGTGCTCCTGTTTGTACCCATTAGTCGACTCTATGACTGATCCTAGTGATGGAGCTTATGTAAGTGGAGTTTTGCATGTTAGGGAACACATTCTTCTTGGTCAACAGCTTCCTGGATAATGATGGAATCTGCAGTTGCTGTATGTGTGTGTGTGTGTGTGTGTATACCACTGTGATTGTCTCAATTGCTCCCATACTAGCACAGAGTAGCTTTGTGTGCAATGGGGAGTCTTTTCAATGTTTCAAAGTTAAACTGATAGAGGTAGAGCTTATGGACTAGGGGTGTAACGATACATCAAATCAATATAGATGGATATATCAATTTAATCCCCAACGATCCAACATTACTGATACAAATTGAAAATAACAATATAAATCGGCATCTTTAAGATGTGCCTTTATTTTGAAAGTCCCACTTTATATTTATTCTTTTTCTGTTTTAATTTAATTGTCTGGAAGAGCTTACCAATAACATTGTCGAATCATATTCTGGTTGCTTTTGGTGAAAATATATGAAAGTAACTGATTGTGTTTAATGGGCTAATGTATTGATCGTGGGCCCCTGAACTGAATCGCATCGGAATCGTATCGTGGCAAACGTTTGGGAGAACAGTAAATATTGTATTGTTGTCCTAAGAATCAATATAATTAATATAATATTGTATAGTGATATATACGATATGTGATTTACACTCCTATTATGAACATTATAAATATTCAAACTTTAGTTCTATTATTCAGACTTTCTGTTTGGATGTCATTCCTTTCCATCAATGTTATTCTTATCTGTCTGTTATGTATTGCTCACAGCATGTTCTCTTCCATCTTGCTAAATAGTTAATCACTGAAACTCATCAGTGGCATAATAAATCACTGTCATACTTCTCTCCACATTCATGCTCATTTCTCTAAACTCAATATTTCTAATCCACATCGTGTCCTTCCTGTTTCGACAGGATGTCTATGATGTAATATTTATTATAGGGCTGAAACTATTATTCCATTACTCGATTTGGTAATCGACAAAATTAAAAAATGTTGTTATCTAGTTAAGCATTTCAGGCATTTTTTTTATTCATTGGATCCATCATATATGATAGTAGAGTAAATATTTAGACTGTTGGTCAGATTATATGTCACATTGATCATAATGGACACTTTTTTTAAAATTTTATTAACCAAATCATTTTTCAATTACTTGAGTTAATGCTAATATGCACATTCTGCTTTGCATATTAGAGTCTGCTTCTGCTTTGAAGCAGCATCTAGGCTGATGGCTAAGGGTTATAGAATCCTTGAAACTGCCAGACATAAACAGACAGATCCGGGATTGAAAAGTTAAATACATGTTCTATTTATGTTGTGTTATTATAATGAGAATAAGAACTGTGTTAGACTTATAGATGTTCACCTCAGAAAATCAAAGGAACTTTAATGTGAAACACTAACCCTAACCACCTACTAACTAAGTTTCATTTCTTCACTACAAAAAACACCCTTATTAGATTAATAGTTCAGACTCTGTGTGTGTCTGTCTGTCTGTTTGCTGGCATTCTTGCAAGTGTGTGTTGAAATGTCGGACATGAATAACGGTAGTATTTCTGTGTGTACAGTCATCCCGGGTTCAAACACATCACCTCAATGTTATTGCATCGTATATGATTCAGTTTATATATTTGAACATGTCTTCTGATCAACTACTTCACAAATTCTGGTTTTAGATAAATGCTATATATTTAAAACATCCGTCGGAAGGCCCTCAAGATGCGGCTGAAAGCTCTGGCAAAAGTTAGTAAGTGGTGCTTTATCATAAAAACAATTTGTCAAATTTTGAGATAAATATGTTTTGAGATATACATTTAAATCACAGCCGTAGTAATAGTGTAGTAGTTACTGGAGTATACTATATTGTACTTGTGCTAACCACGCAATCACTGAAGTAGTTTTGTACTATTATTTTCTGATAGTCTAGTGTTTTTGCACTTTATAATCGCAGTAAATCACATTTCAAGGTTCAAGTTTCATTCTTTGTTATTCTACAGCACAGGGTTGCACAACGAAATACAAGATGTAGTCCCTTTATGCTACACAAAAAAAGAAAAAGAAATTTATGGTGGAGTACAGAGGAGGAGTTGAGGAGTCTTACAGCAACTGTTTACAACTGTTTATGATATTGTACAACATATACTGTCCCTTATGCATACAGTTGAGTTCAGAATAATAGCAGTGTGGTTAAAAAAGTAAATAATGCTCAATTTCCTTAGAATAGCTTTTACACACATTTTACGCACATTCAATTCCAAATCAAAACCTGACCATAATTTATCAACTTTGTGTTATACCTTTACAGAAAGTGAAGAAAAAAGAATATTAGGCTGTTCAAAAAAATAGCAGTTTTGCATTTTTCTTTACAAACTCAAACATTTACTGTATAAACTGAAAAATGTCTCAAGGGTTTGCTTTACTTTGAATCACAGCACTAATATTTAGTTGCATAACCATTATTTCTGAGAACTGCTTCACATCTGTGTTGCATGGAGTCAACCTACTTCTGGCACCTGTGAACAGGTATTCCAGCCCAGGACGATTAAACTACATTCCACAATTCCTCTGCATTACTGGGTTTTGCCTCAGAAACAGCATTTATGATGTCACCCCTCAAGTGTTCTATGGGACTGAGGTCCGGGGATTGGGCTGGCCACTCCATAACATCAGTCTTGTTCATCTGGAACCAGGACTTTGCTCGCTTACTTGTGTGTTTTGGGTCATTTTCTTGTTGAAAGACCCATTTCAAAGGCATTTCCTCTTCAGCAAAAGGCAACATGACTTCTTCAAGTATTTTGATGTATTGAAACTGATCCATGATCCCTGGTATGCGATAAATAGGCCCAACATCACAGTATGAGAAACATCACCATAACATGATTTTTTCACCACCATGCTTTACTGTCTTCATATTGTACTGTGGCTTGAATTCAGTGCTTGGGGGTCGTCGGACAAACTGTCTGCAGCCCCTAGACCCAAAAAGAACAATTTTGCTCTCACCAGAATGTTGCACCATTCCTCCTTTGGCCGGTCAATGTGTCCTTTGGCAAATTTGAACCTATTCAGTACATGTCTTTTTGTCAGCAATGGGACTTTGCGGGGGGCTTCTAGCTGGTAGCTTTGCTTCACATAGCCTTCTTCTGAGCTTAACAGTACTCACAGGTAAATTTAAGTCTTCTTTCATTTTCTTGAGCTGATCATTGGTTGATCCTTTCACATTTTGGCTATTCTTCGATCCATTCGAATGGTAGTTGACCATTTTTTCCCACGTCGTTCAAGCTTTGGATGCCATTTCAAGGCACTTGAAATCATTTTGGCTGAGCAGCCTATCATTTTCTGCACTTCTTTATATGTTTTCCCCTCTCCAATCAACTTTTTAATCAAAGTCTGCTGTTCCCCAGAGCAATGTCTGCCTTAACCCTCCTGTTGTCATCGGGTCAAATTTGACCCCTTTCCAAAAAAAAAAAAGAAATTTGGGTTTCTTTCAAACTAATTTTACAAAAAAAGTAACGTGGATGGTTCCCAACAACAATCCTCACAAGTTAAATAAATAATAAAAACTTCTTTCACTGAATTTGGGTGTTTTGTCAATTTTATAGCATTTGAAGTAAAAACTATTGGTGAAAGAACTTTAAAAAAGTGAGAAGCGTAAAAAAAGTGACTAAAATGTGAAAAGATGTTGACAAAAGTTACAAAAAAGTTTTTAAAAAAAAGTGACAAATGTAAAAAAAAATAATTCTAAAATATAGGGAAAAACCCACGAAAATTTCAAAAGGCTCAGAAAAAGTCGACAAATGTCAAAAAAGGGGGGGAATTATGGGGGGGAAGTCCCAACAGGTCACAAAAGACAACCATAACCTTGATAAAAAGTTTTTCATTTTAAATGTCCAGGTCGGCGGGAAGACAACACAAGGGTTAAATATGGGCCATAATTGACACCTGTTTCTTCACATAATCAATCACCTCACTAATTGAACACAACACTGCTATTATTTGAACATGCCGATTTTCAATTACAGATTCAATTACACAGAATGAGCAGCATGCATGTCATGACTGTTGGGTCTGTTGGTTTTCTATGACTCTACAACACTTACTAGTAAATTATTTGCCAAGTAGAAATATCACTTCTACCAAAAAATACGATTTAAGAGGTTAGTGAAGTTGGACTGCTATTGTTTTGAACACAACTGTACATTCATTTTGAAAAATTCAGAACTGAAAAATCCCACTGATGTCTTGATAATATAGACTGTATGGCTTAACAGGCACAACGTTTCTCAGCATGAACTGTTTAAATGTTGTTTGCATGACCTCATTTAGCTCACTGAGTCAGAATTACAGTAATGGGAAACTAAATCTTTCACAATACAAGCCTCTTCAACAATCAGACACATCTTTGTCATAAAGAATGCATTTCTGCTCAGAACGTACGTGCAGTGTCTCAAAGATAGAGAGGGGAAAGGAAGCCCACTTTTGGCTAGTAATAGGTAAGAGGCCCCAAGGGAAGTTCAGGGCAGTGTAACAGCACGTAGGCACTGATAGGCGTCTTTTGTGGCACTTTGTAGGCAGAGCGCTGGGGTGAAGCAGAAAAGGAGGGGGGCGAAGAGGAGGAGAAAGAGGAGGAGCCAAGGAGGCAGGATGGGAAGGAAGAGGAGGGGTTGGATATGTCCCGGGGCACACGTGTTCCCTTTCAAACCCTGTCATACTCATTTTCTCTCAAACACACGGATGTATGTACGCACCAGCGTGCTCACACAAACACATGCTTGTCCGTGCACAAACAGACACACAAAGGGATGGAAAGAGAAAGGTGCAGAGTGCGGTCGGAGTGGGGAGAGAAGGGAGGAAAGGGTGCTGCAAAGGGGAAACCCTGATTCAGATGCCGTTTCAGAAGCTATTTTCTACGTGGAGATTAATAACATACACATATGTAAAAAAAAAAAAAGACTGATCACTGCATGGTGCTTTTAATAGAAAAAGTTCCAGGACATTTAATTCCCCATGCCTGGAAACCATTCCCGGACATTCCCATTCCCCAGGCTCGGGTAGACAAAGGCCAGAGTTTGCCCCTGTTCTGTACAAATTTATGCAGTAAATGCAGCCTGCAGCCAGACAGACAACCCCCAAACCTCCATCACTCATGCTCCCTCTCACGTAAATTGGGGGAGGGGCAGGTGGCTACATAACCGCCCACGCATGCAACAAACACACATAATAAAAACACAACCCAATACACGGTGACCCCCCCCACACCACATCCTTTACCCTAAACCTTAGTCCACATCCTAACCCAATGATAAAAAAGGAAGTAAATGGACACAGGACGTGAACATAAAACATATCTACATATGAATGACATCGCTCATTTGAATACTTCTCATGTCAGCTCTTCTTTAGTCCAATCCCACACAGCCACACAGTTTCAATCACAAAGAGGTCTTTGTAAAAAAAAAAGAGAGTTTAAATAAATCAAGTAAATATGCACAGCTTAACATGACTGAATGAGTCTAGAGAGGCAGATGCATTTACTGCGAGCTGTTGACGGTTGTAATTCATCTTCCAGAGCAGGGAAGATTATTATCACGTCCTTTACTGGCTGCTTATGATTTGCAGTCACATCCTGAGGACAGATGACAAGCCCATTTCAAACAGACAGAGGACTAAAACAACTGGGCTGTCAGAAAACTACGCCGCAATAATATATTTGCTCTCACACTTTTACACTTCACAACAGTATTATAGCATTGACCTATGCATATTTGTCTGTTTAGGTAGGTTGAATTCTGCTTCCAAGCCATACATACATTGTTTTCTCTTTTTGCAGATATTAGATGGTGTAGGGGGAGCCTGTCTGATAGAGTCATGCCACCAATGAAGGGCAGATGGGGTTCCCTTCCTCCATCAGTCTTTCTGTCTTTACATGTACCTCTCCCTCTCTCAACAGATGGACCCAGAAGAATACTGGGACGCCTAATCTGCTGCTCTACATGCACAACTGCAGACACAAAACACCCCATACCTACATCATCTACAGCCTAATCTGTTTATGCAGAATACAGCAGCTTAACGCCTTTTCCCCCCAAGTGCTGGGTGTACAGTAGGATCTTTTTTTGGGTGTCAACAAAGAGCTCTACAAAACAAGACCATCGTGAGTTCTCTCTGTACTTAATAAACATGTCATGTTCCTTTTCCTTTCCTTTGTATATGAATACAGAAAATGATATTCAGCACATTACCGGTTCTGTGAAAAAATATTTTTAAAAAAGCCTTAAGATGGTGTACAGCTGAGGACTACTACATTTGACAGTTGGAAAGATTTCTTTATACTTCCACATTATTACAAAATTACCTCAAGTGAAAAGATATGGTTTATGGCACACCATTAGAGACATGGATATGGCCTCTTGCACACCAGATGATGCGATAATTGTCTAACTCTCTGCACATTCCACATGACAAGTGGTATACATCTGCTGTTAGCCAGCAGGTTAGACATGCATTCAGTAATATAGGCTGAGCTCAAAGTTATAGGTGCACTTAATGCAGGGCAGACATGAGGGGGATCTATAGAACAAATTAACACATTTCTTTTGCATTGATATTTTACTGCAAAAAAATAAAATAATTGGTGTTTTTCCGTATTTGGCCATATTTGCACAATTTCTCAAAGGTAGCATGTTTGCCGCTCGATGGTTGATGCTTCTACGAATCATAAACTGCCATGCACCGATTGGGCACCTTTAAGTGATCATGGTTTTAAAATCTAACTTCAGGGAAACTGCACGCCCCCTAAATCTGTATTACATTTCAGCTTTCTTCTACATGCATCAAAGGAGGTCACAATGTAATAACACATTATAATCCGCTATCCATTGCTTACATGCATTTGACATTCGCAGCAAAAGCCCTAGCCGCGCAACTAGAGTCACCCTCACAATGTGCGCTTTGTGACAATAATTACATGAAATGATCTATGCAAATTCCTCCGTCTACCACTGACAAAGAAGCCCTGCAGGCAAACTTCTTCCGATCGTGTTTATAAAGCAGAATGTGGACGATATGGCAACTTTCTGTCTAAGTGAAACCAACTGCACGAGAGAGTGCATGCGGACAATTACCCGCATGTTGGAGATGTTTTCTCTGCAGATTGTGTACGAGTGCATGTTTTTATATTGGTATTGCACAAAACAGCAAGTATAGGCAACCTGCAGATAACACGGACTGTCCAAGTAGGCTCCATAGGCGAAAGTGTTAATGTGTGGTTCTTATTTAAACGCACGGTTAGCCCTATAGATCAATCCCATGCAATCACACAATACTGTTCAAAAAATATATAAGAAATTTTACTTACGATTTTAAAGGATTATGAATGACTGTCGCCATTTTCTTGCAGGACTGTAACGTAATATTCCAACTCTCGGTGTAGTTTGGGACCCTTGTGAAAAAACACAATCAGCCAATGCGGTCCTGCATGGGCACTGTGCGCCCTACACTAGCATCAAGGCAATAGGCGTGGCTTCAGAGAAATCTGTCAACATCAATGTCCCAGTCCTCCGAGTAGTAATAATTTCATGGACTAAATGCATTTGTCTTTATTTTAGTGAAAACATTACAATGGGAAATAAGAATATCAAACATCATGACTATAGTTGTTTAGTTAGGGGTATGTGGACATAATTCACCAGTCTGTAGCCCAACACAACCATTTTTTGTTAATTGATTAAAATAGTATTGGGGTAAAAGCTAATGCGGGTTTGGAGAGCACACATTTTGTGTTACTTTAGAGCCTGTAGCGTATTGTAAGTGCCCATCGTCCGTCAATCAAATTAAATAAAACAAAGTCATATAATATGTGATGCGTGGCTGAAACGTTCGCAAAGAAAACAACCTATGATTGGCTGCAACGACAGGCACTATTGTTAGCACTCAGCCAATGAATGACATTTGGAGGCGGGAGAACATGCCAGGAACTCAATGTAATGTACACAGCAGTTAGCTAGCTAGCTTATGAGGGTTGAAAGTGTAACAAAACATCAGTTTATTAAGAAAATAAAGAATATTTACATTCAACGGAAAGCCTGTATATTAACGTAATAAAACCGTCTTCACGTTAACTCATGTTTAATTTCCACCATTACTAGAAAGGTGTCGAGAAAGAGGTGTAGTCAAAGTTAGCTCAAAAATGCTAATGCCTGCAGCTAGCTAACAAGTAAACATGCTGCATCAACTAGCCTTACACACTCGTACACATAGCTAGAAGTTAACAATAGACAGCGTGGCGAGAGGATCCTTACTTGTGGACTCAAACAGCAGGGATGAAGAAGTGGAACTGGCAAGAAGGACAGCGACCGTACAGGCGACAAGGTGCTGGCCAACGCCATGGTTGGTACAGAGGCAACCGACAAAGGTCAACACAGGACGAGCAGTGGTATGTTTAAGGACATGATTTAGTTTAAAACTTGTGATATGTGTCTCATATGTGTCTGCCCAGCACAGTCAGTGTTGGTAACGTCAGTAAGAGTGGTGTTCTGTTCACAGGTCTGGACATAATGATGCAGGGCCATCATTTAGAGCATCTCAGAGGAGAAATGAAAACCAGTCAGCGTCTGTCTCGTCGTCGTCGTCCTCCTCATCTTCCTCCTCCTCTAAGACCAGCAGTGCTGCACCAGGTCAGCACACCACACACGTCTACTCCATAACTGAACAAACATTAGTTCTCTGGTGTTCAGTCATGAGCCATACTACATAACGAGCACAGTTTTATTTATAATAATAATTTATACTGTTTATTGATCCCCAGTGGGGAAATTACAATTTACACTCTGTTTTTGTTAGAAATCACTACACACAGGCCTGAAATATACACACACATGGAGAGATGTCAGAGGGAGTGGGCTGCCAGTGCTGGACCAGTGCCCTGAGTGTTGTTGCCTTGCTCAAGCGTGCCTGGCAGTGCCCAGGAGGTGAACTGGCATCTCTCCAGCTACCAATCCACACTCTGTACTTTCGTCCATACTGGGACTGAAACTAGGAACCATCTGGTTCCCGACTCCCTAGGACTGAGCTACTGCCACCCCTTTGTTAGTGATGGTAAGCTGTCAGAGGAAGAAAAGTCAACAGTTGGTGCTCACATGAAGACACTATCAGAAAACACTGCAACACACAAACCTTGCAAAACAGTAAATGGTTATTCCTAATGTACAGTGATGCTCATTAGTTTATAAACCCATGCTAAAGTTGACTAAAAAGAGGAATAAAAGTAATCTTTTCAATTAAATTTAGATCTTAATACCTTAAAGTGCCTTAAAACCAACCTTTAAGGACACCAATTTTCTTTATGAATAAATAATGTATCATAGACAAATAAATGTTATTCCTTAAAATACAGGGGGCATAAATATACACACCTATATATTAAATTCCCATAGAGGCAGGCAGATTTTTATTTTTAAAGGCCAGTTATTTCATGGATTCAGGATACTATGCATTCTGATAAAATTCCCTTGGCCTTTGGAATTAAAATAGCCATCATCACATACCCTTCATCATACCTAGAGATTGGCAGAGATTGGTTTTATTTCTGTTAGCCTAATATCTGGCTTGATTTGCATTGAGAGATGATCTTATGGAAAGTATCCCATGCCAATCTCTAGGTATGGTGATGGATATGTGATGATGTGGGGTTATTTTAATTCCAAAGGCCAAGGGAACTTTATTAGGATGCTTATTATCCTGGATCCATGAAATAACTGGCCTTTAAAATAAAAATCTGCCTGCTTCTTTGGGAATTTAACATAGGGGTGTGTATAATTATGCCCCCTGTATTTTAAGGAAGAGCATTTATTTATTTACAACACATTATTCATTCACAAAGAAAATTGATGTCCTTAAATTAAGGCATTTCCAAAAAAATTCTCTTTTTAGTCAACTTTAACATGGGTTTATAAACTTATGAACACCACTGTAAACAAAATAAAGTGGGGTGTAACTTGAATAGCAAGAAGATGAGATGTCCATGCCTAATTTTACCACCTATTCTGTTGCCAGAGCTGCCTGGTTTCTACTTTGACCCAGAGAAAAATCGCTACTTTCGCCTGTTGCCTGGACACAACAACTGTAACCCACTGACCAGAGAGCAGTTGCAAGAGAAGGAAAGAGAGAAACAGAGAAACAAGATGCTTGCGGAGGATGAAAAGCCCAGAAAAGTGAGTCTGTTGTCAGACCTTGTCAATCCTTCTTTAGCTTTTATCATTATGTTGTTTCTTGTGCTTGAAGCTTCAGTTGTGCTTTTTCTCACCACATGCTTGGGTTTCATACTTTTTATATATTATCTTCTTAATAGAAAGCACCAAGAACAGGACTGAACTCTTCGCTGTTGCTGCAGAAAAGGCGCCTAGGCATGTTACCTGAGAACTCCTATTGCAGGTACTGTACCACTCTTCTATGTGCACACACGGAAGACATAGCGCTGTTTTCCTTGTACCCTATCCATATTGCCATACCCACAGCTGTAATGCATTACAGCAAACAACCCCAGCAAAACACAGTCTAACTATAATGATAATCAGTTCTGTGTGTGTAGAGTGAGTTTTCTTTTAAACATTGCAGGCCCACTAATAATGATGCTAATCAAGTTTGACATGGGTTTGAAAGTAGCCACAAAAAGAAATATGCTAAAATACAGTAAAATACTGTGCTGCCTGACAGTTTCAATTTCATAAATGAAATTCACACACAGTTGTAACCCAAATGATTTTTATTCGTCATTTTGCCAAAAATGTTTTTAAATACACAGACACACACTGTCAGATATTGGTTCTGGTTTGGTGAATTGTTTGCAGATGTTTGTCATTAGTGTTGACGCGGTTACTGTGTGTCTCCAGGCTGGTCCATGAGGTGAAGGTCAGTGGAATGAGACGCCACAAACTAGAGATCCAGAGCACGGACAACAGCAACCCCAACACTGACAACTTCCGGCTCATAGTGGTGAGAACGCACACGAAGCACGCTAGGGCAGTTGGAATAGATGCACTGTAAAAACACATCTTCTACTTTAATTCAGAGTTCAAAAATCATGAGAATCCTTATAGTGTACATGCTGGTCTGCGTATCCTCTTTGAACTCAATCCTCCCTCCTCGTCCTCATCTTTCTCAGGGGGACTCTGCATGTGAGCGAGTGTTCACAGTCAATGATGTGTCACACGGAGGCTGCAAGTACGGCATCATGAACTTCAGCAGCAGCAGCCGGGGCTCTCTGTCTGTGGAAATGTGCGACAACCTCTACTTCACGAATCGCAAGGTGGGGGTGTTTCACAGGAGCAGTGACTCAGTGACATTTTATTTTATGTTTTTTACTGTAGCCAATTTCCACCTTACATTTTGTGGAAACCGTGTACATTGTAGTATTATTATTATTATTATTATTATTATTATTATATCATATGTATTATGTATTTTAAATCCTGTAGGCTAAAGGGTTGGCTTAATGTGTTTCAGGTGAATTCCATCTGCTGGGCCTCGGTCAACTACCCAGACTCCCACGTCTTGTATCCTTCTTCAGCTTTAGTAGTGCTCTTAGTTAGCCTACATGTCCTAAAACTCAAGTGCTGCCTGTATTTCCCTTGACTGGTCTGACTGTCAGGCTGTGTCTGGTAGGAGCGGCAGACACTCCCGGCTGCGTCAGTTTACTTCCTGCTTCCCTCTTCAGCAACTCCAACCCAGGTTGTACTGAATAAAATCCTCTCTGGTTTCTGACACTGTTTAACACATTCACATTAAACCGCCTACACGTGATTAGCGGTAGAACTGCGAGCTAGGGTGCAGAGCAGAGAGGCGCAGCGCGGATATACGTTCTGGAATTGGTTGTGCCTTGAAATGTCAGCTGCGACGAGGTCAAAGTTGAAATGATTTGAACTTTTGAGCACAGTGCTCCGGCGGCACCACTTTCCACATAGGAAAACAGTGGAGGGGCAGAGCAGTCAGCAGAGCAGCATCGTGTGTAGTCAGCATAAGGCTTTTATATTTTCTTATTTTTAGAAGGTGGATTTTGACATAAGGCTTTTGTAATGAAGAAGCTTTCCGATGTAATCAGAATCATTCATTACGACCCTTTTTAGTTTATTAACCGTCGTTTGGCTTTTAAATTCCTGAATTTGTAATTAACTTCTATGTTTATAGATTGATAGTAATAAAAAAGACATATTTCATGTTGGTATTGTATGTTTACCTCCGCATTTTAACATTTCTTCTCTCTCATCCTCCTCTTTTCTCAGACCAGCCCGGGATGCTGTGTAGCTTTAAGATATCGTCAGCCTGGTCTTGTGCTTGGTGCTTCAACCCCCAGTTTGACAAGACTTTTAGCACTGGTCTGTCCAGTTGTCATTTGTTTTGCAACCCATGATCAAATATGATATTCATAAACAGATAATCATAGTAATTAGCTTCTGTAGAGCTGTGAGTTTGTTAGCTTAGCTAGAGTTTCGGGGCGTTAAATCATACTCTATTTGTTCACGCAGAGAAAAAGCTACACAAACACATGCTTGCTTTGCTATACAGCACACATGTCAAACTCAAGGCCGAGGGCCAGATCCGGCCCACCGCAAATTTTGATCCGGCCCTCATATATGTTTTGATTTACAATAAATGTTTGCCCGCTAAGTTCTTGCTGCTTTTTGGCATTTCTGTCGCTTTATTCAATATTTGGCGCTTTTTGGCATTTTCTTTGACATTTTTGTCAACCAAATGGTAAGTGAGAAGATTATAGGAGGCACGCAGTAATACAGTCAAAGGTTTTTGCAATAAACTCTACATCTCTGGCTCTTGATGTGATTCTAATTTTCCAGTGTGGCCCTTAGTGAAACTGAGTTTGACACCGCTGCTATACAGAGTAACCGGGTCACTTATTGTTTGTTCATTAAAATAATGGATCTAGAAAAGAGAGCTTGTTAATCGAGGGGACAAACATTTTCTCTTCACAATCGTATGAATCTACGATAATTGTGTTCTTGTGTATGTTGGCAGGCTTGTCTCGTAGAGTGATAGTGAAAGATGCAGAGACGGGCCGAACGCAGACGTACAGCACCGGCAGCGATGTCTTGGCTCAGCAGTTTGCCCTTAGGGTGAGTCATCCGTTACATTAAAGTGATTCAAGCATGTTTAAGTTCACTTGTAACATGCTATAGTATGGACTTATCTTTGTGTAACTAAGCACAATGTATGAAAGAAAAGCAACGCCAACAAAGTAAAATACCCCCTTTTTTTTCCCTTAGGTCCCTGTGCTGTTTAATGGTTGCCGATCAGGAGAGATCTTCAGCATTGACTTGCGGCAGCGCGGCCGCAGGGATCAAAGCTGGAAAGCCAGCCGCTTCCATCAAGAATCAGCCATCACCTCTGTACGTGTCCTGCAGGATGAGAACTACCTGCTTGCTGCGGACATGCTGGGCCAGGTCAGTTTATTGGCTTGAAAATTAAATTTGTGGGTTATATAAACATTGAGCTCTAAATGACCAGTCTTTTAACTATGATTTGGTCCTGAGATGAGGCTAATGACCCCCAAAATAAGAGATAAAAAAATAATTAAAAGAAATATTAACCCACATGGATTGTATTCCTGCTTTAGCTTTGTGTGTTTTCTTCATTTATGTGCAGATTAAGCTGTGGGATGTGCGAGTGACTAAGGCAGTGCAGGAGTACAAAGGGCACTATAATGAGCATGCCTACCTTCCCATACACGTCAATGAGCCTGAGGGGCTTTTGTTGGCAGGTAGGCGAGGACACCACATGCTCAACATACTGTTGAAAACTTTCACTGTCTTAATCAAAGAAATTCCAGGTTTAACAGTTACTATGCTCTGACATACTTAGTGTAAGGCTCCTGCTGCACACTGCCTGCGTGGCGGGAGCGTGTCAGTTGCGTGGCGTGTCCGGTTTTTAACAAATTAGAGCTTGCACACTGCCTGCGTGACACACACGTCTCAGGCGCGGCTCGAGCGGCACCAAAATGTGTGCATTCTAGAAATAGGACCGACACCTATTTTTCATGTTACACGCAAGTGTGTTAGAAGCGTTTCCAGGCAAAATTTGAAAAGATGTCATTTTGACACATACATTTAATAAATGACATTTTGATGTTTGAAAGTCTATAGGTGAACTACTACAAACTACTATTTTTTGTGACTGTTATTGCCACTCTTCATTCTAACCCCAACCGGTCGTCAGACACCGCCTACCAAGAGCCTGGGTCTGTCCCAGGTTTCTGCCTAAAAGGAAGTTTTTCCTCGCAACTGTCGCACTGTTGCTTGCTCTGGAGGAAACTACTAGAACTGTTGGGTCCTTGTAAATTCTGGAGTGTGATCTAGACCTACTCTATCTGTAAAGTGTCTCGAGATAACTCTTGTTATGGATTGATACTATAAATAAATTTGAATTGAATAGGTTTTGACATAAATGCAGATATAAATGTAATTTAAAAAATAAATCGATTTTCAAATATTGCACCTGTCAATAGAGAATATTATGTAGCCTATTTTGCGTCAATACTGCCAACGTTGTCTTAGCTGTTATCAAATTAGTATAGATGTATGTGTAACATGAAGTATACCACAGCTTAGGTACAGTAAATGTATGCAAGTCTCTCCCCATATGTCATTTTATCAATGGGAAACACGTTTCTGGTGTGTAAAGACAAAGAAAACGCCACGCAACTGACACACAGTCAATATTGAGCCATATGCAGATTAAAATAAACAAAAAAACCTCTATGGCCAGATAAGGTATTTTAAAAAGAGAGAGTTTAGATCAAAGATACCAAAGATGTCTGTCTCTCCCAAGGTGCTTTCCCACCCTGACTGGAAAATTTGCAATCCTCCCCTCCTCCCCCGTCCCCTCCTGTTTTCCTTCCCCAGTCGGTCAGGATTGCTACACAAGGTTATGGAGCCTAAAAGATGGCCACCTACTGAGGACTATCCCATCACCCCACCCAACTGCAAACGACCTGATCCCGAGCGTGGTCTTCTCCTCCAAGTTGGGCGGGGGCAGGGGGCTCCCCGGCCTGCTAATGGCCGTCAAACATGACCTTTACTACTTCCCATACAGCACCGACTACCAGGAAGGAGGAGAGCAGCCGGCCAGCTTTTAGGAGAAGACCTGAAGACCTTACGACAAGGACAGTCTTTTTTTTTTTTTTTTTTGCCAAATGTATGGATGGAGTTATATCATATACAAAATGTATAGGTATTTTATAATTAAAAGGGTTTGGTCACGTATGCAGGAAATTTCCACAAGGTTTCAGTGAACTTTTGATTGGGAAGCGTTACATTGAAGTCTCAGGGGAAAGTTATTTTTTGACCCGCTTGTTTGTGCCAAAAGAAAATAGAAGTGCAACATACATGAGTGCACACAATTACTAGTTATGTAAGAATTGTGTAACTAAAAAGTGCTCTTACTTGTGACATAATTGACCTTATGATTTCTAATGTAATTTTAGGATATCTCTGATCTGAATTTGAAAAGAATGTTTATACTTGAAATCAAATTTTTAATTGCTGTTGTATGACAATTCTATTCTAAAAAAAAGAAATTAACACAGCGATCTGTTGCTTTGTATTTGCTGACAAACACACTGACTGAGTTTCTGCAGTTTAATATATAACATTATGAGCATACATGAACATAAAGGTATTGATTTGTTCCTTGTGATATTCACAGAGAGGGACAGATTAGATAGTTCACTGATTCAGGTCAAAGTGTTATTTTAGCTTACTTGTTGAAATGGTAATCAAACCAACTCTCCTAGTCAGAACCTGATGGACACCCCCCCAAATCAATACAGTCAAAAGCCTATCTGCATCATATGTTGTATTTGTCCGACAGCTGTGTGGGACAGTCTCAAAACGTTGCTCACTTGGTGCTCCTAGCTAACTAGCTACACAGCCTGAGTTGACAGAGTAAACGATTAATCTTCTAATTATTTCCTGTTTTGAGGGGCCAGCCTCAAAAATGGTTTCAAGTCTTCTGTTCCATATTGCTTCTGTGAGCCAGCCACTATAAAAGCAGTTCCTGTAGCATTTCATCCCACTGCAGTCAGATTTGTCTTGTTGGATAACAGTTAACATTAAAAACGAGGCCTTTTTTTAAATTTTTTCCTATTTAAGTTAACTGTTTTTCCATATATGTATATTCTATGCAAAATAAAGTCGACAGCATTATTAAGGCTGTTCTATTAGCTGCCCATTCAAATGGACAAACAACCACAAAGCATTGAGAGATGATGTAAGAAGTTAATACTATGGGATTCTATGTCGGAATGCATCTCAGACCGTTGTACGGTACATCATTGGCTTCAGATTGCTCTAAAGAAGCCAAAGAGTGTCAGGAACTAAAGCTCGCAGGGCTGAAAAACTACTGTAGATGCATTCAAAATTTATTGTGGTTGATGGGTTTTTTTTTCAAGTTTTCCATTGTTTCCTCTAAAGCCAGACCTAAATGCTATATCCAGGACTTCTGCAGAAACAATCTTAGAATAAAAGTGCTTACCCAGAATCAGTTTAAGATGCTCAGTCAGTAATTCTATTATAACGGCTCACCCAAGTAGCCCCAGACTACAAAAAAGGTGCTTATAATACTAGTCTAGTGTGTCACGCTGGGAGGGATTGTCACGGGGAGGTCACGCACATCATTACAAGTTTTAAAAGGATCAAACGCTGTATTTACCTGAACTTAATTGCAAGCACGTACAATACTCACTTTTATAAAACGCTGTCAAGTTGTATCCTCAGACCTTCTTGACATTCAAGTTCTCACTCTGATTGGTATTCTTCACAGTGTAAAATATAGGAATATTAAAGTGAAATAGCATCAAGGGACTGACGTGACGTGAGGATGGCTTTAAAAAAAACAATAAACCGAGTCCAACCTGCCCTAAGACAGTCTAGTGGAAGCCAAGAAATGCCACTAAAGAGACGAAAGGGAACTGAAGCCTTTTAGCCAAAATGCTGTCAATTCCAGTTTTCACAGAGGCCAGCTTCTTTAACCGTCTCCTCCTGCTAGAGCTCCCCGGGTTTCTGGTTGCAGCCGTTGCAGACCCTCACTGGGTGGTCCCAGCCGCGGGAGGGCACGGCGCGCCGCTCCTGAGAGCAGTCGTCACACACTCCCTGGCCACAGGCGCGGCAGTGGTGGATGGAGAGACGTGGGGAGAAGTCTCTCTGGCACTCGCTGCAGGAGTGGATGTCCTGATCCGGGACCCAGTAGGCCGGCCGAGCTGCGTCCTTCACCAGGCCTGGAAGCAGCAGTTAATATCAGGGCTGAACGATTTTGGAAAATAATTTAATTGCGATATTTATTTATTTACCAATATTTTGGTTGCGATTTAATATTAGGTTTGGAAAATCATCAACAGTCAGGCCTCCCAATATGATATTGTGATTTTTAACAAATTGAAATATTCTGCAATATATTGAAATGTATTACCTTTTTTTAAAACTAAAATTTTTTCCCAATTTCTAATTATGTCCCCAAAAGGAAACTTTGTCACAATTGTTTTATCTAAAAAGATAAATGTCCATTTGTTCATCTCCAATTTTCTTTCTGTAAAATGGGATTGTCAAACAGACAAACTGACCAGCACATATATAATAATAGATCCATACTTGGCGTCTTGTGATATCGATACAGTATTGCCCCGGAAAATATCGCAATACTATGCTGTATCGACCAATCATCCTCTGCAGACTGCTTTTTCTTGCGTGTCACAAGACCAGAGTGTAATCGCAACCTTGATTTAACATATTGTGATATTATTGCTAATGCAATTATTCTTTCAGCCCTAGTTAATATGACTGTTGGTCAACCGCTGTGGTAGTTTCAGTTGGAAGTGATCTCTGTCTGCGTTGTTTTGACAATCATGTCGACAGATGTAATGCTCACCAAGAGGTATGTCGATGGCACCGACTACAGCTCCCAAAGTGTTCTGGACCGCCTCCCCAACCTTCCTGGCTATCAGGGTGCCACCCTCCTCCTCCAAGGCAGCATCCAGTAACTCTGCAAAGGGGAAATATGCACACGTGAAACCAGGTACTCAAACATTTAAGCTGATATCACGTTGAATATTGAGATGGATTTACCTGTTGGGATTCCCCTGTTGTGGAAACACGCGTCGCAGACTCGGACAGGTGCGAGGCCCCAGCCCCTCTCCGGGACCGGACGAGTTTTTGAGGAGCAGGGGTCACAGAAGCCCTCTCCACAGGCACGGCAGTGGTGCTTGGTGTCGTTGGGCTTGAACTCTTCCCCACATTTATGACACTTCTGCAACACACACACAGTACTTCCAGTTGACACACTGTAAATAGAATTCCGTCGAGTATAAGTATTTCACCATTGAATCCTGTCCATATTAGAAACACCATGTCTGGTTTCACAGGTGTGTAACAAACAGGCTGGGCATCAATTGTCCGGTCTTCATTTCCCCCTCACCACTGCTGCGTCCAAGGAACAAATGTCCCGAAAATAAATCTCTGTTTTAAATGGTTGCATTATATAAAAGCGGACAGCTGATTCTGCAGAAACTTCCATTGAACTGTTACACTTTAATTTAGTTTATTATAGGATCTCTATGAGCTGGGCACCGCTAATCTTCCTGAGGTCCACTTAGAAAAGCCAAATACATGAAATAAAAAGGCAAAACCCTGGTGAACAAGACGCTGAGCTGTGTACCAATTTTATGGAAATATATGATGCGTGGACTGAGGTTGGAATGTGTGAGAAAAACTCTAGTACAAGTACTCAGGCTTGTGTTTATTTTTTCAAGATTTTTTATGACATTTGTAGGACTTTATTAGATAGGACAGGTGAAAGAAAGAGAGGAGGGACGACATGGAGCAAAGAACGCAGGTTTGAATCAAACCCGCGACCTCTGCATCAAGCACTAAGCCTCTGTATATGGGCGCACGCTCAACCAGGTGTGCTGCTTAGTCACCCTTGGTTCTGTTTCTTGATTCAATAACTACACTCTCAGTGTAGAGCTGCAAAGATGAGTTGATCAGCTGTGAACGATTAAATGAATCTGCAACTCTTTTTGTCCGCATCGTGATGCATCGGTTAATTTCGTGCCGTTTTAGTTACGTACCAGGATAAGGGAGTTGGGTTTCCAGTAGGTGGGAGCGATCTGGTCGGTAAGCCAGGAGGTGACTGCTTTGGCAGGCTTGACGCTGAGTTCAGAAACTGACTGAGAAATGTATTTGACTCCATCCAGCAGCCTCTGGGCAGCGTTGTTGTTGTCTTTCAAAAAACCGTCAGACTGAAAAGAAAGGCAAGAAGAGAAAGATACAAATGAATACACTTTCTGTTGTACCCACATCATACTGTAACATTGTAACAGAATAGAATATTGTAATTGAATAATCTTGATTTTAGAGTTGTGTACAGTACACAGTTACAATAGAGTTTAGACCACTACAGAGAATGCCAGAAATACAATAATTTAGGCAGTAACATGAATTGTGTTTGGCATTTAGGCCTCTATGCGCAGCACTTCTGACTAAGTTTGCTTACATCATCATAATTTCATGAAAAAGGTCATAAACCACATTTTGCATTAGTTTTTTGGGCATCAACATACAACCGACTGGCAAGAATATACTGCACATGCAGCTCGCAATAGACGTGACAACATTAATTTGAGTTAAAACCTTAGAAACCTTGGCTTGCAACTTTGTTTAATTGGTTTAGGCAGAATCTCATCTAGGCTGTTCCACTGTGGCCTTACCCCAGGCCAGATGTGCTGGATCTCTGTTCTAACCACTGTTTCCACTGGGTCCTGGTTTCCATACCAGTACTGCCTGCTTCTGTAGATCACTGCACAGTTGGGGCACTCAATTACATACCTGGACAAAGAACATAAATCTCAGTTCCAATAAGAAGGGGACAGATTCTATTGCCTCTTGGTCTTGCAATACATTTCTCTTTGCACTTTCTGTTAGAATTGTGAACTAATAGCAAATAAGTAGGTTGATTACACTGCGCTCGCAAGGAAAGCTATTTCCAAACATCTTCCAAATGGTTGTGTTGTAGCTGGACTCACCCAGACCAGGCGTAGATGGCCAAGCCAAACCACGGAGAGTCAGACGAGGCCGTCGTTTTGGGAACAACTATTACCTCCTTCCCGCCCTCATAGCAGGCCTGAGAAATTCAGCACAGACACTCAGAACCTCGTCAAGCAGGTGTACTTCAACATATACTGTACATGTGTGGCATTTTGGGCTTCTACTTGCCTTGCAAGTGTAGATGCGGTTGTCATACTGTGCAGAGTAGCGGCAGCGATGTTTGGCTTCATGCTCGAGTCCCTCCTTCAGGTGATTCATGCTTCTCTTACAGCCTGAACTGAATGTCAGAGACAAAGGCCAGGATATTTAAGGGATATATTAATGTTGATTCTTTGAGGGTGACTTTTTTAACAAACATTATTAAATTACAATAAAAAAAAAAAAATACTGTTCCATTACTTATTCATTTAATAAGGATCTTGTTAACAATGTTGTCATTTATAGAAACAGAAAGACACGTACCCACAGCTGAGGCAGAGGCTAGAGCAGGTAAAGTACTCATCTGGAAAGAATGAGTTACTGGCCATGTACTCCTCGGAAATCTCCCCGCTAAAGCGCTCGCTCAGAGCCTGAGGGAAGGAGCCGACATGAAGAGTCAATACCGTTCACTGTAAATATTAGTGGTCGACCATTACTAGGCTTTCACGGCCGATGTCAGTACCTATTTTGTGTTGTTAATAAAACCGACCGATAACCAATATTTGGAACCAATATGCATTGACGGTAAACATTTAAATTTTTTTGTCAAAATTTACATTTTGGAATGTTACAAACTTCCTTGCTTAGAGAGCTGTTGCGGAGCCAAAGTAGCACATTTTTTAATTAACTGACTTCATCGGTTAGTGGTAAAATAAAACACTGATACAGATAATCTGCAAATTGCCCAATAACAGCCCCGATAATCGGCCATGCCATTTATTGCCATTCAATAGTAAATAATAACAGATTCTAATATGCACTTCTCTTTACAATCAAGCATCACTACCTGCAGAGCCTTGTAGATGACGCTGGCAGAGCGTGGCGAGCGGGTGGTGTTGTTGTCCAGCTGTTGCTCCAGGCTGCGCAGCAGACCGCTGAAGTCTGTGGGAGGGTTGTAGGTTCGAGTTCCACGGTACTGGATGGAGCTGAACGCTTCTGGAAACAGACCCAGCTTCCTGAAACGCTCTTGGAGAAGACGCTCAGCCGACTCAGATGGTTTGTCTAGAGATGGAGAACAAATAGTCACAGAGAAGAGAAAGAACATTAAAATCTCATCCTAGTAATGTTCATTATATTCCAACAAAGTACAGTCCAAAGAAGAAAAAATAAATAAAATAAGGTGGTGATTCATGTACCTGATCCTAGTAGCTTGGTGTGGACGGTCTCATGGAAGATGATAACAGCAGGGCCCAGAGTGGACAACGGGACATCCAGACCACAGCGGGTGGTAGTTGCTTTCAGCTCCCTGGTGAAATGTTTAAGGTAGGCATCTGATGCATCACCAAGGAACTTGAAGAGATCGTCATGGAGACGGTCGGCATGGGTTCGGTAGATAACCACATCACAGATAGCCAGGACTTTGAGGAGCAGGCGTGTTCGCTGACCCTGATTAGCTCCTGATGAGTGAAAACAATGCAGTGGATAATGTGTGTTAATTGAAAAAAAATAGCTTCCCGCTACCCCTGTTTATTACATAATATTAAGCTGATCCATGGTTAGTCCCATACCAGCCCCAAGCAGTCCTTCTGTGTCGATGACTACCACCCGGTGTACAGGGTCCATAGCTGCCCACACACCCACAGTGCAGGACTCTTGGGTGGGTGAGGTCTTGAACACTTCACGTCCAAGGAAAAACGTATGGTTCAGGGTGTGCGACTTGCCCTCCCCAGTGTTTCCAAAGATAGAGACCACTTTGAGGAGCTCGTCAGACCTGCAGCCCAGTCTGCTCACAAAGTCATCCTCATCCTTCACCTAAGAATCCACACATGATCAGCCCCATCGTCACAACATCCTCATAACGAGGTGCTATCAAATGATTCAAACAGGATTTTAAGATATTTACCTGCATCTCCTCCCGCTCGTCCACCAACAGGAAGCTGCACACCTTCTCCAGCTCGGCTTTCAGGATCTCCATCTGTGACTCCCCAGCACCCAGACTGTCATCCTGGGGAGCTTTGGCAGGGGGGTAGGGTGTCAGAGGGTGCTTCCTCTTGTTGACTCCACTGTGGGTGCGTTTCTGGCAGTCCAAACACAGGTTGATCTTACAACCCTGGCAGCGCACCAGTGCTCGGAGCCGTCCGCCGCTGTAAGAGCAGCTGCTGTCCCCTTTACACGAGTCACAGAAAGGAACGTGGCCTGGTGCAATCCGAACCCGGTCGTGATTCCTCATCCGCACCTGGCGATGGAGCTCCAGTTCACAGCGGGCACACTGCAAGCTGCCGCATTCGTCACATTCAAACGCAGCCTCATCTGAACCCCCGCAGGCGTAGCTCTCCTGGCAGCCTAAGACTGGGTTCAAGCCTTTGTCCACAGCTGGACCTGGACCACTCATCTCAAAGCTGACAGGTCAGGGGTTAGTGACAGTAACTAGACAAGTAACTAGCGGAAGACACAATGATCTGGTTACGCAAATGCCTACGACCAGATGTGATGTAACCTCGTTTGTTCAAATTATCCAAAAAGCCATTTCACTCATAGTCATAAAGTCGCCTATTATGACGTTAAGCTAAGGATCCAGTTACTGCTTACTTTAAATGATATTCAATCGGTAGTAAAGCAAGACCAGGCGGCAATTTCAAACACCTGTTAAGAATATTAACTACTTTATGTTTGGCATAACAGTTTTGCTATTGTAGCTAACAGTAGCTGCCTTGCATCTCTTGTCTTGTTTTGGTAATGTTGCTGCTTAGTTGTCGATGCTACGTTGCTATTTAAAAGTAGCCCGGTGTGCTCGTCATGTAAAAAGAAAAGAAAAATACGTTCTCAAACTCAGTAATAAATATGTTGATGTTATCAAGAAATAGCGACACAAAGAGACACACTTGAGAAACAAGCAACCTTCGTTTCTATCGACTGACCTAGCGGTGGCTTCCAGTCCGACGGACGACGACTTACTGAAACGCTGCCTTGCCTCAGCAGTCTAAAAGTGGACACGTATACTGGCTAACACCATACCGCCGGCTGCCACCACATAATAGCAAACGCTGTTGAAAAGGTTAGCTAGCTGAGCTACTCTGTGTCAGACCCTTGTAGATGTTGTTTTGCTTTTACATCAGCTGATCGGCTTGTTTTTATCCAGAGTTCAAAAGTCATTAAACAGAATGCATGTTGGGAAATACAGGATTTGGAAGTTGCAAGTTGCAAGACGAGGATTACATCGAAATTATAACTATTTGATAGTGCACACACTAACTTATACTCTTGTCCTGAAAAGGTTTCTAAAGGTAGTTTGACAATAGCTACCCGCCTACCCAAATAAATAATTGTGGATAAAGACGGTGAAGATACTAACCGTTACCCATAATGCTTTGCACCTTCCAGCTGCTGTGTTCACTTTTATTTGTATTCCGGCGTACACCGAAGCTTACAAAGTTAGACGGAGACAGCAACTGATATTAGTACAAGCCGTGTTAGAACTTATTTCGGGGTCATACGTGTTTGACTACAAAGTGTATTGAATATGTAATTGACTCTGGTTGTTGTGAACACGCAGAACGACGATGTCCGCATCGTACGTTACTTTAATTACTCTAACAACATCCAACCGAACAACCCGGTGTCAGTAACGAGTGCAACTAATGTGAGACTTATTGTGACATCCGTTGTCCTGCGAGTATTCAGTATTTGCCCTCAGTTTTTTTCTTATATTATATTTAACTGGAGAGACTTAGCATTGTGTGTATGTAACGTTATGTATGTATGTAAGTATGCATGAATAATTTTCCGTCTAAGAAAGCAGTACTTTATGATTTTTAAATGCGACTGACCTTGCCTGTTCAGATAGCCAAAGCTAATTTGATGCTAACCTGTCTTCAGTGTTAGCTAGCTAGCTGGCTAAGCTAACTGTTTCTGCGAGTTCGCTGTTCCCCTCATGTTACTATCCCTGAATTTGTTGGGTTCATGATGGAAGATGAAGCCTTCACTGACATTAATGGCAAAAGCATATGTCTGGACTGTCAGTGTCACTCTAGCCTTTGCAGCGAGTTCATTGTCAGCGTCCCCAAAGTGTCCATCGGCAAGGTGATGGTGTTCACCTGCTGTGTTTGGCTTTTGGCGTACGCTGTGTTCTTCTTCACCGAGGTAAGACTAATGAGTCACTCCTAACGGAATCACTGTGCCAAAGTCGCAAAATACGACAATTAATTAGTTAACTCATATATTTTTTTTTATGGTTCATTTTGTATTACATTCTGGAAAGTTTTGAAAATGACATGGTATCTAAAACAACACATTCAATCACACTTGAAGGGAAACATATTATTACACATTTTGAATGCAAAGATAGAAATGTATGTAATGTTGTTAATCATTTATTTATTTTCATATTAATAAATCAAAATTCTCAAATTCAAGACCATTTTATATTTACTATTCCAAATTGAAATTGACATATATTTTGAGTCTCTTAAATTAGTAACAAATAAGAAAGCTATAACTATTTCTTTTATATATATATATATATACTCCAATCTGTTTAATTAAGAACATCTGTTGTCAATATCATTAACGAGGTTTGTAAATCTGTCACATTTTTATTTATATTTTTACTTTTAATAGTCATAGTTTAAATTTTTTTTATTTATTTTTTTTTATGGTGTTTTATTGTTATTTGTTGATTTTGTTGTTTCTGGGAGCTGTTTTTAACTCCTTGCTACTGTAGCACTTTGAGATTTCACTTGAAATGTAAAGGGCATTATAAATAAAATGTATTATATATTCATCTTTATTATTTTTTTTATTTTGTTCACTTCATGGATCTGTTTATATTGTATTTAATACTTATGTTACCTGATCTCATATTATATAAGCTGCAATCTCTTTCTTTATAAAATATAGTTTTCAGCTGTGACGACTGAATGTTTGTAAATTTATCTTTAAATGAAAAAAGCGTAGCAAAATACTAGATCAAATTCATGTCCACAAGGGCTACATCAATGTACTGTGACATCTTTTTACTCTAGTATCAAAAGATGCTGTTTCTGTGATAGTTTGCATGTAGTATTAAGTAAAATTTGAATACACAATCTTCTGAATCTTTATTACTGTAAAATATTTGTAGTGGTCCCTTTTGATCTGTGAATGTGCGTGATCAGACTATTCATTTTGTTTTTGAGTGGTATATAACGATTTTTATGAACTTGTTACACTAGCATGACCTTCATGTAAATGTCTTCCCCTCTTTTGCAGAACACAGCTGTTCTGACCAGTGCTATATTTATCACCCTGGTTGGCATGATGTTTCACATCCACTTTGTGAAGGTAGACCACGAGTCTCTGCTTGTCATCGGGTCCTTAGGCGTACAGGTGTCCTCCAGCTACGCCTCAGGCCGTGAGACCACAACGTTCATTGAGATGAGCAAGATCAAGGACATTGTCATCAATGAAGCTATTTACATGGTGAATAAGGACATTTACATGATAAACATCATTATTCTATATATTGTTCATACTACAGTTATGCCAGTTTATGCTTTTTGAAGGATGAGTACATTGACATCTAATGCTTTTATTTCAGCATCAAATCATCTACTACCTTTGTGTGCTGTTGAAGGAGCCTTCAGATCCAGATGCAGTGTCAAGTGTTGTGCCGTTGTTTCAGGTAAGGTTAACTGCAAGATGTACACATATTCCATAAAGCAACTTGCTTTTGTGCTTTATTTCTTGTTTACTTCCTGTGTATAGGATTCTAATGCACACAGTGCCATTCACGGTAACCTGTTTCTAATTAACCTTCTTTTCTAATTTTTTCAGAGTTCGAAGCCAAGGCTGAACTGCTTAGTGAAAGTTTACAAAAGCTGTCAGGAGATTATTTCAAAGTGCTAATGACACATAAGTCTTACATTAGTGGTGTTTCTGGTCATGCAGTATGCTTTTAATATTTTTTTTTAGGGAATTTTTCTTTTCAGTTGATTAAAGTGGGTAGTTCATCTTTTTGTTTGGTACATCTCGATTTAATGTACAGTGTACGTTTCATTATTTATCTCACCTGTATGAATGTGATTGTGATCTGTTGAATACAAAAGCAAGTTGTGAATGCCAATTTTAGTTTCACAATGACTTTGTTATTCTTTGTTGTGTAGCTACTTGAATAATGTGAAAATAGCACTGATAACTGCTTCTTTAAACCTAAAGAGCCTAGAGAACCTTTTAACTGTAAAGATAAACATTACCTTTAACAGCTTAGCTTTTTTTTACTTATTTATGTATTTAGATTTCAATTGACCTAATTTCAATATCTATATTTTACAAGCATTCCAATGCTGTATTTTTTTAAATACAAAAATACATTTGATGAATAAAATGAATATTGTTCCTATTTAAATATTTTCCATCACTGGAGTTGATGTATGCTTGGGCTTAATGTTTTTGAGGAGCTTTACTTTCCTTCCCCAGTAGGGGGCAGTACCACGCTTATCAAACTTTTGGAAATCAGAATAATGAATTACTGTAGTTCAGACAAAACCACTAAAGATGTACCAAAAATAATACGCCATTTTTATAATTTAACCCTGTATAGCATAACACTAACGTGAACAGAGTTGTTAAATGTGCAGTGTATTTTTGTTTATTTAAGTATGTCTTCACTTCCTCATATACCTTCATCTCTAGGCAGTTGCTCATGATGATGATCATCTTATTATACAGCATAGTCCGATGCCGAGAGTGTTAATATGCCAGACCTGTTTTTTAAGGTTACCTCACAGACCAAATGACGATGCCAGTTTATGTAGGATCAAGGTCTGAATGAGTAATATTTAGTATTAGTGGAATGAGCCTACAGTTTGATAAGGCCTTAACTCCTCAAATATAGAAGTGCTGACCTGATATTTTCTTTGTAACCTTGCTAAATTGATATTGGATGAATTATCTCATTTGTTACCCTGCTACTATAAGAAATATGCAACAAATTACGTCTTGTCTCAGATTATTGCTCAAGTTTATTTTTTATCAATTGGATATTTTTTCGCTATTCATTTTAAGAAACTAAGCGCTTTTGGCAAAGAAGCAATGGTTTTTGAGTAAGGACCCGTGTGCCCAGTGCTAATTGTAAAGTTACATTGCTTAAATACAAGGAGGGTGGAGGGGTGGGGGGAGAAATTGATACAGCATAGTATCGCAATATTTTCTCTGGCAGTACTGTATCGATACACAGACACCAAGCATCGATCTTTTATTATGTGTTGGTCAGTTTGTGAAGTGATATGAACAAACAGAGAAATGTATCTTTTTAGATAAAACACATGTTGACAACGTTTCCTTTTGGGGACATCATTTGAAATTGGGAAAAATTAGAAGTTGAAAAAAAGGTTATAAATTGCAGAATATTGCAATATGTTTAAAATTGCAATAATTCGTATCGTGGCATAGGTATCGTGATGATATCGTATCGGGAGGCGTCTGGTGATTCCCACCCCTATTAAATACATTGCTATATTAATATATTGAGGTGAAGACAATGTAAGCATAGAGGGTGTGTTTATTAATTTCTGCCTGGAGCAAGATGTTTTCCTCAAAATGCCTCCTGGTTGGAACTAATTAATAATAATGAAAGTTTAATAAGTATCTATCACAGTTTAAAGTTCAGAGCCCTTGTTTTCAACCCCACTTGGCCTGTGTTTCACCTCCAGGCCTTGTTTTTTTTCCATCCATTCTAATTGTCGATGGCCATCTTCAGACTACTGTGTGAACTCCACGCTCCACCGGCCAACAAGGCAGGAGGGTGTGACTTTCACGGGGCGAAGCGTACCGCTGATGCGAAGAGAAGCCCTTTGACAAGATAATAGTCCCTGCTGGAGGTGTGAAATAGCCAGGAACCAGGCCCAAGAGAAAACCTGGGAGTTGCCAGGAGTGACACCCCAGGGCTTCTGAATAGGCCTTATAAACCAGAACCCCCCTCCTGAGTAAATTATAGATAGTGTTAAGGTTTTTGTAGCCCAAAAACACAGTGAGGCTTTCTTCAGCTAGAGGTGTGGACTGTTGATTTCCTCCATTTATTGGGGCTGTAATTGCACATTTACTTTTGTGCTTCACCTCCAGTATTTCTGTGAATGATTTGAACTTTAAAAATACCCGGCAATAAATACTGAACTTCCTGATACTGTTGGTTTTCATAAAATGTGTGTTCTACGTAGGCCTCATTTTTTTTTGTTCTGTGTAATCCCAACGATAGATGTGTAACTGAGATGGGGAATTGCCTCTTTACCGCCTGCAGTGCGCACACACACACACACGCACGCGTACACATTAGGGGTGGGAATCTCTGGGCACCTCACGATTTGATTCAGAGGCCCACGATTCGATTCTGAACTAATTATTGATGCATCTCGATGCAACAATTTTCAATGTAAAGTTCCATGCTTGATTTAAAAGCATATATACATATAAATCTGAGTTTGTTAGATTTTGACATATACAGTATTTGTCAGACATAAATTTTAATGATTTTTTTTGTCTACTGGGGTTTTTATTTTGTAGTCATTCCATGCTTAAGCCTTAAACGTGCTTGTGAAAGTCACCTTTTCTCACAGTAATCTTCCAGGTTGTCAGATGTAATGTGATAAAGTAGATGAACAGCCTATATGTGTTTGCCTAATTATTTTATGTATGACTTATTAGATCATGTGCATATAAATAAAACATGTTTTTTTTCCTTTTGGCCATTTTTGTGGGGGGTTTTCTGCACTCTTGCCTAAACTCTAAGTTGTTGTCTGTTATTTCATCCTCTTTCAGTCTCTCTGTTTTCTGATTTGTACATGTCTGGAGACAGTAACTTGTAAATAAAAATAAATAACAGTTATTTTTATAATTGATTATTAACTGATCAGAATTGTTTTAGAGAGAATCACACCCACCCCTAGTACACATGCAAAGGTTGTGAGGTAAGTTAAAGGAAAAGTTGGACCCAGTGAAGAAATAGTGCAGCACATAACCACTTGTAAAACGGCAAATTTTGATACCCTCCTACAGAGCAAAGCTAGCTGTCTCTGTCTTCTTCCATTATTTATGCTAAGCTTAGCTAACTGACTGCTGAATAACACAAATAAATCACTTTAACCTTTATTCCACGTCTGAGTAGGACTTAATTAACCCGTTGTACCTTTAGACAGAACTAAGCTTGGCTGTTTCCCTCCATTTCCTTCCGTTACCAGTTTTTTAAGCTAAGCTAATCAGCTGCTGACAGTAGCTTCATATTTACAGTACAAACAGGTTTAAGGCTTTATTTTCCAGATGCAAAACAAGTGGAGCAGTCGTTGGCAATGCAATTCTTGTTCTCATGCTCCCTCCAACAATGCTACTGCAAAATATATAAAAGAAAAACACACAAGTAAAAATTGGAAACCAAGACATAAAATAGTGTGGAAATTAAAATATAGGAATAGAATGGAATCTAAAAATATAAATATATGCTACTGTAGTAGACTGGTAAACTGTAAGAAATATATATATGTAGACCGCAACAGCAGTGCAGGTAAAAAAACAGAAGTAGAAGTAGTATAAAGGTAAAGTGCCATGCTAAAACAGGAGTCAAACTCTCAGCAAGAAAGCAAATGTTTCCCAAAATGTAAGTCACACATTTACATTTACTCCGAGGTACATGAAATGTCTGACTAAATGAATATAACAGAAATGTATATGCATACACCAATAAAGGTTACTTAAATGAATAGTGTGCAAAGACTTGGCGCTAAGTCAGTGTGTCTTATTGTTATTCTCTTGTAAGGAGTTCTTGGCTGACAGATGCGGAAGAAAGATAGCGTCATGGTATTGTTTGAAATGTGTCAGTTTATCCACTCATACCGGTCCATACAGGCCGGCGTAACTTGATGTCTTTAGATTTGAATTTCACAAAATCCCTCTTTGCTTCGCAGGTAACGTCAGAGAGAGTTTTACCGCTTGCTTCCTTCTCCCTCTGTGAACACATGTACTGTAAACTGTTGTAGAAGTGTATCCTCCTGTGGGACGTGCATTTACATATTACCTGGCAAGCCATTTTCTCCATGCCTGATTTCTTATCTGTATGTCAAGTTAACAAGTTATTGGAGAAAATCAACATTTTGGGGGATTTTGGGCAGGTAATAATAATGTTAGGCTCCATATCATTTTCCCTACTGCTTATCACTGGAGCTTACCTCGAGGACCTTATTGTTCTTCTCCCTCAACGCTCAAAATCCACCTATCTGTCCACAGAAAATGTCTAGAATAAGTGCTATAAAATGCTGTTATGATGAATGATTGAATGATTTGGCTGTAAAAAAAAAAAACAACAACTGTCCATAGACCTCTCCAGATTTTTACTGACACATAACAATACACAGTAGTAATTATAGAAGTGCAGTGTAAAGAAAACAGAATCTATTCAGTGCTCAGCCCTGCACTACCCTGCCCTGAACTACATTGTGTTCACATTAATGGCAACCGGAGTGCAGATTAGACTGGGCTGCAAGTTGAGGGATATGCCTGGTCTGCTGAGTGGCATTGCAGAACCGGTCTTGGCACACAAGTTAATTATAGATGCTACAGTTCATTGCAGGAAAAAGTCCACAATAGGAAACCAAACGTGCAATTTTTAATCCTTAAACCTTCTTTTTGAAGGTACTATGAATAAATGGCTCAATAACTGTGGAATATTCATCTGAGTTGACCATAAAATTCTGATAAACCACTATGAGGCTGTTTGACAAAGTCACATGTATTGTTACGTATCACTTCATGTTCAAAAGACTAGGATATTTATTTAATCCATCAACCCTTTAACTAAAGGCAGTGACATTGCATTGCTTTTGGTGTCTGCGACCAATGTGATTTATAGTTTTCTTTCTTCAGGGAAAGACTTAAGCTGTTATTTGTTCAGAGTTTCCTCCCTGGACAGGAAAGTCCAGTGTTGCCCTCCTTCTGTGCTTTAGGTTCAACCTCAGTGTTGAGGCTGCTAAAATGTATTTACCCAAGCTTTTTTCAACCAGCCTGTCACTCAGTGAAACTTTTAACAACACTGTAAATTTAACATTTGGCAATGTGATAGCCAAGCTCCCTCCTTCTAAGTTGTTTTATCTGTTTTAATGCAAATAATTGAGAACAAAAAAATAAACTACAATGAAACAAATGAAACTGACTCCTCTCAGGCCACGCCCTGGCAAGGGTCACCTGGTTAGTGTGAGGTAAGTGAGAGAAACTTCAAGTCGGACCAGCTGGCAGCCGATAAGAGAGCGAGAAGCCTGTTCTACAGGTCTGTCGGGGCAGCTGACAGCAGAGAGCTGGCCGCAAACACACATCCGTTTACTCTCTTTGTCTTAAAAGAAAAGAGCCACGTCATTGTAATCAGTGTGTGTATGTGAGCTTGTGTGCTTTTGTGTGTATATGAAGGCAGGTCTAACCTGCAATATTTAAATCCTCTGGTCATATTTATGCTAATTAGTCAGTCTGGAAATAAGTGATTTGATTTTCCTACCATTGTGTGCCCCCTCATTATATTGCTCTATTCCTGGACAAATGTGAATTTATAGGGGGTCTTCTTATTCAATGAGTCTTCATGCTAATGACCACAAACAAACTTGTATGGTTTAGCTGATGCTATAATGCCTTTTCTAAATCTGGTTTTGAATCACCAACACTGAAAACCCCCGTTAGACATCTACAAGGGTGTAATGACAGGGATGCCTTCAATAGATAGGCATGCACTGATACTGTATGTGTTTCAAGGATAAGTGCAGTATGCTGGTCTGTAATCATCTGTTGCAGAGATGTGAATTTTAAAGATGCTTTGTCACTTGATCACAAATGGGTTTTTCACATACCGATGGCATCCGCGCCACACGTGAAATGACATCACATGTTACAGGTTACAGACAATGGACAGGATGAGTGAGTGAGGATTAGAATATAATCCTCTATAAAAATTATAACTTAATTCAATGCGATCAATTCAGTGCGGGGGGGATTACATTGTTGTTAGAACACACTACACACAGGCCTGAAATACAAACACATGCTCAGGTCCCATACATGCACAAATGAAGCAATGTTAGCGCAAGGGAGCTGTGACTGCTGGCCAGGTGCCCGAGCAATTGGGAAGGGGGGGTTGGCACCTTGCTCAAGAGCACCTTAGTGCCCAGGAGGTGAACTGGCATCTCTCCAGCTACCAGTCCACAGTGATTCCTAACCAAATTTCCCAAAGACGGAGCTACTAAAGATAGGATAGTTATACTATAACCTGTGTTCTTTTGAAAATCAGAATTTCTCATTTCACATTATTAACATGTAATATGTGAAACATGCTCCTTCGTGGGTAAATAGAACGTGAATATGATCCACCGTTAGTAGAACTGTTTGTTTACTGTTCGTTCATTTTTAAGGTTCGTACTTTGTATGTATGCTTTTGGGGGTTCTATTGGAACATGCTTTAATGTTCAAAAAAATTTTCCTCATAGTGCTTGTATGAATATACTCGACTGGGAATGACGGCACAGTATAGTAGCACTTTTTACCTAAGAACAGTATAGTTGTGACATCATAACAATAAGGAAGACCTGATGGCTCATCTAAAGGCATTGTTTCTATATTGCGTGCAATTTCTCTAAGCACTGAGCATTTTGATAAATTCACAGTATTTGTTTTTATACTATTGCTTCATAATAAAAATCATGGAAATCATACTTTTAGCAACATGGGACATTTAAAGGAACACAACTGTCTTAAATGAACACAAATGGGTAAAGGAAGCACTTAGACTTTTTCTAGACTTCTCTTCCAGTGCATGACTTTTTTTTTAAAGATAAGGTGTGGTAGAAAAATGTGTCATGAAGAAATGTATTGTTTGTGTGTTGTCATGTGTTTGGGATTTTCAGAGGTCCTTCACACTTTGGCATGCTTTATGTTGGGAGTCTCTGGTGCCAGTGGTAACAGATAAGATGGACCTTGTAGATGTTCCAGACAACTATGATAGAGTCTGGACCGAGGGTTACACAACATGATTCTGTATGACATACTGCTGAACATGAATGAATGCTACTTAAGTTTTTGGTATGTGTGTCTATGGACATATACCATATATACCAAGACTATATATATATATATATATATATATATATATATATATATATATATATATATATATATATATATATATATATATATATATATATATATATATGTATATATGTTTATTTGATATAGCACTTTTTACTCACAGTTTTTAGTCACAAAGTGCTTTACAAGATGAGCAATTGTGTTAATACAGTACAATCCAACAGATAATAAACAAGGTAAAGAAGAAAATAATTTCCAAAGGACCATTGAAAATTATTTCAATAATTTAACCCTAAAACCCATAGTTTACTAACAATACAGTACAATCCAACAGAAGTTTTTCCCCCATCACACAGTTTAACATTAACGACTTTATATTATGTGATAAGAATATTAATCTTAGATTTACTTGGGGATAACAGTGAAGGCCACATGCTCTGGAAAATAACCTAAAAGGTTCATCCTGCTTGCTTTCACATTATCTTGACTCTTGGGAGGCCCTGCGGCGAGTTTGACACATCCGCACAGTCAAAAAAGACTCATGTATCTCAAAAGAATCAAAACATTACAACTTTACAGCTTTGCTATCAAATTTAAAGACTTCTCACCAGTTAAACTAGCAATGCAGTTGGCTCAGTGCAGCTGTGTAGCTTTGTTTTTGCTGCATTTCTGTGTTAACCTATCAGCTTAAGCTTCTTCTTGTTTTCCTGAGGTACGCAGTTGAGGTCAACAGGCCCGCTTTACGTCACTACAGTTGTGTTGAAATGGAATCAATTAACTCTGTTTGCCTAATGTTGAAACACAGTAAAACTGCGACTCTATGCCGCCTTTCTTGTATGACAAGTCAACACTGCTAAATACACTGATTCAAAGGCGGTCTAAGCATCACATGCTTTTTAGGCTACAAGATTTTTTGTCACATACAGCAAACATCTCCACACTATCTGTTAGCTGCCTGTCCCCTGAACACACTGTAAAAAAAAAATGCGGTCTCTGTAGACAGCCCGGGCTCTACAGACAGCAACAAAAATAAACTGCGCCAACCTGCACCACCAAACATAACAACCAGTCTTCCAGCGTTCCAGCCAATAACCAACAAGAAGGATTTGGGGGATGGGGGGTGGGGGGTAAGTGCGCGGAAGCACGGAAGGGAGGGAGAGGTGATGGGATAAGCTAGCCCCGTTTTGTCTGAAAATACTTTGAACGTCAACAAGAAGTGTTGTCACCCAACATCGCTTAGAGCAGTACAGCTTTTGAGTACTTGTACATGAGTGCTGTTATGCTACTTTATATAATACTTCTATTCCATTACGTTTCAGAAGGAAATATTCTGTTTTTCACAGCTTCATCTTCATAACTTGTCAGCATTTAAATTACTAAATAAAACAATCAAGCAATTTTAGCTGAGTCAGTAACGTTTTATTTCCTCATGAAATTCCAATGAAATCTGCCAGTAATGTTGTAATATTCTACCTGTTTACATTGCAAATCAATTCATTTTAACAATTTTCTGAGACACACCAAAATGCCATTGAGGTTTTTGGAGATTGGCCAACATTTCAAATCCAACTCAACTTACTACCACAAATATTCTGCTTGCACATAAATGCTTCAGTGTTAATATAGTATATACTGTACTATGAATGGGGCTATTATAATGCATAATGTGTACTTTTATTGTGCTACTTTTAGTACATTTTTCTCATACTGCATTTGTTGAGAAAGATTGAGATTGAGAAAGATTTTGAATGCAGGACGTTTCCTTGTATTTTAAATCGTAATATTTCTACATTTTACCTAAAAAAATGTGCTTATTCACATAGATCTTCTAGATAGATAGATAGATAGATAGATAGATAGATAGATAGATAGATAGATAGATAGATAGATAGATAGATAGATACCTCTGTATAAATGTTCTCATCTTTCTCATCTAAATCTCAGTTTAAGCAATTAAGCGTATTTTCCAAAATGTCAAATTACTCCTAATTCATAACTTAAGGATCTGATATTTACTCTATCCCATGCTAGCCTATTATGACAACAATAATGGTTTGGATGTAAAAACAGAATTCATTATAAATGGAACAGCTCTACTGACTCCCACCCTTCAAGTCTGATTTTATGGTGAGATTAGGTCATTATATTGAGACGTCTGGTGATATTGTTCATATACGAACACTGATTTATATATATGTGAAACCCCACCCATCGACTTGCTCTGTTGATGGTGACACAAACAGGCTGAGTAAGCCGATTTACTGTACTCTGAGTAACCGGACAGCAACCAGCCACTCTCTACTGAACAAGTCCAGACACACATTTTCACTCTCTCAGAAAGTTGACTGAAACACACAATATCTATTGTCATGAACCCATAACACTGTGTGTGTATGTGTGTGTGTGTGTGTGTGTGTGTGTGTGTGTGTGTGTGTGTGTGTACACCTTTAGTCTTAACTTTGACAGCTTTGTGCGCTGTGTGTGTCTACATGCATATTGGAGATGGTACGTGGGACAATAAGGGTTGTATCGACTTGCATCATGTCCGCACTTGCATCACTGCCACCATGTGTGTTGGTTGAACGTCACAACAGCCCCTGCTTTTCTCCTCACCTTACCCCCTCCCCCAACACCACTGTGAGAACACCTCACCCCCTTGATTCCCAGACGTGGACACGCCCAATAAACAGACTCACCACCAATCTAATCACACACTTCCCATATGCAAATTACACTCAGTGCTGGCTTCAAAAGAAGGCTAACTGTCACTTCTCGAACATATAACAACAAATATTACTTGTCTATCCGTCCATCTCTTCTCCAATTCTGCAGATTAAGATGCAGCTCAATAAACTGCATAAAAGGAAATTCAATGATGCCGTTTGAAGGGCCATCTTTACTTTAGAATTTACCCTACTTTTGATATTACAATATATAGCTAGCTCTTTGGGACAACTGAGAAGCAAATGCTTTCTGCATATTTTCAGTGTAGCTTAAATATACTTCAATATATACCCTATAATACTGGATTACCCAACAGAAGAAATTGTGCAAAAATTTAATTTTATATGACATTTTTCAGAGAAATTCCTGGCCTGGTTAGTTTAAACATTAATAAAGGCAAATTTAATCAGCCAACATCATTCCCAGGATCACAATATTCTTATCTAAATTAACATATGGATTCCTGTCACAAAGCCAATACAATATTTATTTAGGCGTTTTAATGTCTCCTTCCAGGCAACGCTTTGGCTGTTGACTTTAAGGCACCTAACCCTAACCCTAACCTTAACCCTAACCCTAACCCTAACCCTAACCATAACCCTAACCATAACCATAACCATAACCATAACCATAACCATTGCCTAATCGACTTCAAGGCAGCACTGCAACCGTTGACATCAAGGCACCTAACCCCAACCTTTACCCTGACCATAACCATTGCCTTCCTAGGCAGCGCTGCCTGTAAGGAGACGTTGGGGGCTTAAAACACTGTTAAACTTTTATTTAATCCACAAGCAATGTGTATCTCACACTTGATACTGATGCCTTGTGGTGTCACTCCTCACAACAGGTATCGGTCAACTCTTTTAATTCAAATCAGAAAGAATGTGTGAAGATGTGACACAGATTAATCCTACACTCTCTATGCTGGAAAGACAATACAGTCATTTACCGGTGATCTTTAGAAGATGTGTCCTGAAAAGAGAACATTGTGACAATTTTAGTGAGTCACTCAGACTTTCTTCAGATTAGCTCAGTTTTCATCATAGAGAAAACCTTGTGCTTACAATATACGTCACAGACATGATGATTTCACAATACACAACAGCAGTAATAAGCAAATATAAAGAAATTGCATTATCATTTATATAACTGTTATAAGAACTACTTTGGATGAATACAATGCTATGTGTTTCTCAGAATAAAAACATAATTTAGGGCTTCAATTTGCAACAGGAAATCTCATCATTGACTAGTAGCTATTGTAGCAACTGTATGAGTCACCAGTCTTACAATTAAAAGATTATTTGTCATTTTGTAACACACCTGTATGAGTTAAACAGTGGTGCATACACTCATGTCTGCCTTTAGCTTTGCGGCTGAATATAATTATCATATATATATATATTATTATTATAATTAAATACTATTATCAGCCTTATGGCTATATTCTCTCATTTACACCTTACTTATGAGAACCTGTATACATACTGCAGGCTGGTGCTGTTTGCATCTGTCTGTCACTTCTTTTTGCCTATATTGTACTGTCAGTCACATTTATGTGTATTTTCCTTTTATGTGCCTGCATTGCCAATCCGTTTGTGACAATAAACTTAATTAGCTAATCAGTGTCACGATATTAGATTAGATTATACTTTTTTCATCCCACAATGGGGAAATTCACTTTGAAACACACATATGATTGTGAAGTTGGTGAAAGCACATCAAAACAGCACTAGTTTTCCCATTTTACAACAGAAAAGACAACACTTCCCATCTGAGCTGTGGAGAGCCTGATAATGTCCTGGATATCTTTGGGTCGTCAGTGACATAATGAACCCCGAGACAGCCTGTTTGAAATGCTAATCAGCTCATCGTCCCCACACTGTAAAATGCATCCTTCATTTGTTTCATCTCAAGAGCTGCATGTACTATAGCTGTGCACGACTTTGATCATGTGTGGTTATTGACGGTCACTCCAAAGTCATTATGTCCATGATGACTCTGACAGCATACAATAGAAAGAAGTGTATCTGGTATTGCTTTGGATGACCCAGGTGTGTATCAAACCCTTGGAAAGTAAAATTAAAGTGTGAACTGCAAAATGAACAAAGGCTTGTGATTGTCCGCTGTTGACCTGATTTGCAAGTGTAAGAGGCTATTTGCATATTAACCTCCACGTGTATTACTCCACTTCAGCAGATTAACGACAGCACACTGTTGACTGTGGGACAGAAATAATCGTTGTTGCCTCCAGGCACAGTCACAGTCAGGAACTGGGACGATTCTTACTGCCATTGTTTGACACCGAAACTGACAGTTTATGTTTTGACAGAAATAATGGGAGTTTTTTTTTTTTTTTATCAACAGACCTGCACAGTTGATGTGACTGACAGTTGGCTTTTGTTATTCAAATGAACCATATAAATGATGTATATAAGAAATAGAGAAATAGTTAAATAGTGAAATGTTCAATTAACTTTTTATAGCCCAATGTATTTTTCAGCTCTGTGGGGTAAAATATTAAGTTGTCAATAAATAAGTGGCAAAATATTTTTGTCATTTCTGCCTTCAATCTTAATTTTGAACTCTGCCACCCAATCATAATGTGTCACACACACACACACACTCACACACACACACACACATGCACGCAGAAATGGGGAACTACAACAATAACCAAGTTTTTTTGTCTGTGTGAAAGAGACCCTGCCAAGTCTTCCCAAAGCATAACTGTTCAAACTGCCAATTTGGATGACCGAGAAGCAGCAGCAGTGAGCCAATAGGCTTCCTCCTGGGCCAGGTAGACCTGTCGGTGCACCTGCTGATTCCCAGGCCTCCTTGCCAATCTTCGTCTACAGTGAAACCCAGCGAGAGTGAAACTGGCTGTGAGCCAGAGGAATAGCTGGTTGACTTCTCCTGACACAAGAGCTAAAAACAGAGGATCCTGGGAGGAGGACCAGCCCTGTGTCAAGATGAGAAAAATAGATGACTAACCATGAGAAGAGAAAGAGAGGAGGAGGGACAGCTCTCTGCACTCCTGGGAACCTAAAACCTGTCTGACACCCCATTCACAATTGCTCAATTAGTAGGACTGCACAACCTATATGTGTATGTGTCTGTGTTTGCATCATGTGTCAATGAGCGTATAACCACGTGCATTTTAGATAGGGAATGTTTCATATTTGATATTGTTTGTATTAATGTGAAGGACCTTGCAAAGTGTCTGTTTGTCCTTTAAACGAAAGATGGTAAACACGTTTGAGTGGAAAAGAGTCATAAATAAGATATGGCATTTGAGTGTCATGGGGTGCTCTGCCCTGGGGGGGCTGCCTTTCAAGTGCTCCTGACTTTCACCTGCCCTCATACAAAACTGAACATGCCTTACTTTCTGTAAAACTCAGGGACACAATGTAAAGGGATGGCAACAGGATTAACCTTTTGATTAACAGCAGAGATGGCAAAATGAGATAGTACTCCTGTACTCAAGTAGAAGTACAGATACTTGGTATAATTAGAAGTATTGATTTAATTTATTTCTTTAAAAGTAACAAAGTGCAGGCTTGGGAATGTACTTAGAGTATAAAAGTCAAAGTAGCCTTACGAATGTGAAAATGAACTGACAGTTAGCAAATCTTTGACCACGGAGTGCTAATCATAATAAATGTAATATGTCAGGTTCACAATGTTTTCTTCATTTTTAATCATGTTGCCGTCCATACAACTATGCTAACGTTACCACCATGAAGCCGCAACAATTTGCCACCGAATCTGTCGAGTCGTCTGTAGTGGTTAGGGTTAGGGTTAGGGTTAACGCGGACGTTAACGTGCAACGTACATTCCCGTCCAATTAGTTTCAACTGAAATTATTTGAAACTAAAATAAGCAGCCAATTTTGGAAAATGTAAGGAGTATAAAGTATAGATATTTGTGTTAAAAATGCAAGGAGTAAAAGTAAAAAGTCAGCACAAAAATAAATAGTTAAGTAAACATATCTAAAAAAAATCTACTTGTGTACAGTAACAAAGTACTTCCCATCTCTGATTAACAGTGATCATGTTTCAAAGTGTTCCCTTGGCTCCTTCTGAACAACTGAGTGCTAGATACCTGTTCACACTTATAGGGTCATTCCAGCTCATTCTGATTTTTAGTCTTATTTTTGTAACTGTGTCACATAACTTCTCTCTGCCATGAAAACATCACACTCACAAAATAAATTGCAGAGATTTTGATAACATTGCTGCAACAAATTAGTCAACTCAACTCAGCCTGATGGGGAAAGAAACGCAAGCGGTCAAGTTGTAAATATTTGGAGGTCAAATGGAACATAAGCACACCTGAAATGTTGGAAATAATCCCTTCTGCTACTGAAAAACAGTTTGCATGCAACTACAGTGAGCATAGTCCATCAAGGTTGAACCTGTAAATTGTGATGGCTTTTTGACATTTTCTTGTCTTGTGTTTTCTCCCACAAATAAACTGGGTTAAACTGGGGCTTGTGTGATCTGGTAAATAATATATTATTATTACTAATAGGAAAAATGACCAAAACTACAAAAAATAAGACCTAAATGAATGAATGGGTGATTAGCACTGGTTTGGGTTAAGCCATTGGTTAGAATTTAGGTTATGGTTAACGTCGTAGAATATGACTTGTTAGGATTAAGGCTGAGGTTCCTCGTTGGTAAGGGGAAACCCAAAAAAATGGGACAAAACTGAAAATATTCCTTAAACCAGAATCAGCTGTATACATGGCCAGTTGGGGGAAACCATATTAGCATTAATTTGAATGCATAAAAACATTCATAAGGGGGACTATTTGGTTCTTTAGTCATCAAAACGCTTGGCCATGTTCACCAGCTAGTCTCTAGCTTTGCCTGCCATTTGGTGCTGGGTTTTAAGAGCCTTTTTTTTTTTTTTTAAAAACAACTTCATCTGAAAAAAATGCTGATACAAGTGGTAAGAGTAAGCAATAACAAGTAAGTCAGGGCCTTATAAAACAAACTAAAAACTATGAGTTGAAAGATGCTAAAAATCTCCACAGAGCTAAGGGGAACTGTGGAGTGATCATTTGTTGTGTGTTCATCCCCACAAGCAACCCCTTTTACTTTAAACATCATTTAACCCACTCACTATTAATATTAAAATATTGATTAGAGCAGCTTTAAATCCCTATATACATTTGATATCCCTCTTGGATGAAGCTGTCATGGCTAGCACCAACTGGTTGAAGTTCCTCATTGGTCCAATTGCATCAGCAGCGGTGGCGGATGACAACACACTTCTTAGTGACTCCTCCATGCGAGGTCATTAGGCTGAGACGAGGGATGTCCCACTTTGACCCATTGATAACAACCGTTTAAACAGAACTCTGACACATGGCTGCATGATGGACGGCACACTGACTAATGGCAAACAGATTGCTGATGTATTGTGGTGAGTGTGTGTGTTTTTGTCCTCTTGCTCATCTGTGACTCATCCACCCTGCTTTGAACAAATGACAGCTCCACAAGTATTTTATAACCCCTCTTTATATCTCTCTTTGTCATGCTCACTTCAGTTTGCTGTACAAAGAATCCTCTGTTCATGTATTTTTCTACTTTTCTTTGTCACACCTTTCAGACTAATGTAAATAATGTTGACTAGTTTCATAAACAATGTGCCCACTCCATTGTTGTGATAAACCAGCACATTGCCATTGTTTCTTCTGAATCAGTGAATTTGACACTCTCTCATGTCTATGGCCTTTCAAATCAGACACAGCCATCAGTCACAGCATGGCACTGCCAAACCCCATCAGCAGTCATGTGGTTTGCATTAGAATTGGTCGAGCCGAGCCACAGCAGGAGGCTGGAGGTTACTTATCATATCCTTGCACCGATAGATGGTTGAGGAAAAGTACCCTCAGTGTTGATGAGGATTATTCAAACTCCCTGCAGTGAACAGTGCTCCATGCTTTTTTAGGGCTTCTTTTTTATTTAAAAGAATTCCCTGAGTGTAAAGCAGTCCCTAGCAGACTTGAAATGTGATCGGTTTTGAATTGCAAGCAAACTGTTCTAAAAATACACATAACACAGAAGCTATACTTTGCACTTTGTTTATTTGCATCACATCACTCCCACGTGTTAAAAAACACAGGTTAGAGAAGGAGATGATAAAATCGAGATTATACAAAATGTAACAAAAAACATGTGGAGTATATTAATGCATTTAAAATCCATGTCTTATCTAATATGTCATATACATACATTTGACAAATGACCTGTTTTAACAAACAGAATAGCATTTATATATTAAGCTGACTTCCACAAGAAGTATTAGTAAAGCCTATCCATGGCTCTGGTTGCTCGTATATCCATCAGATATCGCTACACTCGAGAGCAAAATCTAAATCTGATTTTCTTTAGCACATACATCACAGACACAAAGCTTTGAAAAAGTGTATTACCTAACACTTACATTCAAGCAGAGGCTGTTCAGCGTCCTTTAACTCTGTACACACTATAGGCTATTGAGGAGATAAGGAGTGTATTGAGCATGTAAACAAAGAGGGGAAAATTTAAAAAGCCAGGCTGACGGTAATGGTGGGAGGATCCGCAGGGTGGAGGAAGTCAAGACTCCTGCAGTGCTTGTTTTCAGATGCAGATTAAAAGGGGGACAGAGACAAAAAGCCAAAAGTTACCGCTCCCATGCAACCTTTTACCTAAGATAAGAGAAGTTCCTGTGCCAATCTGAGAATTAAGACACGCATTTGTTTCTGATTTGTCACAACTCTCATCCTGCTGTGTTTCCACACATGTTAAAATCGGTTGATACAATTCCAATTAAAGACAAATGTCAGGGGTGATACGATGTTCAGTCGATTAGCTTGAAAGGTGAGAAAATACCAGACCAAAGCAGCCAGGGGAGCTTTCACACACACACACACACACACACACACACACACACACACACACACACACACACACACACACACACACACACACACACACAGGTAAGAATGTGGCACCTCGCGCTGCAATCTGAACTTGCAGCTGCCGCATATAAATAGGCTGGTGTAGCCAGACGGCAAGAATACAACAGAGAAGTGGCTAACGCCCATCAGCTTCAACGGAGCCTGGGACACTTTCTGTTTCTCTCTCGCCTACATTAAAGGCTACAGCTGGCAACAAAGCTCAGCATGCAAATACACAACATTTCCATGATGGCCTGTGCTCTCTCTTTCTCTCTGTGACTGTACGTTGATATGTTCCTTTAAAGTCTAAATTCACTACCCTTCTTCTCTCGAGTGGCTCACCAGTGATGCATACACATTAAAGCATACACACACTTTAATTTAATATGCAACATGTGTTTTTGTTTTTTTCTATCGCCCTTGTTTTTTCTAACAATCAAACATTTGAATTTAATGTAAACAACATCTCCGTCTGCTGGAGTGTGAAAAGACCCATAATCCTCTCTGCTGTCTCCACAGGGGTTAGTTTCCCAATGCTCACTGTGCTGTTTTGTTTCCCTGTGCACCATTTGGCATCCCTGAGTAAAATGAGCCAAAGACTTAACAGGGAAGGAATGCTTAACTGCCACAAATCAGAAGTGTGACAACAAAAGCAAATGATTAAAATAAATTAAAGTTTAGTCCACAACCCACAGGGTTAGCAGTCTGTTAATGAGTTCAGATGAAGCAGAAGAACTTCTTCCAGCTGCACCTTGAGAAAGTTTTAGTGCGTCTGTCAGAAAACCTCCTCTTCTTAATCTTGCGGGTTTTGTTTTTAATGGCAGCAAAGATGGCTGCATCAAACGCCTCCTTCAAGTTCTTTTGCGTGAGTGATGAACACTCAACATAGTCTGTAGCCCTGATCTTCTCCGCCATGCTCCGGGCCCGGGAGTTAAGAATAGGTTTGACATTAGATCTGTTCAGGTTGATGAGAACGTTCACGTCCAGCAAGAGGTCCGACTGAGTGCCAACAAGAATGATGGGCGAGGACGGATTATGAGCCCGGATCTCCGGAACCCACTTCTTTGTGATGTTGTGAAACGAGGTGGGGTTCACCATGCTGAAGCACAGGAGGAAGACGTCCGTGTGGGCATAGGACAGAGCTCTGAATCCATCAAACTCTTCCTGAAAGGGTCATGAAGACAGAAAGCAAAGGTTAGTGTCAATCAAACTATATGCAGGTAAAATTACTCACTAAAGTGTCAGGAAAAAATAATCTATTTACATTCAAGGTGAAACCCTGTCACTGAGTTACATGTTGGATGAAGCAAGTTTACCTTTAAAGTTCATTTCTCATGACATTAAAAAAATCTGTGCATTATATTAAGAATGAGGGTTTATGTTATATATAAGAATTTGGTCCTACAACAAAAACACAAAAAATACCCTATAAAAACAACATAGTAGCATCATTTCTTGTTGACAACAAACAACTAATAGTCTTACCTGTCCAGCAGTGTCCAGAAGCTGAACTTTAACTGGAGATCCTTCTACTTGGACCTGACCTGTTGAAAACCAGTGACATTAATCAGTCAGTATCATTATTATTAGTTCACTTTATATATTAAAAAAAAAAGAAAATATTTCAAACATCAAAATTGGACATTAGGTACATAACATGCACACATTAAAACGTAAAATATAAGCTACAATTTTTAAGTTAAACCCTTCAAATGACGGTGTAATGTGTCAGTAAACACTGAACCAAATCAAACACACCAGCATTCATGAAAAGTTCTTGATGTTTTGTTTTTTTTATTAATTTTTATTTAGCCTAATAAAACTAGTGATTGTTAAATAATAAAAATAAATCAATAAATAAGTCCACAATCACTAACCAGAGAAGACATCAAAGCCAGTCTGTTGGTATTCTGTCGGGTATCCATTGGAGGTGTAGCTGACAATCATGCTGGTCTTCCCGACGGCTCCGTCCCCGACCAGCATACAGCTGATGACCCCGGGCTCCAGCTCATCTTCCCGGGTCAGCCCGCAATCGGAAGGGACTCGGGATTCGTGGTAAAAGTAATCCATTCGAGGTGGCATGTCGAGTTGCACATAAAACGTGTGAATGCAGACTCGCCTCCTTACTGATCTCTGACTGAGGGACTACTGAGAGTCCGCTTGGTACAGTCTGTCACATACCACCAGGCTGCCTATCCTGTTCTGACTGACGGGCGACACGTGTGGGGCCGGACGTTTTTAGGGGAGGTTCGTGCAACGTGTTGCAATTTGCATACACACCCACGTGAAAAGAAGGAAAGAGATAGTTAGATGGATGGTTTATAGCCTATATTTGATTAAAATTTTGCAGCTTTGTTTATATGGCTAAATTTCTTCATGTAGATCTGTATTTATTGTATTTTTTTTTAGCCTGGATGGATGCCAGGCGAATTTAACCCTGCCCATAACATTTGCTATATATATATATATATATATATATATATATATATATATATATATATATATATATATATATATATATATATATATATATATGTATAATGTGACTAGAATCTGAGTATGACGAAGTCAGGCTAAAATTTTTGCTCCTTTGAGTTGAACTGAATTTAAATAAGGATAGATAGATAGATAGATAGATAGATAGATAGATAGATAGATAGATAGATAGATAGATAGATAGATAGATAGATAGATAGATAGATACTACATAGGAACGTATTTTGGCATGAAATAAAAAGCTATGATATTGCCTACATATCCTTTACAACCTATGATAACATTTGACAACTTTATGGTTTACCAAAAATACTAAGTGTAAAAGTATGGTAACGAAGGTACATGTGAGTTTATTTAGCCTATAATCATTTTTTAATGCTATCAACCTTTCATGGGAATGAAGTAGGCCCGGTCCATATACAGTCTATGGTCCGGACGCACTGCGGCTGCGCCCTCTAGCGTCTAAAACGAACACTACACCAAATGTTATCACATGATTCCGTGTGTCACCTGATTATCCGTAGCCACCCTGTGTTGTGTATTCGGAAGCTACGCTAGCTGTTATGGTAGCATGAATGATTGAAATTTCATATAGTCACGTTCACTGCAGCGTAAGATATTATAGCTACTCCATATCTTGTTTCTGAATTTAGACGCATGCGGAAAGAGGAAGTACGCTCGTGTGCCCTTAACCGGTAGAAGTTGTTTTAGCTAGCTAACGTTAGCTGTTTAGCTAGCCATGGCGTCCTAGGATTGTTTCTTCGCCAGTCATTATATCTGTAAAGCATTCATTTACAGGAAGTTGAACAAGGTGGGACTGTACAATCATAGAACCATGGCTTCAATTCTTGATGAATACGAGGACTCGCAGAACACCAGGCAAAGTGCGCAGCAGCATAGCCGCTTATCAACGGCCAACATCGGGATAACACATTCAGGTAGCCAGGTCGCTATTCAAGGATGCTATAACGTTATTATTACTTTTTTAAGGAATGTTAAAGCACACACTTACATATTGCAGTCATTTTATTGATGCAGTGCCTTCACTGACATTACGCTGTACTTCTCTCTAATGTTAGGTTTTGTGAATGTGAGACTTGAGGAAGAGAAACCGATATTCAACAAGCAGAGGATCGATTTCACACCGCCTGAGAAGATAAACCATCTTGTTGTCTGCAACAATCAGCTATGCATGAGTCTGGGAAAGGACACCCTGCTGAGGCAAATGACACTATCATAAGCTCTTAAAACGCTGTTAATGGTCACCAGTGTTTGTATGGTTGTGATTGGATTAGTTTGAGTTAATGGCTGTTCTTGTCTGTGATTTGTACTCATCTCTTGTTAGCTGTTGTTTATTGCAGCCTCTCAATGTCTTATTACTGATACAAGATGCTGATACTGATGTTTCATGTTCTGTTCTGTACAGGATTGATTTGGCCAAGCCAGATCAGCCCAATCAGATAGAATTGGGAAGGAAAGATGAAAGTAAAGTGCACAGACTGTTCCTGGACCCCACCGGTGAGAAACAAAAACACAATGCTTATTCAAAACATTGCCCATCAACTTTAGATAAATTATTCATACATTATTTATTGTGATTGAACTTTCTTTGAGTCTGCCTTCAATCATATTGTTATCTGAAGATGTGCATAGTCCTTTTTTATTGTATATTGCAGAGGTGTCCAAATTCTTTAATATGAAGGGCCAAAATGTATCTGGATGGAAGGCCACGGGCCAAAAATAAATGTTGATGTTGAAGATTTTCCATAGACAAAATGTACTTATGTAATTTTAATGGGAAGTTTGCCAGCACTGTGCTTTACATTGCAGTCAAACTCAGATTATGTACTTTTTAACTGCACAAAATGTATGTTTTGTAGTCATTACTTTTAAAATAACAGGAGAATAAGCATGAGCAGGTTAAATCCATGGCGGGCCAAAACAAAGAGAGCACGGTCCAAACTGGGCCCACGGGCCCCAAATTGGGCGGCCTTGGTATATTGATTGCTGCTAGGCATTCTACATGACACAAGTTTTTTTTTAAATTGTTAACCAGTACATTTGAATGACTAAAATGTCTGAGAGACTGCAGAAACACCTTAAGCCATGAAAATATATGCTACCATATAATGTATAAGATTACTGTGGCAGTATCATGGTTATGCCTGATTAACAGCAGCAGCTGTACCCTCATACATATTTTCCCATTGCAGGCTCCCATCTGCTGATCTGCCTGAGCACCAGTGAGTGTCTGTACCTTAACAGGAACACGCAGAAGGTGCGCAGTCTGTCGCGCTGGAGAGGCCACCTCATCGAGAGCGTGGGCTGGAACAAGGTGCTGGGCAATGAGACCAACACAGGACCCATCCTGGTTGGCAGCAGTCAAGGCATTATCTTTGAGGCTGAGATCTCTGCCACTGAAGGCAGCCTGTTCAACACCAATCCAGATCAATACTTCAGACAGGTCAGAGCATGTGTGGTCATTCCATATTTGTAGTGTTTAGGGTGTGTTATTTATTTTTTGTGTATATATACTATGTTTAGTGGTACTGTTAGGTTGGCATATGCTACTGTAGAAAACACTGACCCACACCTTTTATTTATTTTGCTTGGCATGCAACTGCACAGTAATATTCTCTTCCTGAGACAGGTCCACTCTGTGGATGAGGATGGGAAGCCTGCACCAGTCTGCTGCCTGGAGGTGGAGCGGGGCCTGGAGAACAAGTACTTCATCATCGCCACCACCCGCAAACGCCTGTTCCAGTTTGTGGGTAAGGTGGCTGAGGGGTCAGAGCAGCAAGGCTTCAGCTCCATCTTTAGCCAGAACCAGGACCTGCTGCCCAGTTTCCAGGAGTTCCCAGCCAACATGGGCTACAGCGAGATCACCTTCTACACCTCCAAGCTCCGAACTTGCCCTAAGGCTTTCGCCTGGATGATGGGTAATGGAGTTCTTTATGGTCAGCTGGACTATGTCAGGCCTGATTCCCTGCTGAGTGATGTGCAGGTAAATATCATTGTATGTGAGAATGTTTTTCTTTTAATAGGTATTGTTCTTTAGAAGCTCAAATTAATGTGTCTCTTAATAATGTGTAGTTCTACCCTCTCCACATTAACCTTTGTTGTCTTTGCCTTCATGTGTCACGTACTTTCTCCATATTTTCTCCCTCGCTATGAAACAGGTATGGGACTACACCCCGGACATTGACCTTAGTCTCAACAAGCCCATCTCCATTGTGCTAACGCAGTTCCACTTTCTGCTGCTGCTCCATGACCGAGTGAAAGCCATCTGCACTCTGAACGGACAGGTAGTATATGAGGATGTGTTCCCAGATAAATTTGGCGCCCTTAAGAAGATGATCAAAGACCCAGTTGGTGGGTTGGTTTGGATCTACACTGAGAGGGCAGTTTTCCGGTACCACATCCAGCGCGAGGCCAGGGACGTGTGGCAGATGTACATGAGCATGACTAAATTTGACCTGGCCAAGGAGTACTGCCGTGACCGGCCGGAGTGCATGGACATGGTGTTGGCCAAGGAGGCTGAGCACTGCTTCCAGAACAAGCGCTACATTGAGAGTGCCAAGTGTTATGCGCTGACACAGAACTACTTTGAAGAGATAGCCCTGAAGTTCATTGAAGCCAAACAAGAGGAAGCTCTAAAGGAGTTCTTACTGAAGAAACTGAATAATTTGAAACAGAGTGAGAGAACGCAGATAACCTTGCTGGTCACTTGGCTAGCCGAGCTCTACCTTAATCGGCTCGGCCAGCTGGACAGCGATGGTAACAGCGTCATCTTACAGGAGACCCGTGATGAGTTTCGCCAATTCTTAAGCAGTGCCAAGCATAAGGAGTGTTTGTTCAATAACCGTAGCACCATTTATGACCTGCTGGCCAGCCACGGCAACGTGGACGACATGGTCTACTTCTCAGTCGTTATGCAGGACTATGAGAGTCATATCCCACTACTGCCAACATGACAACTATAGCGCTGCCCTGGACGTGCTTTCCAAGCACTGTGATGAAAAGCTTTTTTACAAGTTCTCTCCCGTCCTCATGCAGCACATTCCCAAAAAGGTGGTTGATGCGTGGATACAGATGGGCAAGCGGCTGGACCCGAAGAAGCTCATCCCAGCTCTGATGAACTACAGCCAGATGGGCAGCACCCAGCAGATCAGTGAAACCATCCGCTACATGGAGTTCTGTGTGTATGAGCTGACCGTGACAGAGGAGGCCATCCATAACTACTTGCTGTCGCTCTATGCCAAGTACAAACCAGGCTCTCTGCTGTGGTATCTGGAGCAGGCAGGTACACACGCCTCAGAAATCCACTATGACTTGAAGTACGCCCTCAGGCTGTGTGCAGAAAATGGCTACCTCCGTGCCTGTGTCCTGGTTTATAGGATTATGGAACTGTATGAGGAGGCAGTGGATCTTGCTTTACAAGTAAGCATTGCATGTAAAAAAAATACTATTCAGTCACAAAACATTACATTACATGTCATTTAGCCAACACTTTTATCCAAAGCGACCTAGAATTGCTATATATGTCAAAGGTCGCACTCCTTTGGAGCAACTAGTGGTTTTCTGTTGTGATTTTTCACTCTTCCAGCTGGTCTGGAACTCTACCCCCTTTTTTTCCTTTAGTTATTTGGTCTACAGTATGAGTGGCAATGTACATGTGTTATGTTTTTTCCTCCTGCTTTCTTATGTGTTTTAATACCACGAGACCTGATTTTTACTGCAACAAAATTTCCCCATGGGGACAATAAACATGAACAAACAAACTGTTTTGCTCAGGGACACATTGGCTGATGTATTGCAGTGGGAATCAAATTCAGAATGTTTATCGTCCGTAGGTAGATGTAGACTTGGCCAAGTCATGTGCGGACCTGCCTGAAGATGACGAGGAGCTGAGGAAAAAGCTTTGGCTGAAGATCGCCCGGCATGTGGTGCAGGAGGAAAAAGATGTGAAGAAAGCCATGAACTGTCTGTCCAGCTGCAACCTGCTCAAGATTGAAGACATCCTGCCCTTCTTCCCAGACTTTGTCACCATTGACCATTTTAAGGTCTGTAACAAAGTATTTCCTTTCTCCTTTTTAGTATTAATAACAAATACACATCATCAAATAAATAATCCAATAAAGCTTCTAGTTTTTTTTTCTCCATTTCATTGACAACATGGGTGTCACCTACAATGGATGAAAGTATGCTCAATGTATGGTTAACATTTCTTCAAATCTTTATACTTTATCCTCCGTGCATTCTGGTTTCTCAGGAGGCCATCTGCAGCTCCCTGGAGGAGTACAACCAGCACATAGAGGAGCTAAAGCAGGAAATGGAGGAGGCCACGGAGAGCGCTAAACGCATCAGAGAAGACATCCAGGAAATGAGGAACAAATATGGCGTAGTAGATTCCCAAGAAAAGTGTGCTTCTTGTGATTTCCCATTGCTTAACAGGCCCTTCTATCTGTTCTTATGTGGACACATGTTCCACTATGACTGCCTGTTCCAGGTAACTCCCCAAGGCTGCTTCAATACTGCTTTTTCAATGTCAATATGTTCTCTGTTTAGTAACTATCATATTAGTGTCATGTTTGACACCTACCTATGTGTGTGTTTAGTAATAATTCCTGTGTGTCCCTTTTTTTCTTCTGCCTTCTAGGAGGTGACCCCTCACCTGACTGTCTATAAGCAGAGTCGTCTGGAGGAGCTGCAGAAAAAGCTGGCCGCAACCACGCAATCGTCCAAGTCATGCCACCGCCTGGCACCCAAGGACGAAGGAGACACTTCCAGCCTGGGAAAGGGCAATGCAGGCACAAGCCGCGAGCAGATAAAATCAGACATGGATGACATAATTGCGTCTGAATGCGTGTACTGCGGCGAACTGATGATCAAGTCCATCGACAAGCCTTTCATTGATCCACAGAAATTTGAGGAGGAAAAATCCAGCTGGCTATGAATGAGGCCTCTCAATGTGAAAAGACACAAGATTAGCCCATCATCTTATACGTCAATGAAAACTGCACCATCCGTAGGACTGACCCATTCAGTGGATACATACATTCTCCTGATTGCCTGTAGTGTCTAATTTGAAACATGTATCAGCTTTAGTTGCTTTCTACAGATTGCACTTATTTTGTTGGCAGTATTTGAAGCTGAGTTAAAAACCTTTGCACTTTGTATGGGAACGTCTAGTGAAAGTTGGACATTGTGGGCAATGATACAAGATGATGTAATGATATATTGGTAGGGTCTTACAGTGCATACAATGTGCCTGAACCTGTGATTATAATGGCAGAATCAGATATAACTGCACTATTCATCTAGGTTATGCTCTTGTCTTGTCTATTGGAAACATAACCTGTATGTGTCTCCTTAGCTCAGTCCAACCACTTAACTCTGTGTTCATATTACAGTTAATGTGGGGGCAGATTATCTGTCAACTGTTATTTCATAGATTAACCATTTTGCAATTTAATTGTGCCACGTTAAAGCTCATCAGCAAGGAAAAACTGGTTGGTCTTGTTGTTTGAAATGTAATAAATGTGTAACAAATGATTTTAACTATCAGCTGGACTGAGATAAATCTATACCCTTTATCACAATTCCTCGGAATGGCATCTACAGCTCATTGAGCAACAAACACCTGAAGCAGGACATGAACAAGATCATACTCACGCTGCGTAAAAGAAACACATGTAAGCTGTGGTTTAACAGGAAGATTTAAGTTAAGGCCAATGTGACGGCAATCATCGTTTGGATCCAAACCAGACACATGATGAACATTGTGTGTATTACATAATCATTACCATTATAAATTACAATAAACGTTCATACATAAAAATAAGTGTTATTTTGAAATAATCCTAGAGTTCTCTGTCAACGCTTGACATCAGATTTTTTTAATATAGTTATATAGTCACATTTTACTCTGGGTATCCCAACTGCCTCGCCATACCTAAAACAGAGTTCCCGTATGATGACGTCGGACGTCGCTCGGTAATCTTCGTAGTGAGCAGACGCTGTTAATCGACATCGGAATTTAGTCGATGCGTTTGTATTAGTTGTGCATATATGCCCGAAAATGATATACACTGTAGCCACGTACCTTAAAAAATTAGTAAAAGATACCGCTGGGGTTTCTTTGCATAGTCATATCTTCTGAGACATCGACGAGCGAGCGTCCCTCTCTCTGCGATTGATTACAATGCCTGCTTCTTGCTGTACCCTCGCCATGGCGTCGTGTCTTTGCTCTCTCAGTAACAGAAAGTGGCCGCCTCTCTGCTGTTGCTGCCGACTCAAAGCTCACAGACTCGCTCGGCGCCTCAAACCGCCATTTTGGAGTGAGAGAACCGAGAGTCGGCAGCAGCGAAGAGAGAGACGAAAAGGGGGACACGGGGCCGAGGTGAGAGACTCCTTAGTGGTTGTTATGGCGAAGGAGCAATGGGGGAAGATGGCCGGGAGGGAAAAAGAATTAAAACATGGGGATCATTCGTTCACCAGGCAACCGAGTCTCCGCTCGTGTCCGCAACAAGGGTACGGGAGGCGCGGGCAACGGGCCTTGCTATCTCCGTATCGCTACTAGCCTGTTTAAAAAATGCTATTAAACCAATATCAGATCTTAATACATTGTTAAGGCAGCAGGGAGGTGGTGGCCTTAAAGAGACAGAGCCGATTTGAATACTTCATATAAATGGTGTTTGATCAGCTTATAATGAAAAGCTAACGTTACATTAGAAAAGAGATAGCATAGGTAGTCGCAAATGCTAACGTTAGATGTTTAGGAAAACAACTACCAACGCTAATTAATATATATATGGTGTGGCTTTACGTTACCTAAACCAGTAAGCTGTCAGTGTGCGTGTATACAAGCACCTTGACCCTTTACTATCATTGATCTGAAGCAATGCTGCTTGTGCCTACACAGCAAGGCAGCTAACGGTCGTTAGCCTGCAAGCTACAACCAATCCAAGGTTAGCTAGTAACCCTGGCTAACGCTAGCTTGGATTTGCTAGCTAGCTGGCTAATAAAAATATAACCACGGGATAGAAAAAGCAGATGAATATTATTTATAATAACACATCTCTCAGTTTTTATTCATTTAAAAAGGAGGACCACATTCTTGCTTGTCTTTAGTTCTTGTCATCCTCTCACACGCAAGACTGAAGTTGCCTCAGAAAGTGAAGTGAATAGGTAATGAGTAGTAATTACAGAGGACAGCTTTAACGTTACCACACCATCGTTACTGTCAGAACATTGACTCGCACACTATGAAATGATAACAAAAAAACAACTATGAAATGATTACTCAAACAATGTGGTAATACTTGGCTAAGTCACATGTATATCGGAAATGGTGAAATCAATCGTATTCAGTCTGAGCCGTTAATGAACTGAAGGGAGTGATATGAACATAGTATGCAATATAATGGCCTTGTATGTTATATAAAGAGGAAAACAACTCTAACAATTAAGAGGTAACATTATAAACATGATAGCTTGTGATCTACAGTTTAAATACATACTAATGTTGCAGGAGCTGTTTCCTTTATTTTAATTTATTTTTAGACATTTGTTAACAATATTATATTGTGTGTAACGTTCCATGAGCATTCACATTGTTACTATTGCACACAACACAACATGTGAAAGAGCATCAGTTCATAAAAACACGTTATTGTCATGTGGATATCACATGTTTGTTACTGTGGGCTTTTTGTTTTGTAGGGGATTTCTATCATTGATCATTAATCTCGGAATCAAGAACAATGGTTTTCCTTACTGAAAAGGTAGGTCCACTTTTGCTCAATGAACTATCTGCTAGTACCATACTGCATGCTCCACCATTAAAGGAGAGTAGTCTTATTTCAACTGAAGGACTAAGACAAAGTCTGATATTTAAGCAGTGATTGAGCGGTGTGGAACCAGGCTAGAAGGAAAAGGAGTTTTCAGACTATCTGGGAAAATCTGGATTTGGAAAATAAAAGCAAAACCTGGCCACATTTTATAAACCTCTCGTAAACCATTTATAAATCCTTTTATATACATTAAATAAAACAGCAGAGCATAACTCAATCCACATAGTAGACCGTGTCTAGTACTGCTCATTCTGACCTCAAACCACCACCCATCCCTTTTATTTCATCTTCTCTCTGCTTCTCTCCCTTTAGTAAAAGTTGCTGCCCTGCTGGGCAGAGGTGTCTGTGCTGCATGGCGTCAGGGCAGGGTGGCCGACTGGAGGCTGGGGCATCAGGGAGCTCTGGCCTGGCCAAACCTCTCTACCTGCAGCGCTTGGAAAGATCCCTGAGGTTGGACAGCTTCCTGCGCCAGACTGCTGCCATCTTCAATGGAGACATAACCACAAGGTACAGGCAAAGTTGAGTCCGGGTGGGCATACACTCATCACCTTTAGACACGGGTTTGTTCCTGAGAACATTCTCGGATCAGTTTCACTAGGTGCTGCAGTTTGAAGATGGCTCATGCATGGCTGGAGAGATTAGTTCTGCAAATGTAATTTTGTTGGAATGGAGTTGCAAGCTGAACCAACTGCAGTCAATTGAATTTAAAAACGTGCATGGTAGCGATTTTCCATCCTATCTGTAGACCATCCAGTAAGATCGGTTCATTAGTACCTTATGTTCTCCCTCCAATATTCCCGTTATGGATATCCCAACAGAACATTGGAGATGTGTGTGTGTATATATAGGATGCAATGAGCTTACAGCTACATACTTCTTATGTTCTAGTGATGACAGTGATGACAGCGATGGTTCAATGGGGACAGGGCTATCCATGGACCCCTCCGTCACTCAGCACACAGCTTTGACCGTAAAGAGTGAGCCATGTGAGCAAGAGGACTGCTTGTCAGAGGGAAAGCCCCTCAATGGAATTCTGCTGCAGGGTAAAGGTAATATACATACAGAAACACTGACAGTGATGTTACTCACATGTTACTACACAGCCTCACTGGTGTAGTTCATGCACATTCATAGTGTGGTGTTTTTTTTGTCCCCCTGTGAACTCAGCAGACCAAAAGGCAGATAAAGCAAGCCTCTACAATTTCTCCAAGCTGAAGAAGAACAGAAAATGGCTCAAGGTATTTTACTCCTTGCTCAGAACTTTTCACTGCTACGTTCATCTCCTTACTAACACACTACATAAATATATATACACCCTCAGCATCCTTTAACCATGTTCCCCCTCTGTCTCCTGCAGAGTATCCTGTTGAGTGACGACACCACAGACTCGGACACAGACTCCGATGACTCTGACTTCAGTTTATCTCGGGAGGAGCTGCATGACATGCTCAGGCTACATCGCTACACCAGGCAGCATCAGAGCAAGTTCCACTCTGACCGGGAGGTACATGCACACGCACATGCACACACACTCAAACCTGCTAATATTAAGAATATATCTGACATGTTTTTTTGTAGTGACATCACTGTATTTTTTCATCTGTGTATATTTGTCCTGCAGCTTCACCAATATCAGTACTACAGCACTGGACTCCTCTCTACTCATGACCCTTTCTATGAGCAACAGCGCCACCTGCTGGGGCCGAAGAAGAAGAAAATCAAAGATGAGAAGAAATTCAAGGGTAAAGACAAAAAAAAAGAAATCTCTGACATCTGCCAGAATCTGACAAATTCAATACCCCAAGGGGGAAAAAGACTCAAATAATTATTGGAATAGTTGAAAGGTTTCCATATTGATCATTCACATGCTTTTTTTAGCCAAATTGAAAAAGGTGAAGAAAAAGAAGAAACGGGGAGAGGGAGAGTTTCTGGATGATGGGCGTCCTTATATCACCAAGATCTTCGCAAAGTTTTCCCACGACGCTCCGCTGCCCATAGTAAAGAAGAAACATCTCACCACTGAGCAGCTGAATGCACGGCGGCGGAAGGTCTGGCTCACCATCTCTAAAAAGGAGATTCCCAAGGTTTGTATGCACAACACTGATAAAAAGATGGTCCAAAATTGGTGCTTCCAAATGTTCTGTTTTTTGGTGAAATATTCAGCACCATTTGAAATGGTCCTAATTATCCTGTTATACCTAATTCACAGTCTTTCAAGCAGAAGACCTCGGCTAAGAACTTAGTACTGACCAATACTAAAAAGGTAAGAAGTTGTTTTAATGTATCCTCTGACCTGAATGTAACAATATATATTACAATAGAACCATTTCAGAACAGGTTACATAGACCCTAAGGAAAGCCAAACTGCTAAATGTAATTTTTTTAAAGAGAAAGGAACACAGTATGTAGTTTTGAGAACATTTATTGTCCAAAACTGTAATTATACAACATAATGTTGCAGATAAATAAAATTCAAGTACACTAGTTGCAGAGACTTTAACAAATGAAAAGCTTAACTTATTGGGTTTCTTTCCTTTAGTGCAAACCCTTCTAAAAGACACTACACTTAGTTTAAATCCATTTAAATGAAAACATAATAAAGTTGAATAAAGATACCTGCGATATAAGGTATATACAGTATACGTCAACTAAAAGTATAAAAGTTTCTTTACAGTAGTGCCATGCCATAGACAGTAAAAAATGCTAACCAGTGACAGAGCACACTTGTACACCCCCACACACACACACACACACACACACACACACACACACACACAGACACACAAATACGGCCGTATGTTCAGCGGGGAAGAAAAAAAAAAAAAAGTAAGTAAAGTGAACACGGAACTGTTAAAATGAGCTTTTGAAGGTTAATTGTAGATTAAGTACAGCATTGAACCTCCGTTCTTTCTGTCCCAGTTGGCTCATCAGTGCATGAGAGAGGTTCGGCGTGCAGCCATCCAGGCCCAGAAGAACTGTAAGGAGACGTTACCCCGGGCTCGCCGCCTCACCAAGGAGATGATGCTTTACTGGAAGAAATATGACAAAGTGGAGAAGGAGCACAGGAAGAGGGCAGAGAAGGAGGCCCTGGAGCAACGGAAACTGGACGAAGAGATGAGAGAAGTAGGTGGAATGGAAATTGTGGTCTTTAATAATAATAATAATAATAATACATTATATTTAACAGCGCCTTTCATGACACTCAAGGTCGCTTTACAGTATATAAAAGACAGATAAGTATAAACAAAAAAAAAAAAAAAAAAGCCTTTAGCCTCATTTGGCTTTTGCTATCTACAGCTAATGTTTTATGGGAATATTTGCATCCATATAAGTTTTGTAAACATGGAAAAAAAAAAAAGTTTTAAATTGTAATGATTTAGAATCCTTTACACAACTTTATTTTCTCTGCCTATCTCTGTCTCTCGCAGGCCAAGCGTCAGCAGCGTAAACTGAATTTCCTCATCACCCAGACAGAGCTGTATGCTCATTTCATGGGGGGTAAAGCCAGCATGGGGGGTCCCGAAGGAGGTACGTCTCAGGAGGAAATTCTGAGCAAGCTGGAAGACACGGGGGCACACAGACAGATTGACATCGGAGGCGGTGTAATGGTCAACATGGGACAGGAGGACTATGGTATGAACAGCTCAGTCAGATTCATTCTGTTATTGGAGCCAGTTAGTAACTGAAACTCATGTGTCAATATCAATCATTACATGGCAAATGGGCCAGTTATCATTATTTATTTCCACCTCAGTTTATATTCTTATTATTTTATATTTCACGTGTTTCCCTCCCCACTGTGTGTGTGTGTGTGTGTGTGTGTGTGTCATTTGTCATTTATCACTACAAATTACAATCTGCTGTTGACTTATGATGCTATTCTACAATTAATTGTCTGCTTAGTCAAAAAATACATGGTATTTCTTTGTAAAAGTGTTTAAAATGTGAGTTATATGCTATTGTTTTTATGCAAGAAATGTGGGCTTGAATTTGATTCTTTTGTTTAATGCACAAGTCGATTGTGTGCGATTTCAGATAGTGATTACTACAAGTCCCAGGCCTTGAGGAATGCCAAAGAAGCTTACCAGATTCATCAAGAGAGAGTAAGTTGATACACACACACACACACACACACACACACACATACATACACTACCCTGTCTGTACTGTGCCAATCTAATCTCCAACTGTTTCCCTGTAGACGCGAATGTTTGATGAGGAGGCTAAGGACAGTCGCTGTGCGTCGCTGCATTCAGCGGTGGGCTCATCCTCAGGCGCCGGCTCTGGGTTTGGAGAAAGCTACAGTCTCTCTAACCCATCCATCCATGCAGGTGAAGACATTCCTCAGCCCACTATCTTCAATGGCAAACTTAAGGGTTACCAACTCAAGGGCATGAACTGGCTGGCCAACCTCTATGAACAGGTAACCACGTATGTCTTTGACATTAGAGACCTGTCTGGTTTTGTTTGTTTTTGATCTATTGTGTCATTTTGTAGCTAGAGGTATGAATTGCTAATCAATGGTAATGCTTTTGTAAGGGTATACTTATAATATGGCATTAGAATAACCTGGAATTATCTGCACTCACACGGTGTGAAACCACTTACATGATAAATCAGTTGCAGTGTTCTCTTTGGCCAGCAGATGTTGTGAATGGATGCAATCTGTGATGGGGTTTTTGGCATTCAAATGATTCCTTATTATGTGCTTATTTATACACATTGAATGACATTGAATGATATATTCTCTCCTTTGTTTTCCTCTCTCTGCAGGGAATCAATGGAATCCTGGCAGATGAGATGGGGCTGGGGAAGACAGTCCAGAGTATCGCCCTTTTGGCACACTTAGCAGAGGTGAGCCAGAGCACCAGGCCAAAGGCTTTCATTCATCACACACTTCCAAAACGTTTTGTGGAATATTCAATTGTTGTTTTTACTGACCTATGAACACATCTAACATCCAGCTATTTTGTGCACCTGCATCCTTTAAAGAGTCCCTTGTTACTGGCTGTGCATTTCACTCAATGACTCACATTACTTTATATCATTGTTGTGGAACAGCTGATTTGCCACCTCTTGAGATCGTTGCGTTTCAGAGCACCAAAACCAGGGGAAATGTGTGCTTTTCAGAATTGAGCTATCGTTGACAGGGAGATACATGCCGTGTTCCTCCAGTGCTTCCTGTTATCGGGTGCTCACTCACACATAACAAAAACCACCTGTTGGGGTGGCTGACGGCGTATTCTTTTTTTCTTGTTCCTGCACAGAGAGACAACATCTGGGGTCCGTTCCTGATCATCTCTCCTGCATCCACACTCAACAACTGGCATCAGGAGTTCACCCGCTTTGTGCCCAAATTCAAGGTGAGAATCCTTCACACTGCTGAGTGAGCACGGCAGAGGAAATCCGCAGGAATCTTCCTTATTTCTCTCCTTTTATTTTAGTGGTTTTTACTCCTCTAATGCACCCGGTGTTGCGTTGCTCTTGTCAAACATCTGAGAACTGACGAGGATAAAGGACTCAAAGCTGCAAGCATGTCTAGAACTATCCATCAGGGGGCAGTATTGTACCAAGACATTGGCAGCATAGCCTATGTTATGACTCCAAAGCTGTTAACACTTTGACTTTTGAGTGGCTGCACTTGTAAACACTTTTATGCACGTCTGAACAGGCCTTCGACAGACTGTGTGCATTCTTAAATGTTCAAAAAACATTTATCAAACACATTAATATGTTACAGAGCCCCACTGGGGTCAGCTGAGGAAAAAAACTAAACCATTTAATAAAGTGAGCAAAATAGAAAAGATATTCTATATATATTCTTACCTTAAATATAACTTGTCTCCTCCTAGTTGTACTACAGCACTTACTGTTAAAACATTAGTTTGGAGACACTACCTTGTTTAATCATTAAATTAATAGTGTTGTAGTTTATATACGTCTAAGCACCGCCGGCTGCTGCTTAAGGAAATCTTATCTCTCCAGGTTGGAGGACTGCTCGTTTTGATAAAAACTTGTTTGTAGCTCATTGTTAACCTTACTACGTTAGGAAAGATGCTAGAAGTTAGAATTTGTGAATATCTTTCCTACTTTGCTCACGTTTATTAAACTGTGAGCACGGACTATGAATCCGTGACCCCAGGGGAGCTCCGAAATATGTCGGCTATGCTTGCACACACACACGCACACACACACACACACACACACACACACACACACACACACACACACACACACACACACTTTGTGGCACTGTCTTTATGGGGACTCGTCATTGACATAATGCATTCTCTAGCCCCTTACCATCATAACTAAGTGCCTAACCTTAACCCTCACACTAACCATAACCTAATTATAACCCTAAAGTCTTAACCCTTAAACAGCCCTTTAAACTTGGACTCCCAGTTTTTGGACGCCACGGATATAGTTAAACAAACAAGTACACACACACACACAGTTTGAAAATAAATCAATTCCAGTCTGTTTTGCTAATGAAGTGTGAAAAGACCCTATTACACCATTTGAAGATAAGCTTCCTGAAAACTCAAAGCAAGACTGACTAAAAACAATGGAATTCCAGTGTGCGTTGAGTGATGTAATGATGTGTAAATCTTTTCACATCACATTTTATTATCAACTCAACAACAGAAGCTGTGATTCATACGTGTTGCTATGCCTAAATGTTTCCCTTGGGAACATCAGCGTAGCTGTGTTTTCATTACATTGCTGCATGTAAAAGTAAGCGTTTAGCAAGATCTAAGTTTGGCGATGGGTTAGGTGAGTTTCTTGACAGAGCGGATTCACTGTTTCTTCTTGTTTGAACTTCATTGGTTTGTCTGTTAGGTGTTGCCATACTGGGGGAATCCACACGATCGCAAGGTGATTCGGAAATTTTGGAGCCAGGTAAGGAAGAGAAGACAATGCTGATGATTATGAACACCCAGTGTTGTGACAATACCATGCAATGAAATGCTTTGTTGTACTGCTTGCTCAATAAATCCTATTGTGGTTTTCTTCTTCTAGTCTATAACTCTGTTTCTATCTATGTTTTGTCTATGTCTGAATAGAAAACCCTTTACACGCAAAATGCACCGTTCCATGTGGTGATCACAAGCTACCAGCTGGTGGTCCAGGACGTCAAGTACTTTCAGAGGGTCAAGTGGCAGTACATGGTTCTGGATGAGGCCCAGGCACTGAAGAGCAGCACCAGGTAAAATATTAACATGCTCGTTGTATCATTATGAACACATCGCAGGGTTCCTGTGTGTTAAAATGTGTCAACACCCAATACTTGATTTTAGAAGACCATACTGGTTTTTTAGCCCACTCGCTAAAATGGGACAGGGCAGTTTTGGCCATTTCTTCACTTTTTACTCGCAGCTTTCTCTATAGAGCCCCCCTACAGCTTCGGGAGAGATATTTGGCAGCTCCTATGTTTACTTGTATCTGACTCCTCGCTCGGTCAGCCTGCTGTTACCTCTTTTTCTGTTCCTCCAACAATGCTTTCCTAGCTTTTTGCTTCTTTTTTTGCCGGCTCAGCCATGACGATAGTGTGAAAAACTACATCGCTACCTTGTTAGCCGGTTCCTGAATGGCCGTATGTGGGCAGTGCTGTGAAGCAATTCGTTACATCGCGAGACCTGATATCACGCAATACTTCCTAACAATTCGGCCGACGGCTCGCCGGCCCAAAGTTGCAAGGGTGTTTTTTTCCGCTCACAGGAGCTAGGGGGGAGCGAGACGACCACCATTCAACTTGAAAACAGTCACATAACCATTCCAATGACTCCGAAGCTGTTCAATTAAGGTAAATTAAGCTTAAAAAAAGGCATAGTTCCCCTTTAAATGGAGTCAAAATATACATTTTATATTTAATGAAAAATGTTTTCCCAAGTTTCTCACAATTTTAAAGATTTCACTTGATAGTTGCATTTTGTTTTTTTACCTTTTACTACTAGTTTCATCAGATTTACTTATTTTTGTACAGCTTAACTAACGGCACAAAAAACCATAGTGATAGGTATATAATATAATATAATGAGTTTCAAGTCACTGCAAGTTGATTTTTATACTGTGCTAACCTGGCCTGAACATGCAGAGCTGCGAAATGGTTCTTTTAAAAAAGTTTTGAAAATCAACAAAAAGTCTACATAAGATTACATAAGTATGCATCATCTCATGGCTACTATTGGACACTGGCCAAATTCTACAAACCTGGTCACAAAATGTTTCGAAAAGGTTTAAATCTTGAAATGAGAAACATACAGTTGCGTACAAATGGTGTTCCACAACTTGAGTAATTAGTGTGATTACAGTTCTGTTTCCCTCTGTGTTTTCAGTGTTCGGTGGAAGATCCTTCTGCAGTTTCAGTGTCGAAACCGACTGCTGCTCACCGGGACGCCCATCCAGAACACGATGGCTGAGGTGTGTGTGTGTGTGTGTGTGTGTGTGTGTGTGTGCGTGTGCGCGCGTGCGTGTGTGCGCGCGTGCGTGTGAGCGCGCGTGCGCACGCGTGTGTGCGCGTGCTGTTATGCGAGTCAATGTGAGCAAAAAAGAGGTGTTGACGGCTGCCTGTTATTACTGTCTCTCAGCTGTGGGCCCTGCTGCACTTCATCATGCCTACATTGTTCGATTCCCATGAAGAGTTTAACGAGTGGTTCTCCAAGGACATCGAGAGCCACGCTGAAAACAAGTCTGCCATAGACGAGAGTGAGTACAAACTCTTGGGTCTCAGAAACATTTTTCCTTGCTTCCTAGTTTCCGGCTGCCGACACAAGATATTTTTTTTCAGCTCATTTGTACGGACATTCTGTCATTTGTGTGACCACATTGCGCTTTTATCTTTGTTCAGTGTTGCATGTCAAATGTTCTGTAGCTAAACCCGATTGTTTGTTTGTGTTCCAGACCAACTTTCCAGACTGCACATGATCCTCAAGCCTTTCATGCTGCGCAGAATCAAGAAGGATGTGGAAAACGAGCTGTCGGACAAGGTAGATGAGCCAACTTTCTTCTCTGTATTCACTGAACCAAGCTTTTTTGTCCAGAACTGCACAGGTATTTGGACAATTTGACATTAATGCAATAGCAAGTCTCAGTTTTTATATGACAGAAACTTTGTTAACCATATTTTGAAGGAAAGGTTTTCCACACGGCGTAATCTAAACGGGATTCAGGTTTTTTTTATGAAGATTCTGGCTCACGATTGGACAAAATGATATAATATTACATTCTGTCAATACCATGTTGCCCTACTTCTTTCCTCTCCTGATTAAAACCTGCCCTCTTCCTCCATCCGTCTCCTCGTACACCTCATTGACGCAGAAATGTGTAATAAGCTTGTGCTGGCAGATCCTCTTGACAGATGTTGGACTCGGAGTCTCTTGCTGTCACACAAGACACATACTCACTCACACGCTGTGGGAGTCTTGATACACAGAGTCAGAAGAATGGCAGAGTTCACCGCTCCCCCCTACATTGGTCTTTTTTCGCTTTCCTTTGCACCCACATGCAGTCCTGCCAGCCCACTTCCTTTTCTTCTCCACTTGTTGATTTCTCCCGTTTTGTCAGCACTCTGAAGCCAATAGTAACCGGCGAAGGTCACTTGTGGTTCATAGTTGGGTTTCTACAGTTTGTTGATGTTCAATTTCATTGCTTTCATCAATGCGTGACACTAGATAAAACCAGAGATTTGTGTTTGTGAAAATACTGTGTGTTCAGTGGAGGGATAACAAAGCAGTAACGCTGGCTCATTTGTCTTCACTGTTGCCACATGTTATACATGTAGCCAAGCATTACTTTGTAAATCAATCTTTTTACTAACCACGTCCAAAGAACAACATTTTCATTCACTGTTGTCCAGGGCTGGGCAAAACATCAATGTTATAGCGACACAGATATATGAGGCTAGCAATCGTCTCCGATTCTAGACATTGTAATATGACACAAGTGTTGTCTTTTCCTTTTAAAGGCTGCATTACAGTTAATTGATGTCATTTTCTGAAGTTACTGGACTTTCTAGCTGTTTATTTGCCTTTTACCACTTAGTCATTGTATCCACATTATTGGTAAAAATTTATCATTTGTGTAAATATTTTGTAAAAGCACCAATAATCAATTCTACAATTTGCCGCAATATTGACATCAATGTATTTTGTTAAAAATATTGTATATCTTTTTTTTATTTAGAAATTATAAACAAGTGACAAACAATTACAAACAATACACTCTGACTCTTATTATATTATATTATATTATATTATATTATATACTGTTGTCATGTTATACGTCCTTCCTTTTTGTTTCATTTCATCCTAAAATAATTGCGTCCTCAATCAGCCAGAAACTAAACAAAAAAAAACAGACACAGTTTACAATCATTTTTTTTAATCATTCAGTTTTGAAGAAATGAAAATGTAAAATTAGTAGGGATCAGCAAGATAGTACTAATGATGGTGATTTAGTAGCACAGTTTTAATTGCTTAGTCGGTTTAAGACTTTATTTTTTATTTTTACACACACTTGTTTCACTCTGTCTCCAGATTGAGATCCTGACCTACTGCCAGCTGACGTCCCGGCAGAGGTTGCTCTACCAGGCTCTGAGGAACAAGATCTCCATCGAGGATCTGCTGCAGTCGTCCATGGGCACGGCCCAGCAGTCCCACAGCACCACCTCCTCCCTCATGAACCTGGTCATGCAGTTCAGGAAGGTACGAGCTGGGGCCTGGCCTTTTTTTGGCTTTCCGTGCAAAAATAGAACCAAGCACAACCAAGACGATCACAGCTATAAAGAGTACGGGTTGTTTTGTCAGACGCAGCAGTCCTGATGATAAATGGCTGTTATTAATCCTAATAATTTGAGAATCTTTTTGGAAGTATCATTTTACATAAAACTGATTTTATTTTTTTTGTTCAGCAGATTTTCAAAGGATGTTCCAAAAGTAATAATAGAGCTACATTTTATGAGTGGGAATACCATTTAAGATATACAATTAAACAATGAATTGGCAGTCTTTGAGTAGTGCTGGTGCCTTTTTTCTCTTAGAAATACACCGTCTGTTGTGTTTTAGGTGTGTAACCACCCTGACTTGTTTGAGCGCCAGGAGACGCGCTCTCCTTTCCACATGTCCCTTAAGCCCTACATCATGTCTAAGTTCCTCCACCGTCATGGCCTCATCCACGCACACAACCAGGCCAAAAACAAGTAAGTTCCACACAGATACACTTCTGACAAGTGTGCTCGAAATCCAATGAAAATAGGTCTCTCCAAGTTTCTACATGCAGCGTTGTTTGAAAAGGGTTAGGTTTACGTTTACTGTTGAATGAATATTTACTTTTTCTGGGCATATCCTTGTTCCTGTGCACATTTGCTGATTCAAGCTATTATCCCAATTAAAGCTATTCATACTCAGAGAAGTAAGGTGTGGGTCGGCCTGGAATTTATAATCGCAAAACAATTCAGTCTCTGTTGCTTGTGGTCACGTTTAGTGCTGTAACTCTGTCCGTCTCTACTTCCTCCTCAGATTACTTCAAGTGCTGTTGTCTCCCTTCTCACCAAATCACATCCAGCAGTCTCTTTTTCACAGAAAAGGTGAGAACTAGGAGTAGTTTCACCCCAGGTCCTCTCTTCTGCTCCTCCCTCCTCTTCTGTTTCCGTCATTTCTTCCTATTCTCCCTGTGTGCCATTTCCACCTTTGTCCTTTATTTTGTTTGTTTGTTTAGTTTTCATATTCTTCATTCTATTTTCTGTTTTTACCCCTCCAGGTGATGACCAAGGAAGCTGTTTCTCCTTCCTGCGCTTCATTGATGTGTCACCGGCTGAGATGTCCAATCTAATGCTGCAAGGCACCTTAGTAAGGTGGGCTTTAAGTTCAAATTTAATTTCTGTTAAATAATCAGTAACTGCCAACTCTACACAGTCATTATGGTTATAGCAGTATACTTTAAAGTAGTTCTATCTTTTCCTCTCCTGCCACCTTCTATTTTCTTTCACAGATGGTTAGCCCTTTTTCTGTCTCTCAAAGCTGCATATCGGCTCCACCATCAGCGCCTGTTTGGCCTTGAAGAAGAGGGTCAGGAGGACGTCAGACACTCTTGGGTGGAGAGCGGGAGGTTACAGCCCAGGAACAAGTGTCTGTCTCGCAGTGACCTGATTCTGTGGCTGAACAGACCCACCAATTTCGTGAACACGAACACAAGCCCTGTTCTACAGGTGAGAAACATACAACACACACGCACACTCATACTAACATCTATGTTCAAAACCCCCTGGAGTAGCCATCTGCAGTGGATGTGGGTGTATGACAGGCAGGAGAAACGCAGTAAGGCATGTGCTGCTGACAATGCTAAAATCTTTCCCACAGAGCATCAGTCAGTGTTTGGCCACACAGCTTGCCATCTGCCTCAGCTTCTTCTCCCTCCTGTGGTCTCCAGTGTAGAACCTAATCCCTTTGTAGCCCCGTGACCCAGTAACATTGTCATCTCCCTCTCTCTATATGTCTCCAGGGTCTGTGCATTCCAGCATCTCTCTGTACTACAAGTGTCAGACTTGTAGAAAAAAAAATAGGACAAAAATTTTTAGTTTGTCGTCCAGAGCAGGTATGCATCTATTTTGAATTTCGAATTTTAATCACAATCACGATGGCAAACCTGTATTTGTACCAGTGTTTCCGCTGGTAACTTTGCTATCGCGGCGGCCACGGCGAAAAACACAGAAGAAGTTATTGAATGCAACTAACTTCAGTTGGTAGAGTAATAGCGTGTGAGACGGAGCCTGCTGGACCTGGGTGTGACCAATGGTCAGAATATCATACTTCATAAAAATGCAGCGCAGTGACGATACAGACATTTCATACACACCATGTGTGTAACTGCGTGTAGGCTATACATCCATCGCACGCCCCCTCTCTCCCTAGCTCTTTTAACCAGTTATTGTTGAAAACAAGTGAAAGAGGTTTCTCAGAGATACATTTAAAAAAAATAAATAAATATATCCTAATTTTCATTTACATGTGTTTCAGCTGTATGTATGTACAGCATTCAACTTCAAAATAAGAGGAATGTAGCTCAATATGTATGTGAAAGCAGTTATAAATAAATTAGTCTTGGTTAAAATCAGCAATTAATCGTGATCTCAATATTGATCAAAATGATTGTGATTATCATTTTGGCCATAATCGTGCAGCCCTACACCAATGTGTTGCTGCTGGTTTATGGGAGATTTGGAAACAAGTTGTATATTGTTCCATCAAACTATTCTTGTAGCTTAGCAGTCTGTAATGTTTGTCAGTTTAGTGTCTTAGAGGATAAATGTAGCAAATTACAGTTGGTTTTCTGCACTCAAATGCTTTCATATGTGTTGGATTCTGCAGAAGGAAAACCACCGGTTTATACTCAGACATCCCATATTTCCTCCAATTCTTTTGTATTATTTGGCAAGTTGGAAACCTAATTGTTGGTGAGAAAGAGACAGTACAAAGCATAGGTGCCAGTTCAAATATACAGACAGCTGCGGATCTACTGTTTTAGTCATTGTTCTTCCCTTAAACAGTTACCCAACTGGCAGATGTGGATCACGTTACCGTCCTCTACCAGTTCTCACTTAACTTGTTGGGTGGAAACGACTCAGGAGAAAATGCTGTCGGGGTAATTCCATCCACCTCATCCTCTCTTGGCCTGACACACTGAGTCAGGCAGCTGCCGAGCGTCTTAGATTCCACCCCTCCCGAGCAGAAAAATATAAGAAGTTCAAATCTTAGAAGAAGAGAGACACCTGGAGAGCCAATACTGTACGACCATGCTGACCCCCACACTCCCACATAAGCTTCTAAAAAAATTGCTCGCCCCCGCAGTTTACTTCTTTCAACTCCTCATTTTTCTTTTCGAAGCTGCGTGTTGCTGGCACTCAGTGCCTCTTCTCTCTGCTTGGCTCATCTCTCTCTGGCTGTGGACTCGACAGTGTTCTCACTACTGCTTTCAGCTGTCCTGCTGCTCCCGTTGAGAGGTTGAGAGAACCGGGCAATTTTCAATACATGTTTTACTTTTATAGCCTTTGGGGCTTCACTGTGTGTCTCACTTTTATCTCTGTTACCACTTTTGAACTGGCAACATACAGTAGTTTCGAAACGTTATGTCTTGTCTGAATTATGAAGAAATGTATTCATGAGAATCTTTTTTTTTTCTTCTCTCTCACAGCTCTAACATCTTCGTATTTGTTTAAAGTTTTTTTAATAATCATAACGTATTGGCCACACATTGGCTTTAGAAACCAGTATCTGCTCTGGTGCATGCTGCAACACACATGTTTTGACCTATTAAATCCAATGAATCAGAGAAAAGAATACTTAATAACCCATGGAGTTGACCTGAGAATGGATATCATTTGATAAACTGCCATTAGGTGGCACTGTGTATCCACCATTTTGGTGGCAACAGACACACACACACACACACACACACACACACATATATATCTTTGTGGTGTTTTATCCTGTGACAACTGAAATCATATAAGCAGCATAATCATAGATTTGACATTTGAAGCATTTAGCTGACAATTTCAATAACCTTTTAGGGTTGTATCCAATAAAATTATTGTTAGAGTAGTTTACAAAAACATGAGCGCTGCACTGTCTAACCTCTATCTGTTTATTTACTCTGTTTTGCAGCACCTCTTTTTGTCTTTCACTTTGCCCAATTCAAAGCAGGAATCCATTCAGCAGGAGCTGCAACATCAGTTGTGATGTCTTTTGAAATGATTAGCAATTTCATAAGTTTCACAACTCAGACATAATCACTGTGTTTGTTAAGTTTTGTGCTTAATGAGATAATATATTTGAACTAAGTGTGTGTGTGTGTGTGTGTGTGTGTGTGTGTGTGTGTGTGTGTGTGTGTGTGTGTGTGTGTGTGTGTGTGTGTGTGTGTGTGTGTGTGTATTTTTTTTTCAGGACCTGGTGTTCACAGCCTTAAGACCTGGCATAATGGGACACACAGACGTGATGATCCATAGTCGAAACTCTGCCACCTCCACGCTGCGACCCTGCCAGCCCACACTGCCACCCAAGTTCCTGCTAGCCGCCACACCCAGGGTGGGTGGGTGGGTGTTTGTGTGTGCGTGTGTGTGCATGCGCACACACGTGTGTGTGTGTGTGTGTGTGTGTGTGTGTGTGTGTGTGCGCGCGCTGACCCGTTTAAGACAGACAACCATTTGGGTGGTCGTGGAAAGGGAAGAGGGAAACACTGTGCACATTGCCTTTGTAGGCTTTCAACAATGAGCAAGTCTTATCTGTGACTGTGTGTGTGTGTGTGTGTGTGTGTGTGTGTGTGGGTGTGAGGGTGTGTGGGAGACTGTGTGTGGTTAGGGTGTGGGGGTGTCCACTGTGGCTTCCAGCTGCTTTTAAAACAAACAGAGCCTTTAAAAAAGGGCTTCTTGCTAGGTTGTTCACCATTAGTTAAGCTTCCGCTTGACAACACACACACAGAACCTGCTGATTCAGTGTTTTTTTTTTTCTCTATCTCTAGTGTAGGTCTCTTGGTGGTACAATTCTTAACGTTTTTTGTTAAAAACATTTAATTAAAAAAAAAAAATAGCCAACATCATGCAGACCAAAGCAAATGTTTTGAATAACGTATTGTAAGAAAATGTATTGCTTTATTGCTTAGTAAAAGTAATAGCACACATTGTATGCCAACCTGTTTCTAACATGTGTATTATTATAAAATCTTCCTTCTTTCACCTTCTTTTGTTATAAGATGTAGAAAAATCTTTTTTCTTTTTGGTTTCCAAGGTGACAGCAGTTCCGATGGAGCAGTATTGTAACGACCGCAGTGCAGAGTATGAGTGGCGGGTGATACGCAGTGGAGGGGGCCCTGTCTTTAAACAGTGTTTCCTCTACGGCTCCCCCGAACTTGCCTCAGACTGGCGTGTGAGGGCCAATACCTTTCACCCACAATGCCATGGAGGTGTGATGGCCCTCTACCCGCGACATGGATGGTCCTTCATTCGGATACCTGGTAAGGACTCTGTGTTTGTGCGTTATGTTATGTTGCTGCTATACTTTATACTTGGGTTTGTGCCATGTCTTTATTGGCCAGGTGTGCAGTTCTGCTGTAGCTCACACTGGCTAACTCGAGGCTATGTATCAGTTCCCGTTTATGAATAATGTATTCATGAAAATCTTTTTTTTCTTACAGAGAGCTCTAACATGCTCCTATTTGTTCAAAGTGGTAGACGCTTTAATACTAATAACCTGTCATGGCTACGCACTGGTTTCAAAAAAACGTTACCCATAGTTACTACCTTCATTTGTTTGAGTCATGTTTTAACTGACAAGTTTGTCAAATTGTGGGTATTCAGTTATATGAGTGAAGGGTGAAATAGGGGCCCGTGGGAGAATCGACAGAGACCAGCCGAGGGTCAGTGGGGCAGATCACTCTCCTCTGTCTGTCCGCCAGGTAGCCAATCCCTCACAATCTAATGGAACTGCTGAGATAAAGGACTTCTGCAGAAGTTCACTCGCATAAACACATACCAGCAATTTCCAGTGAGTGTTTGAATACAGGGTTGTGTGTGTACGTGTGCTTACACGTGTGTTATCTGAAGAGAGCTTGAGTTAAGGGTCAGCAGGAGCAGAGTGGGAGCTGATTCGTTGCCAGGGTTCAGATGACTGATGGATGTCCAGGGTGAGAGAGGTTATTACAGTTTTACAGACAACACTTCCCTTCTCACTGACCTGCTCAGCCCCTCTACGTCTGATAAACTGTCTCCATCATGGATTATGATGACTGCTCATTTTTTTTGTTTTTGTGAGGCAACAACAGTTCCTGGCACAGAAAATGGACATGTGTGCCTGTCTTATACTTAGTTCGATAAGCCTGCAATGCAGTTATCGTGTGGGGTTTGGTACTTTTAAGACACAACAGTCCCTAAACATTATTTCAAATCCTGGTGACACTCTCTCACAGATTGCAATGCTGTAAAGCTTAATTTTTTTTCTTTTTTTTTTCTACCCATCTGTGTATGCATGTGCTTGTGAGAGTGTTTGTGTGTAAAAGTGAGAAACAAAACAAGTATTTGTGTGTCTGTGTGAGAACAGTCTGAAAGCTCTTGTGAAGTTATACGGAGGCAGACAAAGCGAGGAAGTTTAGCTACTGGTCATTGTTCAAGTGCTTAGTTAGGTAACACTAATAGATGGTCTGTGTGTGTGTGTGTGTGTGTGTGTGTGTGTGTGTGTGTGTGTGTGTGTGTGTGTGTGTGTGTGTGTGTGTGTGTGTGTGTGTGTGTGTGTGTGTGTGTGTGTGTGTGTGTGTGTGTGTGTGTGTGTGTGTGTGTGTGTGTGTACCACCGGGTCCATTTACGGAGCTCCAGGGCTCACACGGGGCCTGAGGTGTCTCCCACCTCTCCTTACACACTCTCCCACGCTCGCCGACGTTGCCTTCCTTCACACGCAGCCCAAGGACAAACCTCACCTCCGTCCTCTCCCGCTAACTGACAGGACCGGCCGCTGATCTGAAATCAGTATCTGGCCACAGCCTTTCGGTTCGTCTGGTCTCCCACTTCTTTCTCAGCCTCGGTAGGAAGGAAGTGACCCAACACTGCGGCACCCGTCCTCCGCTGAACACATTGTTGCCACATCAAGGCTCAGATATGTACAGTAGCTCAGCTGAAGTTTCCCACCCTCCCTCTCCTCTGCACTCCCAGCCCCACACCTTTTAGAACAAATGTCAGAGCTGAATAACTGTTTGTTTTGAGCTCCATGGCGTGAGTACCGGTGCCCACTGATATCGACGGAGGAATCTAATCAGAGGACTTAATAAGAATCAGGCCATAGAGGAGGAAAAAACAATTGAGGCTGTAATGTCTTGGGCCTCAGATTAGTTTGTTTTTCATGTTATTGTGATGGCAGAATTTCCCTGGAGCGAAGATATTTTTCATTCAAAGAAAAGAATGAACATTCTGCTCTATGTTAATAATGGTAATATTAACAATGATGTGATGCTGCTGCACCTGATTACAGAGAAAGCAAGATGCATGCAGGTCATTAAAAGCCATCGAGTGGAAGCCATGCAGTGAAGTAGTCTGAGCCACCACAAGAGAAGAGGTTGTCATTATAATCAGAGAGACATTCCAGTCTCTCTAAATTGCTGCAGTTCTGCGGTCACCTCTCTTTCACTTTCCGGAAACACATAAAGCAAATTTCATGCAGCAAAATGGTATGAGTATCAGTTTGAACATTCGTGCTCTGGGATTATTTGTAGTTCCAGCATTCAACATTCCAGTGCGACACAGAAATAACCTTCCTCGCTGTCTGTGTGGCCCCTGTGACGCTGTCGGTAATTAGTCCCACAAAATGACGGCCTTCTCACTATAGCGCCGATTCTCAATTGGGAATTGACTGGTACCGCTGTGGAGGAGGCTACGTGTGTGTGAAGGTCTTTATTTATGTACACCTTGTTGTGCATCTTGTTTTTTAATGGCTGAATTTGAATGCATTTGTGTGTGTGAGTGTCTGTGCTTCAATCACAGAGAGAGCGAGCGAGAGCGAGAGAGCAGTCAGGTCTTGTCCAGCAGCCCACATCAGGCTGTGGGAAATGGAGTTCTGCCTTCCTGTCCCTTCAAAGAAACTCTGCTCTCCAGCAAAATGGCAGGAAGCTTCCCCGGCCTTCTGATAGACAGGCACAAAACAACACAGACGGCTCACCACATCACCGTCTGATTCGGCTCCTCTCAACGTGCATTATACTGGCACCGCTTAACCGTCTGCGGAATTCTTTTGGCAGCCGAGAAAAACAACAACATCCAGCCAAGTGTGTAAAGGGATTGTGATGTTTTGATTTCCTACTCCCAAGTTATGGCTAATAATGTGTCCACAAGATGGAAAAACGTGTTCACTGATACTTAAGAAACTTGAATCCCAAAGTAGACTGAAGGGGGAGACATTAGCCACTTTATCCCTCTGTAATGATATATTTGACCCTGGAAGCCAAGTAGTATCTTGCTCGCTATCTTTCATCTGTGGTGTGTGTCAAGTCAGTGCTGGCCGAGGGTAACTAGCAGTAATCTATCTTAATGACAGAGTTCACAGTGGGCGGCTGTGGTGTGGTGAGATTCCTCTGTGAGTCCTAATCAGACTGTCTGTCTCTTGCCTTGCTCAACGGCTCCTAGAGAACCAAAAGAAGTTCTCTTCTTGCATATTTGAGGAGAGACAGTAATGTATTTGCAAGCATGCTCTCTCTCGTGTGTGTGTGTGTGTGTGTGTGTGTGTGTGTGTGTGTGTGTGTGTGTGTGTGTGTGTGTGTGTGTGTGTGTGTGCACGCACGCACACTCTATCACTCGCTTTCTGCTACAACATTTTTGGACTTTCGTGGCTGCATTTTTGTCATTTGGCTCTTCTCCAGAGCTCCAGAGTGGGCGAGTAGTCTTGATGCGGACACATGTTTTTAGGGAAGCATCTGTATAGCTTCACCAAGCCCTAAAAAGAAGCTGAAATCTCCTGTTTTCTGTCAGCCACTTCATTCCAGCTTCCAAAACCTCCTGCTGGCATCTGGCTCTTAGCTATACTTATGCCGTGGCTGCAAGAAAATTAAGTTTAAGTCAGTTTTTTTTTGTCAATACATGCAGAAGCAGCAAAGTAGTGTCAGGCTAATATTTCCATCATCAGCAGTGCTGAACAAGTGTTGCCCATTGACTTATTGATTGCACAGTGTAATGTATCATTATACAGTGAGGGGCTGACGCTCAGTTCGATCGTTGATTCGACCTGCCCTGTGGCCCCCCCATCTGTCTCTGTTTCTCACATAACCATCCATCTATCTTCTTTCATCAGCTCTCAACTCTATTTTTTTTTTTTTTTTCCATTTTGCAATCTCGTTGCTGTTGGTCTCCTCCTTTTGGATCGCATCTGGCCCGCTTCTCTCCCTTGTAAGGGCGGCTCCGCTCTTAGCTTTGGCAACAGCAGCAGAGGGGACAGGACAGGACAGAAGATTGTAGTGGCGTATTAATGAAATTAGCGCCATGGTTGGTTTGGGAGTATCAGGCGCCAGGCACCAGGGCTGGGCCGGGGTTAATTAGCTGGCAGCAGGCCTCTAATTGGGTCAGGACCGTGTCAGGCCCCTGGCTCTGGCCCTACAGGGATTGGATTACACTGTCGGGGGACAGACAGCAGGGGGAGGGAGAGAGGGTGTATTGTGGGGAGCGGGAGGGAGGTTTTGTAGTAGCGGAGGAGGGAAGGATCGAGACGGAGCTGGAGGGTGCAGTGGATGTGGTAGAAAGAGAGAGAGAGCAGAGGGACAGGGGAGTGTAGCTTAATCTACCAGCAGGAGGTAAGGGTAGGAGGAGATGGGGAGGGCTGGCCGGGTGAATACCGCTGTTAGACTGGATTGGATTTAGGTGGGGGGGTATGAAAGGGGGGCAGGGCAGGTGGTGAAGCTTGATATGTGTATCCATAGCAACAGCAGAGTGGTGTGACACCACATGGGATTTGCTTGTGTTTTGGGGTGTGGTTTTAACCCAGTCCTTGTCCTTTTCTGTCCACAATAAGAAAGTTGTTTTGTGTTCACTTCAGTGCATTTTAATCCACGTTTTCTTTTTCATTTTGCCACTCGGGTATTTGTCCTCCCAAATGTCCTGCTGTTTGGTTTTTGTGTGAGGTAATCTTTTGTTTTGCTATCCGCTACTTATGATACATATGATGCTGGTACTATGTGAAGTAATTTTGACTTTTAGCTGATCAAATCTTGACAGCCAATTCTTTTAAAGTGCCACACGAGTGAGATGTACAGACCTATCAATTTCTATCTCCATAATTCATGTTACATGCATGGCTACTACATCTAGTTTGCTCACATTTATGACCAATGGTCATGCATTTCACTGCAGCCACATGAAGCTTATAATGTAAGCCATAAGTGTTATGTTGGAATGAGACAGAACGCCAAAGCCTTTCCTAAATTGCAATTATTCATTTTCTTGGCTCGGCTTTATAGGGTATGGCAGCGATATTTAGAAATATGGGATTTTCGGTATGCAGCTCTAAATGTTTTGAACTCGGCCACCTCTCTCTCTCTGTAAGCCACATTGCTGAGCTTTAGGGAGTTTGCATAGTTGCAGGGGTGGGATTTTTTATTTTATTTTTTATTTTTTTTAAACAGCCTCGTCATTTTTGTTGGACATCCGTTTCCCTGCTTTCCTTTGATAATGAAGCATCTTTTTTTGTACAAACCATTTCTCTTTAGGCTGAATGTCCCTGGGTTAAAATATGTTCGTGATCAGATCAGGTGGTACCCTCAGCTAGCACACAAAGGAATAAAATGTACAGAGATAGCATCGCTCTGATCAAATATCAGAAGGTGGCTTTCTTAAGAAGCAGCTCTCCTATTAATGGTCTCCTTCGTAATCCAGGCACAAACAAAAGGATTACCCTGTCTGACATGTCTCTTCATACAGAAATAATAGTATCCAACTGCATAATATGGGATTTTCCGATTTACAGTTTATGCCCTTCAAGAATTAGATTAAATACATCATTCAGTCCTTTTTGGCCACAGAAATCCACAGATAGGGGCTTTAACCCATCTTCAAACATAACATTGGAGCCTGGAGGCTTAAATATAATCTGCTAAAGAGAAACAGATTGGTGGCTGGGATTGAGCAATATTGCCTTATATGAGCATTTGCGTCTTTGCCAAGCGGTGGTTTGCATCTGGGTGGTTGTCAGCGTGGCCCGCAGCGTTGGTTGGTGCCCTTGACTAAGCGGCAGCCCTGGTTAGACAGGCACCTGCGGTGAGGAGTCCCACGTCTGATCTCAACCGCAACATCACTGCTGCCCCCACCGGGCAAATAGCGCCTCACTGTAGCCGGAGCCACCACAGGCCCCCTTCACTCTCCGTCCGTCTGGACCTTTTTTATTTTCCTGCACATGTCTAATCCTCTGTCTCACGCTCGCTTCCTTTTACTTTTCAATTCATCCACTTTCTTGATGCCAAGGCCAATTATAGGCCTTTGACGGCAGGATACAGTGTTTGTGTGTCTCAAGGACTGCGGTGGTGTCTTGGTACATACCGAGTTGAACCACAGCAACGCACAGCAACTGCCTACCTCACAATAAACCTATCGTTAAGTCTGCTTCAGATTTAGTTTATTGTCTCTTGCTATTAGTGTATTATGAGTATATTTTATTCTCTTTTTATTCTCCATTTCTTTATCTTTAGTCCATTTGATCTCAGTTATTTTTATTCACACAGAGAATGTTAACAAGGAATGACAACAATAGTGAAAAACATATATACTTTGACCGCAATACACCAGCTGTCTGGAGGAAAACCAAACAAGTGAAATGAAAGACATGAATATGCTTTTGGTTCAGAACTCAGCCCGTCGACACTTTGGGAGCTCTAGGGCAGTGTGACCTGGGCCGAATGTGTTTGACAGGCTGACAGCACTCCACAGTGACCTGTAGGTGAGCTCTCCTATACGTCCCCAGAGTGTTCTCTCTGTTCATCTGTTCTATTAGTTCCTCTTTAACACCTCTACAGGGCCTGACCTTATTGGGGGGGGGGCTATACTGAAGGGTCACAGGCCAGGGTTCAGCCTGAGTACACATTAGCATAGAATGCTACTGGTTAAAAATGGAGAAAGATCCAGTTTGTTAGTCTTGTCGGATCATCAAGCATACTTTTAACGCATGCAATTGTCTTAAAGCAATGAGTTCACATGTGGGTTTTCCAGATAGTTTGGCAGGAAGTTGTCGTATGCATGTATTATCACAGCCTCAGTTTAAATTTTCGGACCATGTGTTTTGGATTAATGGAACGTGATTTTAACGTGGTTGGTTACATTACGTTGACAAAGCAAGGAAATAAGACTGGGAAATATTTATAAGCCCAGGTTTTCTCTGTACAAAAGGGCTTGGGAACAAGTGTCCAGCTAGAGTGCGAGGCGGTGCTCTCCCACAGGGACTCTCTGGTAACCCGGGCCCGACCCTGTCACCCGACCCTGGACCTGGCCTTAGGTTCTCCCTGCTCGGGGTCACGACCCCTCGGTCAAACACCATAGTGTGCCTGTTGCTGGGTCGATGGCAGCCCCGGCCCTTTTCTCATTCTGCCATTGTGCTAGATGACGTTAATTCCTCATCAGCTGGCCTTGGAGGAAACCACTTGAACAGCAGACCCAGGGTCAGATTGCTCCCCATTTGCCCTCTGTAGTCACCTGATGTGGTGCTGGCAGTAATGTGACCAAGACCAACTGCCAGGCCGATTTGTTCCTCTTATGTGCCATTGTGTAAAATGGAGTGAAATCACTTTTTCACACAATCTCTCTCTCTCTCTCTCTCTCTCTCTCTCTCTCTCTCTCTCTCTCTCTCTCTCTCTCTCTCTCTCTCTCTCTCTCTCGAGCAGTCCAGTCAATAGGGACACATGCATTATTTGAACAATCACCGGATCAGGGACAGATTTAGAGGATTGATCCCTGGGCTGATCCTCTCTGGTGAAAGGGTCTTTATTCTCCGCCCTTAGCTTTAGATTGGGCTGCTTTTCTGTGCCAGTAAGCAAGTAAGGTAAATGATAAGAGATGTGTACAGTATATATTTTTTTTTTCATGTTTTGTTAATGATCTAAAAAATGGACATACACACATGGAAGCTCACATTATTTGGATATAACCTCGGAGAAATGCATTTTTGCATTTTGTGCTGGACATTCTGTGTTGAATGAGTCGCATCAATCTCTCTCTATCCAGGTGGTTTGGGTTTTCACTTCCCTGTCTCTTCCTCTTTTAGATAAGGAGAGCCTGATCACTGAAAGTGGCAAGCTCCACACCTTGGATATCCTGTTGAGTCGGCTAAAGGCTCAGGGACACAGAGTCCTCATCTACTCCCAAATGACCCGCATGATAGACCTGCTGGAGGTACACACACACACACACACACACACACACACACACACACACACACACACACACACACACACACACACACACACACACACACACACACACACACTGGACTCTCTACCTCTACTGAAATTAACTATTGAAAGACATTTGTTTTAGTTGTGCTGTAATCAAAACCATTAAAGAAGAGTCAAGTGTGTAACACACAGGTATACACACACTGACACGGACACGTATCAATTACAAAGAATTATTTTCAAAAAAGAGATGATAGTGTTCTCTGAAAGCACACCATTAATGTGTCATTTGCATACATCTGTGTTCCAGACCAGTTGATTAACTCGTCGGCTTCCACTGGTGAGGTATTGAGCTCCAGTACCTCTAATCAGCCTGCCCGTCCCTCGTTAGCGCACTTATTAGACGACTAATTAACAGGTCAGGGCTTATGAGCAGGGTCTCATCTGCAGGGGAGGCAGCCAGATGGGAGGGGTGACTGGAAGAAATGAGGAAAGAGGCGAGGTGGAGGGGGAGAGGGGGAAGAACTTGTGCAGAGGTAGTTGAAGAGGCGGAGGGGGGAGAAAAGATAGAAATGAGGAGGAAAATGAATCAACACAAAGCAAGAAAGGAGAAATGCAAGGGTGATTTTTAGGGACTCATTACTTTTTTTACTACACAGGGTAAGTGCTTTTATCTGCTTTGATGGACACAGAGTCAACAATGCAGATATGTCTTCATATCTTTTAGGTAATTTATGAATAAGGACTGTTAAATTCATCAAACACTGAGACTCCCACTCTGTGTTAAAGTGTCTCGGCTCTTTTTGAAGTCAGGGGGCAGGTTGAATTTCAAATTATTTGTGAAATCTGCGCCTCTTCATAAGAAAAGAACGGCTCACAGCAATTATGCCGGCGACCATTTTCAACAGCCTCGGTGCAATACTCTATTGTTGCAAACATCACTATGGAGCCAAACGCCTCTGGCATGATGTCATTGGGAATTCCTTCCCCATTCCCCATCGCACGGTGTAGTGCCAAATCTTTTGATGGCAGATGGACCCAGCCCAGGTGGTTAAGGATTGTCTTCCTGTGTTTCTGGGACATAGTGGGAATGCCTTGTGTTTAAGGCTGTAGGAAAACAGCAACGGTGAGAATGAACAAGCTGGCTTCGACAATGCAGGCTAGTTAAGTTCTGTGTTAACCGTCGCCGCCCAAAAACCCTTTTCTTCCTACTGCCAGTTATGTACTTCTTAGTGTCTCTTATTAGCTTCAAATATGGATTTAACGCACGTTTTCTTTTTTCAGATTAACTAGAACTATTACAATGAAGATTTAATATATAGGCAAGGCAGCTTTATTTGTACAGCACATTTCAGCTACAGGGCATTTCAAAGTGCTTTACATAAAACATTAAAGAGCAGTTAAAAACAATAAAGAAATTAAAAACCGATAAAATACAAGAATAAAAGTTACAGTGCAGTATAAGAAATTAAACATTAAAGAGCAGTTAAAAACAACAAAATATAAAAGCAGATAAAATACGAGATTTTAGGTACCACACTTAAAGACCCATTATCCCACCATCAGGGGAGGTGAGGCCCCCTGACTATGCTTATCACTAATTATCCTAAGGATATCCTTTTCCTTAAAATATAGTCGTATTAGTGGATCTGTACCCTGTTTAGTGGACACAATGGCAGAGCAAAGTAATAACAGTTTTGCTAATAATATGAATATAGACCACAGTCACAATAATACTCTGTTCCCCATTGTCTGATCATCTATTCTAATTAGAATTTTCTGAGGTGAAATTTGAGTCAGACACAATGTGGTCTGTAATAGAATCAGTTATGAATTAGTTACCTGGTTTTAGGACATTTTTCCTTTCTGGTAACACATGTTAATTGACTTTGCAATTATTTAAGTACTTAAGTCACTTTCTGTTTTGTTTTAAACATTCAAGGTTTCTTTCTAGGAACGTCTTTAATGTTCTTTCTCTCTCTTATCTCCTTCTCTTTCTAAATCCTGTCACAACATTCTCAACTTTACCACATTATTTCCCTGCCATAATGTAGTGAATATATATAGTATATGGATTAGATAAACATACATACACACACATGTAGAATTTTGGTTGTAGGGAAAAGAATTGCTACAAAATACTTTTTTATTAGAATTGTGAAGTTGTCAAATATAATTGCTCATTACATAACAGTAAAACAGTTAACCAGTGTAATATGTGAGGAAACTGACAGTAACTATGAACCCACAAGTAACTCCATGAGTAACTTTTATTCAGGTTTTACTCAAATCAAACCATGTCCCTAACCTGTCTGACTGCCTAGGCTGCCAGTCCAGGCTACCAGAAATTGTGCTGGTCATTGAAGCAAATTGAGCATAGCGCCTAAACAGTGGAATTGCTGGCCTGTCACGTGATGCCCTCTGGTCCAAAAATACTTTTTCCCATTTACATGGCAAAAGAGATGTCTGTAAATTAGTTCTTTTTTTTTTTTTTTGCGTTACAACCCCTTGCGAAATGACTTGTTTCACAATTTGAATTTGATCCATTCCGCCTGATTACATTTGATCTTGAAGAGACGCATGATTAAATCATTTTTGTTATTTAAGTTAGCTGGATGCTAAACCGGAAGTAGCCAGCTCAGGCGGCAAAAGTCTCTGGTGTGCATGCTCTGACTGACTGTACCACCAAGCTTTGTTCTCCAGGTCTAATGAGCCATTACTGTGCCTCTACAGTACCAGTGAGCTCATACAGTAAGGGTGGCCTCTATTAATGGGTTGAAGAGATCCATGCCTGAAATCATGTATTTACCCGATCTGGCTTCGGTTTTCCTAGGCCATATTATCTTTCTCGTCGGTTGGGGATAAAAAATTCTACAGATGGAGTTGATTTCCTGAACATGAGCCTAAGCCTATGTGACTAAGTGAAACAGTGAAGGAGAGCTTGATGGTAATCTCTGCCATTAGCGACATTGTTTTCGTCGCCGGTCGGCTGCTTGGTTCTTCTGGTGACATCACGCAGTTGGGTGATGGATCGTTGAGATCCGGGTGGCCCAAAGAAAAATAACATTGTTGGCTTTCTCTGGGAGCAGCCGATGGTGGAGCAGGATTGCCAAGTCACTGCCCTCCCGCTCAAGTTTTGTGGCTGCGGCTGCTTAGACGGCACTTTACTGCAAGTCTGCAGCTTAGCTTACAGTGCTGGCGGGAATGCCCACAATGACTTGGTATTGCAGCCAGAAAATCAGCAGCAGATTTTTCTTACACAAAGCACGGTTGAAATTGGGATTGTTTTATGATACATACAGACTGTTTTATTATATATTTCTGCTGCACTGTGAATGTAAATACAATAGGAAAAGTTTAACCTGTGAATTAAGAGCTATGTTATAGGGATCATGGGTAGTAGCGTTTTATCTACGTTAACTTTGATTGATGGATGGAATCGTTCTGTCTGGCTTTTCCTAAAGTTTCTGTTAAGGTCCATGTTCATGCAATAGTCTGACCCAGGATGCTGTTCTTTGATGTGCCTGACACAGAAGCTACTGTAAGTCAGTGTGCCTGTTTACTGATATGAAACACTTTTGCATTGCACTCCAATAACCTTGTGGGACTCAAGATGGACAGTGTAAAACATAAGGATCAAAATCAATGCAGCACAAGCAGAGGTGCCAAAGCTCACTTCTTTCTTACTCAACACCCCCAGATATTTTCTTATTTTCAAAATTGTAGTCTTCAGCCTCCACTAACGCTGACTCAAGTGACAGCACTTGGGCAAATTTATTTTATTCAATATAGTGTGTTTAAAATATTTTATTTATAAGATGTCGCGCAGCTCCCCCAGAACTTACAAAAGGCTTTATACAATTTTTTTTTTTTTACCAAATGCAGTAGTAGTCCACTGGGAACAGACTTGGATGTGTAAAATAGGCAAAGTCCTTTTGAGTTGATTGTACTACACAAATAAGATGTTCTGATGTTGTTTTGATAGCTTTGTTTTAGTATCAGGCTGCATGTGTTATGGCGCTGAAAGCAGTTATGACACACTGGTGGTGATCCGATAACTCTAGGGACTCATTATTTTAGGAATTTGAGAACAACCTGGCTGCCACTTGCTTTTTCTAAGAGCTGGTTTCATGCAAATGCAACTGTCAACTCTGAATACTGAAAGTTAAAATGCAATGTGAACAAGGACAGAAATATTAAACAGGAAAGAGGAAATGTCATCATGCTTTCAAACAAATGTTTGTTCTCCCATACATCATTTCAAGTTTGTTGTTATTGTCCGATATCACAACCATAATGATGTTGTTTTACTAAATATGACCTATAATAGGCTGCTGACAGTTAGTTGATCAAGATTAACATTTTGTTCAGTTAAAGGTGGAGCTGAACCTACACCTTGATTTATAACATTTGTAACGGAACACATTACAAAATGAGTGAAAAACTGCAGAAATACAGCAGTGTCACTTATGATTAACATCAATCCAAACAAAATACAAGAGAAAGATGCCAGCTGTTGCGGTATACTTTTTAGTGTGGCAGTCCACAACAGGACTCAACAAGCTTTAAATCATGGCAGCTGAAGGTTGCAGAAATTGTAGCAGACTATTCTCAAGTCCAAGAGACCTCATGTGAAATAAACCTGAAACTTTTGACTTTAGAAACTGATGATTTAGACACAGATGGGTTTTGAAGATTAGGAGGGCTGAGTAAGGCTTTCTGTAGGAGCAACAATATCTGCAACATCCTGCTGGCGAGCTATCAAAACCCAATTCAACAAGGTTAGCAGCATTTTGGCGAGCACAGGGCTAATGGTCCCTAATGTGGTGTTCACTCGGAGCAGATGGGGCTGTTGGGAACAGAGCCAGACTCACAGAAAGAGGAGGGCAGGCCCTGCCGGGACCGAGGCCCCGAGTGTCATGTCAGGGGTTTCATCATTGATATCGCTGTTAATGATTGTGAGAGGTGAGTTGTGATGTGTGCCAGTAACTGTGGCTGGTTCATTGGTTTCAGGGGCACCGACTGACATTTTTGAATCAAGAGGTCGGGGGTTCAGGGCAGTGCTTAAAGTGAGATCAACATGTCACCTCATCACTGCAGTTGCACTTAAGAATCCCTCCCATCAGACCTAACACCCCCTTACACACACACACACACACACACACACACACACACACATGCAGTGAAATAACCGCTTAGCAGACACTAGGGGGATAGAATATCAAATTCTGCATTTCTCAGTGTCTCTCTGGGCTGGAATTAAGGTTTCAGCTCCAGCAAATGTGCATAAGAAATGTGGGATTTTGATATTTTGGACACAATGTTTCTGTCAGTCAGCAATTCTTACATTTAACAATCAGTGTTTCTACACCTTTGGAACTTAACAAGTAGACCTGTAGGGCTTATGTGCTCCTCAGAGAAAGCAGTGCATATTTGAGAACATATTAAATTCAGAAAAAAAGCTTCAGATTCCATCCAAGTTTGGATGACAAGAGCCTGTACGTTTTTTGGGTTTTGATCAGTATTCAGTATTAAAGGGGATCCAGGAAGGTTTAGTTGAAAAACCTTTTTCATTAATTCCATGCAGGACTGGATCCAGTTCTTTAAATTAAAGCAGTTTAAAAGTGCTTCACCGGTTGTACCGTGAAACATTTTCTAATATTTAAATTGTTGGAGACAATCCACTGAACTGGGACTGTACTACACTGAGTCCTGGAAAACAAAAGATGGGTTCTCATGGTTTTTTTTAATTGTTTTCTCCCGTCTATCCAGGAGTACATGGTTTATCGTAAGCACACCTACATGCGCCTCGACGGATCTTCCAAGATTTCTGAGCGCAGAGACATGGTGGCTGATTTCCAGAGCCGGTGGGTAAAGAGCAATCTGATCTTGTGTGTGTGTGTGTGTGTGTGTGTGTGTGTGTGTGTGTGTGTGTGTGTGTGTGTGTGTGTGTGTGTGTGTGTGTTTTTCCAATAACTAAATGTAAATCCTTTTTGTATATTGCAGCAATCAGTGAGCAGTTTAATCGTACATGTGTATATATATATATATACATGCTCTGGTTTACATTAGTGTGCAGCTTGAAGGCGCCAGTGTTCTTGTGCTTCTTGTTGTGTGTGTGTGTGTGTTGGGGGGGGGGGTTTATGGCACTCTCCCTTTGGTATCAAGTACATGTTTCATTTCAGTTTTGCTGCCAGGCTTAAGTTGATCTTGACATTATTTTAGAGGTGGTTCTTAACTTACATTGTAACTTAATTTTGTGCCATGTTACAGTATATGGATATTTGTATTTGTACAGTTGTAAATGATATTTTTCCATTTTGTGTGCCTCTCCCTCTCTCTCTGGCCCCCTCTTCCCCTACTGCCCTCTGTAGGACGGACATCTTTGTTTTCCTGCTGAGTACGAGAGCTGGAGGGCTCGGCATTAACCTGACTGCTGCGGACACTGTGAGTCACCGGCACACTTCACAGAAAAACTTCACTGATGTCAAAGCTTTAAAAGTCCCATACTATGCTCATTTTCGGGTTCATACTTGTATTTTGGGTTTCTACTAGAACATGTTTACATGCTGCAATGTGAAAAAGAAAAAGAAAAACTTTATTTTTCTCCCACCGTCTGTCTGAATGTTCCTGTACTCATCCTCTGTCTGAAACGCTCCGTTTTAGCGCCATTCTCTTTAAGCTCCCCTCCCGATAAAGCCTAGTCTGCTCTGGTATGGTAAATCTTTCTGGATCTTCCCTGTCTGTGTTCTCAGAGTATCTGCACCGTCATTGCACTTTCTACCTATATATAAAATAGTTGTGACGTCACACAACATGTAGGGAAGTCCTGACGGATGGTTTCTGAATAAGGGCTTTGTTCATTGCTCTGTGGTAAGTGTTACTTTCACAGTATTAATATAGTACCCAGACCTGCTTTATAAAAAAGAAGACATGGAAATCTCACTATTTATAATATGGGATCTTTAAACTGCACTAATATTACCTAAATGTATCAAAGTGTAGTGTACATTCTTCGCCATGTGTTTTCTTTTACTAACAGAGTCAGAAGAGATAGTTTGGGATGACCTGTGTCATTAATAATATAATGATATAATGTGCGCATTGAAAGTCTTTCAAATCTCTTAGCCTAATTTCCCTTTGTGTCCATCTAGCCCTGTTCAAGTGGGATTAGCTTTCATGACAATGATTTTGAAGTGACTGTTAACACGGGACATCTTTCATGTTAAATGGCCGTTCACTTGGGTTAACACATCCCTTTAATTATTGTCAGGAATTACTGAGTATGGGAGCATGTTTGGGCTGTCATCGCACAAATGAATCCATGTGGTAAACGATAACAATACAGCAAAAAATGTAAAGGTGTTTTTTTTTTTTTTTACGTTTTCCTTCAGGTCATCTTCTATGACAGTGACTGGAACCCCACAGTGGACCAGCAGGCAATGGACCGAGCTCACAGGCTGGGTCAGACCAAGCAGGTCACCGTCTATCGCCTCATCTGTCAGGGATCCATCGAGGAGAGGATCCTGCAGCGGGCCAAGGAGAAAAGCGAGGTCTGAAACACAAGCATTCATTTATACAAATAGTGAACCAACAAATAAACAACACCAGGAAATCATACTGCTGTTTTTGTGTAACAAGATCCAAAGGGTGGTGATCTCTGGAGGCAACTTCAAACCAGACACACTCAAACCCAAAGAGGTGGTTAGCCTGCTGTTGGACGACGATGAGCTGGAGAAGAAATGTGAGTGTTTGAGTCATGCACTCACAACATCTTGATTTCATTCTTTTTTTTTTCTTCTGTGCACAATAGCTAACCCTCACAAAAACTATAAAATCCCAAAAAAAAAAAGTACATTGTGTCTTCTCCTGTAGTGCGTCAGAGACAGGAGGAGAAGAGGCAGCTGGAAGAGTGCAGCAAGGTGAAAGAGCGCAAGAGGAAGAGGGAGAAGTACGCAGAGAAGGTATAGTTCAACATGTACATCAGCAGGAACCCTTCAGACCGTCCGCAGCCGTCTCATTCTGCAGTTGCGTGGTTGGTAGAGCACAGAGACAGCATGTGTAGAATAAAAGGAGAAAGGATAGAACAAATATGGGGTGTAAAATAGGAAATGAACGAGGTGGGAAGGGAAGAAATCATGTAATAGTGTCCATAAATGTGCCCATCCCACATGGGATTACAAGACACCACACACTTATTTTGGAAATGTCTACCGGTCACATATACAAATCATTCGGAGAAGTGTGTGTGTGTGTGTGTGTTGTAATGTATAACTGCAGAGTTCGTCCTGATGGCTAGAGCTTAGCTAGAGAAAGTATTCACCAATAACATTACAGCTATAGTAGCGAGAGCAAATTTCATGAAAGTCCAACCAATGGTTTGCGAGACCTTGTCATGGACAGTGCTAGATGTGAGGCTAGAGGGTCACCACCACCATTATTAGATATCACCCTCTGGGGACCTTATCCATACCCGTTTTCATGGAAATCTGTCCCCGTACTTGTAGAGTTAGATGTCTCTAGACTTGAGTTTTGGACAGACATGTGACATGGACGTCCTGAGTCCTTGCAGAGGAGACTAAAGGATGTGGGATTTAGCTGCGACAAGCAACAGAGTGGCTTTAAAATGTATGAAGGCTTACCCACTCACCTCATCTGTTTCAAACCAGCAGCAGAAGAAGAACAACGAGGAGTCCGAGGTCAAGAAGAAGAGGGAGGTGAACCTGGTCATCTCTCATGCGCCCTCGGCAGACAACTCCAACCTCTCTGCAGACGGAGACGACTCCTTCATCAGCGTCGAGATGGACTCGGCCATGCCCAGTCCCTTTAGTGAGGTGAGAGATCCAGGGGGTAACATAGAAGGGAGGGAGTGTCCTTTTATGGAGAAGGGAAATACTGTATATGAGTGTAATTTATGGTACAGAGGACTGTAATGGCTGCTCTAAAGAGAGGAAAAGTCCCTCCCTTTCAGGTGGATAACCACGGGGCCTTTTATTCAGAAAAAAATATGTCCAGTAGTACATGGGGAGAGACAAATTATTTTATTTTTATCCCGTTTGAACTGAGCCATGAATTACATCAAAAAAGACAATTTTGTACTGAGCACATGTACTGAGAGGCTTAGGCCTTGACGCAGAGGTCTAGGGTTTGAATCTGACCTGTGACGATTTCCTGCATGTCTTCCCCCCTCTCTCACCCTTTCTCACCTAACTGTCCTGTCAAAAAATTAAAGGCGGAAAAGCCCAAAAATAATAATAAAAAAAAGTGTTTTTCATGGTTCAATTCAAAACGGGATCAAAAAAGAATTAGTCTCTCCCCGCTCACTACCATACATATTATTATTATTATTTTTTTTTTTTACCCGTATTAAGGTCCCATGAGGTCCACCGGAAAGGGAGGGACATTGCCTCTCTATTAGGACACTTTGGCACAAATCCACTAACTGTCTCCTCTTAATATTTCCTTTGGTTGTTGTTATTTATTCCTCTGTTACCATGTGTTCCTTTCTTCTTTCCTTCGATCCGTCTTCTTTCCCTTCTTCCTCTAACAATTCCTTTCCTTCTTCTTTCTTACTTTCTATATCCAATCTATTCTATCCTTTATTCTCTTCTTCCTGTGCCTCCTGTCCTTCGATGCTGCCTTCCTTCTCATCGTTGTCCCTTCCATCGTTCCTCTATTGTTTTCCTTTGCTGTACTGGCCCCGTTTCCTTTTCTTCCCTGTGGTGCTGACCCCAAGCATGTGTGCATGTCTGTGTGTGCTCCTGTGCCCGGCCAGATCTCCCTGAGCAGCGAACTCCAGCCCGGCTCGTTGCCCCCGGACGCCGACGCCGACGAGAGCAGCAGCGACATGCTGGTCATCGTGGACGATCCGGTGTCCTCTGCGCCGCAGTCTCGCGCCACCAACTCGCCCTCCTCTGTGTCTGGATCAGTCTCTGACAACATGAATGGTGAGAAAGCAAAAAGACTTTAGCAGACCTTTGTAGTTCCTAGTTTATTTCAGTATCAAGGAAGGATTGATAATGGGGAATGGGAAATATGTTGGAGCTGAAGACCTGATTTTATTCAGCCAGCTTCGGCAATTTAATTGACATCTTCTTATCAACCCCACTACATTTAACTAACATGTACAACTACCGTTTCATTTACAGGTTTAAAATTCATGTACAAAACGATGATCAGTCTTTAACAAAGTATATAAAGTAGTTCAAATTGGCTCCAGCCCTACCTCTACAACAATAAAGTTCTGCTTAATAAAACCATAAAGAGTAAGATATGTAAATTGTGCAAGTATTTTTTTCTGGATATTCTTTTTTAGATTTTGTGGCATTTTAGGCTTTTATTAGATAAGGGCTACCACTGCGTCAAGGACTAAGCCTCTGTAAATGGGCGCACACTCTACCATAGATGAGCTGCCCAGGGATGGATATATACACTCACTTAAAGGATTATTAGGAACACCTGTTCAATTTCTCATTAATGCAATTATCTAATCAACCAATCACATGGCAGTTGCTTCAATGCATTTAGGGGTGTGGTCCTGGTCAAGACAATCTCCTGAACTCCAAACTGAATGTCAGAATGGGAAAGAAAGGTGATTTAAGCAATTTTGAGCGTGGCATGGTTGTTGGTGCCAGACGGGCCGGTCTGAGTATTTCACAATCTGCTCAGTTACTGGGATTTTCACGCACAACCATTTCTAGGGTTTACAAAGAATGGTGTGAAAAGGGAAAAACATCCAGTATGCGGCAGTTCTGTGGGCGAAAATGCCTTGTTGATGCTAGAGGTCAGAGGAGAATGGGCCGACTGATTCAAGCTGATAGAAGAGCAACTTTGACTGGAATAACCACTTGTTACAACCGAGGTATGCAGCAAAGCATTTGTGAAGCCACAACACGCACAACATCTCCACTACAAATAGGAAAAAGAGGCTACAATTTGCAAGAGCTCACCAAAATTGGACAGTTGAAGACTGGAAAAATGTTGCCTGGTCTGATGAGTCTCGATTTCTGTTGAGACATTCAGATGGTAGAGTCAGAATTTGGCGTAAACAGAATGAGAACATGGATCCATCATGCCTTGTTACCACTGTGCAGGCTGGTGGTGGTGGTGTAATGGTGTGGGGATGTTTTCTTGGCACACTTTAGGCCCCTTAGTGCCAATTGGGCATGGTTTAAATGCCACGGCCTACCTGAGCATTGTTTCTGACCATGTCCATCCCTTTATGGCCACCATGTACCCATCCTCTGATGGCTACTTCCAGCAGGATAATGCACCATGTCACAAAGCTCCAATCATTTCAAATTGGTTTCTTGAACATGACAATGAGTTCACTGTACTAAAATGGCCCCCACAGTCACCAGATCTCAACCCAATAGAGCATCTTTGGGATGTGGTGGAACGGGAGCTTCGTGCCCTGGATGTGCATCCCACAAATCTCCATCAACTGCAAGATGCTATCCTATCAATATGGGCCAACATTTCTAAAGAATGCTTTCAGCACCTTGTTGAATCAATGCCACGTAGAATTAAGGCAGTTCTGAAGGGGAAAAGGGGTCCAACACAGTATTAGTATGGTGTTCCTAATAATCCTATAGGGCACATTCAATCTTTTCTAAAAGCTCCAAACTTGCCAAATAAAAGGTAACCTGTGTTATTTATGAGGCAGTATTATCATGTTAGAATGACATTGGAAAAGCATATCTGTGTAATTCGCATGAAGGTCATTACTGCCCACAGAATTCCTGCTTGTTATGTTCTCTCCACTATCAGGACATGTGTTTAAATAGGCTTGAGTCCATTTAGACAAGCAGTCTGTTACCTCATATGTTTTATGCATACGATTATTTTGTATTTATGAGGGGTTTTATTTTGACTTGGCTTCAGTGTATTGGTATGTTCCATAACCAGATACACAGTGAGCCTATCATTTGTATTGCCTGTACAGTATATCTGTACTTTGGATGCACTGCAATAAAGTAATCCCTCCTAAATACATGCTGCTTTGTTAAAACCCATTTGGGATTTTTGCCGCCATGCTAAGAGGCTCCTGCCAGAGAGATTATTAATAAAAGCCCAGCCTAGTTGTTTCTTTCAGAGATGTAAATAACGTTACTATGACTTTTACTACGTTAAGACTATTATAACGTTATTAGGTTTTGAAAGACAGAAGGAAGGTTAGAATGAGGGAGCAATTGGTGAACTTGGGCAATCGGATGAAAGGGGAGGAAGAGTGAAATTAAAGCCTGGAGGGAGGGTATGAGTGAGGGATTTGTTAAGGGTTTTCATCTGTGTCTGGGTGTTAGTGATAGGATAGGCTCACCCCCCACCCCCGGAGAAGGGTTGTATATACAGTGTTTGGATGGAAACATGCTAAAAAAAACAAAAAACAGACAATTGGAGAGAGTAGGGAGTCGGAGGGTGGGGGGGGTACTGGAGGGATCAGGCACATTACCATTGAGGCAAACACTGGCTCTAGTCCTGCAAACAGTACGGAAAATGAGAGCAATATTTTGGTTTATGTGTAAGCCTGTACTTAGGGTAATGATGAGTAATGATTAATGTGTAGTAATGTGTTTTAATATTACAGTAAAACTATCATGTCAGTATCTTTGAAGGACTGGGTAAATGCCAAGCCAGACGGAACATCTTTCTTACCGTCCTGGTAATTACGGCCTAACTTGATTTCTGTATCGTCTGTCTGCAACGTCTTTAAGTCGTTATGTATTCCAGGGACTTGTACCACTTGCTTTGGTACAAGGATGGAAAAAGAGAAGAGAGCCCTTTAATTTTTACTTGTGTGTGTTTGTGTGTGCCTTCCTTCTTCAGGTGTTTCGGCCTCGGAAACAATCAGTCCCGGCAGAGGCAGGTCCGGGCGGAGTCGGGGGCGGCCGAAAGGATCAGGAGGCGGGGCCAAGTCTGGAGGGAAAGGACGTGGCCGCAAGTCAACTGCGGGCAGTGCGGCAGCCATGGCGGGAGCGATGGCTGGCGCGGCAGCTGCGTCTGCAGCAGCTTATGCTGCTTACGGTTACAGTGTTTCTAAAGGTTAGTGAATGTTGTATACGCTTTTACACAAATAAGATAAGATAGGATAGACTTTATTAATCCCACACTGGGGAAATTCCTCTGCTAGACTTAAGTAAATGCACACTGGTGGGCCACAGAAACAAAAATAACTATTTAACATTTGAAAAAGCAAACAATATTTTTAAAAGGCAAAGTGGAAATACTGACGTGATTTTTGTTAACTACTTTGTTATAATGGAATAATAACGTGGAAATGGACATTATACTCAATGTGTTAAGACGGCAGATAAACGTGAAGGAAGTGATAGATAGCTTTCCTATCCATGCCCAAAAAATAATCCATTCATCATTTGCCAAAAAAGCAAATGATCAATGGAAAAACAGACGCACACGTATGCCCGCTGTTCCGTTGTGAGAGTGAGTTTTCTCCAAGCATCCCTGTCTAGTTTCACATTGGCGTTTAATAATTCGACTTTTGACAATCGCAACAGACTCCGTGCAAATAACCTTGTTCTGCCCGTCTAAAATTCCTTTTTTTTTTTTTTGACAAAATAAATATCCATGTCATTTATAAATATTTCCCAGTTATGTCAAAAGCCTCCTGCGGTCCAGTTTTGGACCGGAGTCTGCCAGTTGGTGACCCCTGCTGTATTATATATTGTACAAAGTTAGAATGTAGTATTTAATTCCAGCCACACTGCTAGTTTCCTCAGAGTAACCATGGCTGCAACCGTCCCTCCTTCCAGCAGGCCTCGCTGCGTCCAGCCCCCTGCAGCCTTCCCTGGGCCGGTCTGGTACCAGCCCCGCCTTCAACCCCAGCAGAAGCTCCTCCCCCCAGGCCAAAGGAGCTGCCTCCACCCCGAGCCCCAACAAACAGCTGGCCCACAGCCACCACCACAGCAGCCACGGCACAGTCAGGAAAGGCAAGGGCCCCAGTGGCCCCGGGGCTCGATAATGCACTCATACACGCTTGAATGTGCCACACACACACACACACACACACACAGAAAACTGACCTTCTCTCACTGTGATCCCCACAGACGCCCTACGCCTAAACTAATAGGGATTACAGTACATATAGTAACAGAGGCTCACTACCTGGAGGACCATGCTGTGTCTGCTGGCTCAGCAACTAAAAGGACTGTCTTCTCTCTGTCACACACACACACACACACACACTGAAGGTACAGTCCCTCACAGCCTCTACATTTCTTGGTTCCGTTTTATTTTAATGTGTCCAGGTCAGTGGACAAAATCTGCCTTGAATATTTTTGTTTGCATTGTGACAAGAGTATTTCCAAGTGCTTTTTGAGATGACAGACCGTACTTTTTTTATTCACGATGACAGGAAACTCTTTTGATTTGCTACCTAGCTATGAAGTTACAACAAAGACGTGAACCAACACATGTAGCTTAAAGGGCTTTGAAATTTTTGCCAGTTTAGGGAGGCAAAGGAGTTTCTGTCAAATGCACTGAGCCACGTCTTCCGTTTTTTTTTTTGGTGTTAATTGATTCTCATACTTGTACATTAGGTTATTTAATTATCCTGTAGGTGTGCTTGGGGCAAACTGGTAGACAGTTCTGCATTTCACAGAGCGTAATGTGAACCCACACCTTACCAACCCACACTTTACCAAACAATACGTCTACAGCTTTTCTACTAAAGCTCCTATTTTTGTAATAAAAGATGCCAGTACCCATACCAACATGGCAGGTCTTAACATTTTGAAAAAAATATTTGTCCATAAAATGTGGGAAGTGTAAATCGATTATATATTTTTTGTCCAATGGAAAAATGAATGAATGGTTGATGTGAAAATGATAATTCAAAATTAGGGGTACTGGTGGATCTGGCTATGCTGCTAACAGTAAATGTATGAATTCACTCAGATTATTTGGTTGTCTATATTTAAGTTATTTGAGTTGTGTTAAAATGGGCAATTGATGATAATTGTGAATGGGGTATTCAGCTGTAAAACAGTGTAAATTGTACTGAAGCTGTTTTTTTTGTGATGAGGAGTCTGTGGTTCTCTTTGATGTCATTGATGTTTTAGGAAGAAGAAAAAAAGTTAGCATCAGTGTCCTAAATTGAGCACTACGTCTGTTATAGGTTTGTTTGTTTTGTGTTAATAGTGTGATTAAAATATGATGTTCTATATTGATGTACATAATGATGACAGCGACATTTCCTCTGGCTTTTCCCTCATTTGCCTGTCTATTTTTATAGGTCATGTGTACATATGAAGAAAATGCATCTGCCATTTTACTAACAAGAGGAGCCAACTGAAAATAAAAGTGCTAAATTAGCCGGTCTGCTCATTTTTAATTATTCAATTTTTTGTGCTCATTATACTTACACTGCTCACGTAAATCTGCATTGTCGTTTAGGATGATAGTTTAGCATGGGGTTTGAAACTTGGCTCCATCATCCACCCACAAAGGATGGAAAAAATAATGCAAATATGAACACTGTGTTGTATAAAACACCTAATGGGGCTCAATTGTGTAATGGGATATGAATGTTTCTTTAAAGACATTTAGTAGGCCACAAGTTACGATTTTGACTTATTCCTGATGTTCATGAAGCTGGTGTTTGGCACCTGCAATCATATATTTTTGAAAATGTCTACACACTGAAATTGGAACGTGAGATACAACCGATTTCCAAATCTCTTCACCGAGCCTGCAAAGTACAACCACAGTTGTCACTTTGCATTCTGTTTAAAATTCAAAATCACACTGTTTTGCAAAATACAGCACACAGTTCTCAATATTAAACATAAAAAAAGAGGCATTTTAAATAATATCTTTTTTGGAAAGCCCCCATATGCTACCCCAGGTCACATCCAGTCCAAACATACTTTGCTTACAGCATTTATAGATTACATTTTAATTATTTAATTAGTCTTTCCAGAACCAATGTCCCTGTTCATCAGGCTGATCTACAGACCTTGTTGTGGACAGTTTTCATTGGAACTACTTTCTATTAAGAAATAGTCCCTATGAAAACTGTTCACAGTGAGACCTCAGTAATTGTTTTTGGAAAGACATGTTGATATTGAGTTTTCCTAATGTGTCTGTTTTAGTGCTTTGAGCAGCACAAACTACATTCCATTCACCTCCATTGTATCGGAGTTGGAGGTGGAAATCTCAAAGGCAGATATTCAAAACCCTGGCTCTGAAACTATCGGCAGGGCTCAATAGCACTATGAGTTTCAGAGAAACATGGTTGTTTTTTTTGTAATTTGGGTAAACCAATGAATGCATTGTACATAATGACATCTTGGTATTGATCAAATGTATAGGAGCAATCCAATAAAAGCAATGCATTTGAAATTGTGTGGGTAAGAGGCAATACTCTGCGTGCACCTGATTTCATGTCAGTATGTTTTCACATGGTTTGGTGAGGGGCTTGACGATTTGATCTCGATGAGCGCCTCAGCAGCATGTTCTTCCTGCTGCACTCTGACATGACCACTGCACAGACTGTAAACACAGGACTTCCAGGTCTGGGCTTGTTCCCGGCCAGCGGTTATATAAGCCTCTGTAACTAGATAGACTCTCGGCTTGAACCACGTCCAAGGTACAAGCTGCTCCAGCCAACATTTGGGAGTGCCCAATGTATGTTTGTATTTGTATACTGTTCCAAAAAAGCAGATTTAATGAGTTCTCTGGATAATGCTAAGTACGTTCTGCAGTCAAACATGGAACAAATAGGAAGGTTATTGAGCAGACTGCATCTCAGGAAGCCTGCTTCTTGGAACAATCCCCAGGCCTTGTATGGTTGTCAAAGGAGGCATGTTTATATACAGTTGACATATCCATATATGTAATATGTGCAATAATATATTAGCTCTGTAGTGGTTCCCAAACGGTTTAGCTTGTGGCCCCTTAAAACAACTCAGTCTCCTTCATCATAGGTTTGACTGACAGTTTCAAAAAGAGTGATTTTTCCTTTCTCAGTTTAATTCTAAAATTCTTTTAAAGGCCTATGGAGGGGAGTTTTCAGGAATTCTTAAGACAAAAATGCCCAATTACAGCAGTCTTTACTGCTCCCCATAATCATGTGCCTCAGGTGTTTTGAAGGACCCCTTAGGTCTAATTCAGCCGCTGTGGCTTTTCCCTGGATGGATAGATGTAGACATTACCCTGTCCTCCAGAGGTATCATTTTTATATTGCCAGCATTTTAAAAACCACAAAAGCAATAGAAAATGAGTTACTATAAACAAAGCTTTACTGGAGTGATCTGAACCTATAACCCACATGCTGTTTAGGATTAGATTTGCTAGCACTAAATATATATATATATATATATATATATATATATATAGTTCCAGAGTAAACTCATCCTTCTGACTCGCATCAGTTACTGTAAGGCACTGACAAAAATGAGTTGTTTTAACTTTTTATTGGTGTTTGCAACTAGTTTGCGAGAGAGAGAAAAAAATAAATTCACAGCAGCCATTTATTGCAAACAATGTTCAACTACCACAATTATTTGTCCATTCTGTATGGATTGGACGGAATATGAACTGTGCAAATAAAAACAATGTGCCTTTTTAAAAAAAAAAAAACTACAGATGTTTACAGTCATTTTGTACCAGGAGTAACTTTACAATGTTAACATAAGTCATGCTTCTGAAAAACAAAACTTTGAAATAATGCTTCCCTTTATCACTTCAGCAGTATTCAAGTACACTGGATGGTAGTGTGAATCTACATTAGACAATATCAAAAAATAAAAAAATAGGTGGACTGGCATGACAGGTGAAAAGCCTCAGGTGTAGGTAGGTGTGTGTGTGTGTGTGTGTGTGTGTGTGTGTGTTATGTATTCATCTACTATATAAAGATAGTGACACAGGGTACAAGCTACTGGGCTGCCAACAGATAGGACGCCACGGTCAGTGAGGACGCCATGGTCAGTGCCGCTTTCTCGATGGAGAACAGGTGATGGTCTTCCACGTGCGGGCAGCTGTTCCTCATGAACTCAGCGAGCCGGAGCAGATATTCCAGGTTGTGGCCCGTCTTCCCTCTGCACACGGCAATCTGGATGCCAATCATCTCTGGGCTGGCCGGCCCCAGGTATAGAGCGTTGTCTGAGGTGGCGATGTACACCAGCGCCTGAACCGGAGGCTGGTTCTCTCCCTCGGGGAAGAAATCCACCATTTTGGTGATGTAGCCGCCACAGACAGTCTCGCGCACGTTGAGGTACTTCAGGGATTCCTCAACTTGGGAGCCTGTTACCTCGAACGCCACACCCCAAGTGCTCGCCTGTAAGAAGAAGAAAACATTGAGTTATTAGATTTTGTTCTTTTCTGCAGGAGTTATTAGATTTTCCTTTCCTGCAGCATCACTAACAAACCAATAGGAAGTAGAGCTTCCCACTTACGTCATCGTCTTCAATCAGCGTCACTACTCTTCCGGGCTGCAAAGAGAAGGAGAAGAAGAAAGGGTCACCTAATGGACGACGCCCAGTGCAATATGAGCCTAGCAGCTCACACCAGCAGCTGGCTGGGCCAACGTAAACAGACATACACCGTGTCCCAAACTAAGTCAAGCAAAAAACATTAAGCATCTCACCAACACGTCGTTCCCGCGATGGAAGTTGTCTCCGTGCCAGAACCGTCTCTTGTAGCCTTGAATGTAACCGACATGGCTCCTCCTGTACTTGAAGTCAGGCTTCCACACCAGTGACCCGTACCCGAAGATCCACAGGCTGGTCTTCCCGGTGGTAATGTGTTGAGGCTTCATTTTGACCAAGTGTTGTTGACGACGTTGAGATGAATTGATGGATCACTCTTTCAATTGATGTTATTAGCTAAACGAGCTAGCTAGCTAGCGTTAGCTTCCTCCGGTCCAGGAGCAGTGGTACCGGTTGGCTCGCAGGTATACCGCGGACGGTATTTGAGCCCAACTGCTTAGCAGTTGCGAAGATGGAATTTCGCAGTTGATTTTGCCTTGCACTATGCATTGCCGTTGCATTAGAGTTGCCGCATTATGCCTTAAAAATCCATGGCAGCCGCTTTGGCCTTCAAACCAATGGAAGAAAAAAAAATAATCAAAACCCGTTTAGGCCAGCTGCTTCGCCGACCTGTGACATTACAAATTTAAAGTTAACGAACGAAAAGACCGAGGTATGTGTTGTAGCTGGTGGCGTTTCGAACAACTTGTGGTTAAGCGTCCCCCGGTCGAGAAGCGACTGTGATTTAAACGTTTCCCGGATAACATGGCGCAGCGGCGCGTACGGATATATAGCATCCAGGGCAAGTAGGCGTGTCTATGACAGGGTTTTCAACCAATCATATTTAAGGAAATCTTGTCCTCGGTCACAATTTATCCAATAAGATTTCGGTGCGCCGAAAAAGGCGGGACTTTAAACCAAACCGGTTACGCGATTGGCTCAAATGTAATTTGAGACGCACAGTCATCTTTCAACCTGTTTGGCCAATGAACTGTCACTCCAACTGACTCAATTTATGATTGGTCGCCTGTGTTGTCAATCTTTGAATATATTTCCATGTTGTTCAGACTAATCTGGCTGATGCAACTTCCCACAGCATTTCAGGGCCAAAGCAGCATCCAAGCAATGTACCAAGACCTTGCATCAGACTTGGGAGAAAGAGCCTCATATAGGGCAATGTATTTTACTTCACAAGATATGCCACCAAGAAATTAAATTAAAAACAATATCTAATATATTTGAAGGTGAACTTAATAAATAAAATAAATATTTCTGCTTGTGGGAGTAATATGACCTTGAAACAGTATGAATCAAAATGACTCTTGACATGTGAGTAAATAAATAAGCCCCCTTCATTAAATGAGTGAGGGCTGTAATCTAATCCACAGCTGAAAGATCCAAAGGCAAGACACACGTCACTGCTGACAATCCCTCACCACCATTAGCCTCTTTCCGACCAAGTAGTTACAGGAACGTAGTTATAGGTGCAGTCTACTTCTAGAAAGTCCTACTAACTACTCTCCCCCAAAACCGGTTTAGCTGTTTGCATTCACACTGGCCAAGTTGCCATAGTAACTGACATTTTGTTATTTTAACACAGCCATCTATCCACCACTATGCGGAAAAGGGAAAAGACCTTGCCCTGAAGTAGCAGCTGAAAGATTTACAGGAACTGTGGCCAGAGGAATTTAATAATCCCCAAATTAGTCCAGTTGGAACACAAGAAAAAAAGAAAGGGTTCTAGGAACAGCAAAAATGCCTCCGGTCGGAAAGGGGCTATTGTTCATCCCAGCTCTCTGAAACCAGGGAGAAAACTTGTTGAAGCAAGGTGGACAGGTATACTTTTCAAATTTCATGTAGGCTATTGGTTATATTCACAGTTTTGTTTTTGCCGACTCTTCCAGCAGCCGGTAGGGTCATTTTAATAGGTCACATATAATTGGCTGCCTCGCCAGTGCTTTACACAACAAACATCCTAATACAAATACAGCCTCATGCAGTAGAAGGGACGGGTGATTTCTGAGTTTTATAACCACACTAGGTTTAGCCTGTAGAATTACAGCTGTACTTTCATATGGCTCTTTGTAGTTTGGCTTATTTAGAGCTAATGTACTTGCACTTACTTCTTGCTGTCTGAAGTTTGTACCTTCAAGATTGAAAGCACTTGGAAGTTGAAGTCACTTTGGATAAAAGCGTCACTTAATATGACATGTGATGTAAGGTAAGTGTTGACAAACCATGCACACTTCTAACAAACCAAAGAATATACAAATAGCAAAAGCAAGGAAAAGACAATAGTGAACAAAAAACACTGTCCACTGCAGGGACACAACAAGTGAGAGCGATGATCAGAGAGATGGAAGACCTGATCCACTACAAAAATGCCCACACCCTCCTGCTGGATCTGATATAGTGTAATAGCAGAAGCTCATCTGTGCTCAATAGATAGATTAACTATAAATAGCTGGCATTATCTGACTTGATAAGAGGCCAGACAACTGTATCAGCTCTTATAAATCTGAAGCACCTCACAATCCAGGCCTCTGAGCTACCCTGGCTCACGCACAAGCTTCCATCACAGGATGCCGTGGCCTTTCATGTCCATGCACTCCCCGAGCCTGCAGCCAGTGCCACAGTTTCTCTGGGCTGCTCTAAGCATATAGGCTGCCAAAAGCTTCACTCAGCCATACTTACAGCACTGCCTGTAGTAGGCCTGCACGATTAATCGTTATAAAATTGTGATCTTGATTCACCCTGTTCACGATTTAATTTTTAACTAACTTCAATTTAAAAAAAAGTAATAACATTTTTTTTATAACTTTGATTCTCATTTCATTTTACGAGCTGACTGCATCACAAACGTTACTAATTTCTTCTGTGAGTTTTGAACGTTGACTTTATAAAATAGGTTTTAAAGCGCTCCTAATCGTTGCAATGCTCTCCCTTCTCTTCATTGAAGCCTCTATGTTTACAGGCTTGTGGTGATGAGCAATGTGCTATAAGTACCAACAATAATCTATGTTGGGTACTGCCAATTTGATTTATTTTGTCCTGGTCAAAAAAATCGTGGCAGAGAATCGTGATATCAGTTCCAAGCAAAAGAATCGTGATTCATATTTTTCCCCCAATCGTGCAGGCCTAGCCTGTAGTCTAATATATAGTGCACTGCTTCAAGGTTTTGACTTGTGGATTGATCAAATATTCACTAGTCTGGTTGTCTTTGCTGTCAAACTAATGCATTTAACATAGATCATCATTCAAGCCCCTGGCTAACTAAATGAACTTATGTAGTGTGTGGACTTTCCCCCTAAATATCCCTGCGTTTCCGCTTGTTTTTCCAGGTCGAACCATGAAGTTATATGGAGACAGAAAATATACTGCTCTGGTTAAAGACTGCATATATCACTCCTGCAGCAGTGAAGGTGGGGGTTGAGTATGTAAACATTCTTTAGGTCAGGAGCTCGTTGCTGTGTTACTGCGACAGCTGAGTGGCATCTAAAAGTAGATCCTGCAGAATATGATCCCACAGAATATAAACATGACTGTTTATCAGATTCTTCCAGTAGGTTTGTCTTCATTATTGATTTACGCTTGCATTAATAATAAATGAGCATGTGTTAAATGTTCCAAAGTGCTTATATGGTGCTTTAAACTTAAACTTGAGTGTACGTACGGTTTTATTTTTGGCATGTATTGACCACCTATTTCCTGTGTGTGGCTTTCTTACTGACACCTAGTGTTAATTAACGAGACAGCTACAAGTGCAGGACAGGGCTAGGTGAAATAGCACTGGGCAACAGCATCGTGATGTATCAGTATGACGTGCCCACGCATGCATGTACAAAAGCATGCATGGTCATGAGCCAAATAGGGCTTTAAATGAAGTGACACAGACTTGCAGCTAAGGAAGCCGGAGCTAAGTAGCAGTTTTGCACTCTTGATTGTGATTGAGCATCATCGTTTTTTTGACAAGCGTGACAGATGAGGCCCTTCCACATTCCCCGTGAAGCGATAGGAAGATTTGAATTTCAAATCTGCTTCCTGATTCTCCATTCATGACATCAATGTCACACATTTTCCCCTCTTCCTTCTTCTAAATAAATAGTTGCTGATTAGCGTGTTTGTCTGCGTTCTCACATGTTTTGAGGTTGTTTCCTGAAAACTCGAGTGCAGATTGAAGAAACCGATGCGTGAGAAAAGCAGTTGGCCCGCGCCGGCATGTTCTGCATTTTTTAATCAGGGAGGAAACAGGAACTGATGTCACCGGGTCACAAACAGGATGCTGTGATTATAACACAATGAAAATGCCTGGCCATGCTATGGAGACCCAGAGGCCAAAGAGCAAAGCTCTAGCATGTGTTTGCCACCGCGATCAAGTGTGAAAGAGGGTGTGTGTCTGCTTATAGGTGTGATGATGGTGGGAAGAAACTCAAAGTACTATCAGGCTGGGTCAGGTAACAGACCGAAGCATGGGGGGCTTCAACCAGATGATTAATCGTTGTGATAACATGTATGTTTTTCTTGAGCCAGGCCGGAAGCACCCTTTTCCAAACCATTTTTTTTTTTTTTTACCCAGCACACACAAAGCCCTTAGATGAGGATGCCTAGGTCAACAGGCTAACAGGATGCGTGTGAGGGAAAAGCCATCCAATGCTCTGCCGAGTGTTGATTGCTGATGATTAGAGGGTGTTGACTGTCACAGGATTTCTGTTAATTGGAAGCAGGAGAGGTTTGCATTTGATAATGCGGATGGCACTTTTCCTAAAATGGATTTTCTGACACACTCCAACATATTTTAAGACTGATCAGAGAGTGATATCTCTTTGACGTCAAAGAATGGCGGTATATAGTATAGAATTAAGGAAAGACTGTGTCGAACAACAGCGTTTTCCAAAAGACATGAAGGTCATATGGCAATAAGACTGAGCAGATGGCTATGATAAGTCACATCATTTTCCTAAAAATCTTTTCACTTATTTGAATTCATAGCACTTCCACTGTCTCCCATTTGGCTTCCCCTCCCCTCTGGTGCCAGGCCCTCTCCCCAGCTTTGTTTGCAGGAGTGGGTGGTACAGAACCGGGCATTGAAATATTGCTCTCAACCCTGAAGGGAAGGCAGGCAGTTGGGGAGCCCGTAAGTGCTCGAGTGGGTTGTTTTTTTTTTTATGGGAGGTCTGCTCACTCTGTCATGCACACGGGGCGAGAGGCCTGGCATATGCTGCTGTTTTTATGGCACTACAGACTCACTCCGTGCTCCCCCACGGCATCTGTTTGGCTGGCTGTGTGTGTGTGTGCGCGGACGCGTGTGTGCGAGCATTATGAGGGGTGTGGGGGCGTTCCCCTTTGCTCTGCGCCTGGCTTTGTTTCGCCATTTCCAGCTTGAGGGGGTGGTATCCGTGGAAACGGATTTGAATTTCAAGCCAATTTAGGACCAAAAAAAAAAAAAGGCCGAAGGGTGGGTGAGTGGGGTGTGAGCCAAAGGCGTTTCCAGGAATTACTAGAAGATTCTAACAGTCAGGGGGCATTATGTTTCTACCTAATGTCCACAGCAGTAAATGTGATGTATGAATGTAAGAGAGCGGCTGGATTTCATATTTATAATAGTTTAAGAGGTCTAGCTGAGTAATATTGGTATGAATTGAGTACAGCATGACATTTTTCTTTCTTTACCCCTTTATAAAAAATAAATAAAAACAAGACACATTTGATCATCATTTGTACTTAATTTCATTATTTAAAAACATCTCAAAAATAATTTCCTTTTCCATTTACTGACATCAAATTAAAAACCGTTTTCAAGGAAGTTTTATTCTTCAGAAGTTTGGTCCTTATAAATATGCATTATATACAAAATAATATTACGAAATAATATTATAAAACATATAAAGAGCAGTGTGTCATATTTAAATTAAACTCTGGAAATAATCATTTAAAAAATTACATTATTGGTTCTGTATTTTTGAAATGTATTATAGGCAGGCAGTGGTGTGACAGTCTTTTCTCCTAGTTTTGAGTCTCTTTAGTTCTTAGTTGGATTGCATAAAAAAAAAAAAAAAAACACATTTCTATGCAACCTTTTCCTTTCTCTTGGATCTTGCTGGCACAGCACTGACTCTTGCGCTCCTGTGGTTTTCTCTTCAAATCCCTGTTGATTAAAAAGTATTTTCCTCGATTTTTTTTTTTTTTTTTTGTAGTGCAAATGATCCAAGAACAGACAAGGGCACACATTTAGCATTCAAACCCCCTCTTTTAAGGCTTCTAGTGAATTTGGACTGCATACATTCTTCACCGTTGCATGGAAAAGTCCAACCAGTCATTTTCACGTGATTGACAGTTGAAGATTAGTTTCAGACATTCATAACTCTCAGTGTTTGTTAGGTTGGATTGTGACAGTGGGTGAGTTCACTCATCTCAACCCGGAGTCTTGCATAGCAGGCGAAGCTGGCAGGAGGGAGTGTGTGAGGGGGTCAAAGAGAGATTTGAAGGGGTCAAATCTTAGGCACCTTTTTTTTTTTTTTTTTTTTTTTTAACTGATTGGTTGGCTGTCAAAGTCATCATGATTATCACAAAAGGCCAGATACAAGGGTCAAAGATCCGCCTTCACCTCCTTCTACTGTCCAGGCTGGCCGAGATTATAAATTAATATTTCACCGATGCGCTGTCAGTCTCCACACCTTGTCACATTGTCTGTTCGCCAGTCCGTGTAACCGTTGTCACAACTGAGAGAGGTCCTTCACTGTACATGTTTTGAATACAAACACTCGGTCAACATAAAGTTTCTCAGTTCTGTTCTGTCTTGTTTTTTTTTGTTTTTTTTTTGAAGAGCAGAGGTTTCTGCCCTCTTCAGTTCTCAAGTGTTCCAGAGCAGCAGTGGACATCTAAAACAATCTCCAGTCTCTTCTGAGCATTTGTAAACAATCCAGAATATTTTATTCGGCCTCGATTGTGTCGTTTTCCTCTTTCCCTCGCTTTCAGACCCCTCAGTTTATACCTGCATGGGGAGAAGAAAAAAAAAAAAAGGGAGAGGAAAATCTTATAAGTAAAAATACAAGAAAAGAAAATAACGCCAAAACTCTTATAGGTCATATGCTCTAATATCACCATTTCATTTTCCTTGGACATGAATATCTTTAATAATTCCACAAAATGCCACAGCAGTAAAACATAGCACCTCTGAGACCAAGCAGAGCCAAACATGTGTGAGGAATTAGTATATGTTCGGACTTTAGGTCATGACATGGCCAAGATAAAGAACAGCCGGTGTAATTTACAGAAACTAATAATGCGATTGATTGTGCTCCCCCCCCCAGCTTATACCCAGAATTCAGTCTACCAATAGCATATTCCCCTTTCATAAATGTTAGTGCATTGGTGAGGGATGGCGCACTCATGATGATGCATTACAAGTGGAGGATCTGCAGAAATGCTGATGAAGATGTGATTTTTTTTTTTTTTTTTGGCTTACCTCAGTTGCTATGACGCACTCTCTCCTTTCCTCTGCTATAACAAATACCGACTGGTACATGGAGTCTCTTGAGGAACATATCGTTGATATCCTACACTCTGGCTTTTCCCTGCAAACACAAATCACACTTTGTGTTAACACAAACTAGAAGCACATGGCGGAGCTATGCATTAGGGCGTGCACATATACAGTGTAGAAAGCAAGCATCAAATACGTGTATAAACTTTGTGTAAATGGAGAACAATGTGTTTACAAGTTGGAAAATAACAGTTGGGGTTCAATGTTGGGTTCAAACAACTGCTAGGCAGTGTGAGTGAGAGCATCCATTTACAGTCATTTCCACTCAGCAGGGCTCCAAATATACACCACTATATGAACACTATAAATAAAGGAAATATCCTAGTACAACGACACATCATATCATCATATTATAGTACAAGCATTGTGAATAGGGTTCTTCTTACCTGTACATTTTACTCAAGGGCATTTTGTCTTCTAAACATTTGTCATAAATAAGACTTTTATCCTCTTGTGACTTTTCATCCTTGAACTCCTTTGATTTAGAGTTGTAAGAGTCCAAGATATAGTTTTTATGGATAAAGTTTGATTTCTCCGAATCACAGTCCACCTCCAGGCTCATTTTCTGGTTAGTGTTTTTCAGCTGGGACTCTGGGATCAGGTTGTCCTTCTGAACGTTGGACAAGTTGTTCATAGTCTCCGTGTCTCCCCTGTCTCTTTGGGCCTGCCTGTGGATGTGCCTGAATGCCAGGCCCACCATACACAGCAGCACCAACAGCGCCACCAGCCCCACAGCCAGAGAAACGGCCGCCCACTGGAAGCCGTCTTGAATCTCTCCGTTGGTCACGGGAGAGGTGACGGCGGCGAAGAACTCGCAGCGCGGCCCGGTGAAGCCTGATGGGCAGATGCAGGTTGCTGGAGGTTTGCCTGGCCCACCACCCCCAGTGCAAACGCCCCCATTGAGGCATGGGCGAAGGGAACACTCATCCAGGACTCTGTCGCAGTTGCGTCCCCCGTAGCCCGCGGGACAGGTGCAGGTGTAATCGTTGATTCGGTCTTGGCAGGTGCCTCCATTGAGGCAGGGGTTACCGGCACACTCATTGATGTTAATTTCACAGCGCTGGCCGGTAAATCCTGCACGGCAGCTGCACACGCGCATGCCACCGTGGATCAGACACAGACCACCTACACAAGAGAGGAGGACGGTTAGTGTCAACAAATATAGAATTTCCAAATGAGACATACAAAATGACAGGCATTACGACATCAGAAAGAACGTGATCTCCAGAAACCTTCCCAAGAGGCCCATTAAGTTCACACATCTCCATCACATCCACAGTGTGACACCAGCAATGTGTATTGTTCTCCCAACACAGAGCAATCCCAGAGCCCTCCATGTTTACAAGAAGACAGAAATCGAGCTGTGCTGTATATTTGTCCCCTTTCATCAACAACCGCAGCGAGCTGTGGCGACATTTACAAGCTGCAGCTCTAAGCCGCAGAGTGTTTATATGGAAGACAATAGACACCAAGTTCCCACCAATTCCTGTTGTTCCACACTGCTTCCAGTTGCAGGAATTTGAGGGGGGGGGAAGAAAGAGCAAGGGGAAGTTCAGAAAGGGGGGCAAAATGGGGAGGAAGACTGTACCATTAGCGCAGGGAAGCGACGTGCACTTGTCCACTCTCTTCTCGCAGTTGAGTCCAGTGTAGCCGCGGGGACACTCGCACATGTAACTGCGGCCATTGTCCTTCTCCCAGCATTTGCCGCTGTGGAAACACGGGGAGTCAGCGCACGTCAGCAGGCTGTGCTCGCAGTGGGAGCCCTCAAAACCTTGGGGACATGTGCACATGTAGCCACTGTCCAAATTCTAGAGAGAAATTGCATGAAGGAAAAGTTAGGCAGACAGTTGAAAAAGAGCAGAATTAAGCCCCAAAAAAAGTGATTAAAATGTAATGTATTGGTTTCCAACTTACTGTGCATATCCCTCCATTCCTGCAGGGGTTGCTGTCACACTCCTGCATCTCCAGCTCACAGTTAACCCCTGTGAAACCTGGCAGACATGTACACGTATAGCTGCCCTGTCCTGTGTTCATACAGGTGGCGCCATTCACACAGGGATGGTGATGGGTGCAGAAGTTCAGGTCTGGGGGAGAGAAGAGTGTTTGTTTACAGGGAGCCCGCAGGGGAAAAAAAAAGAACTATGTTCCCCGGATATGCACAAAGCTATGAATGGAACACTTCAGAGGAAACCTAATTTACTAATGCTTTCAAGTTCATTCAAATGAAAACAGTGTTCAAGTAATATGAGAACATCTCCTAAAAAGGGACAGCAGCAGTGGTCTATGTTGTCTGGTGTACCTTGGTCACATAATAGGCCTCCCCAGCCCTCCTGACAGTTACACTGCCATGGCAGCTGGCAGGTACCGTGCTTACAGGCCGGGTACTTCTTACACTCGTCACAGAAGGTACCCTGCCAGCCATCTCTGCATCTGCAAAACAAAATATGTTCCTTGATTAATCACTTATTTATCTGATTGTCGATTCATATAATTGCCATGAATAACATATATGAATGTGGCACTTAAAACCAGCAATTTCACATTCTATTCAAACATGCAAACAGTCGACTTTAGATGAAATGAGAGCTATGCTTTATAGCCCCGTCATGGATTAGCTAGTGATTACATACGAAAGCAATCATCAATCACGCAAACGGACATTAATAGCTGCACCACAGTTGGATACAGTCATTTAACACTCATATAAATCCATTGCAAAAAAGAAATGATAAATGAAGTGGTTTTTTTTTCCTTCCTTCCAGTGCAAAGGGAAACATGCATCTGGTGACTATGTTTTCCCCAACCTCATTACACATCAGTTATTGCACACAAGCCACATTGTGTTTTGTATAACCATGCAAATAATAAAAGCATCGTCTACATTACAAACTATGTGAATGCAGGAACTACATGTTAAATACAGGCAAACAATCAAAAGGTATGTGCAGTATACTTAGGATGAAGAGTAAAAAATATAATAACACAAAGGTGAAATATGGCTTGCAAGATTTCTGGCAGCCAGCCAACAGTCCACATATTATTTTTGTTCTTGTTTCCCATGAATATCTGTTTCTCAGCAATGTGCACAGCAACCTTGTCAAACCATGAGATTATGGGTCTTAAGATGCACTTTTAAGGTTTCAAAATTTTTTGCTGAGTGAGCATGCAGCTTTACGGTGTTAGGTGTCTAAAGGATTTAACCTAAATTTGGGTCAGTTTTAGCGATGGGAATGATGGATTTGAGTCTAAAAAAAAAAAAAGAGGGCAAAATAGGATTGAGGGGGAACTTCTCACAGCGAGTGGGTGAGTGTGTGAATTATCCTTTCTGGTGAGAGAGACATGGGAAGCAGAGAAGTCAGTGAGTGATGCAGGGAAAAGAGGGAGGGGAAAACTTATATTTCGTTGATTTAGTGAGCTTAACCTCTCCTGATAAGATGCTGTGTGACTCGTCAAGGCATTTATTAACCCGCTGTGATTTGTTCTACATAAACATAATTTGCAGGAGACTGAGTTGCTGTTAATAAGACCACCAACTTGAAAATTGATTTTTAGAGAAACACAACCACGTGGATATAACTCATATGTATCCTTTGCCACACAGCGGCGCAACACTTATTTCAACACTTCACAATTAATACTTACACACACTCGCCAGGTTTGGAGCAGTTTCCATTCCTCTCGCTGCAGCCCTCCAGACAGATGGCTAAAGCAAAGAGAAAAACACAGACATACAGTAAGTATGATGCTCTTTTTTTTTTTTTTTTTTAAATCTAATGCTTCCACCTGGTTATTTCAGCATAATCGTGCATGGTGAAATTTGAAATATTAAAGTTTCCCAACTTTCAAACTGTTAAAAAAAGGTAAGCAGGCAGCATGTTGATCTAATACTCAATACTTAAAATTAGACCCACTTAAAATTAAACATGTAGGCTAGGTGCTAGGAGTAAAATAAAACTGTAGGATCCCCTCACACTCCATGCCAAGGCTACATAGCCCTCATTTTCTTCAAATAGCCAACTGTGATCCTACTTGTTGAAGTGAGGCCTCAATCGGGCTCAACTTTCCTTAGAAGCTGTCATTTGATCTAAACCTGTCCGCCACACCCCCTGCTGCCACGGGGGAATCGGTTGAGGGTTTTGTTTGTCCTGTTTTAAGTGTACCCCGGTCTTCATGACACTGATTCGCAGGACAACATATCAGGCGACTGGCGGTAAGCGGCCGGGTTAGTCCAGAACAGATGCTTGCTCTCAATAGCGGACAGCTGTCACTATTGTTGTTTGTGGTCTGCCAGAACCATATTTGCAGCTGCTACTACCACGAGCCCAACAATGGAAGGGACTCACCATCCACGGCGCGTGGCGGATAATAATGCCGCGATTAACCTTGGCGCGTGCAGTCGCCTGAGCTCCTCCTATCAGTGCCCGCGCACCTCCTCCCCGTCTGTGGATTATGTTACCGGACACGCGCGCGCTACAATACTTTATGAAGGTTAAAAAATAAAAATAAAACAAGTGGAAAAAATAATAATAAACGAACTGACTGTAAATGCCTTTTAGACATAACTGTAGCACAACGCCAGGTAAATGCACACCTGTGTAAACTCATTTGAATATTGATCAGCTCAGGAAATCGTTAAACTAGGAAGTGATCCTCAGCTGTGCTCATTAGCCTTTTGTTTCCGGTTTAATTAGGTTGATTTTGACCTTTACTGCTGCTTATCTTAAATGTACAATGTGTGCTTTGTTGTGCTTAAAAACGGGAAAAAAAGTGTTTAGAACAGGCTTGTTTAAGTTGATATATGGGAGTGTGAGAGAGAGGCAAAATTATAGTGTCTGAAAGATGCCTAATCTGTCTTTCTAATGTATATTTTCTGTAGTCACCGACGATTGATGTCTCTGTAATTGCAACACGTGAGCCCATCTGGTTAGAATTTGGCGCCACAGTCAAAATAGCACATGCCATTTTCTCTTTCACCACCAAGTGACATGGATGACAGATCCGCTGTCACCCATGTGGCCACATATCCAGCACATGGTAACTATTACTCTCACAGTGCCTCCTTCCAATTCTACTCTTTGATTAATTTGTTTTGGTAAAGAGGGCCCTTGGTATTGTGGAGCCAAATGGCATCGGGCCTCCTCGTAGGCCCATTCAACGATGTCCAAAACATGGGAGTGTTGGTCTATGATTTGGCCAAGTGGCTTAGCACAAGTATAATGTGCCTGTTGTCATGCTAAGCCGTCTGCCCCTCAACCCATATTCAGTGAGTGTTCACAAACCCACAACCAATTACACATCAGAATTATATGATCGCAAATGATATGAGACTGAAAATGCATTCTACACCAAAATTGCCTGTCAGACATGCCAGATATCATCACGTCATGTCTTGCTATAACACTCAACATTTAGTGGCCTTAATGATGATGACCTATGGGTTATCTTACAATTTAATAACCATGAAGTCTGTAACTTGTGTATGCTCACAAATATTTTTTTCTTTCTAGGACCTACACTGTAATGTTGAAGGGCAAAGATCATACATCATGTCTTACAGAAGTAATAACTCTTTTAAGGTAAGGACTGTCTACCCAATCCTAAAAAGAGTTCTCATCACACCGTGCTCCACAGCTAGGCCGAAACAGATTCCACTATCTAGAAGTCATTAGCAAACATCTGGACGACCCTCTCGTGTCAAAAGAAAACACACCAACACTGAACAACAAAACTCCAGTGTCAACTACAATGCATAAGGAGGTTGCTGATATGTGTGAACAGGGCTTTGTAGATTGCTTACGTTCTTCGCAGTATTTCCCCTTCCAGCCAGGCAGACAGGATAACTGCCCATCACGGTTGCAGGTGTAGTGGCCAAATCGGTCGTCCCTGGGCGCACATTTTTTGGAACAACTTTCTCCATAGTAACTTTCATTGCAGATGAACCGGTAAGCATATCTCAGCTCAGTCTGCTTTTCAGTCTGCGTATCCTGAGACCAATCAGTTCCTACACCCAGCTGTCTTTGGATGGCCATAAAGCTAATCAAATGCTCTGGGTTGTTCGTATCTGAAAGAGATAAAAAGAGAAGGAAGTCAGAATTAAGGTTGGATATCTAAGCATTTTTATGTCCTGGGATGATTGGGGTTTATGTCTACATCATAAATAGCTTGTGGGTTCAAAAGTCATCCACTTTCACTTTAATAATCTGCCCAGTACCAAGCTGCATCCCTTATCAAATCCCATACAGCTTAGATGAAAGATAAACTCAGGTTGAAATTTCCTCTTTCTTTCCGTCAGCAAAAACATTCCCAGGCCCAGTCCCCTCTTCCAAAGGGCGGAACAGAGTAAGGTGTAAAATACAGGAAGATGTAGTCAGGGGTTTTTGGCAGGCACTGTGTATTCTCACCAAAGCCCACAGCTCTTTCCCACGACAAAAATAAACCAGAGGAAGTTCAATTGTATTGGGTACAAGAATGAAAAAGGTGTTCTGAAGTTCATAACAAAGGAGTGAATAGGCATGAAAATGTGTGAAATTATGAACAATTAACAGGAGGGAAATGTGGAGCAACTGAGCTGTATTTAATAGCCTACATTTATCTTTTTTTTGCATGTTTTTGTGCAAAATGGTAAACTAGCTGGAGAGCCTCATGTGTTAAATATACTGACAGAGCTCCCTCCTGTGGTAAACACGTCGTACTTACCTACAGGTAGATTTCCATAAGGTGAATGCCAGGCTTCAATTATTAATGAAAATGACCCCTAAGGAGAAAACACATGCCGTTCATTAATATCCATCCTCTTTTTTTTCTCACTTTATTTTTTACAGATTTGCTAATTTAGGGCAGAAAGCTTATATTTTTTTCCTTTTTCTATTCTGTTTCATAGACTGCTGATGATTGAAAAGAGCAATTTGAATTTCATTTACATGTGTAACAATTATCATTGCATGGCCTTCTGGATTTTGAAATGAACGACGTCCTAGCAGTCCAATCAGTTTGTCGACATGAGTATTACCAAATGATATGGATTAGATGAGCTGACCAATAACCGGTGAGCTCCCAAAATGCATAGCAGTTACCTGAAACAACATAATAGCGGTGGCTGTTATAAAATAACATAAAGTGGATGCAGTGCTCCACGCTCTTACCGGCCATCCAAAGGTGAACGGTATCTGAATCGGTCTAGGTAAAGTGCCACTGGCCTTGGCGCTGAAAGAGTTTGTCCCCAGCACTGCTGTCATTGTACTTCCAAAGATGCAGTCACCTGGCGAGACCACAGCCTGATAGTTCTTCAAGCAAATTCTAAAATAAGTCCTGCAGTTGGGTTTGCACGCGTTTCCGTTTGCCAGCAAACCTTTGTGATTTTTAAATTCGTGGAGATCAAGCTCAAAAACACCGGATCCAAATACCTAAAAGAGAAGGAAATATGATTTAAGAAAACGTCGTTGCGGTTACAAAGCCTAGGCTATAGTATATTCTTAAAAAAAAATGAAACAAGTGGCTCTTCATCTGTTTAAAGCCGAGAGGTCTCAGGACCACCGGGGAGATGTGTTATCCTCCTTCATACCTGTGATATCAACGTGGTGCTGAATGCGATGGTAAAGGTGAACCAGGCTGCCATCCTTCTCGCTTCTCCTATGCAGCCGCGTCACCAGCCAATAAAGCAGTAAAACCTTCCTATTCCAAAGTATTTACACCAAGGTAAAACAAATTAGGTGAGGAAAATCTCGTATAAATCCTTCTTCACTCCCAGGGAGTTCTCCTGTAGCTCCTTGTTGCTGTGCGTCAGAAGCGTCCAGAGAAAGCCTTTCAAAGTTATCCAAAGGTGAGGGAAGACCTATATCCACAGCCGTGCTTCTTTCTGTCAGCAGGCGTCCCCTTCTTGCATCGTACTGTACTCCACGACGGTCACTCCGCTGTGTGCGCGCGGCTCAGAGAGCTTGTTTTGGTGCTGAACTTGGTGCGTCAGTGCGCCACGGATGTTCATCACTCGTCTTATTACTCGTGAATGAACCGTAGCGCGTCTCCTCCCAGATATATAGACTTGCACCGCGCTGCTCATTACATAAACTGCCAATCACTCCACTGACACCGCCCACTCTACATATTCAACCCCCTTCCCTTCCAGCCCAACAACAATTATCCAGATTTAATACCCACTGGCACTGTGCTCACTGACCACCATGGATACTGGGCGATTATTAACAAGCCGTAACATCTGTTGACTTATTTATAGCGCACAATGCGCCCGGACGCACATTTACACATTATGGACAGTGAGTAAGGACAATAAAGGGGAGCCGAAACTTACGAGGGTAGAAAGCAGGAATTCAATTACGTCCTTACTCCTCGCAACCCTTTGCCCTTGGTTCCACTCAATTGCACGCCTAATTTGGCTTCACCACAGAGTTGGAGCCTTTTCCTCAGGCTCCTCACTCTCTGTGGGGTCATACGTGTCCCCCTCAGGCCGTATCACAATGAAACTAGAAATGCGATTAAAAGAAAAATCTCCCCAGAACGTTGACGTTTAATTTCACTTTTTATTACTGTTTTTTGTTTGCATTTAGAAGCAAAACAGATCCATAGTCTATATCAGATACACTGTGTAGAGCAAATGTCCTAATACACCTACCCAATATATTTTATATACCTCTTAATCTACAAAATGTGTATATATATATTTTTTAACTTTAATATGACATCCTTAACACTCATTCCGTTTCCTTTTACGCACGGATACATTGGCCTACATTCTGTCCCAACTCACATTTTTCTCTGACATGTTATTTTGCCTGTGTTTCATCTTGTTGGTGGCGTGTGCTCCTTCATGCCCACCCATGCGTTTTACGGTTTAAAACGCAGCGTGCCTCCTATTGTTGCGTCGCGTGTCCCTTTCTCGCCCTCATGCGGGTATAATGTGCGGGACACCGGAGACATAACTATTCAGCTGTATGCAAATGAGCTCTCTCTCTTTCTCTCCCTCTCTCTCTCTCTCTCTCTCTCTCTCTCTCTCTCTCTCTCTCTCTCTCACACACACACGCACCCACACACAATCACCTGGATCCGTAAAATTGGTTTATTCTTCCCCTTGGCCTTTAACAGCTAATAGGAATGACACGGGGCCCACGCGCAGCGACGTTCCCGGGATTGAGATAAAAGATTTCATTTGATGGCCTGAAATTGAGAGTGAAGATGCGAACTAAAAAACTGACAACTAATATTGTAGGATGCTATTAAGGCTACTGAAAAACACAAACTTATTAATCAAATAATATATAATTATTTAAAATAGTCCCTATAAACAAATGAAATGACATACATGCTGAGTTGTATGAATATGTAATCATTTTTCCTTAGTGTGTTTTTTCCACTTCATACGTGGCTTGTTTTTGATAGTATCATTGGTTGTATTTGTTATTTGATCGCCCGTGTCTCTCTCATTTACCATCTGGTGGGAGACTGGCAGCCCCGACACACCGTTTTTCTATCGTCTGTTCATGGAGGGGAGAAGCCAATTTCCTCCAACCTGTTCCTCTAAATTCTGTTTGGCATCAGTTGTGCGTTTGTGAAAAAAAGACCTACTGTAATCCCGTAATGAAATGCAAAATGATGTGTTATTTCCCATGTTGTAGAACCTGGAAACACCATGCAGCAACACGATTTGTCCACAATTATGTCACATGAAGAGAATACAGTAGGCTTCTGTGAAATACAATAATAAGGTCACTGAAGACATTAGCAAGTACCAAAACATGGAACATTACTGTGAATTTTATTAGTGATATAAACTGTGCAATTGTACATAAAATATTTTATGTTAATAAAACGTAAGAAGTAGTTTACATAGATATGAAAACCTATAATTTTTCCCATTGCAATTGTGCCATTCATTATTTTGTTGCTTGAATTTGGATAGCTATATGTTGTGATTAGAATCTGTTAAAATCAAGTTTGTAAATAATTCAAAGTTCAAACAGACATGCATCACTTTTCCTCATGGTATGGATTATCTATAAATGAATGGCTGATTTGATGCGTAGAGAGTTGATCTAAGAATGATTCTTTCTACAGAGAAAATAGTTTTAGCACTTTTTGCGCCGGTGAACTCCACACAATCTCTGACTGTTTGTTTTCTTATGCTAGCCATGCTATGCTGAGAGTGAAATTGGAAAGCATCTATATGTATTCAGTGTTTATATAAGGCCGCCATAGTGGATTGGTTGAATGCCTGTCATATTGACACACCTGTTGTGTCGCCAATGGGTCCGCAGAGACACAATGGCATTGCATGGCTGTATGCCATGCAGCTCCTCTCTGTGTCTATATGCCCACGGTTGCTAATTCTGTTACTTGTTGACTTTACAATGTTGACGGTTCTTTGCGATTTAATGAAATTAAATCTCAGACTGAACACAGAATCTGTGGATGTTGGTCTGGTTTTGATACTCTTCATGGAATAAGGGAACTCATTTGGCACATTGTATCCGTGCCAATGAGCCAACATCATCATCTGCACTTCTCCTGTTTGTTTTGGTGGCCTGGATGGGTGAATTGAGCTGTGATTGCAGGTTTGCCCTCATTATTGCATCACCTGTCGTGCCAGTAATGTTTTCTAATGGCCAATATTACCTAGCTTATCTCCTTTTATAGCCATATGTCTCCAGTCCAGCTACCCACTAAACTGTAATAAAAAAAGATGCCAAATGCAGTTTATAGTTGGCTTAACAGGTGAGCACAGCTGATAACACAAAACTCTCATCACTATGAGAAGTAGTGAATTATATGTGAGCCGTATGTTCTTTTTCCACACAACTGAAACAAACCATACACAGTGGCTATGCTTCACCATAATGCTGTCAATGTCAGATGGTCTCTGCTTGCACAAGATACACATCTCACATTGATTTAACAGCCTGTTCATTCTTAGAGATCTATTCTTTTTGTCAAAAATAAGTATAACTGGTTTACATGTAGTTTACATGAGTTTAATAGAGTGGAAAAATCATGAGCAAGAAAACTTAAAAGCACAGTTTATGGAGTTTAAACACATGCCGTGTGATGTCTGCAGGCAGAGCTTCAGGGAAAGCTTAGCTGCTGTCAACAAATGCTTTCTGTGGTTTTATTTTTAACATGCCTCGCTGAAAAAGCATTGTATTATTACACGCTTATGCAATGCCATGCAGCAACTGGAGCCTACGAGAAACCAACTGCTCTCATACCAAGGCTATTTGGACCCATTCACTAAACCACACCTGGGACCATGCATATATTAAATTGTTGCAACAAAGCACGTTGCTTTCCAGCAACACCGCAGGGTCTGACTGACCATACTTTTGTTCATACTCAAGTCTTCATCCATTGATGTTTGCATGTGTGTGTGTGTGTGTGTGTGGGTGTCATGGAAGATAAAGAAAGCATCACGTCTCATGTCCCCTCTGCGTCCCCTCGCCTCTCACTCGCCACAGAGAAAACTTGCAGGTTTGCAGGTCCACTTCAGAACGTTCCGTCTGCTAGACAGATGCCTTTCCGATTGTTTGATGATTTTAAGAGAGAAAGCCACAGTTCCTGTTCTCACCATTCTGACCAGTTCTCATGAATAAACCGTGATCTTCTGACAAGGAAGTGTAAACAGGTTGATCGGTCAGAGAGCGGACATGAGAATATCTATTGTTGTCGGTGGAATGTGGAGAATGCTGCTCTATAAAGTATGAAGCAATAATGTCGCCATGACGTCAGCTTCCAAATGTATCACCTGCTCTCTCTGAGTCATCTGAAAAAGACGCATGAATGCTACTGTATATGTGAACACATCTTTAATGCAACTTAAAAAAATGGGAAAAATAAACTTTTAGACAAAAACTCTGTTAAGGTGATATGCTGTTTCATTGTCGAGTCAAGTCAATTTTATTTATATAACCTGAAATATGACACCCCATAGCCTCTCAGACCATTGAAATCCTTAAAACGTTTAGCAGGTCAGGGGTCGATGAGGCAGATAGTGGGTTTAAATGTCAACACCAGCTTAGAGGGGGAGTTTCATCATTTTTCAGGACAGGGACTATTTAGGACTCAAATTTGGCAACACAAGGCCTGTAGAATTAACTGACTATTGAGAACGGATTTTAAAATCATCCGTTATTCTGCAAAATAAATCTTAAAGTGATGTTGTTCAACAAGAAAATACATACAAATGCTAACTCTGGTTGTCCATCTTTGGAGTTGCTGTTTTTGCAGAATCTGATGGAAAATACTTCACAAAAAGATCAAAGTACAGCTAATTCTCTTATAGCAAAAAAACACATTTCATAATACATACTGATGTATTTCTCAAGACATAATTAAACTCTTTTTTCATGCAGACAAAAGCCATAATTGGTCTGCCATAGTTTGAGGCTACAGACAGTGAGAAGAAGAATGGAACATATTGTGCAGTTATCAGATAACACATGGATTCAATTAAAGCTTTGACAGTCTTTCCATGTCTTAACGGCAGACATGACTTGGACGCATGTTATGTAAAGTAACAGAAGCACAGCAGGTGAAATAGATTTAGACTTCACATTATGGGAATATAACAGCAGACTGAGTCGGCGCTATATGCCACATATCTGTGTCGGTCATATTTATCTGATCTTGTTAAGCTGGCTGATGGGGCCACCTGTTATATTGATCATGAGGCCCCCGACCATATTTGCTCCTCGTAATGCAGCTCATGTTTGAAGTCCAGCTGGGCTAAATCGTAAAAGTAGTATAAAAGTTGATTTAAACGAAGGGAGGCCAATATGTTGTAGCAGATTGACAGTGACGTCGGCTGTAAGAGCAGAGGCAGATTTATGACCTGCTCTTTAGAGGCATAGGTTCAAGTTCCCAGCTGAACGCTGGGTCCCTCTGAGCCACACCTGAACGAGCTCCCTTTAGGAAGTCACCAGTGACTTACATAAAAGAAAGTCCGATAATTTGGGATTTCTCATTTGCTGCAGTTGCAAGGTAAGGAAATGACCCGCAGAGGCCGAGTAGGTGGAAGTTGAATAAAGTGTTCTGAGAGTCTTTTATATTGTATTTTATCTGATAACACTTTTTTTAGTTTTCTGTTTTTGGGACCTAACCGGATAAAAGTCCTGACATTTTAATTTAAGTAACTGAAATCCACTGCAGCAAGTTAGTATTCTGATACACATTTGGAAGTTAGTTGTAACTGAAATCCACTGTAGCAAGTTAGTATTTTGATACACATTCAAAAGTTAGTATGACTTGTCACACACTTAAACAAGGAATAACTTTAAAGTTCATTGGTTTCCTATTGACATTTTGCTTGTTACATCTCATCTGCCTGCATTAAACAGAACATGGGGGAGAACCAGGTTCTGTTTTGGAATTGCTTTTTCTTTTCTCTGACTTTTTGGTGTTTACTACAAACAGCAGTGCACCAGCACTGACTAGCCTTTTGACAAGTACACTGGCAACATGAACCAACAGGGTTGTTTAGCCGTGCTGCAAACGACAGGAAACGTGTTGTCATCGGCATTGAAACTCACCTTTTCAGAGAACATCATGATGTGGAGGAGGAGGTTGAGTTCAACAAGTTCACATGGGGTACTGCTGTTTTTTTTTTTTTTTTTTAAGGTTATCTTTTAGTTTGGCACAAAGCACAAAAAAGGGTTAGGAAAGAACGAAAGTAGTCTCCATTTTCAGGCTATACATAATAGATTGGATTTGAGTGTAACTGAAGAGGAGCTTTGCAGAATTCACTCAGTCCACTTATAGTGAAAATCAAACCAAGCATAAAGCACTACATTGTAAAAAATCAATTTTCAAAAAAATAGATAGCTTCTCTTAAAATAGTGGATTGAATGGATTTTGGAAAACCCCTTTAAATTGGATGCAGTATGTGTGTAAGTTAATGACCTTTAGGTGGGGATTGTATTATGGGACCCATTGCTGACATGTTCTCAGCAGTGGTATAGTCTGATGCATTGTAGTGGGTATACTGTGCTGTATATGGGCCAGAATCTGCCTTTGGGGCGGGGGGTCAGTATCATAGTGGGGGTCTGGGCGACTTCCCCAAGGGCATCTACAACCTCATTTCCTGTATTCGGATACAATTTTATGCACCAATTTATGGTGTAAATACCATTTAGCCTATGTGAAGGAGAAAATCACTGTATGCTGCTGGGTGTCATTGGGCATTTTTAAATGGGTATATGGAAATCCTGGAGCTTTCTTAGTGGGTATACTGCGTATACCTGCGTATCACGTAGACTACACCACTGGTTCTCAGAGTATATAGATTGTATAGATTTGCTGCTTTCAGCACACATTAACTCTTGTTGTAGCCATGGAAACACAGTCTTTATAGGCTAAATATAGTGACAGCAGCTCCTGAAGTTGATAAAACACACTGAATATCATTCAGCATGAGCAGAGAACCTTCATTATTCATTCAGATAAGTGGAAGGACTCACATCGCTCTCTGAGTTAATTCTCAGATTACATTTACAAACACACAGTCCAGGACTAAGAACATAGATTATTGAGGAATCCTGCTGTAGAATAACTGGTTTCTTATGTGGTGAATGAAAAACAACACAGATAATACCTAACATAACCACAGTTACTCTTTGTTTGGTGTTGAATGTGAAATAGAAAAGGGATAGTAGTATAATTCTTAATGTGCCTAAAGCAAATTCACATATTTATTTGTATCCTTTTCAGTTTATAAAGTTTATAAAGAGTTCATACTATATCAGTGATTTGAAAATGAAATCCAACCACCCATAAGATGAGCAATGAGTGAGACAAACCACCACACAAATCCCACCTCGGCCATAAATGTCCCAGCAGATTGGTGCCATAAATGTGAGTATTTGGTAGTGAGAGTGAAGTGGGTGTACACGCTCTCTCCAAAGCCACAATGAGATTAGTGTCAATCGGCAGCATTAATCCCAGTAGTCTCAGTAGCAGCACCATGCTGGCCCACCGTTCGCCGAGGAAAACACCACAGGGAGACTGAAGGGAGTGGGCTGGAGCGACTTAACCAAATAATGGATTAATCAGATACAGCCATAGGAGGAGATGTCTTTTAGCATAATACGTAAAGCTGCAATACCAATGATACAATAGTGTCAGATGGGACAGGCTGAGTGATGTCATGGAGGAAGGTTTGGTAAAATGCTGTTTTTGAATTAGGGTCCAGTTTGTAAGGGAGTGACCCTAAAACGGGCTTAATAACCTAACTGAACACCCAGACATGGTAGTTTTTACATTTGTGATCTGTGGCGTTTCAGTGTCTCTTTTTTTAATAAATGTTTTTAGATATTATATTATGTTTTTTGTATTTTTTGTTCCACATCCTGCACCGATTAGTGGATTCATTGAAAAAAATTGTCAATTTCAAGCAATAATGCAGACAACTACTTATTTCCTCTTCTCAGATGTGAAGACTGGTTGCTTTTCCTTCTCATACATGAAATATCTTTGGGTTTTGGAGTGGTGGTCGAATAAAACAACCCATTTGAGTACGTCCCCTTGAGCTGTAGGAAATCACAACAGCAATTTTCCCATGATTTTACGATAAATTATAGGACAGATTTATTGATAATGAAAATTATTATTAGTTGCAGCCCTAGTGGCATAAATATAGTTTTTGTGTCTTGATTTTAGCTCTTTGCTCAACTAGCACTAATTACTATTCAATATATTAACATTAGTTTGCTGAAGAGGACCATAAGATTTGGATTGAAAACTCAGAAAAAGTGGTAAGGGAAAAATATTTAGGGTTAGTTGATTTTGTTATTGGACCATCATAAGATTGTATGGTTATGGAAAGAAGTTTTCAGCCAGTGTTGGTGACCCACATTAGAAACACACCTAGCTGTTTTTTCAGAGATGCTGCATTTTTAGCAAAGCAGTAACTCTTTCGCCTCTCTCTGCTGCAAAAACTTCATTCTACCCACTGATTCCCCACCAGAGACATCCCCAGGCTCCCGTCCCCTCCCTTCCCCTCCGACGTTGGTACGATCCAAAAGCCCGGCGGTTTGTTTGCTTGGGAAAGGAGAATATCCTCTGAGGTCAAGTCAAACAGGATGTGCTAGAGTGTGGTCCTTCACTCCTATTGGCTCTTTGTAATAACGCTCTCAGTGGGGCTGACACACACATACACACAAACATGTAGGAACGTGTGCGCGTGTGTATATCTGAAGTCTGAAATACCATACCGAGCAACCACAAACTTAGTTTTGTGAAATGCCTATTTGACAAGCCTTCCAGTTGTATTTACCTTAAAAGAGGAGTTTGTGATTAAAGCAGCGTGCCCGTAGCAGGCTTGTTTGAATAAGTTGTTGCATTGGGAAAATGTCAAACACTAAAACCAATAAACAGAAACTGCTGCAGATGAAGACACTGCTTAGTGAGAGCGGGAGCAGTACAGCGCAACCAGGGGAATTGCTGCATCAGCAACCGGTCGTGGGGTACTTGTCTGCGGATTATTTTTTTTTTTTTTAGTTAATCAACAATCCTGGAAATGTTTGTTAACTCCAGTGTATCCAAGCAAACATGAGATTTTGTTATTTTATAAAGCATGACCCGACCTGTGAAAACCCCAGAAATTCTTTCGCCCACTTCAGGCTGAGAGCCAACAGAGTAGGAGAAAGAAAGAACAAGCACATTACAAGTGTGGTCTGTAGTTTTGCTGATGAAGCATTGTCTGCATCATTAATGCCTACTGTTTGCCAGATTATCTAAAACATGTTTCAGTCATAACATTGGGTAAAACAAAAGAGTTGATTAAAAACCACAGGATCCAATAGTGCTCTAATGTGAACTTAAAAGTGAAGTTTATACTATTCAAGAATGATGAAATTCTTCACTCATCCAAATTTCAAAATGCAGTCCGTGGTTGTCTGGCCTTATTGTGAAATTTTCAAGTGCAGTGGTGGGATGTATGATCTCCATCAGAAGTTTCGTTAAATTGGATCGGTAGTTGCATAAACAAACAAGCGTACAATGTAAATTAATAATGAATAATCAGACATCAGAACAAACAGAGGGAGACCAATCTAGAGTCCTCATAACTACTTTAATTACCCTGATGCCATATTGTGTTTACATGCACACAGAAACGGGTCTGACTTGGGTTGAGTTGTTTATGGATGTCAACACCCAACTGACACGTTTCCTTTATACATCTCTCGGTGCTTTCATCATCAACTGCGGGACACGAAAACCAGTGACTGAAAATGTATACATGGCACATGTATGCAAGACGTGCATCTTCATCACTTTTTTTTCAATCAGAAATATCAATTAGTATCATTAATTGGATGTAACTGTTAAGTACACTGTGTTAAATGGTGACAATGTGGGCATGTTTCTGCTGAAGCAGTTCTGCTTTCCACCTGACGGCAAAATAGTGGTCACACTTTGCCCTGCCAGTGAATTGTCTGCAACATATGACCTGAGGTGTGGTGGGCAAAGGCAAAAATCAAATGTAAGATTATAGGTATCTGTTCACATAGAGCACATAGTGTAAAAAATACTTGTTTTATATTTGATACTTTTAAAGCTACAGTTAATGTTTCAAAGCTGCGTTTTAAATATGTCCTTCACTGTATTTGCATTTATATCCAATCTACTTTTTATCTAATCTACTTTTATGTAATAGTTTTGAAGTCAAGGCAGTTAAGCAACACAAGTTAGGTGCCAGATATGATTCGTAGCCGTAAACGCAACGCAGTCGGATCTCATTCAGGGCAGTTTAGAGAGGTTCTGGGTGGCTGCAGACATTGCTCCTGCATGTTGTCATTTAGCTCAGGTGAACTAGAGATGACTCAATCACCACTGTTTTTTTTTTTCTTTCTGTTTGCAGTCCCACATCTACAGTGTTCTGCTGGAGTTCAACAGATGTCGTCACTATGTTAGTAAAAGGTTATTTATGTTATTTAAAGGTTATTGGCTTTAAGAGTCGGGAACAAACGTGTGGGGACGGTATTGTACATTTAACTGACATCACATGTGAATATGAGGACACAGTTTAGTGACAAGAAGTGAAAATGTGTCCTTTTTTGAGACAAAGGAAGGGGATATTAAAGAGGAGGTATGGGTCTATTAGGACATCCTAATAGGAGGCCAATGGCTAGGAAATTGAATCAATTAGGAAGAAGAGGTCAGAGGAAATGACCTCAGGGTCAGTGAACCCCACCTCTTATAGCCACAGGAAGTGCTCTGTCACGCTGAAACGAGCAGATCTTAATGCAAAGCTTACATTAACGTATTTAACGTATTTAGTTTGATTTAGTTTTTTTCATGTACACACGTACATGCTGACACATTTCAGAAGGGGCTTCCGATCTGCTTGCGTGACTGTGGTGCAATGCAAAACTAGGGTTGCACAATTTTTTTATCGTCATTGCAATATTTACTACCGCAATAAACACTTTGCGAAAAGCTGCAACATTTTGCGACACACACTCGGAGATTCTTTGTGTTAGTTGAAAGAAAATATCAGTAGAAAACTGCACATTGAAATGGAGTCTACTGTATATCCATGGTGTTCCACTTCCGGGATTGCTCCGTTCTGCAGGATTTCACTCTTTTTGGCCAGATGTCTGTTACCTTCCGCTATCTTTATGTTGGCATTTTAAACTCCGGTCGATATATGAAGACTATGGATAACTGCTCCTCAGATCTCTGCAGGGTAAATCCAGGCAGCTAGCTAGATTATCTGTCCAATCTGAGTTTTCTGTTGCGTGACTAAAACAACTTTTGAACGCACACATGTTCCACCAAAACAAGTTCCTTCCTGAGGCTGTTTTGCAGTGACACTGTGGCTCTGCCCGGTGCTTAGCTCCACCCATGACGATTGTGATTGGTTTAAAGAAAAGCCAATAAACCACAGCACGTTTTTCTCCCATCCCGGAATGTTGTGTGGACTAGCCAGACCCTCCTGTGCGGCGCAGTGGAGGAAGGTCTGGCAAACTTGACAGATTTTTTTAGTGGCGCCTTTTATATTCAATTCAATGTTCAATTTGTTCAATAAAAGAATGTTAGAAATGATTTACTTTTATTTGTTTTACATTTAACAAGCACATTTTTGTATTTTAGGAGAATACTGAAAGCAGCCAAAATTAATCGTTACAACTTTATTGATTATATATCGCATATTTTCCCCATATTGCGCAGCCCTATGCAAAACCGTATTACACCACTTAAGGAAGTGAAAGGAGAATGGAAAGAAAGACTAGACCACTAGCTGGTGGTGTCTGGTCTGCAGCTGAAGGTCTCAGTGGCTCCACTTAGGCCTGATTAAATATGAAAAAGCCGTGCTTCTTCAGCAAGAGTTTCCTCGAAGTTGCGTAGCCAGTAGCAGAGTTGATGAGCAGCGGATGAGATGAAGGAAGTGTGTAAGGAAAACTATCCTGAGCTACAGCATGAGAGTAATGATATTTCTGTTTATCTGCAGAGATGGTCCTGAGGTATTTTTGGATGGCTGTTGTTTTTTCCTCCCTAAATTCCAGGTTCCGGCTGTTTTTCCTTCTCCTTGTTCCCAGCCTGTGAATGCAGAGCCGCTTCCTCTCCCTCCTTCCTATTCTGAGCTTCTGATTGCATGGAGGTGGGGGTGGTTAACAGGATAGTGTGTATATGTCTTTGAGAGCAGGAGGGAGCTGTGTGTGTGTGTGTGTGTGTGTGTGTGTGTGTGTGTGTAAATCTAAGGGAAGGACTTTTGCATTATGTATTTTTTTTCTTCTTTCAGTCGGTTCAAACAAATGAAAGCATGTGTGTCTGAGTGTCTCGGGTGTTGGGTGTGGAGGATGTAACCATTAAAGAGATCAGTGTGTCAACTGTTCCCCAAGTGCTGCTTTCTCCGATCCAGCTGGTGTTGGGAGGTGTGTGTGTGTGTGTGTGTGTCTGTGTGTGTGTGTGTGTGTGTGTGTGTGCACTCTATGCCCCACACGCTCCTCTCAGCAAGGAACAGACAGATGGATTTTTGCTTTAGCAAATGTTGTCTGAGTCTGGCTTCTGATCTAACTGTACGGCCAAATTACTCTGCATCTTTCTCTCTAAATGAACCCGCTTTTATCTGAACAAGCTGCAGAAGAAAATATAAATGCATATGAATACAATAATATACAATGAATAAATAAACATTACATAAACAATATGCTGCATTGTTGCCTTTTGGTTGCCATGCAATACCACATGTTTCAGCTACAACACATTATTTTTGGTTACATCATTTATTTTACACTTTTGGAACGGGGTCCCTGGCTGGAGTCTCATCTGCTGAAGCTTTCATTTGTTTTGTCGAGGAACAAAAAGCTTGTTGGGTTAATTTGTGATTTTCTTCCAATTGGAAACGTTTCCATATTTAGTTGCTGCCATTGCTGTGTGACCCTGGGTCTTGATTGCTAGACGGTATTGTAAACACTTGAAAAAAATCAAGTGTTGCACAGAAACACACATTTCTAGTCTAAAACTGTGTGCCTATTGGAATTCTTAAGTATCAGTTCAGCCTCTTTGTTTCTTTTTACATTACAGAAACAAAGAATGATTCCACATGATTCGAGGTAAAACCGCGAGGTACAGTGCAGAGCAACGAAGAAAAGCACAGCACAGGTATACGTCATCATTGCTTCTTGAATTGGTTGCCCCTTAAAATGTCAGTGGCAACAAGGTCAAAGTCTTTGCAGTGAAACTAGTGCTCGCCTTATTTGAGCGGCACCGCTCTCCTCGTAGTACAACAATGGACCATGCGGATCGTGTGTAGGAGGCGTAACTCTCAGCAAGAAAGAAAGTAAGCGTATGTCACATAATGTCTAACTATTCCTTTAAATCATTTGGATTAAAGTTGTACACATTTGGAGAAGGTGACTTGCAATATCAGGTCAAAGGGGAAAAACAAAATCTTGTGTGTTTGTGTGTGTGTGTCCTCTGGTCCTCTGAATGAACAGCTGCGTGTTGACATAAAAACAAAGACACACTGCAGCCTGCTCCTTTGTTTATTGCACAACAAACCACGGCCATATTGGATTTTTCCTCTGTCTGCAGTTTTTTAGCTGAAAGACCGAGCTTTGCTGTTTAATGTGGAGTGTAAACACACTGACTTGCACATGGAAGCACTGTGCCGAGACTTGTTTCACTGCGGGGGTCTCCCATTTATCTTCTCATTTCTCCAAACTGTGTGTTTTATGCAGCCTGGTTTATCAGATTTATAGTTCGGTAAATCTCTGCAGCACTTCCAAAGAGGATGTCTTCCCCTAAAGACAGCACATTAGTGATTCCCTAGTTTTTCTTTTACAATCATTTGGCATTTATGCTCAGAAAAGTGCACGGTTTGTAAAACTATTGTTTGTCTCTTTCCCATCTATCACTCACAGTTAATCTTATGTATTTTACTCTTTGTCTGCTTCCTCTCAGGGACTTTCAGGGTGATTTGGGCCGACAGCTAAGCTTGAACTCTTTTTCATTCCAGTTATATCTAGACGGGACATAGACACTGGAGTATTTGCTGGGGAATATGAAAAATGTTTTTCTTCCCTAGCCAGTCAAGAGTTTTCTACTTGAAAAAGATATATTCTTATCTTCTTTCCCCATTGGACGGTTGTCTGGAATTTCCAGCTGAAAGCAAAGTGATAGTGGTATTATCTGTGTTTAGACTATAAAAGTTTATGAGGGATATATTTTTGAGTGTGGCAAAAAACAGACCTCATGTGTGAGTGTGTATCATTGTATGTAAGTATACAAGAAGGCCAGAGCTACTAGGGATAGATGTTTTTTGGGCAGTTTGAAAATGATCTCTATCAGAGTTTGAATTAATGTCCCACCCATTACACTATCTAACTTTTACTGTGTATTATGTTGAATGTTTCTAATTTATTAAATAATTGCTTAAAGCATTTAAACAAAGTTTTGTGTTGGAGTTTGAAGATTTTCCTTTTCAAACGCATATCGGTTTGAAATATCGTTTATCGGTTTCATTAACTACTAATAATTGGTATCGGCCTTGAAAAATCTGTATCGGTCGATCCCTAAGAGCTACGCCGTCACCTTACAAATGGACAGAAAGGACACTCACCACCGCTAAGGTTTGTTTTGCTGGAATAGAAGGAATTTGTCTTTTCCTGGCCTCATACATCAATATGGCAGATGTTTCCTAAAGGATGGATCATGAGGCCTTTCAAACGGATCCACAAACTACCTTAATTGCTGTTTGTTTTGTCTCCCTCCACCCCCCTTCCCACCTCCCACTCGTGATCTTGCGTCAAACATCTGAGGAGCATTTTCAAGAACAAAAAGAAACTCATATTGCCGCTGTATATTTGGCTCTGGGACACAAGGGGAACTGGGGTATTGTTTCCAAGCTTTTATCCATCCCTTATTTGATCTCCTCTCCCATCCACAGTCCAAAATGTGCTCGAGCTCATTTGAACTGAATAGTGAATCCCATTCATGGTGTTTTTCCATGCCTGAGATGGGTATTGGGCGCTGATAGGATATCAAGCACACCTAAGTGCTTCCCTTTCCTCCCTCTCATTATTTTCTTTCCTTTTCTCATCGGCCTTTGCCTCTCTATCAGGCCCCTCACACATGCTCTCTGTCACGTCCTGTAGCGAATAACAGCCCTACCTTCCCAGTCGGCACGGTGATCGCCGCCATAGATCAATCCTCTACATGTTTGCATGATTGATGGAAAGCTTTGAGAAAGATTTACTCTTTTTGGTAGACAGCACGATTAGTCACATTTTATCCCTTCAGCCATCGTGGTCTCTCTCACTCTCCACCCTTTTCCTTCTAATTCACACATACAAAAACACCTAGACACACTTACGTTATTTCTCTCCCCCCTCTCATCCGCATGAACTTCACACTGAAATTCAAGCAAGGATCCAAACATTTGAAGTTCACTCTCATGTCACCTCTTTCTGTGTGTTTCTTGACCTGCAGCCATCTTTCAGCCTCCACAATCATCAGGTAGGACCGTGTTTGTTGATGTTGTCTTGGTAACAACATGGGTTGCCAAGAGCCGTCCGACCCACAGCTGAAAAGGAGTACGACCCCAAAGTTTTGTGTTTAAAGATATCCTCAACTCCAAAAACATCTGTCTTATCACAGATGATTCAACTTTAACTCCTCATAACTTGAGTACATGTCCAAATTGCAAGATTTTTTATTAATTTTTTAAAGCTGTACAGTCACATCCAGGACCAAGATGAACAGTACAATCACTCAAGCTCAAGCGGCTCATTATCACAAGATGTGTCTGTTTTCAAAATCCTGGCAAATGTGTTTGCTGTGAGTGACAAGTTGTACAAGCTCCATTTTGACTGGTGTCTTGGTTTCACGTGTCCTCTATGTGCACAGGAATATAAGATGATGATGATGAGGTGATGCATGCGTCATTGCTTTTAATGGCATCAAGGGGAAGACATTAGCTCTATGTACAGTATAAACTATACTGAGTAATTTGACCATATGTTAGTTAGAAGTGTAGTTTCTAGCCGCTGCCATCCCCTCGCCCTCTCTGTGGCAGCGGTGATTCATGTGATTGAGAAAAGTGTGGGAGGGGAAATGGGGTGGAAGGGGAGGAAGAGAGGCAGGAAGTAGGGGGGAAAAGCTGGTCTATCAACGAGGCCTGATAATGGAGACCCACAGGAAACCGCTGAGGAGGATTTTCCACGATGTCGCACAGGAGCCCTGGCACTAGAGCCGACTAAAACACACACAAACACAAACACACACACACACACACACACACACACACACACACACACACACACACACACACACACACACACACACACACACACACATTATTTTGCCCCTTCCCCACCTCTATCCCACACCAACAGGGCCACGCATGCCCACATGGGTGCTGTGTAAACAGAAGTGTCCCCTCAGCCCAAAGGTAGCCTTGCATCAATCATCTCAATCACTGTTTTTAAGTTGATCGGGAGATCTGTCAGCATGTTCTCCCTATCTCCTATTCTGGCTGCACCTGCTCCAGCGGGGCACCATGCCAGCTCCCATCCCAGGCCTGTCATTGGCTGGCAGCTCTCAGGACCACAGGGCGTGTTGGCCAATAAACAAGATGAAAAGCGAGTGTACACAGAGATAGTCGTGACTCTCATTTTCCTTTTGATTTGAAACTTAAAGCTTAGGATGCACAAGCTGAGCTGAGCTGCACTGCACTGTGTCTGATCTAACATCAAAAAATATTCTTCAAATGTAAGACGCAGCACACTAAAAGAGAAAGGTGTACAAAAGGAACTTGGCTTGCCTCCAGATCAGCCTGAAAGGAGAGTGAGGAGGTTTGTGTCAAACATGTTTCTCCGATAATCGGACAGGGAGGGGTCCTTGTTTTCCTTGTGCTCTTCCTTTGGTTACGCTGTTGTTTCCCAGGCCCCCCCTGTATACAACACATCCCATTAGGAAGGCTGCTTCTGCTGAGACCCTCTTCTCTCTCTCTCTCACACACACACACACACACACACACACACACACACACACACACACACACACACACACACACACACACACACACACACACACACACAGTATTGACCCAGGAGGAAAATCAATGCTGAGAAGACCTTGCTTCTCTTCCTATGGTGCAGTCGTTAGGGAAATGGAGAGGCAGTTCCATCTGCGGACGCCTGCTGCTAACAACATCTTTAGGCCCTGCGACGCCGTTTAGCTGCTGCCGCTATTTTTTCGACCACTGGTCATGGTTAAAGCATCAGCTGTAGTATATTTCTCCTTCATTAACATACACAGCTGCTTTTTGCATATCTGCCAGATGAAGATTTAAATGTAACAATACCCTCGTCGTTAACTTCCTGATATTTAATGTCTGTTTTGATGGATGGGACAGTTCATTTTCTCATCAGCTGTAATGCTGTTACATTAGCCTTCAGGGCTTTTCTCATCATTTGTATTGTATGTGAGCCCTGTATGGCTTGACGTTGTGTGAGGCTTGTCCCTTGTTTCAGAAGCTCACCATTCTCAGGACGTCCTGTGGAGTAATCCCCCTCCCCCTCCATCAAAAACACACACAAACAGATACAAACATACACACACAAACTTCATCCGAGCGACCCCCCTCGTCTCTCTTGCAGCTCCAGCTCCTTATCTTCAGCGTCCAGGCAGCTGAGTGTTTGTCTCTGTGTGTGTGTGTGTGTGTGTGTGTGTGTGTGTGTGTGTGTGTGTGTGCATCCATGTATGTGAGAGCTGCTGTGTGTGAAGGCAGAGAAATAGGTGTGAAGTACAGTCACTAAGGTTGCCTTTCAAGATCTTCCCCCCTCCCCCTCCCTTCCCCCCGTGACTGTGGTCAGTTGGAGATGGGAGGGAACAGGATTAACAGCTGCACTGGCTCGGCGAGTCTGCGGGCCACAGATGAAGGAAGGACCATGAATCGCTCCCAACAAGCATCTACTCCAGTGAGCAATCTAGTGAACGTCTAGGACGTTGTGTGCAGCAGCAGTGTCCAGCATGACTTTATTTTAGAGACAAGTACAAATCTTCCTCCTTGAATGTCCTTATATTGTTTTATAATTTATGTGAGCAGGGGTGTAGCACAAAATTCTGGACCCTGTACAAAGGCATCTTCTTTGGGCCAACTCGCCTCATCCACAGCTGTTTATTCTAGCATCCTTTTGGGCCCTCCTTACATGAGGACCCTGGTTACTGAGTGCTCAACACATGCTAACATTTGCTAATTAGCACTAAACACAAAGTACAGCTGAGGCTGATGAAGACATGAATGTATGCACCAAATTTCTTGACTATCAAGAAATAGTCTGGGGATTACCAAAGTTGTTAGGATTCAACCTCCATCAATGTTTTTACAAAAGGTCATGGCAATCCATCCAGTATAAGACATTTCAGTCTGGATCAAAATGGTGGACAGCTGGACCGACTTGGATCCATAGAGCAATTCATGGCTAGAAATGATGATGCTAAATTTCATATTGTTGATGTCTGTCTTCGAGCTGGAGAAGTATTTTAAATAATAAATTAATGAATTAATGCAAATTTCTATTGCACAGCCAGCCAATTAGTAAGCCTATAAAAAGGTTATTTTTGCCTCCAGCATTGTACAAAGCAAGTTTCTATGTCAGCTGTGCGTTACCAAGCATATTACACAAAAGGGTTGAGCGATGTCCCTTAAATTGGCAGTTGATGAGGCCTGATAATGGAGACCTACAAGAAAGCGCTGAGGAGGATTGCTAACGTACATACATAAATCATATACATAACATCGTCATCAGACTTACTTACTGATGCATGCACACAGTAGGATCCACAAAGTTAGGCCAATGAGGGGATAAAGGAAAGTGTGATAGCGTTCCACGTTAACACCTTTTCTCTCTTGCTTGCTGTGTCCAATGCTGAACATGACCTTACCGCATGCTGATACAATACTAGTCCAGATAGAGCGAGCTACTGTACTGACAGGGAGAGAGAGAGAGGCTATCACTACAAATTGGTTGCACGTAAGGGGGAGTAGCTTCCACTTAAGGGGCAGCACAGCGCAAAGCCCGACGCAAGTGTCCTTGCTAGTTTAAGACCGACGCAGGTGTCAATTTCCTGTCTACTAGGACGATGATTTCGTCCATCGACACAACCCTATTACACAGTCATATATGCAATGGGGAAGTGGGACCAATCAAAACAAGTGCTGAGAGAAATTGTTTGCATATGGTTTATCTCAGGTTGCTGTCGTGCACAGGGCGGAACAAGTTAAGCAATCCCTACAGTATGTTCCTGTCTATGTGTGTTTGTAGTGTATTAAAACATTGGCTCCAGCTGTTTGCAGGCAGAGAGAGAGGTTTGTAATGGATTTATATGGCTTTGACACAGATTGGATGGCAAAAGAGAGTCTCGCTGTGTAAATGAGGCACATAGGCAGTCCTTGCTGCTATTACATCCAACAATATAGAAATGTGATGCTTCAATTTATTATATTGGATGATTAGAATGATCGAGCGTGATTGTTTCAAGTCTAACATCAAAGATGTGATCCTCACAGCTGATGGCTCACAGTTACAATGCCTGTTTGTATCCTTCTCTCGACACATCTCTGGTCGTTACTACATGTCTGATTCTCTGCGTACTGGATTGTTTGGGTTTACAAGTCTTTGATTTCTGAAATTGGTGCATTTGATGTCTCTTTTCTAGCTGCGAGGCTCTCTGCGAGGATGTGGATTGTTTGGATTTCTCCAGCGTGTTGCTTTTGCGGCTGCAACTCAGGGCCCACTTGTCCGTGTTATCTGTCACTTTGTGTCTTGCTGTGATTTGGGATTGTTTGTCTGTGTTTTTGTCTTGATTATTATGGGATGCAGCTTGCTGCTGAGCCACTTCCTGTTTATTGTCCTCATCCTGGCCCCGGGATCATCACTGACATCACAAGGTTGTTTACGGTGTGGGAACCAAGGTAAGCTAAATTTGTCACGAGTGTGAAGCCATCTCTTAACCTTTGACCTTAGGATTTATTTTCTATTAAAGTGGGGTTGTGAGAGGAAAAGCATATATAATTAGGGATATGATTTACAGATAAAACATTGCCATTCACACTTTTCTTACACAAAATGTAAGTTGTAAGTCTGTTGGATTTCCTTGTAAACATATCTAAGAGAATGTCCCAGAGCAACATGTTTAACATGTCTGCACCCCTCTCATGAACTGTAGTACAACATAAACAATAGCACACTTCAGAACACTTTATAATAGATAAACATATATAGATTTGTCAGTTAAAAGTTGAAAACTAACACTTTGCATTGTAAAACCAGGGTTGTAAATATAAGATTCTGAAGGTCAGTCACCTCAGAGTTTGAATCTTTATGAGCATTCTCCAAAAATGTAAAGAGAGGGCCATGCAAATGTACAGCCTGTATGTCAGGGCCCAAGCATGTAGCCTGCCGTCAACACAAAGAGAAATATAATTCATCACTTTTGGCATACACTGTCCTGTGTGGAATTTTTATTACAAATAAACGACTCAGAGAAATACTTTGACATTTTTGGAAATGCACTTACAAACTTTCCTGCCAAGAGTGAGATGAAAGGGTTGATACCACTCTCATCTGTATGCTATCTAATATCTAGTGACTGCCAGTAGCTAGTTAGCTTAGCACAAAGACTGGGAAAAGGCTAGCCTGACTCTGTTGACAGGTAATAAAAATACCACTAAAAGTTGCAAATCAACACGTTAAATCTTAGTTGATGTTATGCATTGACAGGGGATTATGCCGGGTCTTCGCCAGATGTTTGCCAATAGCCCGGCAAATCCCCGTAAAAAACACAACTTTTCATTTTTACTCTTTGGTTTTTGTAGCGATATAACCAATATATAACTTTGAGAGGGATTTTGTTACCTTCAGAAAGAGCCATTTGGACAGAGACAGCTGTGCAGTTGTAAAAGATAAGGTAAGGAGAGTGCAGAAAAAAAGCCAGACAGAGGTAATGAGAGAAAGGTTGGCAGCGCAGCGTTCATTCTGAGGCTACAGCAGGGTGAGTCCCTGTGCAGGGTGGAGACTGTTCGCTGCTTCACAGCCAACCGGGCCGGCCGCTGTGCTGCCAACTTCTGTTAAAAAACAAAACAGAGGAGAGAGACGTAAGCAGCCCCCCATTTTCCTTCTCCTCCTCTTCCTCTCCTCACCCGTTTCCTCTAAGATCGCGTCCAGCTCCTCTTTTATCTCTTGCCTCGTCTTCGTCTCATCCACCTCTACCATTCACCCTGACGTCAATGCACGGGTTGCAAGAACAAATCTCTACTTAGCTTCCTAATTGATTTTTTGCAAGATTCTTCTCATGGAAAGGAGTTATTTCTTATGCAGCGATAAGCTTGAGTTGTTTTATTACATCAGCAGAACTGTCCTTTCAGTATCAGTGATACTTGAATTTAAAGATTTAATGTTCAACAAATCACAATACCAAGTCACCCTCTTGCACATCTAGACTGTGTTGCCGTCATTACCCATGCTATTGTCCTAATCAGCACGTTTGTTGTCTGCCTCTGAAGCGTATCTTTCATGTGATGGGCGCCAAACTCACAGAGACTGTATACTGTTGTTCAGGAAACGCTAACTCAGGGATATTGATTGTTATTCTGTATACAGAAAATTATACTTGTTGATGTCACTACGAATAACCAATTTAAATACCTTATTTTGTTCCAACTCTCCATAGTAACGCGGCACAACACAGGGTGGAAAACAACACTTCATTCTATATAAGTCACTCTACATTTGTTTCATATTTGTGATCTTTGCCTATGCATGTCAGGATGCCAAATCCTCCCTGTGAGAGCCATTAACACACAGTGACACATTTTCTTTGCATTCTTTATGATGTTTCTACAAGTTCAGGACAGATTTTACTGGAGTTTTATGCAAACACTACAGGTTCACAAGGGCATATAAAATGGTTATTGTGTGGAGCAAGCAGCATATTCTGCACTAGGGATATAATGTTACTGGCAAGGTTATTAAAGCAGCAAAATACCATAGTTTTATAGCAGCTGTAAATGAATAATTACCTCATGCTCTTTACCCACCTTCCCTGCAGTGTGACATTTATCAGCTGCCATATTTTCACAAGATCTAGACATGATTGAATTTAAAATGACTATGGCCTCCAGTGGCTTTTGAAACATAGAGGGACCTTACGGTAATGTGAATGCTGGTTTTTGTTTCTGTTTCTCATTTGACATTGAAGTGAAAACTTGTATAATCTTATTCCTGTTTGGTAGGCATGGCTTGCATATCATCCTCTTAAAGGATCATTTTGGTTTATTACAACTTGAGTCTTATTTTTATACTTTTGGCCATCATTTTCACGGGATGTGATAAGATGGTACTTACCAATTCCAAGTATTTCTGAGATCTGGGATTGTGGGCCAACATGAGGCCTCAGATGATCAGCCAAAAGCCATGTTTTTGCTTTTGTTTTGCTCTTCCAAATAAGTTTGAAAGGGAAGAAATCAAAGGCCAAACCTATTTTCCCCCACTCTTTTCCAAAACCTAACTCTGTGAATGTTAGAACCTCACAGCTAATAGCTTGCCAGGAGCCCACCCTGGTCCCTCCCTGCTGTTGTCTGCCAATGTGGGCCAACCGCAACCTCGTTAGCGGCTTGCAGAACCCAACATCCACACTAGTAGAGGAAGGCCTAACTACTTTGCTATGGCTCCTTCAGCTTTATTTCCCTAATGTGGCTCTTTTAGGCCACTTTAGGGAAGTCAAGCTTTGCGTGCCAATATCACATCTTCTATAACATTAGCTGATTAGTCTGATTAGTTTTTATACAAAGAGCGGGAAGGGACAACAATGTGGTAATGAGCCGGCGGAGTGAAGGGGGCGGCACTGTGACAATGCAAGAAGTTAAAGCTGTAGTTTACAACAGTTACCTTGAGTGATGCTCTATCTGCACTACCAGCCAGATGATGTGACTGGCTGTTGCGCATGATTGAAAGCCACACCTCCCTTTCCTCAACTAATCAGCTTCAGGAGTTATAGCTTGGGTCGCCATGGCTACAAAAGCTTCTGGTAGCATAGGTTTCCTCTCCCCTTTTACCTTCCCTAATATCCCTCTCTCTCTGTCTTTCTCTCTCTTTTTCTTTCTCTTTCTCTCTCTCTGTCCCTGCTCTTGGCCTTATACCTCCAAGCCTGGGAGCGGAATTCTGGGAACATTTTTCCATGTGAAACAGCGAGGGTCAGTCCAGGGGTGTGACGCCACGGCATTGTTCCCGCTGCGAGGAGAGGAACCATGCGCCGTGAGGCCAATTCCTGTCAGCTCCAAAAAAACAGCCACTTTCTCACACCGCTTTCCTTCCTCCGCCAGACAGCTCAAAACAATCCGACAGTGTTCATGGGTACAGCGATGCAGGCCAAATAACAAGCGAACAGAGGGAGAGGGAGATGCAGAAAATTAAATTAAAAGAGGTATTTTTTTCAGTTGGTTTATCCAGACTGTTTATGGGCCATTGAAAACAAACAAAGGGGGAAAAAGGTCCCACTGTGCCCAACTGACCCTCACTCAAACAAACGACAGGCTGACATTAAATCACTCTAAGTGGGTCTGAGCAGCCGGCAGTTAGCCCGCCTGCCCGCCTGCCCGCCTGCGCCCGCCCGCCCGCCTGCCTGCCTGCCCGCCTGCCCGCCTGCCCGCCTGCCCGCCTGCCCGCCTGCCCGCCTGCCTGCCCGCCTGCCCGCCTGCCCGCCTGCCCGCCTGCCTGCCTGCCTGCCTGGATTTCAGCACAATAAAACAAACACTATAAAAATGCATTGCTTCTCCCTGAGTTGTTCATATTTTCCTGTCCCCCTTACATAAAAAAGCATCTGTGTGTATTCAAATGGTCCTTCTGGATAAACTTTGATTTTATTCCATCTGGATTAAAATGTCTGTGCATGCATGGGAGCGTGCATGAAAGAGAATATTTAAATTTCAGCATCTTCAGCATTTTGCTGTTGGCCTCTTTGACTTGTGGCTAAACCCATTTTGCCCCGTTTCACCATAAAGTTTACGGTGACGAGGACTGTGTACGGCATAAACAGTCCTCGGAGAGCCAAACTAGTGTCTGTAATCATATCTTAGAGACATAACCCAAAACTAAACAACCAAGCCCTATTTCTGTCATGAGCAAAGCTACTATTAAAACAGCGGGATGACAAAAGGATGCACTTCTATGAGTTGGTAAATTACAGCAAATAAACAGTATATATATATATATATATATATATATATATATATATATATATATATATATATATATATATATATATATATATATATATATTTTTTTTAAAGCTTCCACAGAGTTTTAGTGAAGCCAGGGAGACATGTAGCCCAGTTACCAGCAGTAACACGTCTTTGGTTGCAGTTCTTTAGGTCAGAAGTTAATACGTTCCAAATGTGTGTGTGTGTGTGTGTGTGCATATGTGCAAAGTGTGTTTAATAGGGGACGCAGCATTGCACACGTGCACCTCTCGGCACTGACTCAGACTATCCCCCCGTCCCTATTCTCGTCCCTAACCCCAACCGCCCCCTCTCACGACCCCCTCAAGAGCGGTGATGGTCCCATTGTTTTATGTATGCAATCTGCATGTATGGGTGCTACAGTCCTCCCTCTTATCATACTTTCACCACGATATAGAGGTGATATGGAGCGGCCTGGCAGGAGGCCCTGACTCTGTATTCGATGTATGCTTTCCTGTAGACTGCGAGGAGGAAACATGATAGGAAGGATGAGCTGTCCAAATCCCTCTCATCCGTAAAACAGGAGACATTCCTACTTTGGTGCTTCGTTTCCTTTTAATACTTTCTTCAAAGTTTATTTGACTTTTTAATAATGCTCCTCTTTTTTCATGACTGTTTTTCTTACCTGTTTGTTCCAAAATGGAAAATCAAGAGCGTGGAGGAGGAGAGAAAATAGCTGCAGCTACTCTGTGGAGTTTCCTGCCTGTTGCAAGGCTTGTCTGCGTGCGTGCCCTGTCCTCCGTCCTCCTTGGCCTGCTTATCCTCCCCACCCGGCCCCTCCTATGTGAGGATGCGTGTTTGTGTGTGTATGTGTGTGTGCGTGGGCTGCATGTCTGGGAAAGCCTCTGACACAGCTGAGGGAGGAGATGAGCAACAGGCTTAATATAGTTTGCAAGTGTATGTGTGTGTATGTGTGTGTTTGTGTGTGTGTGTGTGTGTGTGTGTTTGTATTTGTGTGTATGTGCGAGTGTGATGTGTATCATTAAGGAAGCACCTGTCCCGTGTGACCGTCAGTTCTGTTGCGTTTATCTGAACTCTCTCACATCAGGTGGCTTCCTGGTTTGCGTCAGATGCTGCTCCCCAAGGCCTGCTGGGATTGGTTGACATAAGCTACTCCTGTTCCTTTGCTGCTGTTCATTGATCTTTAGAGGGCTATTGCCTCCCTCACACGTCTTCCAAGGACCAACAGACATTTTTTTTCATTCATCCTTCACAAAAATGTAGTTAAATTGAATGCATTTAGCTAAAACAATGATTTTTTTGGTATCTGAATAGAAGTTCAGCAAAATAGATTGAAAACTCAGTTTATAAAAAAATAAATATATTTTCTAAATCGAAATTTGGTAACATGCTTAGGAATTACCGGATGTACTTTGCTGGAATAAAGTCAGGATCCCCCTCCCCTTTCCGCTATCTCCACTATCTATATTGCAAGAACAATGTTGCTGCATCCGACACCACTCAGGACGGTTGCGATTGGTTTAAGGAAATGCAAACAAGCCTGAGCGTTTTCCCCTCTATCTCTGAATAGTTAAGCGGTGTGGCCAGACCATTCTCACTGACACAACACGGTGGAGATAGCTCTGGCAATGCGAGACTACTTCCAAGGCGCTTACTAGACGCTTGACTATTAAAATAAAAGACCTCAATCACAACACAGTACACTTTTGAAAATATGAGCCAAATGTGTTATGTTTTAATGAAATACCAGTCTGAGTTTACATTTTACATTATCATACTTACAAAACTAGGACTAACTAGTTCAACCCCCCAATGCCAGGGTAATGCTGCTGGTTTATTTCCATATTTTCTACATTAATTATCAACCAGTCAGAAGGTTGAATTTTTGCATGGCACACGCAGCTTTAACCTCAGTGTTTTAGCATTATATCATGTATGTAGCCTTTGAGTGCATATTTAAATCCCCTTTTATAGGTTTTTTCATTTTAAAAAGAGTTGGCTGGAAACATAAAAAAGTCAGCCAGAGATGGCGCTTTTAACCAAGGTAAGCTTGATAAACTAGTGTGCTACAGCTCATAAAATGTGCTTGCAACCGTAGCCATTTCAGCTGGGAAGATTGCTGATTGCTCTGTTTTAAATCAATGACCCATTGCTTCAAAAATGACTCAGGATTTTGAGTGGTCAATCAGTCACTGTAAACTTAATATGTGTTTTGTGAGAATCAAAAACCTTGACAGGCATAGCAACAGTGACATTGTATATTTGTATTTCTTATCAGGATATTAGGCAAACTAAATGGCAGTATAAGAATACTGCACATGCTTTACAGTCTTTCTCCAACTATTAGTCACTTTAAAATCCTCTTAAGACACAGCAGAGACTTCCTCCACTCCTGCGCTCACTGAATCTGTACAACCTTCATCAAAGTCCGTCTTCACCTGGTAAACAGGACACCCGTGTCCTATTCTCATCGTTGAGTTGATTGCTCTGCTGTCTGCCCCGCTGACTCATTTCCATATTATGCCTTTCTGAGAGTACAACAGTTTGTCTTTAGTTTGTACTGATTGTATTTTTTAAATATTTTATATTATAAATGTAGTTATAAGCATGTTTCTGATCAAGTAAATGGAAACCCCAGTGCTGTTTTTCCTTTTCATTTCCTATCTTGTGATTCTGCACTCTTTCTCCTTCACTTTCACATCCTCTACCTCGCCCTCTCTGTCTGCCCTTCAATAATATTGGTCCCATACTCCATCTATGAGTCCCTCTTACAATAAATCTACCCTGTTTTTTAACCTCCAGCCGGCGAGGTTTTGAACTCTGTTTGTTTACCAGCAGGAGTCTTTTCCTTGATCCCTTCAAAGGCGGCCTACTGGAGTCTCTGATCCAAGCCCAGGACGAGACCAGCTGGGTTACCGCACACATCATTTGGGGAATTAGATGATGGCGGGAGCACAGAAACAGCAAACAGACTCAGCAGACGTCCCCCTCATCTCCCATTTACCTCCTTCTAGCATCCTCCCCCCAATTGATACAATCAGGTACTTGTGTGCTGATGTTTCCTCCAGAAACAAGCAGATAGCCTGCTTAATAATGTGATACTTTATCGATCCCTATAAACCTTGCCATTTACATGCCCAAGGATAATTGAAGGAGTGTTGAGGGTTCATTGTCCAACGAATTTGCACAATTTGCTTGTTGGTAATAAACATTTAAACTTGTTATCCATTGTATTTAATGTTGTTGGGTATTACAAAATGGAATACAAAAGTATGTATTATTATACAGCAGTTTGCAATGATTCTCCTTTCCTCCACAATGCATTTTATTACGTCATGTTGGGGGGACGACAGACCAAAGCCCAAGAGAGAGAGAGTAATGAAAGGCGAGTAAGAGAGTGTGTAGCAGTAGATTATAGATAAATCTGAATTTATATATATATATATATATATATATATAGATAGCACATATATAGATAGACAGACAATGGGCCCCCATGAGCAGAAGATGGGTCTTCTGGCGTTCCTGCGTATTGGAGTTTGGATGAACGGCCTGAGGGCCTTACAGAGGGGCTTCATGGGAAATGTTTTGGGAGAGGGCTTTGTCCTTGGTGGGTTCTTTGTCATTGGACGAGGAGAGCAGGGAATTCTGATAGATAGATAGATAGATAGATAGATAGATAGATAGATAGATAGATAGATAGATAGATAGATAGATAGATAGATAGATAGATACAGATAATAGATTGGCAGACAGCCAGATCCATGGTCCTTTGCGACGAGGCATCTGTCAACACGCGTGCACACACACACACACACACACACACACACACACATCACTGTCACTACATGTATAAAGATATAAAGACAATGTTGACTTTCACTCGGTACTATAAAAAAAAGTTTTAAAAAAAAGTGTCTTTATTGTGTGCACTGCTGTTCGGAGACTAGCTTCAGCGCTCGTTGCCACTCATTCTCCTCGGACAATTCCTCATTCGCCCTCTCACGTCTAAAAGGTTCGTAATTATACGGCTGCGGGCCATCATACATGTTATTAATGGTTCTTGCTACCTGTCATCCCAGTCAGTTGCCATAGATCTAGTATTAGGCTGAGGCTAGTCTCCGCCACGTCTCCCCAATGTAACGTCCTCACTGAATTGCACGCTAATACCAAAAACGACAAAAACTGGCCTTTAACACCATTTGGATACATTTTTAAAATTATACATATATTGAGTGCTTTATGTACCCGTTAATCAACAATGCTGGTAACCTGCAACATGGGCTTTAAATACTGTAGTGCAAATGTCTGCTAACTAAATCCATTTCCTTGAGGAGCGGTCTGTCAATGTATAAAGCCTCTCAGGATATTGTTAAAGTTTCTGTAGTAGAACAAACTTGAGAACTATGACCTTTACAGTGGCTCTCTACCTTAAACAGAAGCTATAAATATTGACCTCAGCCTTTAAGTTATTGAACACTTGAGCTGCACAGATTGTTTATGATGCATGGCTCCCAAGCAGGCACTGTAGCCAGACCAGGAGAGAAGAGCAGATGTCAGAAACTACCAATAAGCAATATTAATAATTTAGTCAAGGACAAGACCTCACCTTCACCACTAGCATTGCATAAAACGCCACTCTGATACTGCATTTTGACCCTAACTGCTCACTGACAACCCTGCATTACTAAATTATACCTACGGTTATTACTTAAGAGCATCCAGACTGACACTCTGATCTTAGTAAATGGACACAAAGGACAGCTAACAAAAGCGCATTTATGAGTGGCAGTAATTGAATATGGCTTAAAGGAAGGGATTCAATTACTTTTATATGTGACACGGCATGCCCTCTCTTTTTTTCCTCATTCTAATGCTTGTAAAGAATGCAGTTCGAATAGCTCCCTGTCATTGCACTTACAAAGGGCAGTGAGATCTATATTTGGGAACCACAGAGTGCTTTTCAATTGTCTTAAGTGGCCTCAGCCCTGTCTCTTGTTTAATAATGAGTAAATGCTCATTCCTTGTGTGTATTGATCATAACATATTGACACATTCTTTGTGTTTATAGTACCCTTAGTGATATTATTTTTGTTTTGATTCAGTGTATCAGTTGCAGCTTGTGTGACTCAAGGCTTTGTTTATGTTTACAATATACTGTATATATTACATAAGTATTTCTAGAGCGTTTAGCCTTTGTTTGACAGTGAAGAGAAATGAGGGCTGAAAACGGGGAGACAACATGCAACAAAGGTGCTATGTGAAGTAATATTGTTTAATATTACTAGTATTGTGTCCATCGTATACTGTTAAGCATAATTAAAAGTATTATAATTGTAAATTACATTGTATAGTTCGTAAACCACATTATTTATTTGTGTACTTACAAGGAATGGTTAAATGAGAAGAACCATACTCTTATGTCTGTACAGCCAGGAGACAGTTAGCTTAGCTTAGCATACAGACTGGATACGGGAGGAAACGGCTAGCCTGGCTCCAAAGGCATGAGAAAATCTGCCTATCAGCACCCACATCTCACAAATTAACATTATAACTCTGTTGTTTAAGCCCATCAGTTTTTGGTTTTACAGGTTATTCCTTCATTCATTTTTTTTTATTTTCAACATTTTATCCCTCTGCTGTCCAGCAGCCAATCTCAGAAATAAGATCTTCTAATGGCGCTGGTCCTGATGATCTGGATATTAAGTTTATTAAACTTCTCACATTCTAGCATTTCCACTATGCGACTTATTTCATTTATCACTTTCCACCAATTATAGGCCATTTCCATAATTAGTAATGTAGCTAAGATATTCAAAATGCTTATTTTTAGGCAACTGTCTAAATATATTAATGACTTCTCCCTCTTGACTCCAAATCAATCTGGATTTAGACCTTATCACTCTACAACAGCTCTTACAATGTTTACCAATGATTTTTTTTCTGCACAAGATAACACAACATTACATAACACTAGGTAACTTTTCCCGCTTCGGTTCCCCTACAGGTTGTCTCATTGGAACTACAGATCGCGCGAGTTACATAGTGTTGCTTTAACATAACGTTAACATAATGTAAGCTACAATAATGAAGCTTAAGAATGTTATACCGCTCAATTAATTGTTTTACAAAACAGATTTGATTAAAAATGATTACTCAACTATTATTACCTATAATTGATTATGCGGATGTTGTTCATCAGAAACCAATCTTGCACCTTTGAATGTTTGTTCTTTCTTTGTTCTGAAGTGTTCATTTAGAACTCATCACTGTCAAATACATCAGTCATTGAATCTTCTTTTATTAAATGCTAGACGACAGTTTCACTGGTTGCAGTTGGTTCACAAATCACTCCCCATCCTATCTGAAACAACAATTGATTCTATTTGATCATCCTATAACCTAAGAGACACTAACCTTCTTTTCTTTTCGATACCAAATGTAGCCAAAGAAATTTGGAGGACAGCCTTTAAATTTTCAGCCCCTTGTGATTAGAATGGTTTAGTCTTTTAGATATACAGTAACTCCTCTTTTCACCAGTTTAAGATGTCTCTTCATAATGATTTGCATACAAGCTGCAACTGTTTTCCTTATGGTTGATATTTTTTATTTTTTCTCAATTGTCTATGCGAATGACCTTAACTTTTTATTGTCTAATATCTAATGGTTGGAATGGGGAGAATATGGGTGGTTTGGGTGTGATCTTGTGTGAGCTTTTGTCTGTATGCATGTTTGTGATGTATGTTTTCTCTTGAGGTCCCCTCAAGTTATTTTGTTAACTAGTCTTGTCTAATTGTGAATGTACTGTTTATTTTTGCCTTAGAGGACCCACTCGAAAAACGAGATGCTCCAGGGGTTTATTCTTAATAAAAGAATTTCAAAGTTATGTGTTGGACTATTTTCTGGCTGAAAGCAGTGACTTCCTTTTTTTTTGCCATCAAAGGTTTATTTTCCAAATGCAAAAAAAACAGGCAAAAGTGCAACATGTTAGTACACTGTGCATACTGGGAAAAGGTTAGTGTCACATATACAAACATGTAACAAAAAAAGAGAGAGACACACACACACACACACACACAGGAAACTGAGTTTACTTAATTATCAAAATTAAGGGAATGGGGTAGCAGAGCCAAGCTAGCTGTTTCCCCCTGATTCTAGCCTTTATGCTAACCTAGCTAACTGGCCGTGGCTTCATATGTTGTGTACAAACATGAGAGTGCTATTGATCTTCTCAGCTAACTCTTTGCAATAGAGCTGCCAACATGTTGAACTACTCAATCTTCATATTTCCTTCCACTTGAATTTTTTGTATTGCTGCATGCAATACAGAACACACCTACATAAAGTAAAGAAACACTGACCCCAGAGAGCCTGTTGTGCAGATAACGGACACGAGAGTAGGACGTGCTTGGAGACAAAGTGGAGCCATATCACTTTTAGATAGATTCTGATTGTTGTCAGTGCAGTCTGGTTAGTAACAAAGAATCTCAGAATCTCACACCGCAATCTCAGAAGCCCTGAGCTTCAACATGTTGCTTTCTGTTTCGAATCAACAACACGGATACCTCATACGACAACAAGCAGGTGGCTTCTTTCTTGTAAACTGGCCCGTTTTCGAGCACTTCACACAGCCTCCAGGGTTGTGTCCATGTCATTATCCAGCAGGTGTTTCAACCCCCCTAAATCCTCCTTTTTTGACCTCCTGTGACACACTGACTGAAACAAGTAACGGTTAAAGATGACTGGTTCCCTCATGGTACCCCCAATACTGAAGGAAAAATAATGAGCCTAATTGACTTGGGGGTAATTTTCGAGTAATTTCTTTTTTTAATGGGCAACGGTTTGATGCCATTTGTTTGGTAAATGGCATGTGCCCTTAATGGTCTCTCTGTGAATGACCCCCCCCCCCTTTTTCTCTCAAGTCCCAAATGATCTTCAGATACTGACAGGGCTTAAGTAAAAAAAAAAGAAAAAAAAGTCTGATTCAAAGACTTGGGCTTCATACCCAAGTGGTATGACAACAAATGCTGCAGTAACTGCTAATTGTGTGTGTCGGCTTTGGATCAGACTTTAATGCACGCTGATTAGGAGTTAATTAGGTGGTCACCTCTACATCTGATGCTTTGTGTTGTCAGTGACTAGTCTTAAATGCAGCTGATCGATCTCCTAGTTGAGTTTGACATTATGAAACAAAGATTTGTGTCACTGTTTGTGCAGGCGTTAATGTGTTTTTGTCTCTGTAATGCAAGGTTTTGGGGGTGGGTATACATTTGTGAGTTCAGTTGTGGAGATTTTCTCATCAGGGGCTCGGTTCCCAGGGATATTTACTCCCCGAGGCAGAAGAGTGACATTGGCCAGAGTGTGATTTGGTGGGAGAAACGCAGCCCCTACATCATACAGTGGAACACATGGCCTCGCGTACACACACACACACACACACACACACACACACACACACACACACACACACACACACACAGCCATCTGGGCAAGGCAAACGTCAATTATATCCAATTCACTTAATGTCACTCAGGAATTGAAGTCACAATGTAGTATTATTAAAACAATGATGTATGTGGTAGTGCAGTGATGTATGTAGGAAAAAAATGAGCAATATATTTTTTTATCAGCTTACCTGCAAAACATGAAAGATGTGCTCTCCAACACTAATATAAAAACATGACAACGTGATAATTATCGCTCCACTCAGATAAATGATGCGTCATTGTTTGGCCTTACCGCTGCGCTTCAGTGTTGAAACTGACTTTGCTGATTTATTTGCTCAATTATCCCAAAAGGATCCAGCTGTGAGAAACAAATATTTCACCAGTGTCATGATGTCAGAATTATGTGTGCGGAGGTAAACGCGCATTTCCTTGAGTGTTCTGGGGAATGTACATGTAGAGGAACTAAAGCTTTCGGAGTTGTTGAGACCCGCAGCCCTCTTGTTCGTGGGTCATTTGGAAACAAATGAATTTGAATTGTTTCAGTGGAGATCAAATGAACCTGTAAGCAGTGGAGGCCTGTATGACAAATGCCACTGATGAGCAGTTTCCTTATAAATGGCCCGGGGAGTTATATGATGTCATCTGAACTCCACAGATTTGACTCTGTAATGCTGTAGCAGACCTATTTTAATCTGAATAGTTTTAAGCTGTGCTTAAGCATTTACATATTTCTTTCCTCAATAGATCAAAATCATCAAGACTCAGGACTAATTATGCACACGTTGGAAATATATATTTTTTGTTTTAAAGGAAATGTAGACAAATTATTTATAGATGCACTATCTAAAAGTATGTCTACGGCCATTGTGTGCCTTTATTAGACAGACTACAGGAAATGAGGGGTAAGAGAAATGGAGAAAACAACAAAGGTCCCTGGCCGGATGCAAACCAGGGATGTTGTGGTTAATGCTCAGCGCCTTAACCCTTAGACCACCAGGGCACCCCAGCTTCAATGTGTAGTATGTGGTATATGGTTTTTGATTTTCTATCTCGTTAATAATCTTGCCAACATCCAACAATAATAACTAATCACAGGACACAACATCAAATCTGTGAAATTAGAAATATTTAGTTTTTAAATCACTGTATATGTACATATCACTCGTACTCAGTTTCTAACACACACACACACACACACACACACACACACACACACACACACACACACACACACACACATACACACACTAGCCATGGTGCTATGACAAGCTTTTTGACATTTACAGTATTTCAATTTTGTTTTGGTTCATATTCATGAATCATGAAATATGATTAAAAGCTCCCATCTCCTGCTTAACTACAAAACCATTTTGGTTCTGCACTGCGTCTGCATTAAAAAATCACGTCAACGCTGTTTCTATCTGATTGACATACAGTAGATGTCAGGAGTGCTTATTCCCTTTTTTGTATCCTACACTCTATTATCTATTATCCTGTGTGTGTGATCTTGTTTTGGAGCATTCTTTTCTGTATCTCCCAAATGATATACTGCACTAAACTGCAGTCTGAACACAGCTTGAGAGATTTTTGTGGAGTTTAACATATTTCTCCAAGGGGAAATTCAATTAAGTGCATGGGCAGAACTCTGAATTTCGACTCGAGCAATGCATGTCCCCATGAGAGCTGGCATGACAGAAAGATTGATAGTTTGTTTATTTCAATCTGGTTTGCTCCAGGAACACACTTCAACCAGGTTTTAATAGTATTATAAGTCTCACACGAACGTAATACACCCAAATACAAAACACCTGTATTTGCCATGCAACATTTAGTAGATATTAAGTGCTGCCTCTGGCCTGAATCCGCCAAAGTCAAAGCGATAAGTCCCCTTCTATCTCCCACAGTGTTTTCTCTTGTGGTATTTCACACAGTAATGCAGATGACATTGTCTCCTGATGAATCTGAGCCATAACTCTTAAGTGGAGTCCAATTGAGGTGATGTCAAAAAGTCACAAACAAGCCATGCCATTTCCCCCCTCCCCCTCAATCTTTTTTTTTTTCTTCTTTTAAACGGGTGAAATCAGCATGAGGTTTTCCGACATTCCGGAGGCTGGAAGAATGACAGCTCGCCTGGTGATTGTCTGGATCTGGATTTTGAGTGGAGAAGAGAGAGAAACAGTGCAGGCCTCAAGAGCAACAAGGGAGGAACCTTCAAAATGCTGATTTTTCATCAGATGGAGAGAGAAAAAGCTTTCTGTTTTTATGGAAACAGTCACATGCAATATAAATCATTGTTAGAAATTATTACTCCTTTGAGATAGATTAATAAAATGACTTCTAGGAATGAGGAACTTGTGAATGTGCTTTTTTTTGTGTGAGATAGTTAATTGTATTACAAAGTGACACACAACCATCCATTTAAATAGCTTTTTTTTTTAGCTATATTATCACTGGCCAAAATATTTCACATGCTTGGAGTAACATTAAAGGAATTTCCTCAAACACAGCTGCATAGAGCTCTTGAGTGGGTTTGGCACAAATATTAATTTATGTTTTTGAGGGCTTCTTTTTTATTGGTGAGGTGGAAATTGTGAGTCTGTGTTTACTGTATATACACTTCATTCAAACCACATAACAGTATTCTGGCTCACACCCTGAATCCTGGCTGGGTTTTAACTTATTGTGGCCCCTGAATACTCACTGATCTATAGTGACTTGCTGGCTGATTAAAAAAACAACAACTCAAAAATAGTTTTAGCACACTATTCTTTAAAGATGCAGCATGCTTCTTTGCTTCTTGAGCCAAGCACAGCTGCTGTATGGATGCTGTTTATTGAGAACAGTCCAAATGGTTTACATTGTCCCTTATCGAAATATGGCATGCACATTTTCCAAACGCTCTCGTAAACTGTTCTCTGCCACTTGTGTTCCCTCATGCATTGTTGTTCTTATCTCGCTGACACCATGCCCCCGTAACAAACAGACCATGGCACAATGAGAATTAAAAAAAAAAAAACCTGAGTGGAAACAAAATGTGATCTTTGCCCTTGAAAACCGTTTGTGTGTGTGTGTGTGTGTGTGTGTGTGTGTGTGTGTATGCATGGGCATTCTAGGTTTTTCTGTGTATGATATTGCTGTTTTTGAGCCTACATGTTACAGTGTGTGCATGTGTCTGTCTGCGTGTGTACTGTACACCAGTCCGCCCAAGGCAGGAGTAGGAAAGTTCAACCTGTTGATGACAGATCAAAGCGTTGGAGTTTATTTTTCCATTATTTTATTGTAAATACAGCTTGCACCTGCAGCCAACGTGTGCGGCTTATACTTAGAAAGTGAAAACACAGGCAGGCACCTGGAGAAATTTTTTTTTTAAAACGTGAGGGGGCGCGGTGGAGAATGAAGCGTGAAAAGGTTTCCGCTCCATCAAACAGCCAATATGCAACTCATCAGTCAAAATAGCGTTTTTGGCAAACACCATGGCTACAGCACCTCTGGTTGGGTTTCAGCTTATTGAGCATTCTCAGCAACTCTGTGAGGTGGATTAAAATCTTAAACATATACATGAAATCTTTCCCTTAAACACCTTTTTATTGCACTCTGTGTCTCTTCAAAGAATGGCTGATACTCATTTATTCTCAGGTTCACACTCATTTCTTGGTCTCCAGTGTGGTAGCACCACTGAAACACATCCTTCTCTAGGTGGCTCTCCTTCTGTTTAAACCATTAGTCTAGAAATGTGGCCGAGCACAATACATGTGGGGGGGACACAATGGTGCCGACATGTGCAGACAATAATGGAGTGAATTAATATAGCTGCTTTTCCAGCCCCTTGAAGCCCTTAACGCTGTAAAAGAGGGGGAACTCACACATGGAAAGCTTAGTAAAAAGGAGCTCAGGTGGCTTATAGAGCATGACATAGAGCATTGTTTGATCCTAAAGACTAAAGCTGACGTCTGGAAACCATAAGCCTTTAATAGCTGTTTTAACATTACAGTACAGGTCACTATTCCACATCGGATGAGGCCACTTCCTTTAAGATTAGTGACTTATTTTTAGGGAAAGTAGGAAATTGTAGTTTTCTTTAGTTCAATGATCCGACTGTAAGAAAAGTCTGCTTTTTGTCTCTCTAAACCTAAAAAAAACGACAGGTACCAACGTGACATTTACACCCCTCACTGGGATGAGTGCTGCTGCAGTGTTTGAGGTGTTACCTGTGCCTGACCTAAGTGACCGTCCCAGCTGTAATACGAAGCGCCAGCACGCGGTTCAGCTCTCATCACTTGTTAAGCAACCCAGAGACGCAGCAATTCAGGCATCAAAAGCTGTCTTAAATAACAAGCGGAGAAAGGAAAAATGGTCTGTGTGTGGAAAGCCCAGAGAGGTCAATCAGTCATAGGAGAAACTGAGGAACAGTGGGAAGAGAACTGCTCGACATGCCTGTTTTACAGTGGATGTGTTTGGAAAGTGTTTTATGATTTTGTTTTCTCAAATGCAAAGAAAACAACTGATGAGGCTTTTGCTCCATAATCAAGTTGATCCAGCAACTCTTTTTCTTAACTTTTCATGTTTGTGTCTCTTGCCTGTTTCACAACTAAGTAGCACGCATTGTTGGCCTGTTGGTCGGTGGGTCCACAACTTTAGTTCGGACTGAAATATCTTATGGGATGGATTGCCATGCAATTTGAGGTTACAATTTTTGGCTTTGAGTGACATTTCTCAACAATTATTTAAAGGATTGCCATGCAAAAAAGCTACTAAACATAAAAAGAAAGTTGGAACAGAAACTACTGTTTTGTAGTTTTATGATAGATATAATGGAAGCAGTAAACAGAAAGCACGCTCTCATGGGTTTTACCTCGGTCAGAACCCAGGCAGATCAGCAACACTAAAAGCATTTTCCAAAATGAGTGTGATTAGCACACACACTCCCACTTTTTTACAACTGGTCGCTCAGTATGATCCCCTTCTTTCTCAGGTACTTTCCTTACCCGTAGTCGGGCGTTTTTTGAAGGCGGGTAGATAGAAAACAGATGCTGGCTAACACACAGAAAGCATTTTAAAGGTTTGGATCTAACTGTTTGTGACACACTATGTCGATGTAGAGGGCCAGCGGAGCCAGCTGTGCTCTTTTGTCTGGGAAAGATAATGGGCGTAGCTGGTGACAGTGTGTATATCTTCACCTGCCTTTAATATAAGGATGAGGGTTTTGATGAAAGCATCCTGCTGCAAACAAGCCGTGGCCAGAACCAGACTGCTGAACAAAAGGAGTCAAGCTTAAAATGATTGGTTTTGCTGGGGGGGGGAGGGTATGGTCCAAGTTATTAAAATGTGCACACAAGTTTATTAAAGTTACTCTATGGGGCCGATGTTTTTGACGATAGAGTTGCGTCATTTCCTTTTTGGGTGGGATACAGTGTAAATGTGTGTGTGCTGAGAAGAGATGTCTGTGATGTCTAAGTCTGTATTCTTCTGTTTTTGTATGTTCGTCACTGCACATGTGTGTATTTGAATAAGATTTTATGTTCTTTTTTTGGGGCGAGGAGGTCAGATTACAATTTGGGTGTTCTTCACTGGCCCCAGAGAGCAGCGCTATCATCAAACGGAGATACACATTGTTCTCATTTGGCTTTGCATGGGAGCATAGAGCCTTGGCAGAAAGCAGCAGAGGCCCCTTCTATTGATACAAAAAGGCCATTTAATTTAATGTAAGTAACTTTTAACTGGAAACATTTGACAAAAGACGTATCGGTGTAAGTAAATGATGAGTTGAATAATAAACAAATTCGTTGGTCAAATTTGCGTACTTTGCTCTAGTCGTCAACTAAATGGTATGGATTTCTTCTTGATCTAATTCCAGAAACAATTTGTTTCCAATATTCCTTAAATCAGAGTTTGACTCACGACAAATGAAAACATGTGTCTCCCAGAAAGTTTCTTCATCTCACAATCAGTGACAGCAACCTCCTAGACTTTTGCCAGATGCAATTCAAATTTTTCTTTTAGAAAATATATTTAAAGAAACTACTTGACAGTTGTCCAGAAATCACAGCATACAAAAATTTTCCTGTAATTTATCTTCCGAGGTAAAACAGAAGCTATAGATTAGCCGGCCAAGGATATCAAAGATGTGAACCATGTAGTTGCAACATCCCTAGTTCAAATCCAGACGTATGTTCTACATTTCTGGTATTTCTCAACTACCTGTTGCCGTGTCAAATAAAGGCAAAACTACTCCAGTGAATACTTTAAAAAAGATGGGTTAGGGTTAGAATATGTAACAGCTTAATATTTCCATTCGGCACATAATATTATAATGGACTGGATGACATTCAAGCATTATAAAAAAATGTGATATCCAGGGTGTCAGTGAACATGTTATCAACTTAGAAGTTGTGAAGCCTATCAGTCATTTCAGCCACCTATAGTATGACAGTGATTTGTGTGAGAGAGCATACCTGTGATTGGCAGAGAGTTAGAGGGGACATTTTGTAATTTGGGGAGCAGGAGTCAAAAGTGTGAGTTCAAAGCTAAAAACAAAGGTTGGATAATAAATTGCCTTCGGAATTAGATACAAATGGATGCTATGATTGAAACAAGTAGGGCTTTAACTATTTAGTCTTTCTTATTATTTTTAACCATGGGGCTGGTAACATTTTGAAAATGTACATTTCAGTGGAATAAGACTCTTTAAAACGGACATTTTTATGAAGTTAGGGGACTTGAAGTCTCAATCTCAGTCTAAATCTCAGATGTCAGCATCACATTTTGTAAAGGAGATCTAGCACTTCTTGTGACAAGTAAATTGAGCATTGTGTGTCCCTTTAATTCTTGTTCTTTATCCTTTTTTATACTCAAGAAGCAAAATAAGAAGAAGCAAATTGTACATTTCACAATGGAGCAATGAATTCACAAATGGGTCCCCATTTTGTTTGTATCATGGCACGCAGGCGATGTCATACACATTCAGTTATTTTAGCAAGTAAATATGGATATTAACAATGCACGATTTAAAAAATCTATTTGAAAAATCAGCTTTGCACATGTTTTATAAGGAATGAAATACATTCAGCACTTTGTAAGACCTCAAGGGTACCCACAGTGTATTTTGGTAATACACGCTTCTTTGTGTGTTTACAAGGAAACTCCACAAGGGGTTCTTCAACTTGAATTTTTAGATTTGCAGCCCCCTCACATTCTTCTCATCTCACTGTTGCATTATAAGTTCTTCAATGGTGTAGCCCCCTATGCTCATCTCTGATGAGTTATGGTAGAGCAGCCCCTATTAATCTGCCTGTTATTCTGACCTGAAGGTAATTTACTCATTCACACAGGCTGTCATGCTTGGAGGCTGAGGTTAGAAACGAGCAGCGTAATCCTTCTGTGATTACACTTCTGTGTGTTAGAGTCTTAACTAACAGTGAGAGTAGTGGTGTGGTCTGGAGACAGCTGGCGTACCGTCTCTCCTCCGACTCACTGTAAAGGATGCCCTTGTGGTTATGCTAAAAGCATTTAATACTTTCAAAGTATTATACAGGACACGGATATATTTTAGGGATGCACAATTAATTGCAACTTTATCAAAATCGCAATACAGACCCCGTGCAATATTCAAATTGCGCGCATTATTTGTTAAAAGCAAAATATGTGTCAAACCTTTCTGAAAGAAGTATTGTGGTGCCACAGAGACGTCCCGGCCTACAAATCGTATCCTACAGACTAAAGAAAAAAATCTCTGTTTGGTACAGATCCTCGCAACAATCACACTATAATCATTTACATTGATGTCATTTTAATATATTTCCTTGAAAATTAGAATTATACAAAAGTATCATTCCCTCCAATATGGCAATGGCAATATCAGTCAAAATAATTGCAATTAGATATTTTCCTCATTTTGTGCAGCCCTAATTTTGATATATGTGCACCTGCAAAAATTATTCTTACCTAGATGTTTTACTGCATTTAGCTGACATTAGCTGGTTGTGAGTTAAAACAGCTTACAACAAAAATAATAGTGTTGAGTTGCCAATATGCAGAGTAGTGGTTCGTTAAATTGGTTGCTGACAATGGCAGCCACTACAGGGCCACTGAGTGTAATTGAGTGCAAAAGCTGGTTCATGTAGCAGAGTGTTTGTGGTGTGCTGACAGGTGAGAACAGCAGGAGTTTAGCTCTCACTTGGGATTGTCTCTTTTAACGGGTATTAGTGGCCCACTGCTGCTTCTACACCTGTTCCTGCAGTCGTAAGCAACTCCAAAGTGTTTGCAAAACACTGACTCGTACACTATTCTGTTTGTGGTGCAGCTAAACCTCTCAGGCATGTCAAGGCACCGTGCTAATTTAGTTTCAAATGTTCATCAAAATTAAAGCAATAGTTTGACATTTTTTTGGAAATACTGTATGCTTATTTGGTTTCAGGCTGAGGATAAGATGAAAATATTGATACCATTTTCACGTTTGTGCAATAAACGTTAAACAACAGCTATTACAACAGTTATGCTTAGCTTAGCATAAAGACTGGAATAAAGGAACAGCCAAGCTAACTGGCTGCTGGCTGTAGCTTTTTACTTAGCTTCACTTTAGAGTGGTAACTATTTAACTCAACAAGACAGCAAAAAAAAATTACACAGTCTATTCAAAATACATTTGTTCCTTAATGGAAATCATAAATGTCTCCATGCCCTTGCTGCCTAGAGGGCAGAAACAGATCTCTGCCTGTTGACTGCTAAGTTCTGCCCCATGGGCCTGTGAGCTGCTGATGGAAGAAGTAGTCTTTACTGCAGTGGGCAGATTTTACACATCACACACAAATAAACATCAGCCTAATGCAATCAAACGGACCAAAGCTCCTACATCTCTGCTGATAGAACTGATACTTAAAGGGGAACTATGCCGTTTTTCTTAGCTTAATAATAGCTTAATAACAGCTTTGGAGTCATTGGAATGGTTATATGACTTTCGAGTTAAATAGTGGTCGTCTTGTTGTCTGTATTGCAAGTTTTCTACATGTAGAAAACTATGTAGAAAACCTTTTTTCTAAGGATTATTTTTTGGGCATTTTAGACCTTTATTTTTGACAGGATAGCTGAAGTCATGAAATGGGAGAGAGAGGGAGAATGACATGCAGCAAAGGGCCGTGGGTCAGATTCAAACCCAGGCCCGCTGCGTCGAGGAGGAAACTTCTATATATGGACACACTCTCTACCAACTGAGCTATCCGGGCGCCTGGCTATATAGAAAACTTGCATTACATTTGCTATACATAGGCTAATTAAATATGTACTGATTTGCATATATTTTGAAGCGGAGAATCTGACCATTAAAAAAAACAAGGTTCAAAATTATTTTTGCATTTTGTTGATAAAAGACATTTACAGAGGGGATTATGAATATCTCCTTTTGTTACCCAGTAAATCAGAAAATACTGCCAATAGCCTTAAAAATGGATTTCCTCCTTATTTTTAGGCATAAAATGTCATATTAATCATGCCATGAATGATATATCAACAAATCCCTCAGTAAAAATCTTTAAAATATAGTTAGGAATACGCGTTTACTACATACACGTTTGGTGTATGTAGGTGTTACAGAAGTGGAAAATCTTCACTCAGTGTGTGAAAAAAAACTCATTTTGAGAAAACAGCCTTTAAAAATTTTTATGGCAAAATTCCACTAATTTCTATCAAAAGCCATCAATGGCAACATCCATATCACAAACATGCCGCATGCATAGACAAACCAGCGCTAAGCTAACTGGCAGTAGATTCATGGTAGATATGACAATGGTATTGATTCTCTATTCTCAGTCTTGCCACGAAAGTGAAAAAAGTTTTTACCCAGCTGTTCCTTCAATGGAGAGTTGCTCAAACCAAAGTCTCAACACATGCAGAGTTTTGTTGAAGGAATGATAGAGAGGGCACAGAAAGATCTCTGTGCTGATGAAATATAGAGAGGTGAAAATACATCCAAGTCATCACCGGGCCTCACTATGTGTGCCAAGGTAAAATAAACATGACTTTGCCTGTAAATGTCTCTTTGAGTCTTGATGCTCGTATTCTAAGGTGTGCCCCAAAAGTGTTTCTTTGTTGAGCAACTGGTTGACAACATTTGGTACTCAAGACCCACAATAGCACAATCTGTCCTCGTTCAGTAAACCACAGAGAGGTCGCGGTGAGGGCACAGAGGGCCAAAAAGACACAGGCTGCTTGCTCACTTATCATTTTTGCAATACACCCACCGTTTTCCGTTATGGTGTGTGATTTAAAGCTATTGTGTGGGAATGAGCTTTTACTGGACACTAATGTCATAATGTGATTTGCAGCGTGCGAGCGGGCACGGTGTGTAGTCGCTTATGCTCCCATTCCCGCGACGTGGAACTGTTGTGCTTGGATTCACAGGGGAGCTGTTTACCGTGGCACCACTCATTCTAGCCATTGTTTCTGCACTCTTAATGACAGACTCAGCCACAATGAAAATCAAAATGGTGACTGTGCCATGCATGCAAACTAAAAGTTCATGGGGCCAGAAGTGAGGAATGGGCCTCAATGAGGAGTCAAAAAAGTAATTAAAAGCTGAGTGATTCAAATTTGTGTGGATTCAGAGGGATTTTGTGCCTCATTACATGCAACATAATATATAAATATTTAGAAATGCATTTCACCTCCTAAACTTTAAGTCTGGTTTCATTTATCCATCACAGAATATTTTGTCCACTACTTTATTTCATTAAATGTGTGGTAACAAAATTTCTTCCATTGAGTAATGACTATAATTAGCCAGAGCACTGATGTCTGTATTGTCCATGTAATCTGCTCTGTTTATCCTCTGGGATATTTACACAGTCCTATAAGTGAATCAGTCAGCACATCTGCAAATGAATGAGGCATGGTTTCCTCTCAGATGCAGACAATCCAGAGTGATTTCTTATGAAAATTTGGTATAGATGAGGATTGAAGGCTTTACCTTGAAAAAGACACAACTGCCATATCTATGTATTGCTATGTGTGAGGCAGGGTGTCAAACTTGGGACATTTGTCCTCGTATTATTATGAATAACAGTTCAGCCACAGCACTGCCAATTACTGTTTCACCGCAGTTTACACGCTATCACTTCACACACTAGGTAATAACTACATTTCAATCACAGCATAATTTGCCTGTCATTCCAAGGCCAAGTAATGCAGTCTGAGGTGTGACTTTCTGTGGGGAGTTCCTCTATTTTAAGGCTATTAAAAACACTGGTCTGACAGGCAGGTTTTCCCTGTAGGGCTTGTCAGTTCCCCAGCCCGGTCATGTTCTCCAGCTGCTGATGGAGCACCAAAGTTCACAGAAAACAAGTGGTGGTTTTGAAAGACAGGTTCCAGTGACCCTCCGTCCTGCGTTTCCTGGTATATCAGACTGGGTTTTAAAGACAGAGCTGGGGTGGGGGGGACAGAGTGGGTGAGTAGGGAGGTGCGACTGCTAGCCAGCTAGATAAAGGCTTGTGCCAAGGCCTGAGCAAATAAACAAGGGGATGATTATTTCAGCACACACGACTCGGCTAATTCAGAATGAATTAAGAGTGCCCCGGCTCACAGGGCCGATAAGCCAAACCCTTGTCGCTCTCGGCCCTCGCCTCTGTTTTCTTAACTAATGCTCTCCTCGCTCCCTCCTCGGGGCTTTTTAATCAGTTTAAGTTCTGCGTTGGATCTACTCAACATTCAGGAATGAAAATGTCAAAGCAAATTATCTGAATGATCCTATTCACACATCCGAGGTGTGTTTTTAGACGACATACTGTAAGTGTTTTGGATTTCATTGTATATTTATTGTAGCTTTCAGGACCAGGATTTACTTTAGGAGATGATGCATTGCAGCCATGTCTTTCTTACACAGCATAAATAATCATTCACTTAATGACTACAGCAAGCAACTACTCCTTGAAATAATCCAATTAATCCTCCTCTTTTTGGGCAAGCTTCCCTTATTTTAAACTCATTCCAAGCGGATGGTTTGCAGATGTTTCCTCACTGAGGCTCATCAGTAAAACTCTGTACCAGGGCTTTTGGTTTTTCTCATGATGGGACAGAGCTGAAGGTAGATAAAAGAAAGAGTGTTATTCTATGATTAGAGCCGGAGCAGCTCCTTAATGACACCCCCCACGCTCCCCCCTCCTTCCAGATCAGTCATCGGCCGTCTGGTCTCTCTGGCCAGCATCACGTAGACCACAGACCTCTGGTCCCCATTAGTAACCCCCGCTTGTACAGTATCTCTGAGTCCGATGGTTTAAAGACCCATGGGTTCCGTTACACATTAGCTCTCCATGATGATTGAGCAGTGCTGAGTTTCCCTTGCTTTGATGCCCGAAAAGTCCCAAGATAGAGAAAGGATTGACTGAGACATTTATTTCTGACCATTTCAGAACCATTTGGTCTGACCAGGAGGAGTTTGCTTGTGTATCTGGAGGTGTTTTTTTGTTTGTTTTTAAGATTATTTTTTGGGGCTTTTATGGCCTTTAATCTACACGACAGCTTGAAGAGAGGAAAGGGGAGAGAAATAGGGGACAACATGCAGCAAAGGGCCACAGGTCCGATTCAAACCTGTGCCGCTGCCAAGGACTCAGCCTACGTGGGGTGCACGCTCTACTGGGTGAGCTAGAGGTCGCCCCTCCGTGGGTGCTTTTGCATTACCATGGAAGGTGTGTTCTTGTGTTTCTTGCTCTCATGCTCCAAAGGCACTGAGTCAGAGGAAACAGAGCTCGGGGGAAATGAGACTGTTCCTGTTGTCGATGTGGTCACCACAACCAAAAAGATGCAAGACATGACTTCATCACTATTGCACAGGAACTACATCCACACCTTGACAGGATCTGGATCAATATCACACACTAGCTCTAGACATGAGCCTTTTTTTTGTCACTTTCCACTTGTTACTCATAAGTGTAACCAGGCAACATACACCAAATATAGACCATTAGACCACATGGACTTTGAAAGTTTAAGGATTTATTTCCCAAATTTGCTGTGTAACATTTATTTGAAATTAAATTGTGAATACTATTGAAACCAGTCTACCCTGTATTCTGTATAGTTGTGGTCCACTTGTTTCGCTCTGGTTATCCGCCTGACAGGCTAAGACAAGTAGGTATCTTATCAGTTGTCTGTGATGTACATGTCTGACTGTTGGTCAAGTGGAAAAGCTCACTGTGTGTGGTATCAAGAGCTGGTGACGTTTCATTACCTCTTTGTCTCTGCATTTCTGTCTCCTCTATCACTGAGCTTTTGACTGGAACTTGTGTTTTTTTTCTTGTAATACCTACCAGGGACTTGCCACCTTGATGAAAGCATTGCACTTTGAGAGAGGAAACACCCTCCAGATATGATATTGTATTTATTTTTGTCTCAAAACAACACAATACTGCAAAAAAAATCAATCTTTCTCAGTCATATATAAAATTCTTTCAGTTCTCTGTTTTTACATACAATTCTCCGTTTGGGTGGAGTTACTTATACCTTCACAGATCATATGAGGGAGTAAATGGTTTCAATTCACAGTTTATATGATATGCAAATGAGGGAAAGACTGCAACTGGCCTCCGACCGCTTTTGCCGACATGCTTCCAATTTTACAAGTAAGACCAGCCAGTATCCACAAATATGCATATTCTAGTTGTTCAATTGCATAACAACAGTGTCTGTGATTGTTGTGAGTACTGGCCCTGTCTCTGTTGGTCAAAATCGTACAACCAATCAGAGAGCTCTTTCTATCTTTTTCCATCCTTGGAAATCTGCTGAGTGACAGTGGCCATGGCAACAGCTCGGGCTCTGTGGTCTCCCTTGCCCCCACTGTGCAACGTTTGATGGCAGTTAAACGTGTCGTGGAGTAATTGGGTTGTGGACCGGATGAGATATGTCCCCTAAGGTGTGACAGAATGTGAGAAATGGAGCAGGTGGTGGAAGCCCAGAGGCTCTCCCATACCCATCGCAACACTCAAGCCAATGGTTGTGACAATATACTGTGGTATATGACATATGCATACTGCGATATTAACTTAATCTGAGTAGTTTTGACTAAAAAAATGTGTTTGCAGGCATTTCAAATACCAGTGGGTGCAATTTATATCATTCAAAAACAGTGTGGGCTGTCAGAGATTCTAACTGCTGCCTGTTGTATGGTAAGGTATGAAGATTTGTTTTCTTTAACCAACTTCTCCAAGTTCAGAGCTTAATAGCTTTTTTTTTTTTATCTCTATGAGAACAATTTCCTTATTCAGTTCAGTTTTTATGTAGATAATTTAGGATATATTCTATTTTTTCCATATTGCACCTACAATATATAGTGAGCCAGGCAGTTTAATTTTCACCTTGGAAACAACAGTTGAAAAAACCCAGTCTCAGCACATATATGTTTTGACTGATGTTTCAGCAGCAGATAAAGTTTGCTTGGTGGTCATGCCACTGCAGGTGTTCAAACTTTACATTATTCTGATCACTTCTAGAACTTCTTGTCCATGTTTTCTTGGAACTTGAAAACACAGTGCTGGCACATGGTAGACTATGTTTTCTTCTAGCTTTGTTAAAAATATCTTGAGTGTATTGAGCTTTGAACTGTGAGCTGGCTGTATTGTTAGACCGCTAGTGTTAGAACTTGACATGCTGCAAATGTTTTAGTACATTTGACGTGTGAATTTAAGTGATAAACAAGATCACAAGCCACTCGCTGCAGCTTCAAAGCAATGTACACAACAAACAGCCACACTATCCCCAAAATGCACACCTGATCCAACTCATTTGACAGAAGTGATCCAAATGGATCTGCGTTTCCCGTGTCCTGGCAAGTGAAGAGTACTGTAACTGAGTAGTATAAGCCTATCAGTGTGTGTAGAGGCGACATCAGACGGATGCCATGTGAAAGGAACGAGCTGTCACATTACACTTGTACCAACATCCATGAACAGTGACCAAGGCCATGCCAAACATGATCGGGTGTCCCAGTGGCCGGTCAGGTGTGTGACATCACTCGGTATCACAGCCCAGAGGGGTGATGCCAGCATGGCTGCCATGTGGCAGAGCAGGAAGCGTGCAGCGAGGGGGGACCATATCGGTAGGTTTTAGAGAAAGATCTATTGTGTCCATGTTAGAAACTCACATTGGTACTTATTATAGAGTGGATTGGCCATTCCATTTTAAACTACTTTTTTCTTCTACTCCATGACATTTCAGAGAGAAATAATATATTTTTTACTTGAATACATTTATAGACAGAGTTTTTACATATAAAGCATATTCTCTTGTAAAATATGTCATATAATCAATTCTGTCTTTTGTTTTTATCCCCGATAATGTTGATGCACTATTATCAATTAAACAATCTATCAGTATATCAAGGAGGTAACATTAGCTAAATACATCATTAAAATGTGTCAATGAATGTGTCAATAATGGTAGTCTGAAAATTCAATATATATACTGTATAACTACATATCAAATTATTCGACCATTCTAAATGATTAGTACTTTTGCTTTTGATATTTTAAGGGCATTTTCATACTTACTTTTTTTTACTTAAAGAAATATTTTGTGGATTTAAATCCAGCTCTGTGTCATACCAGTGTGTTTAGATGAACGGTGTTCCAAGACCCGTTGATAAAGTGAAACGCGTCAAGGAAGTCCACCTAGATTTTGCGCCATCTGTCGCTTCTCGGGAGACCTTTCTCCTCTGTGCACCGGTGCAGGCTGTTTTCAAGAACCATTCGTTCATACATCCACAGAATACATTACACTGTAATTCATGTGTATTACATGTATTACAGTGTATTGTTTTCTGTGGATGGATATTACTGTAAGTCCCCGAATGTCTGCAGAGGGACGAGGTCGGGATGGATGAGTAACTCCTAGAACAGAGAGCTTTTAAGTGGAGTTTGTGTCCTGGAAGAACTAAATGGGAAAACATAAGACTTTCACCCAGAAAACCGTCGTTGCTGCATGCCAGTCAACTTTTTATGGCTAAACTGTCACAGCCTCTGTCCTGTTGACTGGTACCCAGCTCACAGTCACCTTTTCTCAGCTAAACTCACCTGGAATGACTGCTAAACTTTAAATGTCACATGACCGGTCAATGGATCATGTCAGTGGTTGCCTTAATTTTGTACAATATCATGCAAACCCTTTCATGAGAGTGCGTTCACTGGCAAGCCAAACACCGTTCATCAAAACACACTGCCCACGCAAAGATGACATAGAGCTGGATTAAAATTGACAAAGTATCCCTTAAAGTAACATTTTGAATGCAGAACTTTTACTTGAACTGAAGATGTGTTTTACAGCAGTGAGGACGCGCAATGGAGTGATTAATCTAACAGGTTGTGAGTTGATTAATAAGATGGGAAAAAATGAACACAAATACTTTTTACAAAATGCATTTTCCGTTTGACCTCTTCCTGTACGTCTTGTGATAAAGGGGCAAGGTTGAGTTACAACTTAAAAATGTTGGGAATTACTTTATCAGAGCCCTAAAAACACACGCAAAAAAAACTTCCTTTTACGTTTCCACTCCATTAAACCACTCCACACATGCAGCCATGTAAAAGGCATACAAAGACTTTGCTTAAGCCTTTTAGGGCATGAACCGAAATTGATAAACAAAAGACTCCCAGTTCCTGTTCTTGGCACCATAAATCTAGTTGTCCACAGCATGAAGGAAGTATGTTTAAATCATCAGTGAAGTGCTGTTGGTCATTCATAGGGAAAAATTCATTTCCATAATACCCTTAAGGATAAACATAACTACCGGACTGAGTGGGATACAATGGTGTGAAACTGTACCCTGGTGCAGGACATCTAGCCAGCATAGCAACAACACAGCGCAATGCGCCAGTCGGAGGGATTAAGTTGTTTTGAAGCCACATTTGATTGTACAGCAGACAGTGAGGGAGGGAGCAGACCCGTCCAGCCAGATAATGGTGTGAGATAGCCTCCCACAAAGCTGCATAGCCAAGTGCCTGGCTATACAAGGATGTGTGTATTTGTGCGTGTACCTGCAAGAGAGAATACCTGTGAGTTTACGCGTAGGCACATAGGCACGTCTATCTGTTTGTATACACATGGTAATCTGAATCAACCGCGAAACTTGAGCAGGCTCGCCCACCATGTGTTTAATTATTCAAGGTGCTTTGGCTGAAAACTCGATCACCTGGAGGATCCGTTCTACCGCCACGAGCGCGCCCGTAAGAGAGGGGAGGAGGGACAGAAAAGGAGACCACTGGAAAGGAAATAAGATACCACACTTGCTGTCTGTGGTATGTTCACCTAAACAGGCAGAATGAATTAACCTAAGATGGTGTATTAGACCTCAGGAGCTATCCGCAAATCTGCAAACTGTCTTTTTCCTGTAGAGGAATTATTGGACACAGTGCAGATTTTATGCGTAATTTTTCTAAAAATTGGTGTGTCTTTGGTTTCAAAAAATGAAATACATGTCAACTCCCAGTATCTTCCTAATCCACCACGGTTCTCCAGCAGCTGCCTTGATTTCATCCAACCTAATTTGCAGAGGAAAGCAAATTGTGAGCATTTGACCATCTGGTCCTACATCTATCCTCAAAAATAGTCTTTTCCTGCCCAGTCAGAGGTCCCAATTTTATTAACAGCATAGTGCAATAGACACCCAGGAATTAACCCTCTCCCTAAATATACCATGTGGGGCCAGTGGGGCTCTGGAGGGGAAGTCAAGCCATGAAAATAGTGATTTGTCGCTATTGTCACTGTGAAAGCGTCTTCCCAGGGAACAGAGTATCTCTATAAGCCTCCAACTGGCAGGGAATCACTTGGTTCAGTAGAGCAGGGTGCTGACATTGTTCAACATTGCGCCATCAAGGCCTGCAGGATCATGAAACCTCATGTGGGCCAACAAAGGCCCAGAGCTACTTATTCCTGTTCCTGACTGGACAGCCAGCTCCCATCACCATGGTTTGGGTAAAGTGCTGTGGTGAACTTTCCCAGGAGAATCTAGGCTGAAGACGTAATGTAATCATAATATTAGGTATGTGTGGCAATTCATGTTTTCTTTCTCATTTTTCTTTAGACCACATCCCAGGGGCACAGAGAAAATTTACAGTTATTATGAGCCAATATCCTGCAGTATGATGTACCATTATTTAATGATGTCATTGAAATTATGTGTATGACACAATGATGTAGTGTTCATAAGAGACATAACCTAAAAATATGTTACATTGTTTGCTGGCAATGAACCGAACCTCATGTGTTTGAATGGGCCCCTCAGCCCCCCATATAAACCCCTAAGGCAGAAACACAAACACTGGTGAGCCTCTGATTATCTGGCCAGCTAAATGAATATTCACACTCAGCAGACTGACTGTGAAGCTGAGATAGCAGCTGGGGCCCGGGGCCTGGGGCCCAGACACCTTATAACCTTCCAACTGCACGTTGGAACGGCCACTATTCATCTGGATGAGGAGATGGCCACTGCAGCCAAGCTCCTTAACTGTTGCCAGAATGCAACTTAACAGACCACGCCAAAAGGACAGGGAGGACCAGACAGAGACAGGTTGGACATTTTGGTCCAATCTCTACCATAATGTTTTATTGCCATATGTAATATTGCCACCCAAGTCAATAAAATAGAAGACCAAACTATTAAATTTGCTCCAAATGAAACAGATACAGTAACTAAGGGACTCCTTCACTGTCTTGTTCATGATCCCCACTGTGCATGCTCTATATCATAGCTCTTCAACAAGGGGTCCGGGACCATTTGGGGTTCCTCAGAGTTGCTACAGGGGGGCCACCAAATTATTGATAGTTATTAAAAAAAAACTAATAATAATAAAAGTTTTATAAAAAAATAAAAAAATATGTGTACTGTATATATACTGTGTACATACTGTATATGTATATATGAATCAAATATATTATTTGTAAAGATACATATTTTTTAAATTTACACAACATTGATGTTAATCTTAACTGTATGTAGATGGCTACCTTATCTATGGGCCAGTAAGCCTAAGGATTCACTGTGCCACATTTTAACATAATATGTAGAATATATGAATATGTCAACAATTACTATTTGAATAGCTTAGTATTGCATGCTCTTGGCCGCCCTACATGTTATTATAGGTCCAGTTTAATATGCAGCTACATTTTATACATCATGCATCAAAAGACCTCTTTTTCAGCTGAGGGGTCATTGGCCTAAAAATGTTGAAGACCCCTGGTCTGTATTATGAGTTTTAGTTTTGCTGGATCATAAATGTACAGTATAGCCTACAAAGATGTAACTCAAAAATAACCTAACTAAAGGTCTGGTTTAGTTCCAACCAACATTTTAACTTGGAATTATGTTTTTGCCTAAAATTAGTTTGTAATTGGGGTAAAGCCTGGATGATCCCACATTAAATTACCATGTGAAAAATACAACTTAAAAAATTTAGAAATCCTAAAGAGATGGCTCTCTTTTGTTCATATACAATATACAATATATAATATAACATATACAGTACATAGCCTACATGTGTACAAGAGCAACAGTCAGACCACACAAAAAGAAAAAAACGGTACAAAAAATACAAATAGAAAACACTGAATTTTGTATTTTTTTCAATGTCACAAAGCATGGTTGAAAACGCCTATTGTTTCGCCTTTCCACTGCTTTATTGTTTGTGACTATCACAGTCAAATAATGACAAGCGAGGCAGACATAATGAAACACCTGTCTGTCACAACAATGATATAAATGGCATGGCCGAACCAACTGCAGTGATCACTCTAGGCTGTAACTGCTACCTGGAAAAACACACAGGTGTGCTTTAACTGTGTACTCAAGTCATAAAACAACGTTTCTGCTTCTCATAATGGACTGAATTACATGTTGTATCACTGATTTATACTGATAGTCATCCAATAAACAGTTACTGGCCATATGCTTCTTTTAATATTAATACAAGATTAGCTTATATTTATTGTACCTTTTCTTGATTGTGTTTTTATAGTGTGTTCAGTTAGCCACCATACAGAGGTCAGGCTAAAGTCTTATATATAAGTCTTATATAAGTCTTAAATATATGGGGTAAAAACAAGAGGTTCCAGTAATAGGATGGTATACAGTATGTTTCATTAATCTGATATGTTATTTCTCAATTTGTTATTGACTGAATATGCCTTATAAATCAATAAAAATGTGGATTGATTTGTAAAATCATTACAGAGTCATCAATTTCATGCTGCTTTCATCTTTATGTGAGTATGTTTGTTTGTATTAAACACTAAATTAAATCTAAGGCCTAGCAAAGGCCATTTGCTATGTTGTCACACATCGTTTTTGTTTATGACTGTAAGTAAAGCGTGGTTTCCCTTGTGCATCGTATTATGCGATCCTCTGCCCCAGTACCAAACAAAGCAGTAAATATCCCTTCGTTGTTTGATCCCTGAGGAAAGGAAGAGGCTTTGAACCCTTTCCTGGAAGTCCCAGCATGCCTAGTGGCACAGAAACAGGGTGTTTTTTCCTCACTGATGGAGATTTAGTAGTGTAAAGGTAACCAGCATCAAGTCAGACAACAACACCCGGTTTCACAGATAAAAAGTACTAATGTATTATCGGGGATAAAAACAAAAGGCAGTATTGATACTATCACTGCCACGCCTGAGATCCAACAGCTGGTGTGCAAGTTCTCTACAGATCTGAAACCAGTGCAATCATTTCATCCACAGTGTTCTGTCTGTGACTGTTTGAAGTAAAAAAAAAAAAAAATCAGGCTTGGCTCTCAGTCACTTTTTATGAATAAAGAAATTTTTTAAATATATTTTTCATATACATATAGACATATATAATACATATATTAATACATATAGCTTTATTCTGGCATTTAACATGAGTACGCTCTGAAAAAACACCAACGCCAAGCTGCAGATACATAAAATGCAAGGGCAAAAACTAAAAAGGACAATGCTGAACATCACCAATAATTAAATACAAGGTTAGGTCAAATTGTACAATACAGCATACATACAGTAAAGTATATTATAATAATGTAATATAATATAATATATCAAGGTATAGTTTAGTATAGTACAGTATAGTAGTGTATTATAGTACAGTGTGGTGTAACATGGTATAATATAGTACTGTATATTAAAGTATAATTTAGTAGAGTACAGAATAATAGGGTGAAATATAGTGTAGTACAATATATTAAGGTACAGTATATTGAGTTATAGTATGTATAGTACACTATAATAACATATAGCACAATATAATAACTCCAACCTGGCCTGGGAACGCCTCGGGATCCCCCAGTCGGAGCTGGTTGATGTGGCTCGGGAAAGGGAAGTTTGGGGTCCCCTACTGGAGCTGCTGCCCCCGCGACCCGATACCACATAAGCGGATGAAGATGGATGGACAATATAATATAGTATCGTAAGATGTAGGTTAAGATCAAAGCGGATGTCATTTGAAAATGAAAATTATACTATGAATACTAATTTGGTGTTTCTTCCACTAAAATGACAAGCATGACATGCTTGTTTTGGCCGACCAGCAGTCTATATGAGGCGGCTTATTTTAAGGCCACTGCAAAGGGTCAAATATCAGCTGGGGTTATCAGGTCTCAAGGTCATGTTGTACTACTTGCAATGAACAGCCCTGAGGATGCTTATGTGAAAAAGAGTACTATGCAATTGCAGTGCATGCAGTAAATACAGTTTTAGTAAAACAGAACACACACACACACACACACACACACACACACACACACACACACACACACACACACACACACACACTTGCAGGCAGGGCCTCATCCCTGAGGAGCAGTGGAGGATCAGAGAGCACAGACAAGAGGATATCCATTAGGAAGTCTCTGTAATTGGGATGCAGTGGGGGGCAAAGACTCATGCAGAGCAGCATTGCAGAAAACACAGTTTTAAACTCAATTAGAGCCTGCTCTCCACACATTTATCATAGCCGCACAAAGTACATCTCATTCCACCTTGCCAGGCTTCTATTGATAATATTCATCTGTCTGAACCCCCACAATATGTCTGTCATAAATCGTTGCAGCGAATCGTAAAGGGTGGATGTTCCACAGATGTTGCCTTCAAATTTATGGTGGCCGCATCGTTGTGAGAGTGTGTCAGCAGCAAATTGACACATCTTATCTCATCTTATCCAACACAGCTGTCACTTAATCCTGTTTTTTGTAATTTAATACTTTGTTGGACTACTGCCGCTGTGCTGGTACTTATTTAGAAGGGGAGGGGAGGCTGCATTCGTGATAGAATCCATGTTTTTTCCTCTCTGTCCAATGTAAAGAGATCTACCAATTTAAAGACATCTACGACCAACAGAAAGAATGTTGACTCGTTTACAGTATGGCTTTGAAGTGTTCCACTGAATTTATTTCTGCTTAATTAAACCTCCGTCCTTTAAACCATTGTCTGGTAACCATTAGCCATCCACTGGGAAATCCAGAAGAGGTTCAAGTGTGAGGTATTGTTATAAAACATTACAGTTTCAGAATCTCTACCATACTCTGCCAAGTCATGACGTGTTATTTCCAGGGGGAGCATAGGTTGCACACTCTTCACATTTTTTTCCGTTTTATTTGTCTTTCTTCATGTCTTCCTATCTCTCGTTTCCTTTTTTTTGTGTCTAACCATCTCTCTCTTTTGTCTTCCATCTTTGTCCATTAAACTTTGGTGGTCATTATTCTCTTTTCCGTCTTTTTTTTATTGCTCTCCTGTCCTCTCCCCATCTATCCATCCTCCTCCCTGCTGGTTGACAGGGCGTGTGTGTTGTTTTTATCTGAGTGACATCGGGTCTCTTCCCAGGGCACGTCCCGGGAACAGCAAGTTCAGCCTGATGGCCCCCCTGGGTCCTGCCCCCTCATGAGGCTCCATGTTCCCTTGCTAAATTACAACCTGTCACATGCAAGCCCTCGTCATGGGCATACATGCACATTCACACACACTAACATACACTCTGAAACATGTTGTACATGTGAGCAGAAACAGACCCTCGCACTGTATGTAGAGATATGCACACACACACACACACACACACACACACACATATAAAAAGTGCCTATTGCAGGAGCGTATGGGATATGTGCTCACTCACACACAAGCACACACCCACATATACACACACAGTGCATGTTTATTCAGGTATATCCTTCCTGACTTTGCCAGTAGACCTGTACTAGTCATGTGGTTATCTCTCAACCTTTGTGACAAAGAAGGACAGACCAAGAAAAAAGAAAAGAAAAATCTCAAACTGCCTATATGGTTTTGTGAGACTCTCAGGATATATATGACTGTGTGAGAGAATGAAAATGAAAGACACAGAGGGTTGAGTCACTGAAATAAAAGAGAAAGCCATCTTCACTGATTCAAAGGGAGACAGATCGAAAGAGAGAGATTATTTGTAGATAGATTGTCACGGGCTCTGTGATAGCAGCACTCTAATTAATAGCTTGTGAAAGCAGATGAGAATGGAGGATGTCAGTGTCCTTGTACACACACACACACACACACACACACACACATGCATTTAGCAAGCCTGCTCATTACAGATAAACACAGCCACTCAGTGGTAAAGGCGGAGTCATCCTTCTCTTTGATTTTATGCAGGAAGCTCCCATAACGAATTAGAACATCTCTATGGGCTTCAAAAAAAAAAAACAGGAACCATGTGTGAACTTTAAACACATCTCTCAAACTCACACCTTAGTGACACTTCAGAGTCAGTGCCTGAGTATTACCTAACAGACCTGTTACCTTATCTTTGTATTTGGAACAACTTTCATGAAGATGGATTGGCTGTCCACGCTGTATACTCTATTAGACCATTAGTGCAGATTCAAATCCTTGCTATTAAACAAACACACACAACTGGACAGAGCAGCAGGCCTGCAGTTTATCTGTGGAGCTGTCAGGCGATTTTATGTCTGTACTTTGACCCTTGGCAGCTTTACTACTGCTCAGTAAATAAATATACACATGTACTATATCTCCTGAACCTCCACAATTGTTTCTCACCTTAAATGACCCCCTTACTGGATCCAACTATTAGTTTTTTTGTTAGAACAGTTGATCTCAATGATCTTCAATGTTTCTTCTTTTATTTCTAAAGCTGAATCTTAATTTATTATCATTTTTGTGTCTAACCAAACCCGAACCCTAGTGTTGTCACCTCATGAAACAGATTTATTTTCCAACAATTATTTGTAAAGGCTATGGAAGGCACAGAGAAATTATGTTGATAGGGGTGTCACATCAGAAAACGCTTCTATCAAGAATGCATGAATAAACAACTTTTTTCATCATTAAATTGGGAGGAGTTCTTCTTTAGGAGATGAGTGCCTAAGTGTCGAGTGTCCTGCTGCTTACTCAAAGTTGGTTTCCAGAAACCTCTGCATCATTTTTTAATCCCAGCTGACAAACATTTTAAATTGATTATTAACTTAATTTTCAATTAAGAAGATTAATAAGAGTGCTATGATAAACTCTAGGTCTTACTTACTTATTTACTTACAGTAGACTATACTATGTTTGGTTAGTCTATTATCTTACAGGCCATTTTTTCTATTAATTTTCTGTCAAATCTTGGTCTTTTTAGCCTTCTGTACCTCCTCCCTGTAGACCACCAGCCCTACACACACACGCACGCACACACGCACACACACACACACACACACACTTGATTAGACTGGTAGGTTTGTGTTGATCATTATAAATCATAGAGGTGTGTATAATCTTTACAATCACAAGTAGTTGTAACAAGAAGCCAGAACATTATTTAGTGTGTGTGTGTGTGTGTGTGTGTGTGTGTGTGTGTGTGTGTGTGTGTGTGTGTGTGTGTGTGTGTGTGTGTGTTTGTGTGTGTGTGTGTGTTTACGGTGAGGACAGAGAGGGGTTTGAAGGAATGATGGTGGGGGTCGAAGTAGGAAAATGATACGTCAGTAATCAACCTCTCCTTTCACCTCCTTCCTTTATTCTCTATTGACAGCTCCTGCTCTTTTTTCCCTCCTTACTTTTATGCATCTCCCGCTAATACCAAACAAACTGGTGTCCATTTCTTTCCGTTACTTCCTCCACAACCCCCCTTTCTTTCTTTCTTTCTTTCTTTCTTTCTTTCTTTCTTTCTTTCTTTCTTTCTTTCTTTCTTTCTTTCTTTCTTTCTTTCTTTCTTTTTCTCCATTAATATGTTCAATCTTTCAGACTCTCCCTAAACCCTATTTGGTTTTATGTTGTTTCAAAGTGAAATCATAATGATATGACATGAAGAGCATTACTGCAGCTTCACTGTTCCACATATTGTTATGCTTAAATATTCCAGCTGTCATGTCAAAATCTTATAGATCATCTTTTTAGGAAAATTACAGGAACTTCCCTGCAGTGTTTTTTCCAGTTTACCTAATGACATTTAAACTGAATGGCGTTTAATTCATGATATGATCCTTTAACTGAAGTGAAAACATATTTACTGTGGTGGAGTGATAAGGTTTGCGCATATGGAACATGGATATGCAACTTTTTTGTTTTTTGAGCCTTTTTGTGAGCCTCCCATCATTCTCCTTACCCAAAATGCCAATCTCAAAACATGTTATTGACATATCTCTGTGTTTCCATAGTAACGGATTGTAGTGCTAGAGGATAGACAACTTGAAAAATTGTACAATTGCACATAATCATATCTGTTTTTTTCATTTCAGTGTGCTCCCTCACCACCACTCCTCTCATGCTTTTCTATGCTTTTCTCAAAGACATGATCCTTCACCCCCTGCCACTTGCACACCCTCAGTGTCTGTTGCATTTTATGAGGATGTTGTGATGGTCATTGACCCCTACTGGTCACCTCCAGTACAGCATCATACTGTAAGTTACAATGGCCAATCAGTGATGCTATGAAATGCACGTTTGCACACATGTAAACATGGATTTGCAAGTGTTTTTTTTTTTAAACTAGTCTTGCTGCTTAGATTCCACTTGAAATAAGGACCACATGACAGCTTTCTTTCCTGGCTGGTCCTTTGTCCAGATCTGCTTTCAACTCCATCCCTCCCTCTCGCTCCCTCTCTCTTCGGCCCACTCAAACTCCTACGCACCACTTATCTACCTCTCACCTACATCCTCCTCTCTTCTTTTGCCTCTCTTTCTAACTCTCTCTCTCTATCTGTTAACACACACACACGCACGCAAGCACACACGCACGCACACACGCACGCACGCACGCACGCACGCACGCACGCACGCACATACTACTCTCTAAACCCCTCTCACTAGCCAATCATTGATGCTTTTATGCCAACATCTAGAACAACAGGGTCTTGTTATAACTTTGTGTCATATAAGAAAAACGTGGAAAACGTGACACTCTGAGTCTAGTATTTCACTGAAAATATCAAAGAATTGAAGGAAATAAGAAAAACTGAAAATCAAAAATATTTGGCATAATGACAATCGTATTATTAAACTGGGAGATATCTGCATAGAAGCCTAAAAAGAAAAAACATTTTTCCTTACAAATATCATCCACTATTCACACCACTAGAGATGATAGCTGTGTGCATAAATGCATATCATTTGCATGTGGGTGCACAGACACACGCGCTCTGAGGATAAGGCAGTGGAGTGGCTCCCATTTACACACGACTGTAAATTACCCAACACTTCTCAATCAATTATTCATAATCCGTAATTAATTATGAAACAATCAGTAATCCAACACCAGTCCACTCGGCTTTTGGTTGCCTAGTAACCATAACCCATATTAAGTGCCACCATTGTTACCCGTAACTAGAGCGCCATTTTTTTTCCCACAGGGCTTCGGGCCAGGGGGTATTATAGTGGAGAGTAAATAACGTGTGTGTGTGTGTGTGTTTGTACATGTGGAATGAATGCATAGATGCCCGGGTGTATGCGTGTGGTCATATCATACTGGTTGCTTTGAAGGTTGATCACACAGGGTAAACAAGCAAAGCTGATTAATAATGCAGTATTTTGGCTTGTGCCAGGAACGAGTTGTGGCCTGCTAGAGCCCACTAATGGGACACGCCATGGGGAGCACGAGCAAAGAGCACGGCGCTCACAGCCAGACAATGATGCTACAACACGTCTATGGAGACACATAACTGCGCAGAGCGCTACTTTGTCGGCACTTGTTCTGGGACTACATCAGCAAGTCTCTGTATGGTGCTCTGGAGGCCTGAATGAATGATTTATAACATGAGTTTTGGGGTGTTGAGTGGCCATTTTTAGGAAGAGAGTGTACGGTGGATCACTTTCCCTGCACTTTACAGCAACGGCACACTGGGAATTGACGGCCTATGTCCTTTTCTTGCTCTCTGTATTTCTGTTCCCTCTCATTATCTCTCTTTCTCTCTCCACTCACACAGCTCTTGTCCTTTTCCTATTCCAAATTCTCCACCGCTGTCTTTTTAAATACAACTTCCACATCCTTTTTTTCCACACCAGGAGATAAACACAGCCTGTAAATATAGAAGCTGTGTTTTTTACTGTCATGCCAGGCCAGTGACATGTAAAAATATCCTTCGATATGGGGAACATCCTGCCTCCAGTGAGAAAATGTAAACGTGTGTTTGTGTGTGTGTGTGTGTGTGTGTGTGTGTGTGTGTGTGTGTGTGTGTGTGTGTGTGTGTGTGTGTGTGTGTGTGTGTGTGTGTGTGTGTGTGTGTGTGTGTGTGTGTGTGCGCCTTCTCCTGCAAGAGGTAGTCATTTTTGATTGCCACAGTGAGAATCTTTGTGGCCCTTTGTGGGAGGTGAAGGGAGACAAAGGTGAAAGAGAAGTATTGTAAAAGGCAGTGACATTAGAAAGATAGAGAAGGAGAGAGAAAAACAGGGAGATAGAGAGAGCAGCGTGAAGAATGGAGAGAGGGTGGGTGGGGTGGAGGTAAGGGGGAAGCGGTGAGCACCGTGTGACCAGACTGCGGTTCCTTCCTTGCCAGCCTGAGAACCAGGAAGTAGAGCTGCTTGTTCTTGCATTATTGGGACTAACAGGAAATGCAAAGGTCTTCAGGAGGGGAAAAGTGTGTGTGACTGTGTGTGTAGACGGTAGCTTGTTGTTGTTTCAGCTAATGACCATCATAATTTTGAACAGGCCAATGCACCTTATTTGAATCATGAATTAAAACTGCTATTAATATTATTTTATATTAACAATGGATCATATGGATCACTATGTTTATGTTAAAAGGAATCCTTAGTAGTGACAAACTCACAAAGAATTATTAGCTAACCGTGGTTCCTTTCAGCTCTACAGAGCCTTTTAGCTTCCTTTAGCTCATTATTGTTTTGGTTTTCCGGCCACATCTATACTGTTTTGATTCACTCTAATTGCTGTCATCAGCGGTATTTCTGACTGCAGACAGCAAAAAATGCTCTGATAAACCAGCCCAGTCTCATCGCAGTTTGTGAAATGATGACGTTATTTAATCTATTGATTCGTGTACAGGGACACGATTTTCTCGTTTTTTTTAGTGGAGGTGAGCATGAATTTTAAACTAATGTATTTTAATAGGAAGCATCGTTTGTGATAACAGCACAATTACAGTAGCGAGCAGTATTGAAATAAAGATAATCTGCGTAAGGAGGTTGGTTGGGGTGGAGGATGGGCGTCTCCTGCGTGTGACGGTTTCATTCCCTGTTGTTCTTTTCCTAACCACAAGCGTCGTCTTCCCACGTGTGGCGGTCCGTCCGTTTGAGAAGCTTGTTCAGCATGTAACTTTTATTTTTTTTATGCTATAGTTGTTATATGGTGCCATAAATGTTTTGGAATGGTGAATCAACACAATGGTGTTTGAGTGATTTCCAGTTAACTTTGGTTTGTCTTGTAGGAGGGGCATCTTGTATAAAGGAAGGAGGCAGAGGCTCCTCTGGGCAGAACAGCTCTGGCCTGGAAGGGTGCAGGTGCTAGAGCCCAAAAGTCAGGGCCTAAATATAGCTTTTGATCTTGTTTAATATCAGTTTGTGATGATAATTTTAATAGTATCAGTAATAGTAATAGTAATAGTAATAGTATTTTTATATATTTTTGCAATAAGTCACCTGAGTCCATGTCTTCTCCTTCCACCATGGGGCTAAACATTACAATATATCAATTTAGATCAACATGATCATTTTCATACTGTATATTAGTGAAAAATGGGGATGTGTTTGTTTCCACAGCCCCCAAGATCATATGGAATCCCGTGGCTTGCAGCACAATAGCCCAGGGCACCTTACTAACTACATTACATTACAAAATGTCGTATGTTTATAACTTAGTCAGACTCTGACTCAGCTCCAAATAGCCCTGGTCTATGTGTCTACTTCTAAACCCCAGTGCAGCCATCTTTCCCTTCACTCATGCAGTATAATTGTTATTTATGGGCTTTTTATTATTTCTAAATAGTTTGTTATGATACTCTAGGGTTGGTTGTACTGTTACTGCCCTTTCAGACCAACACAGAAAGACACAGCACATGATTACATTGCTTAGTGTTTAAAGAGTTAGATTGTTGCCCCACTTTTATATTGTGACCCACCAAATGCTGTCGATGCTTTCATATCCTCCAACACGTCATCGAATCAAATCCATCCAGCAGAGTTCCTGCTGAGATTCCCCACTTTGATTGAGATCGTAGAAATTAGGCTGCAACACATCACTGGGGATCCATCGCTTAAGGCTACGCCAAGCATTTCGCAACCCCCAGGCTCTGTGGATTCAGGGTTTGCTCTGATTGTTGCTCTACTCCTGGGCTAGATCCTTTTTGTTACTGTGTGTATGGCATTTCCTCAACACATTTCCAGCTGAATAAATGAATGACATCTAGAGGGAGATATTAGATCAGTAGATATGGCCTGCAATGGAGGCTTCTAGCAAGCCAAGAGATCATCAAAATAATCACTGTTGCCTGTGCAAACAGTGTGCAGGTGCTCAGGCACAACACAAGATGAGACAGGGCCCCCCACGCCAGCTCGCAAGGGCCAGGGAGCAGCAGGTTGCCTTGGGAACCCTCGGCTCCCTCTTTCTTGTCATTACTCCTTTGCACACTCCCCCTTTTTAATCTGCGACATGCTTTCAGTGACAACCCCCATCCCCCTTGATATATACACACACAATGCATGCATGCACACACTCACATATAAAGAAGCTTTGACACACAAGTCATATGAATGGGTACATGTGCACGCACACATGCATGAACATCAGGCCTATAAAGATAAACATTTTATTATATCCATTGCTGAGCCTGTAAACCCTTATATAAATCTGTCTCTGACGCTCTATTTGGATTTCTGGCAAGAATTAAATAAAGCCATTGTAAAAGAGTGTTCCTCTTACATGCTTTATTTATCTAACAATACAGAAACCAGCTTTGGATCAGTTTTAGAAATAGACATTTCTATATTATTCACATTATTTTGATGTGTGTACCCTCATCTACAATATTGATAGTAATTGTATTTGAATTAGAACATCCTGTTTTGTATCCAAAGAGGCAAACCCACCCTTTTCTTTCTCACTCTCAACCTTAACCTTCATTGTAGCATAATCAAAGCCTCCTTGAACAACCCCCAACCCCCACTTTTACTTATGTATACATAATATATACAACTCTCAGGTTGCCGAGCTGAGGATGTGACTGGTGTGTATTGCGAAGCTCGCTCTGATTGTCCATTCTAGAGTAGAGGGAGCAGGGTGACAAGATGTTGGCATCCTCCGAGCCCTGGCTCATCACCAAGTGAAATGACGCCACTCAAGCTCCTCAAGCTAAAATTGTTTACATAGTAAATCTTCATGAAGTAATGAGTAGCAACCTGTTATTGTTCCGAGGTGTGGCCGTAAATCAAACCTTGAGTGTTAAGATTTGGACAAGGTGTGTGTTTTTATTTTGATAGAAATGTTCCTTTTATGAAGCGTAAATGTAGGCTTGGGATATTGTGATGATATATCAGCACTGTTCTGCAGCCTTTGGTGTGATGTGTTTTATTAAGGTGAATTTGGGGCTTGATTAAATGTGGTTTTGCCTGCAGTATATCAATACATATTGAAAGTGGTTATGATATATGATTATAGGCTTGCCTCCAGGCATAGACAGCACTTAGGACTGCATGGGTGGTGTGCTAAACACTGGAACTCTACTGCCTCTCAGTGGGCAGTGGCTGACTCAGAGGGAGGTTACTTTGATGTCACATCTGGAACTGAGAACAGATTTGACGAAATACAAACCAATGTAAAAAGACAGAATGAAGGAAATAATCCAAATGCTTTGAGTTTCAGGTCAAAATACCCCAAATGATCTAGTTCCAGCTGCTTCAATGTGAGCATTTGCTGCTTGTTCTTGTCTTATGTGATAGTGAACTGAATGTGTTTGTGTTTAAGACTGTTAGTCTGGAGAAAAAAAAGCTATTTGAAGGTGTCAACTTTGGCACTGTAATATTGCAATGGGTATTTTTCACAATTTTCTGGCAATTTTCTGGCATCAAAAACATTGATAACGAAAAAAATGATGAGTTTTATTGTTGAGTCTCTGCATAATGCCACTTTTGTTTAAAACGTTTTTAGAAAGCCTTTCAATTACCTGAAAACATGTCCATTTTTGTTTGTATTTCCTGTTTTTGTGCCAACAAAGGCAATCTAGTAACAATTTCCAAAAATTGGTGACATTTCATAGTGGCCCTGTGCTGCTGTGCAGGTGTAATTACCTTCATTTGGTATCCCCAAGTCTGAATCTTTCTGTATGATTATTGCTATGGGAGGTGCCATCTGTAGTCTAAACTCATGCAGGGAGTTGGCTGGGTCAACACACGACACTCCTGGTTATCTGGCTGACACACACCCATGCACATACACACTCATACACATCCAGTCATGTTGGGTCATGGGAACACAACGGTGAGCTCATTCTGTGTTTATTCTGTATGGTTTCCTATTTGAATGTGTCCTTCTCACGGGACTGTTAATGGCTTCCCCTTTCCCAGGGCAGGGCAGTGCGATCGGACCTTATCCAGGTCGTGCCAGTGGGTGGGGGGAGTTGGGGGGCCGGAGGTACCAGGAAGAAAGAAGTAAGTCCCGGACCCTCTGTTCTCCTCAAGGACTCCTGCTTCCAAGGTTTATCCAGGAATGGAAAGAGCAGACTTTTTGTCAAGAAAAATGAACTGTGATTCCTGAGAGCCTGAGCACTTGTTGGAGAGGGATTTTTGTAGTTTGTTGTTGTTGGCGTTATTGTATGAACTCATATGTTATGTCTGCATTGTTGCTGAGATGGCTGAGCAGACTAATTAAAATGAAATACCTCATGGTATGCACACATTCTGGACAATGGTGGATTTACAATCAAACAGGAACTAAATACACACTATCTGTAGTCACATCAGGTTTGGTTCACTTTTGATGCAGATAAATGCTGATTGATTTTTATTGAGAGAAATCACTTCATAGCCTATGGAAATTTAAAGATGGAGGTTTGCTGTGGTGAGAGGTCTTAGCTCTTCAAAAGTCTAGCCTGAAAGTAAAAGGATGTATCTTAGCAGAGAGCTGCAAGGGAATTATCCCCCCAAAAGAATGCAAATGTGACATTTGGGGTTGAATAATCTTTAGTGGTCTGGACAAATGTTGACATTTTGTGGAAGTGATTGAACTTCAGAGACACTGACAGTAAGCTGTGGTCGTATCCTGCTTTGGTTTCAGCTGGAAACTTTGTACACAAGAAGTAAGGTAAAACTCTATCCTGTGGAATACAAATTAGGTGACATGCAGATCATTGTAGAGTAACTATTCACCACATGAGGGAGCTATTGTTAGATAATTGCCACTTTGTAAAACAATGGACAATGTTCAGCTTCCAGAGCAGCAGAGAACTTTAAATTTGTTTATGTAACCAAGTGCAGTACGCATAACTTTATAACTAATGAATAATAGTTTTGGAAGCAGAAAATAAGACTTTCACAGGTCATTGAAACTTATCTTGAATATATCCATTGTGCATAAACACATACAGAGCTCTGAGCACAGGATTGCTTACACACATTCGCCGAGGGCCCTTAAGGGAATTTGCCATTCAGCATTGTTGCATAAAGGAATGATAATGTCCTAGGACACCATAGATTAGAAAAAACCTCACCCCCTCTAGTTGCCAGCAAATGGATTGAAATGTTAACTTCAATATTTGCAGCTGCCCCCCGAGGATTCCAAGGTTCCTGAGGTTGAAATGGGAGTGAAATGAAACATGATAGGCACTTTAACTAGAGAGGTGAGGAGAAAAACTGCCTCTGGTATTTCATTTAAAAGCCGATGTTTAGTATGGACTATATTAAGGCTGGTATTGATCTGATCCGGGTCGATCCATTCAGCAACCGGCCTGCTGGGTAATATCCCTGCCCCGTAGGTGCCAAGAATAAAGGTCATACCCCCTGCCATCCATCTATGTTTTCATCTACACCTGTCTCAACCCAGAGTCTTCATTTTGGTGTCATTCTGATTGCATCTTATTACTCACAGAAAGTTATTCTGATGCCACGGAGAGAAACATCGTTATCATTGATTGTGCTGGCCACATAATCTACACTGCTATCTTATTGTTCATATGCTGCAATTACAGGTACTTTTACACTAGGTGAGTTTCAGCTGAAATGGTAAATGGTGAGTTCTTTGCCAGTTGATGTTTATGTGAACGATCCAGCTATAGACCTGCTTATTCTACTTTCTCCAGACCTCTTAAATCTAGCCCATTCATTTTTGTTAACTTTAATCATTGCTATAATGATAACAATGGAACTCTGAAATATATCTACTATGCTGTACAGTACCCACAAAAAAACTCCAACTACTATTCAAAAAAGTACCGTGTATAGCCTGTGAATTCCTTTTTGCTGACAATCCTTTCATGTAAATTGACACAAAAACTGGTACTCTCCTATTATGGAGAATAAATCTTGTAGTGATTTCGGACAGAGCTGACATTAGCGACTAGCTAACGACAATGGAGCATTTGTAGCTAAAGAGCCACATATTTCCTTCAGGAGCTGGTGGAGACCAAAAACAGAGCGAGTAATATTGGACTTACATTACAAGGTGGCCAAAGTCCAAATGATTGCTAATGTAACTGCTTGATGAGCAAAGGCAACTGTTTTTCTAACAACTTACATATCAACTTAAAAGGTTATGGATAAGATATGTCTGTGTGGCTTGTTTCCAATGCCCCAAACTAGTTGAGGCAGATGGTCGCCCACCAAGAGCCTGGTTCTGCTTGAGGTTTCCGCCTGTTAAAAGGAAGGTTTTCCTTGCCACCGTCGCACTAAATACGTGCTCTTGGGGGAATTGTTGGGTCTCTATAAATGATAGATTGTGGTCTAGAGCTACTTTATCTGTAAAGTGTCCTAAGATAACTCTGTTATGATTTGATACTATAAATAAAATGAAATTGAATTGGCCACAAATCTGTTATTACAATTTAAAACAATAAATTCACACTTCATTTCTGTGCATCTGCTTGAAAAATACGAAATTGCAAGGCAGAAATCTAGGCTTACAGTTTTAACAACCTAGAAGGCAAAACAAGGTAAAATAAGATTGGGAAGAAATCTTCATTATTTCAGTTTGTGGTCTGTGACTGCAAGGTTCCAGCTCAGCCAAGCCATTAACATAACTGACATGGTGCAATACTGACTCTGCTACTAATGAAATGTCGATACAGACCACTATCTACCCCAATCAAAAGTTAATTGAGGAAGTGATGGATTGCGGCTGCAAGGTTTGGCCCCTATATATCTTCTCTTTCCTGTCAGCGTGTCTCTCCATGCCTTCCTCTTTGCTTGCGTGGAAGAATGAAATTTTTTTTTAAAGCATGTAGAGACTGTGTTGAGATTCTGTGTGCTTTCTACAAGCTATGTCAAAGCTAGAGTGTTAATCCTTCATATCAGTCCTTGAAAACTTCCGTCTCAAAAGCCTGTTCTTAAACCCCTGCAAAGACATCCTCACAAGCACAGAAAACAGGCACTGTTTTTTTTTTCATTATGTTTTAAAGCTTTTTTCAGATCTGCACCGTCCCTGCACACTGCAGCACATAGCCTACTGTGCCTAAAATATTGTGAGACACTGCATAAAGGTTGGCACCATCTATGTAAAAAAAAAAAGGCAGACAAAAAATGATCAGACAGGCAGGCAGTAAGTGCTCATGGGTGAGTGTTTCACCTCCAGATATAATCTTCATGAAAGCCACTGGTAGGTGGTGGTGCCCTTTATGACGATGAACAGAACCACAACTATATTCATCTTCTTCCTCATGAGTGTTGCCGCATTAACTCCGGCTCCAGGCGTAGAAATAAACTCACTTGTTTCTTTGGATAGCAAGGATAAAGATAAGTAGCAGAGCACACTGGGGTCATTAGTGTTGTAGAGGAGGAATGGGGAAGGTCACTATGTCTTGCTTGTGTTAATTGGCTATCAGAATTAATAAGATGCAGTGGCTGAATAGAAGAAGAGAGGAGTTTAAGTGTCAGGTGCAAAATGTCACAAGCAAGTTCATGTCACCTCCAGAATGGAAATGTCGGCTCACTTTTTTTGTCTACACATGAGTAATGGTGGCTCTGTGTGTGTGTTGGCGCAGTCTTCTTTGTGTGTATGTGTGTGTCTCCTCACAGCTTGCGGTCTGTGTGCAGATTCATATCTAAATTAGATACTCTGTCTTGTTAACATCGACCTTTAGCCTCATTAGTATAATTGCTAATTACGACCTCTCTCCCCTACACGCACACGCACACGCACACGCACACGCACACACACACACACACACACACACACACACACACACACACACACACACACACACACTTGCCTCAGTTAACGAGGAGTTTGCACAGGTTGCATACGGGAACCTATCAGTCAGAGCATAACTCTTGTTATTGATCAGTTTTTGCAAAATGTGTGTCAGGAAATTACCAAGGTATAATGTCCCTTCCCAAAAATGACAATTTGTGGATAAAATGTATCTCTTAAGAAGTGAGCATTAATCATTTGAACATTTGAATTTTGTGGCAGTTCTGTGAGTTTATTACCATATATTATTCACTATACGCTGTTCATAAGTATACATAAACATGGCAGCTGCTCAGGGTCTTGCAGAGGCCCCTAACCAAATGAATTATTTCTACTATCGCATTTGCACGCTGGTTTGCTCTGTTATTTTGCAGTGCACAACATTCCAAAGGTAACTAGTGGTATCACAATAATTAAAAGTTCCTTTTTAATTGTGTGAAAGTGTAGGGTGTTTTATATTTCAGACCTTTTAACTGCTTCAGCAGCCAGCACAGTAGGATGTAGTTACCGGCAGAGTCAGTTGGGGGGCAGTGCATATCAGCATGCCAGTCCTGGAAGTATGAGACTGTGAGAGCATTAAATGGAAATATTAGAATATATGGTGTTTCCTTTACTCCAGCTCTTGGGTTGAATAGTGATGGCAGGTCATTTACAGTAGATTTAAATTTGATGGCCAGTTTGATGGTGACAAGTTTGGCCTCTGGGGCCCCTCGGCATCGCAAAAGACGCTGTAATGAAATAGCAGAGGAGCGAATTGGAAGAATCTGGTTGCCAAGACTGCTGGAGGATGTGAGTGGATGGAGGATGTACAGCTTGGATAATCCAGGTGTTTGAGTGTGTGTGTGTGTGTGTGTGTGTGTGTGTGTGTGTGTGTGCGTGTGTGAGTGTTTGCGTGTGTGTTCATGTATATTTTCGCCTGTCTGTTCTGATGTGTACAGCACTCTAACCTCCATCAATTACATTGAGCCTGCCAGTCTGGGTTGAATGGCCAGGACAGGGCAGTGCTAGCCCAGCTGTCTGGTATGGTACATCACACACACACACACACACACACACACACACACACACACACACACACACACACACACACTTACAGTAAATCAACACACATACACATACTCACTGATACCAACAGCAGACCCATAAATCAGCCCCTTTCATGCTCCTGAAGGACAAAGAGGATAAAATAAAACCTCTCACTCATATTTTTCCCCAACTTGTCACATTCTGTGTTGTGTAAGAAACATAAATTTGTTTACTTGTTCTGGCTGATTTACAGAGGAGCACACCATGAATCATGTCTTTCATTCCCCCTGCGGTAGCTGCTACCAACAGCTCTGTGGGAACATTAGAGGGAGGTGTTAACAGTGCAAGCGCTCTACTGCTAAGACAGTACTGAAGTGGGATTTATAACAATGTGCACTATTTTGGACCATCACTGGGAAGGGGGGGTGGGGGTTAAACACCAACATATAGCTATTTCACAACCTCACTCTTAATTAAACATTAGGGATAAAAAGCAGGAGCTTTGTCACCAGACTTAAAAGGAATAAGTAAGCTTCTCTTTTGGGGTTTTCTTAACAAGATTGATGCTTTTTAAATTCTAAAATGTAAATACACCATTTAGCATAATTTGATATCAACTGTTCATAATTAACATTCATTATCCGAATGATCCGAATGTGCATGTACTATAATTTAGTGGAAGGTGTTTTGAAATGAAGACAGTATTCGGGGGAAATAAAACCTCAAGATCAAACTGAAATTAGCATATCAAATGTACATTTTATTAAATCGAAATAGTTCTTCAGAAAACATTTATGTGTTCCCTGTAGGGCGTCTTCATGGTTGGACAGACTCTTCCCAAAACTCTGCAGAGGTTTGACATTGGCCTCACTCAGCGTACGTACGTCACTCTAAGCATCAGCCTTAAATGTGATGTGAATGCAATGCACCTTGGTAGAGATGGTAGATGTGTCCTGGGAAGGGGAAATAGTCAAATCGAGATCATTTTTCAATAAAACAGCCGAGGTGATTGTGGCTGGGGAGTGACTGAGAGGACAAAATGGAGGAAAACATAGAAAAGGTTAGAGGAAGAAAAGGATTCTGCTAGCTAGATCTACCCAAGGCTCTTCAAAACACCTGTCTAAGGGGACACTTTAAGTCTCTAAAAATAGAAAATCATCGAGCCTACTTCCTCCCCCAGCCTCCAGAGACTGTATCTCAGACAGAAATGGTAATTGGTTCCGAGAGTTTTTGCACCAGCACTTTTAAATGAATTCTTAATTTGTGAGGCAAACATTTGTGGCACCCCCCTTGAGAAAAGGGACTCTTTGTGAGGACACACTCCTGCCTTAACCTAGGGCTTTGCAGGCTTCGGCTGCCTGTCATCAAATGTGAAACGCAGATATCAGCCATTCAGCCCACAGCACGGGCAGCCAGACAGAAAGAGAAATATTTCTGTTTGGGGAGAATGTGGTGCAGAGTATTTAGAGGTAGTTGATGAACCCCACTAGGTACACAGACATGTCGTACCCTCCCTAAACTTTTGTGATTGCTTGGGTTGTGGTTGATAAGGCACGGGCTGGGTTACCAATAAAGTAGAACAATGAGCAGGGGATTAAATATGAGAACAACTTTATAAGCTTCTATTACATGGCCACAACAGATAATGTTTAATCCACACCATAGACTACAGAATTGTGACGCACATTCCTTTTATACAGTTCCAATTGAATGTTAGTGTTTCTTCAAAATATCATACTGCCATACATACATACATACATACATAGTCTATGGGATCAACAATATGAGATAAATACAATTACATCAGCATATTCTTACTTTAATAATTACCCATTGTGGTTCAACTGACATACTATGTAACAACATCACCACCCATAATAATCAAAGGTTAAAGGGGCCTTTATTGTCATTCACATATAAATTAATTGTGTTATCTGCATTTAACCCATCCTATAGGCTATCCCGAGCTGCAGGTGCACATGGAACAGCTTCATTCTTTTTGCTTTTGGTCATAAGCCACTGACAGGAGCACTATTCTAACATTTTTAGTACGGGAGGAAATCGCAGCACCCAGATGTGAAGCTGATGAGTAACTGCCCAGCAACAGCACGTTGCTAGCAAGTGGTAAGCTTGACAGCTATAATGGTTCTCCAACTACAGCCCTGCAAGTATCCCTGTGTCACCAAGCTTATAGAACCATATGCTGATATTATTTTGTGATGATGCACGAATGATTGTTACAGTGCTTTCTGGTGTGACCAGGTCTTATAACTTGTTCTATGAGCACAGGTGGAGCCTTCTGACAGATGGTAAGGGTTCAGGCCTGTAACGCCTGTATAGGTTATTTGAGGGTGTTTCTGGGAAGCATATTGGCTCATTATATCTCATAATATGAGGCATGATTACACTGTTAGCATGATTATTGATTTTTTTTATTTTCAGTTTGTGTTATTGATGTAGGGGCATTACAATGCATTACTGTCGCAAAATACAATATCTGATATGATGTTGTTAGTAAATTGGGATGAATAAATTTGATAACACTTCAACACACGTTAACAGATGACACTGCAGATTCTTGAGATGCATTCATTTCTAATGTGTTATTCCTCTACAAAAGAACAAATGTCTGTATGATGTGCATTGCGCTACACAACAGTGGGACATGATTGCTCCTCCCAGTAAGGCTTCCCACCTTCACTGTGACATCAATTGTAAGCGGACACAGTGTGAGGTCTTTAGATTACAAACCGCTTCCTTTCTCTGCTCCCAGTAGGACTGAGCTACTGAGAAACGGAGGGAAGGGAGGGAATATCTGCAGCATTTCTCCAATATTTCTAATAATCAATTTAGGCAAACATGGTGCTGAAGGAACCAAAAGATTAAAGATGATCAAAGAGCACTTTAACCCTTCTGGCATCCATCTTGATCTGTACTCATTAGTGTGCAAAACATGAACACTCATACACAAGCACACAGGCACCAACATTTCTCAGTATATCTCGAGAGTCCGCTGTACACAGTGCAGAAACACGTATTGTATTATTCTGACAGCATTGATGGACCAACATCACATTTCGGAAATGTTTCTCCAATTCTCCTGCCTTCCTTTCTTATTCCTATAGTTGGTGTTGAGGTCTGAGGAAGAGGGGAAAGGTGAGAGAAAGGGAGACTGACCAATTGAAAGTGAGCAAGGCTTTTGCAAATGCACCTACTGCATGTACTGTATTGAATGTAAATACAAAAACTACAATTTTAACCAAGTACCTCCACCCAAAAGCCTTTTCTTAAATGATTTTTGTTACAGTGCTCCATCAGCTCCAAATCCTCAGGTGTAAAGTAAACGAAAGTGGGGGTGGATTTCTGAAAAAAAAAAAAAGATTGGATTTGATGCAGCCTCATTATATCAGATACAGTAGGGCCTTTGTCAAACAACATTTTCTGTTTATATTTATATATTTCTGCCACCAGAGATTTGATTCTGACAAAAATGTTGCAATTAAAGATTAAAGCCCACTTTGTGAAATTTTCTTCTACAAAAAATAAACAGACAAAAGATCTTATGGGGCAGCATCTTTTCAGCATTCCATGCTCTCTATGGAGGATATGATTGGTTGGAAATATTGTTGTTTCTCTTTTAGTGGGGCAGTGTTAAAATCAATGTCATTTGCCACTATTAGACCTTTTGGATTCCCTCCCTTTTTTTCCTACCACCCACACACACACACACACACACACACACACACACACACACACACACACACACACACACACACACACACACACACACACACACACACGCCAAATTGAAAACATGTTTTTTTCAAGTCCCAGTTGTACATTTTAAAAATATGAAACAATAAAGATGATCTCTCAGTGAACTATGGTCCCTCCAGCCTCATTAGCCTCTCTGTTTTAGCAGACAACATTGCAATGGCTTTCAGGAGAACACAAGCTTTGATGTTAGAGAACTTGATCTAGAAATTACTTATCATGCGGTTTATGACATACATATATTTATGCTCTACCTAATGGGTGAGTTCATAACAAAAACAACAACAATTGGAGTACATGTACAAAAAAAAAGACACAGATCACTCAGTTTAAACATTAAAGAGGTTTCATAAGTCACAAGTTATGCTAACAGCAAGAATGCGAATTATATTTAAAACAGTGCTACGAGGACATTTATAGTTGGTGTGATGATGCGCTACCATGATTTGCTAAATTATATTTTTTCTTCAAGTGCTCAAGCACTCCCTCGGTGTACTGCTGAGAATACCAGCACATAATCAGAGGACATGTGCTTTAGTATTCTTCTGTTCCCTACTACTTTTGCATACTTTCACTTACAAAAACCCTTAAAATAAAATGTTCAGCTCTTTAAGGAAATTTGTCCTTGTATTCAACTTTTTTCCAGCATTTTTTACTTTTTAAAATATTAAGCTTTTTTTTTTTTTTCAATGGCGTAATCTTTAAATCCTCTTCAGGCTTCTTTCACTACTAAATGCTGCTCCTTCATAGTTTCACCTACAGACGTCATTCAAACTTTAGACTGTGTACAAAATCTTCAGATATTACAGCTTTTTGAATATCTTTTACAGTGTTTGTGCTATTAATGTTTAAGTTTTGTGCTTTTTTAGGCTTTTTTCTGCATTAATAATGTGTCTATTGCATGACTATGCTATGACTGTTTACAACATGCTTTATTTGGTGGCACGGTAGGTCAGCAGAAAGTAGGCTCTGCAGACTCTCACCCTTGGTGTATTCCCAGTATGGGCTGGGCCTTTTAGTGTGGAGTTTGCATGTCCTTTATTTGACACACTATGCTAAGACTTTTTTTACACTTTTTTCGAACACTATAATAAAGTGTGACTATTTTTCGATATACTATCCTATGAGTTTTATCTACATACTATGCTATGATTTTTTCAACATACTATACTATGACTTTTTACGACATTCTCTACTACGACTTTTTTATCAGTTTTTGTTCGACATATTATACTGTGACTTTTTTGACATGCAATACTACACATTTTTATGACTTTTTTCAACATACTTCACTGTGACTATTTTGACATATTATAATATGACTTTATTCAACAGACTTTTTATGACTTTTTTGACATACTATATTATGAATTTTTAATCAAATCTTTTCGACATACTATACTATGACTTTTTATCACTTTTTTGAAATACTATACTTTGACTTTTTTCAGCATACTATGCTATGACATTTATATGACTTTATTGACTTATTATACTGTGACTTTTTATCATTTTTTTTACAGACTATACTATGACTATACTATGGCCATACTTTTTTTTTTAATTCTATACTATGACTTTTACATCACTTTGACATATTATACTATGACTTTTTCTTGACATTCTCTAGTACAACTTTTTTATCACTTTTTTCAACATACTGTACTATTTCGTTTTTCGACATACTATACTATAACTTTTTACCATACTATGACTATTTTTGACAGGCTATACTGTGACTGTTTTTGACCTACTATACTATGACTTTTTTGACATACTATACTATGACTTTTGTCAACATGCTATTCTGTGACTATTTTCAACGTACTATACTATGACTTTTTTTGACATAATATACTATGACTTTTTTCGACATTCTCTACTACGACTTCTTTTATCAGTTTTTTCGACATACTATTCCATGACTTTTTCTAACTTTTTCTACATACTACACTGTGACTATTTTCAACGTACCATACTATGACTATTTTAGACATATTATACTATGACTTTTATATCACTTTGACATACTATACTATGACTTTTTCGACATTCTTTACTATGACTTTTTATCACTTTTTTCTACAAAATATTGTATGACTATTTTTATCACTTTTTTCAACATACTATTCCATGACTTTTTATAACTTTTTCTACATATTATACTGTGACTATATTCGACATACTATACTCTGACTTGTTCTTGAAATTCTCTAGTACAACTGTTTTATCACTTTTTTTGACACACTATACCATAACTTTTTTATCACTTTTTTAACACACTCTCTCTCACCCTTGGATTGATCAACAGTCCAGCCTGGATCTTCTTGTATGGAGTTTGTATGTTCTTTCAGGCTTTCTCTGGCATACTATACTATGACTTTTTATGCCTTTTTTCAACATACAATACTATGACTATGTTGACATACTATACATTGATTTTTTTATTACTTTTTTCGACATACTATACCAGTTCAATCAGGAGAGCCCTCATTTGAGTGTACAAATATTTATTGACATGTGCACAATAATGATAAACGATAGCCTTTTGGCAATTACACTTCCATCGTGACGTCATCTTATTTAAAGGGGGTCGAGAAGCTGTATGTAGCATACTCCCCTGATGACGTCTAGACACTGGTGGTGATGGTGATGAATGAAAAGGATGCTGAGAACTGGATGAAGGAGAAGAGGAGCGAGGTCTGGTACCTGGGAGCTGATGATGAACTGGTGGTGAACAGGGAAGAGGAAAGTTGTGACTATTGACGCAGAAATTAGAGTGGACAGCAACAGAGAGGAAAACATTTAAATATTGACAGCAAGATTGTGATTGGCCGATAGAGATTGTAGCTAAACCTGATTGGTTTAATGAAAAGAGTAAGGCTGACTCCCATTTCTCCATCTTACCCCTACCACTTACCCCTTACCCCTACCCCTTGGCCCTAGAAACCAAGAGGTAAGGGCTAGGGGTGAAAACATACCTCTATGAAATGGGACACCACTTGGTGACATCACCATACAGTGGGTTTTGACAGTGTCATATGCATTTATATATTATTTTGTTATTTTATGTTCACTTTGGTGGTGCAGAGGTAGATGTTATCTGTGTAATACTTAGGTCTGTTTGCAATACATATGTGTACACACACACACACACACACACACACACACACACACACACACACACGGTGAGTTGTATATCTGTTTTAGTTATCACCGTTTTGAATGTCATTGATGTTCAGAAAAACATTTTGTTAACAAAATTCTGTCTTTATTTCCTGATAAATTAAACATAACAGGCAAAAACATTACATTATTATATTACCGAACCATTATCAACTATTAGAACCATATACCACATAAAAAGGCTTCAAATGTATAAAACTAAAAAAAAGACACAAGACCACAAACAAACAAAGTAACTACAGCTGTTGTGATATTCCAGACCCCCCACCCCTCACAAATCATCAGTGTCCCTATCATAACCAACAACAATATACAAGTGCATGGACAGTAATTAATTACAAATGATTACAATAATACAGTACCAATGCAATAATGAACGGGAACAACATGAACACATGAAGAAACTTCTGCTTGTTTTCAGCCCGAAAGCGGATCAGCTGCTGTGTCCTCCGGCGTCCCTGCATGATACAGGACGGTATATGTAAAGCACGTAGCGATGTATCATAGACCGTTAATATTAATATATACAGTCTATGCGATGTATACAGTCCATTCAAGGCAGAGAAATGCGGGACTGTTGTTCAAATCAACGTTAACATTAGAGTTAAAAAAGTTTCAGTTAAGAACATGGTTGCAAGTATATCTACAGGACTGCATAGACCACAAAACAAGACAAGTAACTTTTAAATCAATTATTTAAGCCGAAAATACTTACATTTCTGGGTCTCTCTGGTCGATGCGGCAGCCATTGTTGCTTCTGTGTTTACAAGTCAGCTCGCATCCTCACTTGCTTTCAAGGGGTATACACCCCTCGATCTTACCCCTACGCCTCGGTCGACACAGGTAATGGGACAGCACTAGATCCCGCGTGAACGCGCAAAAAACAAGTGGAAGGGGTAAGGGGTGGGGGTAAGATAGAGAAATGAGATTCAGCCTAAATGCCCCCTTATCAGCTGTGATGTGAAGCAGGAGCAAAGGGAGAGTGACATGAATGAGTAAGTAACATAGTCTTCCTGGCTGAGCTTACACTAAGGTTCATGACTTACTAGACCATGACTTTTTTAATATAATATATATGATTTTATCATTTCTTTTCAACATGACTATTTTCAACGCACTTTATTCAGTGGCACGATGTCTCAGTGGTTACCATTGCTCAAATTGGCATCACCATAGGCACCGCAGACTGGTTACATTTTCAGTCCAGATTATGTCTTGTTGTGTGGTGTTTGCATATTCTTCCAGACTTTCTTAGACATGCTATACTGCCTTTTTTGACATACCATACTATGACTTTTTTAACTATACTATACTAAGATTTTTCAAAAACTTTTTTTGCATACTATACTATGACAATTTTTAACATACTATACTATGACTTCATCACTTTTTTGCCCATACTATACTATGACTTGTAATTTGCTGTCTCTATAGAACCTGTATGCCTCCAGGACGTTGAGGTGGGCAAGAAAGATTGTAGCCAATCCCTGTCACCCCGGACACAAACTGTTTGAACCCCTCCCCTCATCAGGATCAGGATCAAAACCTCACGTCACAAAAACAAAAAAGGCTTTTCACTACACATGCACTAATCTTCATCCTGGACTTTACATCTCTCCATTGCATACATATATACTACACATTTGGTAACACTTTACTTAAAGTTTTCTACATAAGAGTGACATGACACTGTCATGACACAGTCATGACACATGAAACCTAACCCTAACCATAACCATAACCATAACATTTTTTGACAAAACCAAATGACACTAACTAAAAAAAGCATATGACACATTCATAACAGTGGCATGCCACTCTTATGTGGATACTTTTAATTAAAGTGTGACCAAATATTCTTTGCAAATTTTGCACTCAACCCATTCAGCCTTTTTTCTTATGCAAAGGTTACTTTGTATGTAGATGTTTGTTTTTCTGTATTTATTTAATATTCATTTTTAATACATTTGTTTGTTTGTTTATGTATGCACTTTTCACCAAGGCAAATTCCACATAAGTGTACTTATTGTGTCAATAAAACCTTTTCTGATTCTGATGTTAGAGGTAGGCTAAACATCGGCAAGGATTTACAGCAAACAACAGCTCCACCCTATCCCAACAACAGAACAGATGAGACACGTATACAGTCCTTTCTTTACGGTTCCATCTTGCGCTACATTGTTAAAACAAAATAGGTGTGGTTAACTGTAATATGATAGGACAGGATGCACCATCCTTATTATTATAAAGTAAGGTAATTAAAGTTATATTCATGCTTGTACAATTGTTACAGTGGTGCTTGTTCAGCACCATGGACAGCAACAGTTAAAGGCAAAAGTTAACAGTCCACATTAACAAAATCTAAGTGAGTGGCTGTAGGTTCTGGATACCAGAAGATAAATACAATAGAAAGAGTGAGTGCTCTTAAGCTGTTATTAGGATCCTTTTGATCCTAACTCTTCCTGAGGAAGACAGGTGGGTTGAAAATTTCGAATAAAAGCTTATGATAGCACTGAGTCTAGTGTGCCTGGACTGCTGGTAATTTTCTGTTGTACTAAGAACTTGAAACCAGTCTTTAATGAAGGCTGAAAAACCGTAGGAGGGCCACTGCGTACCTTGGTTTCTGCCCCGAAATGTTAAAAATCTGTTTAATTCGATTGAGAAGAAATCAACTTCAAAAGGTTTACCTTTAAAACCGTGTATGCCCTCCAGGTGGCTGCTCTGTGCATGGGCTAGTTTTATACACACAGGTGCTATTCTTTCTCTCTCCCTATGTTTTGTTTCAGTGATGGCAGTGTGGACAGTGTGTGCAGATGAGCAGTGTGTGGCTCTCCTTCTGTGGTCGCAGCGCACAGATCTCCCAGCTGAGCAGAGCAGTGGAGGTCTGCCGAGACTCTTTGGCGTCACAAATGGAAGCAAAAAACTGTTTACCTAACTTCATTCCCACGCAAAGATGACACCAAGCTGGATTTAAAATCTATTTAGTATCCCTTTAACTACAGATTCATCCTTTCCTGATATAAAATTTCTCTGACTGAACTGTAGATCACTGTGGTTTAGTCTTTGTGAACCTTTTGACATTTCTGTGCTTTGTCCTGTAACAAGAGTCTTTGTGGACACAAGGGTGAAATACTGGAAGAAGTTCTGTGATGTGTCTCTCAGGTGGGTTTTGACCCTTTTGAGGAGTTAAGTGAATGTGCCAGTCAAATCAAATAGTGCCAGGATTTTATTTATAACAGAGAACAAAATCAACTACATCTCTTGTTTTTCAGTATATATAAATATTATACAGCCCACATTCCAGAGATGATTAACATACAAAAAAAACAACAACACAATTCCCATTTCACAGCACAGCACTGTAGCAGTGCCAGAAGCAAACTGTACTTGTGTACCAGCAAGAAGGGAGGCACAGTTTGTTTTTCCCTTCTGTAAATAAGTTTGCTTATCTGCCTAGAACTGAAAGTTTCACATCTAGACAGATAAGTGGGCCGATTTTACAACTAGCCCATTCAAAGACTTTATAGCCAATCTTACCTTGTAATCTGGCTGTTTCCCCACTACCAGTGTTACACATTCACAAAGGACGACTTAGAGTGAAGATCACAATACGTTTCATACTTTCTTGTTATGTGGCTGTGGTATTGAAGCTGAGGCATGATATTTTCATACAGTATGTTTAAAACCGTAAAGATATAATGAATATTGTGTAAAATATAGTAATAAAGAAATAATGAAAATAGTATTTTTTATAGAATACGCAAAAATGAATTGATTAACGACATGACATTTGAAGTTAGAGAACAGACGCTGAAATGTTAACACACATGTTGTGTAATATATTCCTCGCAAGAATGATTTAGATTAATTCCTGAAAGTGAACAAAGTGAAGTATGTGCACTGTGCATACATGTACTATAATACTTTATGTTTATATATACTGTATATATAAATATACATATACTGTACATTAACTCTATACATGTTTTTTTTAAGATGCTAATGTTCTCCTGCTTATATGGACTTTAAACTGAAGTTATAAAGCTTATTCATTTCACATTTTACTTACTTAATGTTTGACATTGGGTAAAATTGATGCAATGTTATTATGTAGTTGAAACATTTCCATATATCAGGTTGACTAAAATCATTTGCTTCTCTTTAAGTTAGGCCTTTATGTCTAAGTGCCAACAATGTTATTAACACTGCTTGTCACAGATCAGCAGGCCTGTCTGTTTGTCTTTAGGTCTATTCTTAAAGGTGCAGTAGGTAAGCCTTATAAAAACTAACTTTTATGCCAGAATTGCTGAAACTGACCCTATGTTTGAGAAGAACTACATGAAGGTAATACAAAAAAATCTGGCTCCTTTGGCTACACCTACAGCCTGTAGTGCGATTTGCAAAAATCCACCGGTCTTCGCTGGTCAGATGCACCAATCAGGCCTTTCATAGCGTAGAGACAAAGGGAAAGACAAAGGGAGACAGGGGGTGATGACATGCATCAAAGGTTTACAACATTGTGTCTCAACACTTAACCACCACCAGGATGCCCCCAGCGGGACAAAACCAGATGATGTCAGAAACTTAATCTCTACAACATATAAGATCAAAATGTTATTGCAACCTTTCCAGTAACCTATACCTGTAACTTGATGCCAACAATGCCAGAAAAAAAAAAAAAGTATTTCTCCATGGTCCTCAAAGGTTCAACCAACATAAATAATTGGTTGAACCATTTGAAAGCAAACAGCAGTGGAAGGTTGGTGTCCACTCGGCTCATTAGGAGGAGAGACATAGTTGGAAGAGATGACCCCTTTACTGCTTTACTTTAAAGAAAGGGGCGCCCGTCAGACAAAAGACAGGTCCTCATTACTGACTCTGTTGTTAAAAAGCAACATTTTCTCTCTATTGCTATCCCTAAAAGTGAGGGAAGACCACCAGAGTTTTTGATTTTCCAGTCAGCGGTATAGAGAGCAAAGCCAAAAGAACAAAGAATCAGCAGTCTGATCGGAAGGCAAATGGGGCTCAAGATGAGCTGTTTGAGATAAGATCAAGCAGAAGATACTCAGCACCGATGTGTGGTATTTTAGTAAAAGGGAGAGAGAGCTGGCTAGGCTAGAAAGAGAGTGAGGCTATTGTTGACACTGAGAAGACATGGGAAAAAAGACAATTTGGAGGAATTTTTGTCAGATGTATAACCATTTGATATGCCTCCTTTGTTCTGGCAGACTGAACTGTTGCTACGGCAACAACACAGACTTTGTGTGAATGTAAATTTATTTCAGCCAGTGATTACTATTAAAAAAAAAACACATTTGAAGCCCACTGGACAACACATCTTTATTCTATATTTGTTTAAATTTGTATTAGCATCTGCACTCTTTTACAGACTCAACACACTGCTGCCTCTCTACATGCTGAATCATACACCTTAACAAGCAGTGGCCGCTTTATTGAATATTCTATCAGGAACCCAAAGGTTTCCAAGGACACCACATTTGACAGAAATTTTGATAAATGTGTAGGAAATGATATACAAGATGTTTTGAGCATTTTCTTTTGTTGGATGTAGGTATTTTCATGGCAATGGCACAGACCCCATTCTTAATACCTTCTGCAAAGCTCTGATTGGTTGGTTGTCAATGACCACCAGACTTATTTTAATTGTGGTCAAAAGGAGGTCTTGAACAAGGCTAAGAGCAAGTATGCACAGAATATACTTTGATACTGCCACATAGTACATGATTTTAAGAGACCAGAGACGAAAAGGGAAACTGAATGTTAAGGGGTTGCAGATTAAGTTCATGGACACGTCAAAAGCATTGATGGGAAGACATTAACAAACCTAAGTCTCCACACACACACACCAACGTCAAACCTCTTTATTGGTTGGGGATTTCAGGCGGCACCTTTTTAGTCAGAAGCTTCGCCCTGAGCCCAAAGTTGAGGCACCGCTTGGCTCTCATTGCACTCACTGTGTTTGATCTTGCCGTGCTCTCCATCCGAGCTTTATGGCTCAATAATACCAGGAACTCACCTGGGACCTGTAGCTACGTCTTCATACTTATCAGCAGTCCAGCTGGAAGAAGCTGTACTCTGGAGTCTGGTCTGACCTTTCTAAAGTACTGCTTTAAAGGAGGCTGGCGAGTTGCAGGCAGCACGGTGGGTTTCAGAGGGGAAAACAACAATTTGGCATGGAACAGTGTGTACCCACGGCAGCATATTAAATATGTCAAGAATGAGCAAACTCCAACCTCCTCTGAGTCTTTCTTTTTTTTTTATTTCCACAACCTACCTCACCACCTAATGCTCTCTGACTCTTTTTCATACTCTGTCTCCACACATTTTTTACTTTCTTTCTCTCAAAACCAATATTGCTTTATTTTGAAGTGAATGTAATAAAGTCCTCTGTGTACGTCAGTGGGAGGAAGTGGTTATGTAAGTAGGAAGAAGAACCCTTTATCATGCTAATTTCCTGGTGACACTGCAGAAAAGCTCTAGGGCCCCCAGGATCAAAATTAGCTTGTGTTTTGACTGCTTGTATATGCCTTGCTTATTTTTTTCTTAAATATATCATGAAAATGTTTAACAGCACTTCATTGTCATTATGTCTGTCTTTGCCACTTTCAAGCATTGTAAACAGCTGGGCATGAGAAAGTGGGGATTAAACACATAATATCAGGAGTAAAATATAAGCAGTTTATTTGTTGATCAGCACCACAAATGCCTATTTTGTCTTGTCAAAATACTTGGACAACATTGACATTACATTACATCATGTCTGATGTCTTAATTTCTGTATACATATTTCTGCATGACATAAAATAAAAATAAAAATACTTCTGTGTATTTTAAGGTACAGCTTACATAGTACTTACTTCACACAATTGTTGCAACAAGGCAGCATAAATCTTTATGAATATATGTAATATGTCTAAGAAGTAAGTCCAGGGGCGGATTAAGGTGGTGAGGGGCCCCTAGGCTGCCCTTTGTGTGAGGCCCCCACTTAATCATTTTGCTTTACTGAAAACATATATTTAGTGGTAAAAGTGCCTGAAGTGTGTTTGAATAATCTGTCAGTGATTCGTCTTTTATTTTTTTTATCGCAATATTAGTGTGCTAAAATTATGAAAAGTCTTACAGTAAGTTACCACTCCATGCTGTATGCAAAAGAAAACGAAAATAATGATATGGAGTGATGGGTAAATACATCTATGTAAGTTTTACTGTAAGAATAAATGCTTTTTATATTTTTTGTACTAATTAGTATGGATTACCAGATGTACATTGCAGGTATAAAGCCTGACGGCAGGCCTTCTACTCCCATTCCGCTATCCAGGGGCGGAGTGACAATCAGGACTTTTCCCGGCCGGCCAGCCAAAGAGTTCCTGCTGCGCGGCCTACAGACGGCCGTAAGACATCAAGCAGCTTAAAATTGTTGATATTGCATACTCTCCACGAAACTCTCCGGGATTCCCACTATTAGTTTAAATTAAAAGTCCAACCGATATTTTTACCACTTGCTGATTCTCTATATCTCAGTCATGGTACCCTGCACATTCATCTCTCCCATCAATTTACTGATGTTTGTGTAGCCTCTCCCATCAATCTAGCGTTAGAACAGATGGAGGAATTCCACACAAAGAAACATAGCATAATTTGGGTTACAAAAAATAGATTTTGTTTGTGTTATTGATAAATGGGGGGTTGGGCCGGTGGTGGGCCGGTGCTGTCAGAATTTTCCCGGTTGATTTTAGTGCCCCACTCCACCCCTCCCAGCTATCTGCAAGGGTACCATCGCTGCATCAAGGTCATAGCTCTGCCCAATACGATTGTGATTGGTTTAAAGAAATACAAACAAGCCAGAGCAATTTTCAACCCACCAGAATGTTAACTAATGCAGCCCGACCCTGATAGTGCACTGTGGAGATAGGCCTGGCAATGCAAGATTATTGCTAATATTAATCCCCTTATTTTTTGATTGACTTGTTATGGGAGTAGAAGAGGAAAAGTTTTTTAATGAGACTTTTGTTGAAACAAAATTAAAGACAGCTGAGTAAAAGCACTGAGTTGACTTTGGTGTATTTTATTACGCTCTGCAGAGCATAACTGGCGAAAAAACATGCACAAAGTGTATTGGAACAACAATACGCAGAGTCTGGCCAAGTTAAACAGAAAACATCACGGTCTTATACTCCCTTTCTCTAGCAAGAGGAGACCTTGTTTGGGAACATGCCTAATCTTAGCAAAACAATTAATCATAACACTCAGACAAGTTGGAGCCGTTTCTACGTCTGTCCCGATGCCCCAGAGTCTCTAGCGGTCATTTATCTTAGCTGCTAAAGACAACCTGGTGTCATTTGGTTACATACAGAAGAAAATGTTCCAGCTCTGCACCCTTAAACATAGCTCTGGACATCTGTAGCTTTCAGACTACAGGGCACCAGCCTTCAGTGGGTGATGAGTCAACAGACAGCTGTCGACTCTACTTTCAGGAAGGACACATACACAAATTAACTGAATGAAGGCATTTAACACAAAAACAGAGTGAATGAATAATACGATATAGAAGGATATATTAAATAATGCTTAAATGTAAATGTGGTGGATTTTTATAGCGCTTTTCTAGTCTTAACGACTACGCAAAGCACTTTTACATCATACAGGAACCATTCACACACATTCATACACTGTGGGCGAGGCTGCCGTACAAGGTGCCACCTACTCATCAGATAAACACACACACACATTCACACTCCGATGGCGCAGCATCGGGGGCAACTCGGGGTTCAGTGTCTTTCCCAAGGACAGTTTGACATGGGACTAGAGGGCCAGGGATTTAACCACCGACCTTCCAATTGGCAGGCAACCGCTCTACCACTGAGCCACAGCCCCCCAATGTAATTGTTCCCATTACAAACTGTATTTTTATTTCATCTTATTTGTCAATAAATAGTCCATAATTAATAATAATAAGTTTCCATCCAAATAATGCATCACAAATATTATTTGTTATACATATTGGCCAAAGAAAACATAAATAAAAGCACTTTTCCATCAACTACTGTGAATATTGGGAGTTGGATCAAAGCAAGATGGGTCAACAATTGTAGCTGTGTACCACCATAACTGATTGTGTGAAAATATTTAGGATGAATACATGAAAATCAAAAAAAAGTCAAAAAGTTCACACTGAACTGAATTGAATGTGCAAATCTAAGAATCAAATCTACGAGTACAAATCACACCTACAACTATTTTTGTCCCACATTTGATGCTTCCACCTGAATAGCCAATGGGGATGCTCAGATTGCCATTTCACTATCCAATCACAGAGCCAAGGGTTGCAGTTGGGCGAACAAAGATATACAGTTGGTGGCACTAACTCTCCAGTCAAGTGCTATTTAAACGGAAGAGGGCGCAAAGATATGACGTCATAAAAAAAGTGCCAGTCAAAAATGAAAAACCATGGTGGAAATATGGGAATAGTATAGTCAGTGTCTTAGCTTTACTCTTGGACAAAACAAGTTAGAACAGCAATTCAACCCTTCAATAAATAGTTGATTCTATACATAAAGGATGTTTGAGGTGTTCTATGCAAACCCACTGCACCAATACTGCCGTGTTCTGTGCTATGCTGTTTCCATTAGTGACATGCTAAAAAAACAATCTTAAAACTGATGAATGTATCAAAGGCAAACAATAGTACAGCCATTTCCATAGAGAATATATTATTGTGCAGTGGGAGCTACGGATTAAGAGCAGAGATGTCCATGTTCCCTCAGCACAGTGTGTTGGTACACCTGTGTACAATTTCCATATAGATAGCCTGTCCGTTTCCATTTTGATATTTCAGGAATGGTGGGACTGATAGAATAGACTGTGAAAAGACCAGTGTGTGGGGAGATTTAGAGGCGATGATATGGGTTGGTATGACGAAAGCATAGGCTTTAATATCTACTTAGAGTGCAAGCAGTTATATTTTCCTGCTCTACCTTATATATTCTGCCTCAATGTGAATTCCAAAAGAAGGAGGAGCAGGCCTTAATGTGTTCAGCTGCCCTTTCAAACCTCACAGAGCATGATGGCTGCTGATGTGTCACTGAGGTCACCAATTTCATGACTATCGATTTTATTATCTTTATCTGCAACTGAAGGTACGGAAACAAAATTTTTTTTTTAATCTTATAGTCAAACTGAAACTAGAATTTTTTTCACTTTTTGTGTAAGGAAACATAGACTTATGGGACTATGCTATTTTCTATTTTTCAAAAGAGCATAAAAGCATTTATGGATGTATTTGTGGAAACAGCATCTGGGCTTCAGGGCTTTACCTTGGCTTTTCCCATCGCAGTGTTTGGCTATGATATTTGAGAACTGGCTTTTCTAGGAGACGTGTTGTCAACATCAGTGATGCACTATTGACTAGAGCAAAAAGCCCTCCAACCCTTACGACCCTATAGATAGTTTGTTCCTAGCCTCTATTATGACCCAGAGGAGTGTTTCCAATAAAAGCGCCACTACCGCTGGCAGTTACGTAACTTACATTTACGTTTTAATGCTTCCTGCTTCTTACAGTGCAGACGCTTTGCTGCTTGCTCCTGCCTCTGCTTGCATATTTTTGCTGATAATCTTGCTTTTCCTCTGAGAGAAACTATGAGCAACGGCTCTTGGATATTTATAAATCACTGGACTATACATTTTTGGTAGACATAGTAGGCTATTGCCATATTTTAACATTTTTCTGCCTGAGCGTGGCCTACCAATAGCTCAAGCCTGTCCTACAGTGACTGCAGCTAAAGCTAATTAGCAGCAAGATGCCTCCTTTTTCCGTGGATGACTACTACAAACTCCTTCAGAAGATTGCACTTCTGGAAACCAAGGTTCACCTATTAGAAGTGAACGTGGAAGTGAACAGATCTTGTGGAAATGACACCACTTTACCATGGACCCAAAACAATGGACAAAAGCATGCTAACACACGGCTAATTAGCACCAAGAAGACTACAAAGAAACAGGAGGGCAGTGGAACGGGTAATAAATCAACAAGTGGTAGTCCTCCCTGGAACTCGGCTGGTGCGAAGCCTAAGAGTAAATCATTTTCCTGGGAAATGGGAGGACGACTAACGGGCAGGGCACAGCGCCCTGAGATCTGTGATACGACCGGCTGGCCTGCATTATCATCCCAGCAGAGCGCCTCTTCAACCCCTGTACCTAGTCGGACACAGCCGTGGACAGCTGCAAAAGGGAAAATAAGCAACAAAATGCCTCCCCAACAACTTTGTTTGCAACAAGATAACAGATATGCTCCTCTGCTGCTGGACGATGGACAGCCATCTGATGACCGGGATTGCGTCTCATCGCCACACAGCAGGGTAAGGACCAAGAGCAATTCAAAAAGTAAAAAGCTAACAACTGGGCCTCAAACCCTGATTGTGGGTGACTCTGCTGTAAAAGATTTAAAAACAGTAAAAACACCAAAATACTCTGTTTTCCCAAAGACACGGTGTCTGACTTGACCCAAAGAATCCCAGATATCATGGCAGAACACCCAACTGTGAAGAACATTATACTACATATAGGGTCACATGATGTTGTAAAGCAACAGTCTGAATTGCAGAAACTGGACTTTATGGAACTGCTAAACAAAGTCAGCTCTTTAAACGCAGATGTGTTTATCAGTGGGCCTATACCGCCAGTGAGAAGAGGAGCCGAGAGATTCAGCCGACTGTTGGCACTAAACAAATGGCTGTCAACTCAATGTATTGTCCATTCTCTGCAGTTCATTGACAATTTTAACATTTTCTGGGAGCGCTTACATCTTTTTAAAGCAGATGGACTTTTCCTTAACAGGCCAGGAGTAAAGCTGTTCACCTCTAACCTACTTTACTCTCTACGCTACACTGCTCCCCCCGTCAAGGACACAAGACCAGACCAATCTAAACAAGAGGAAAATAAAACAAAGTTTGGCAGTGATTCACCACAGCCCCCACCTGTGCACAGATTTGACCGTGGGAGACCAGACAGCAGAGATACGGAACCCCAACTCTCCTTTTCACCCGTCCAGCACCCCTCAAACCCCCCTACCAGCCCCGAATCCCTTGAGGAGCCATCGCTATCTCCACGCACTCTTTCCCCTCTTTCCCCTACCCACATGTTGGAGTTCACTGACCAGATGAAGCAGCTGGTAGATGTTGGAACCAAATTTACCCCCCTTCCTTCACCCATGACTCAACCCCGGACAAAAGTAAAACGCCAGGCACCTCTGCCCGATAAGGACGCTTGTGTGCAAAATCCAGCAAGCAAAAACTGATATGTGCCGGGCCTAGGCTCCAGGACTAGTGACACTCATGACTTTTTCAAAGACAAGCCCGGCCCTGTGTTTTCAATTCTTCCTCAATTTATGTTGTGATAGGCAATAGAAAAATGATGGTGAATAAGCACTTAACTGCAAACTTAGCAAATTTAGCATCCATTCCTCGTCAGCCACAGCCTGTTACAAAAAATGAGAACACACTAACACTAGCTTTACTAAACATCAGGTCTTTGGCAGGAAAATCCTTTTTAATTAATGATTTTATTATTAATCACAATCTAGATTTTATGTTTTTAACTGAGACCTGGTTAGACCATAATAACAGCGCTGCTGTTCTCATCGAGTCAGCTCCCTAACTTCAGTTTTATGAGCGAGAATAGAGTGAATAAGAAAGGAGGTGGAGTTGCCATTTTGTTTAATGACTCATTCCACTGTACGCAAATATGTTATGGAAATTTTGCTTCTTTTGAATATGTGGTTCTACAGTTGAGATCGTCCCCTCAAGCAATATTTCTAAATATCTATAGGCCACCTAAATATTGTGCAACCTTTATTGATGACTTCACTGAACTGCTGTCTATAATCTGCATTAACTTTGATTGTGTAATCATTGTGGGTGATTTTAACATTCATGTTGACAACCCCCAGGACAGGGGGACCAAAGAACTGTGTTGTGTTTTTGAGAACTATGGACTGACTCAGCATGTGACAGAGCCCACGCACAATAAGGGGCACACTCTGGACTTGATTGTCTCCAAGGGTCTGAATATTTCCAAGGTTGTGGTGACTGACGTTGCTCTGTCTGATCATTCCTGTGTTTTCTTTAACGGCTCTATCTCTGTGCCCAAAAGTGTCCAAACAAAGATAATCAGAAAACGGTATATCACTGAAAACACCAGTGAAACATTTACTCAGCTTTTCTCCGCCGCACCCGCCCCCCCTGGGCTCTCAGTCACTGAGCTTGTAGATCATTTCAACTGTAAAATTACAAATGTTATTGATGCCATTGCTCCCACTAAGGTCAAAGTTGTCTCTTGTAAGAAAAGGTCTCCATGGAGAAATGTCCCACTGGTGAGAACAGAAAAAAGAGAGTGTCGAAAAGCTGAACGAAGGTGGCGAAAAACAAATCTCCTGGTCCATTATAACACCTATAAAGAGAGACTTCGCATTTATAATTTGGAACTGAGGAATGCAAGGCGGTCCTTCTTCTCTGATATTATCTCTAGAAACAATAATAATTCACGTGCTTTGTTTGCTACTGTCGATAGGTTAACAAACCCTCCAGTACCAGTAGCATCTGAACTTTTATCTTCCAAGGCCTGCAATGACTTTGCCTCCTTCTTCAAAGAAAAATTCAAAAGATTAGACAAACAGTTAGTGCCTCCATATCAAGTACAGGATGTGTGTTGTCACAGTGTTCAAGCAGAACTAGTTCCAATATGACTGAGTTTCATGCGATCAACCATAAAAACCTGGAGGACATTATACAACATCTGAAAACTTCCTCCTGTTGCCTTGATATTCTACCAACGGGTGTTTTCAAAAATGTCTTGAATTGTTTGTCTTCTGATCTTCTACAGATTGTGAACACATCTCTTCTTTCAGGAATCTTTCCACAGGCCTTGAAAACTGCAGTAATCAAGCCACTCTTAAAAAGAACAATCTAGACACATCCCTAATGAGCAACTATAGGCCAATATCAAACCTTCCGTTCTTAAGTAAAATCATTGAAAAAGCAGTTTTTCAACAACTCAATTATTTCTTGTCACTAAACAACAGCTTTGATACCTTTCAGTCGGGTTTCCGACCACACCACAGCACTGAGACGGCTCTCGTTAAGGTCTTTAATGACATCCACCTTAACACAGATAATGGCAAAATTTCAGTCTTAGTATTACTTGATCTCAGTGCTGCATTTGACACGGTCGACCACGACATATTACTAGACCGATTGGAAAACTGGGTTGGCCTTTCTGGCTCAGTACTAAACTGGTTTGAATCCTACTTACAGAATAGGGATTACTTTGTGTCAATAGGTAATTATACATCTGAGCGTACAAATATGACGTGTGGAGTTCCCCAAGGCTCCATTCTGGGGCCTCTTCTGTTTAACATCTACATGCTTCCACTGGCTCAGATTATGGAAAACAACAAAATAAGTTACCATAGTTATGCGGATGACACACAAATTTACATAACCTTATCGCTAGGGACTATAGTCCAATACAAAAACTGACTAAGTGTATTGAACAAATTAACGGCTGGATGTGCCAAAACTTTCTGAAATTAAATGAGGGAAAAACTGAGGTGGTTGTTTTTGGAGCAAAAGAGGAAAGATTAAAAGTTTGCGCTCAGCTTCAAACAACAATGTTAAAAACAACAGACAAAGCCAGAAATCTTGGTGTAATCATGGACTCTGACCTGAATTTTAACAGCCATATAAAGACAATTACAAAGTCAGCCTATTATCACCTTAAGAATATATCAAGGGTTAAAGGACTTATGTGTCAACAGGATTTGGAAAAACTTGTCCATGCTTTCATCTTCAGTAGACTTGACTACTGTAACGGGTCTTTACAGGTCTCCCTAAAAATCAATCAGACAGCTGCAGCTGATTCAGAACGCTGCTGCTCGAGTCCTCACTAAGACCAAGAAACTGGATCACATCACTCCAGTTCTGAAGTCCTTACACTGGCTTCCTGTGCCCCAAAGAATTGATTTCAAAGTTCTTTTGCTAGTTTATAAATCACTAAACGGTTTAGGGCCAAAATACATTTCTGATCTGCTAGTACACTATGACCCCCCCAGACCTCTAAGGTCATCTGGGACAGGTCTACTGTCTGTTCCTAGAGTCAGAACTAAACAGGGGAAGCAGCGTTCAGTTTCTATGCTCCTCATATCTGGAATAAACTCCCAGAAACCTGCAGGTCTGCTGCTACTCTTAGTTCTTTTAAATCAATGCTGAAGACCTTTCTTTTCGATGTTGCCTTTCTTTAAATTATGTTCATTTCTTTCTTTTATACTGCACTGTAACTTTTATTCTTGTGTTTTATTTGTTTATATATATATATATATATATATATATATATATATATATATATATATATATATATATATATATTTTATTTATTTATTTATTTTTTTTTAAACTGTTTCTTCTGTGTTTTATCGGTTTTATTTTCTTTTAACTGTTTTTGTGTAAAGCACTTTGAATTGCCCTGTTGCTGAAATGTGCTATATAAATAAAGCTGCCTTGCCTTGCCTTGCCTTACACAACGTAGCCTAACGCAGTTATGTACAGTTGTGTTCGAAATAATAGCAGTGCCTTTAGAAAAATTAGTAAATGTCAAAATTCTTCAAAGAAATTGTACTTTAATGAACACAGATACATTGGGGACACAGTACATTCTATTCCAAAGCAAAACAATTGCGCAAAGTCATCAAAACTTAAATAATAATAATAATATTTCAAATAAAGTAAGAAATGGCATGTTCAAAAGAATAGCAGTGTTGCCATCTTTCCTTGGAAACTCAAAAATGTACTGTACAAACAAAGAAATTCTTGATAAGTGAACCTAGCTGAGTATCCTAAACTAATATTTTGTTGCAAAACCACGGTTTCCGATGACTGCTTCACATCTGTGGTGCATGGAGTCAACCAACTTCTGGCATCGCTCCACAGGTATTGCAGCCCAGGATAATTGCACTGTATTCCACAATTCCTCAGCGTTTCTTGGTTTTGCCTCATGCACTGCACTTTTTATGTCAGCCCACAAGTTTTCAATGGGATTAAGGTCCGGGGATTGTGCTGGCCACTCCATCAGTTGAATCTTGTTCATCTGGAACCATGCTTTTGCTCGCTTGCTGGTGTGTTTGGGGTCATTATCCTGTTGAAAGGTCCACCTCAAAGGCATTTCCTCCTCAGCATATGGCAGCATGACCTCTTCCAGGATCCTGATGTACTGGAACTGATCCATGATCCCTTGTATGCGGTGAATCGGACCAACACCATAGTATGAAAAACATCCCCATATCATGATGCTTGCACCACCATGCTTAATGGTCTTCAGTGAGTACTGTGGCTTGAATTCTGTGTTTGCAGGGCGTCTGACATACTGCCTGTGACCCTTAGACCCAAAAAGAACAATCTTGCTTTCATCTGTCCACAAGATATTATGCCATTTCTTTTCAGGCCAGTCAATGTGCTCTTTGGCAAATTGTAAACGCTTCTGCACATGTCTTTTCTCAGCAGTGGGACTTTGCGGGGGCTTCTTGCTGGAAGGTTAACCTCAATAAGACGTCTTCTGATTGTCACAGTACTCACTGTCAACTGAAGGTCTTGCTTGATCCTCTTGGATCCCATCATTGGCTGAGTCTTCGCCAGTTTGGCTATTCTTCTGTCCATTCGAGGGGTTGTCTTTCTTTTTCTTCCTCGTTTTTCAGTTTTTTGCTCCCATTTCAGGGCATTTGAGATCATTTTAGCTGAACAGCCAATGATTTTCTGCACTCTTTGTATGTTTTCCTTCTTTAATCAATTTTTTATTAGGAAACGCTCATCTTCAGAACAGTGTCTTGAACGACCCATTTTCATTGTTTTTTCAGGAGAAATGCACAGCCAGCATGCCAGTTGTCTTGATCCTTAAATACGGATCACCTGTTAACACCCTTTTTTCCCAGAATACCCTCCCTAATTGATGCCCTCTCTAATTGAACTCACCACTGCTATTTTTTTGAACACACCCTTTTCAGTTAATCATTCAATTTCACAGAATCCACAGTATGCATGGCTGTCCTGTTGGGTTTGTTGGTTTTCTATACCTTTATTTTACCCCCCAGAAACTTATCTGGGGTATAGAGTTTGAAATGTTAATAAAACCAGTGATTTTCTTGCTGCTGTTGAGGCACTGCTATTATTTCGAACACAACTGTACATAACTTCTCTTTCAAATGAACTTACCTAAGTGGGAATAGGTCAATGTTGACTTTTGGTTACACACTGAAGACAAACAGCGGTCTCCTAGATTAAAGTCCTTTCACTAGCATGGACCACGCCACAACCATGTGTTAGTTAAAGATTTAATGAACAATATGAATGTGCAGATGAACATTATGAATGTGCAAAATTGATGTGGATGTCGTCTGATGGCTGGTCTGGAGGATGTGTGATGACCGGGTGGAAGAGACTCAGGGTGGGGGTTCCGTCTCAGAAGCAGTTTTTGCCCGAATAGTTTACAGACCCCCAGACGGTACCTAGAAGAGACATGAGAGAGATGAGCAGCAGGAAGGGAAGAGGGGGAAGATGGATGAAGGAGAGGGAAAGGGAGGGTGGGTCAAGCAATCAGACACAAGCCTGGCTGTGCATGCAGCACAGTATATGTAGGTTTGTCTGGTGATTGGAGGTGTGGTTTAGGTGTGGCCCTGCTCCCGAACCTTAGTTAACAAATTAACTCCATTTCACTAGCATGGACCACGCCACAACCATGTGTTAGTTAAAGATTTAATGAACAATATGAATGTGCAGATGAACATTATGAATATGCAAAACTGATGTGGATGTCGTCTGATGGCTGGTCTGGGAGGATGTGTGATGACCGGGTGGAAGAGACTCAGGGTGGGGGTTCCGTCTCAGAAGCAGTTTTTGCCCGAATAGTCTACAGACCCCCAAAAGTGTCAGATTGTGTAGAACTGAGTTGTGCGTGGGCTTGACTGAAGATCGGTATGCCTCTGATGACCAGCAGCCTAGGACCTGAATGGTTTGATGGCAGATGCCTGATCTGGCGACTGTTGATGCTGCGCCGGTGCGGAAAGAGTGGCTGGAATAATGTTTGGGTGATGTGGCTGAAATGCAGAGAATGCTGTTCAGCGGTTTCTGAAAACAGAGTCAAGTGGCCATTTTGAAATAGTAAAAAGTGGGCGTTGTAGAGGCGTACCTGGAGCCGATGTATTTGATTAGTGGCTCGTAGGGTTGAAGTAGGAGCGGAGGTGGAAGACAATGGGAAGGAAACTAAGTGTGAATACGAGAGAGTTTGAGGTGTGGATGGTGATGTCTGATAAACCGGGGATGATGAGGATTATAGATGGATGAAGTCAAAAGCTGTAAAAGCGTTGAATGGAATGAGCATGAGTGATGAAATTGCGGATGGACGTAACGTCCAGAGACGGGAACGGAAGCCAATATGTGGCTTGATGTGCCTTAAAGCAATTCCAGCCAGTTATGTAGGCTGAGAGCGTGCTGGGCAAGACTGCTGATGATGGCGTGTTGTGATGCGTGAGAAGTTTCTAGGCTGGTGTGTTAGTTGAACGTTATGGCTAAAACGGTGGCACTGGTGTGGGGTAAATGTCTGATTCTGGAGCCGAGTGTCTGAATTTCTTTATGTAAGATGTCTTCCACTGCTGTGTTTGGGTAAATGAGTATGGACTTGTGACCAGTCGTGCCCCTAAAAGTAAGGTAGCCATGACAATGGAGTACGGCCATGGAATGTCGAAGGAGATTGGACACTGTGCCAGATCACAGACATCCGAGGGCTAAGCTAAAGCAAACCATGACTGCCAAATCTGCGGAGGGAGCCGCGTTGGGTACAGCAGAATGACAGAGTACGTATAGAAAAAAGGAAATGCTGTGGACGAGAAGCCAGGAAATGCTGCCACGAGTGAAACTGCACGCCTTGGCCGAGACACCAACATGGAAAGAGGGGACGGCAGCAGACGAAAGGACAGACAAGAAGGAAGTTGCTTACAGAACTAATCAAAATGGCAGAATTTTGAAGAGACGCCAAAGGAATAACAGGTGGCAGGAGCATCCGCCTGTGAGAAGAGCAGGTTGAAGCACTACCCAATTTCCAAGGGCAGCAACGCCAGGAATGACAATGAATAAGGTCAGTGCCCGAGAACCCAAAACAGGTGCCAGGCCCAGAGGTTTCCTCATTGGAGAGAAGGATGACAAGATTGCAAAAATCATCAACAATAGCACGCAGCCTAAATTGCCAGAAAGAATAAGCTGGTGCAGAGCATGGGAGACCGGAGAAGGCCAGCGCACTGACGAAGCTGGCAGAATGACGGGAGCTGCAATGGCTGGAGAAAAGTTGTTAACACAAGGAGCAAAATACATTTGGGTGTTGGGGAAGGGAGGGGGGGAGGGGATGAGGGGGATGGGGGACCAGTTAGAAAGAAGAAGGCTAAGAATCGTCGAGCACAATAGTAGGTAGGTTCCCTTGAGCAGCTGGATGTGGCACAGGAATGGCAGTGCGGCCAGGAAAGGGAGGGAGCAGAAGCTGAATGGCCAGGAACAGCAGAAGGAAGGGTAGAGGAAGGGATGAAGGGATGCATGTGCACAGGGTCTAGTGAAGCCTGCGAACACAGGGATGAAAAGGCAGAGAACGCCTGAGACATGACAGACATGGGGAAATACGACCTGACCGCCGCAAGAGGAAGCTGGTGATGAGTGCTATGGCCGTCGAGGCCTCGTGACGCCACTGGCCGTGGCCGACGCAGGCAGCGCGTCCGGAAGTGCAGGAGGCCCAGTGGTTGTTGCCGCTGTGGGTAGCGATAGAAGCTGACGAAGCGGCCTCCCCCACACCATCTTTCGCCTTTGTCCTCCGTCGTCTCTCCTTCTCTAACACAAGAAACAAAATACATTTGGGTGCTGGGGAAGGGAGGGGGGAGGGGATGAGGGGATGGGGAGGGGGTAAGGCTAGACAAGTTGGAAAGAAGAAGGCTAAGAATCATTGAGCATTGTAGACAGGTCCCCTGGAGCAGCCGGATGTGGCACTGGAATAGCAGCGCGGCCAGCTTTGAAAGGGAGAGAGCAGAAGCTGATTGGCCAGGAGCAGCCGAAGGAAGGGTAGAGGAAGAGCTGAAGGGATGAAGGGATGCATGTGCACGGGGTCGTGTGAAGCCTGCGAACACAGGGACGAAAAGGTGGAGATCGCCCGAGACATGACAGACAGAGGGAGCAGGCACATGGGGAAACACAACCTGACCCCCGCCAGGGGGAGCAGGTGAAGCGTGCTGTAGCTGACGAGGCCTCAAGATGTCAGACGAGACGCCACTTAGGAGAAGAAAATTGAGAGCCGCTGGAAGCTGAAGCTGAGGCTGCTGGGAGCCACTGGAAGCTGAAGCTGAGGCAGCTGGGAGCCGCAGGGAGCTGCTGGGAGCCGAGGCTGAAGCCGCTGGGAGCCGGGGATCGTTCGTCAGTGGAGTGGAGATCCGGGCGAAGCCGAGGCGTGGTGACCGCAAACCGCAATCGGCGCCGTTGAGACATATGACGGGATCCGACTGCTGCGGCGTGACTAAAACATGCCCTGTTTCGAATAGATCGTCGTACAGATCGTCAATGACATCAGGTGAGCGTAGCTGTTGCTCCGGATCCATGACTGAGAGCGTGAAACGCCGACCGGCTTGCGTCAAGCAATCAGAGACCTTTTTCAGACTGAGGGGAAGAAGCCTGAGAGCCGCTGGAAGCTGAAGCTGAGGCTGCTGGGAGCCGCTGGAAGCTGAAGCCAAGGCAGCTGGGAGCCGCTGGAAGCCGAGGCTGAAGCCGCTGGGAGCCGGGGAACGTCCGGCAGCGTAGCTGTCGCTCCGGATCCATAACTGAGAGCGTGAAACGCCAACCAACTTGCGTCAAGCAATCAGAGACACAAGCCTGGCTGTGCATGCAGCACGGTATTTGTAGGTTTGTCTGGTGACTAGAGGTGTGGTTTAGGCGTGGCCCTGCTCCCGAACCTTAGTTAACAAATTAACTCCATGTGTTTGTTTGACCCATCCCTCCTCTCTACACAGACGTTGTTGCTCTATGTACATTAACGCATGATTTGAATTATGTCACGGGGTAATGTAACGGATCAACTAATAAATGCAGTGATCAAAAAACAGATGGGATAAACACTGGCCAACAAGACCAGGCCAGGCCCCTAGCTGGTTAACTGCCTGTGCAGCTGAATTTAAGCTTCTCAAAAGTTGTAGTACCCAGACAGCTATTGCACCAACCAAAAATTCACACCCACTGGAGAACACTAGCAAATAAAACGTATGTGTACTTTGACCAGTTAAGCACACAAGTCAAAACCAACACCAAGAATTTGGACCTAATTTCCACTTTAAAAACTGTAATTTCAAATATAAAATATTCATATTTTTGCGTCACAAGTAAAAAGCTCATTATCTTTATTTTGTACCACGCTTAGAACTGTGTAGTTTCTCTGAAGCTCACATTTCTCGCATACGCTTTCTTTTAATTTTGAAGACCATAATGTTTGCTCTACATGTTGTTTTTCACAGATACTGCCTGCACTCTGCTCAGCTTCAGAGTGAAAATTAAACATGTTGGTTCACGCGTGTCCTTCATGAGAGAGCACCTTGGTCCCCAGAACCAAAAGCCTCATTAGGAATCCAGCCTTGACCTTCTGTCACCCCAATTATTGTATACATTAATCCCATCAATTTTCACTCACACACACACACACACACACACACACACACACACACACACACACACACACACACACACACACACACACACACACACACACACACACACACATACACACACACACAAAGCTTCAGTGCATTGATGGCTTGATGATTGTTTTTTTTTTTGTACTAAAATCAATCAGGACACAGGATTTATGTGCAGCTTCCATAAATACACTCAGTTAAAGTAATTGGAGTTCGCCAATGTGTGACATGTACATGTGAGGAAATGACCATCAATGCGCAATTTATACCTACTGTACTGTATGCAATATAACAATTTTTATTGGCCTACACCTAACATCACCAAGAAAAACGAGAAAATGTGTCCTTGGTTCAGTTTATTTGTGCGGTGCATCACATCCTGCTAAGTCACACTGCTTTTAATCTCCATTTCATGCCACTCAAACCCCTGTTCATAGGATAGTTATGTGCTGCTTCACACCCACTGAAGCAGTGACAAGTGTGCGTAAACATGATGTGCTCAAGGTTAAAAAAGTCATCTAGGCGTCTTTCCCCCACACTTTTACCTCATAAACGCCTATCTTTCTCCACTCTCTGATTCTCATCTCTCGACAGTCAACAGGAAGACCGATTTTTCGTCCAAAAAATTGAGGAGGAGAAAGACTTTCTCTTTAGAGGGTTTCAGAGTGCACCGTGGATGTGCTGGCTGCCAAATACTTCAGAGTAAATGGATCAAATTCTTATCTTGGAGGTTATATAATTGTTCATACTCCCCATTCACTCTCTTGGGGTCACTCCTCAGCAAGCCTGTTGGAGATAATTGGCCTTTCTCTGTCTAATGAAGAACCAACCAGAGAGGAGAATGAGTTGTAGGTGCACATATAAATAAACACAGTAATTTATCCAGTAACAGTTTTTTTTTTTTTTTAAATAAAGAAAATAGTGGGGGTTAATTATTGAATTTTAAAATTTTACATTACTGGAAACACTATATTAATTTGTAAAAAGCATTCTCATTATACCTCTTATTTGTATTTGAAGTTAGCTTTAATGGTGAATTATCAAAGGTATTTCTGACTTATTTGTGACACAATGAGGAAATAATGTATTAATGTAATTATTATTTATATCAGATAACAGAAGCTGCAGCATTTTATTATAATGGTCATCTCCAAAAAAATATATGTATATACTGTATATATATATATATATATATATATATATATATATATATATATATATATATATATATATATATATATTACCGTCACATACCTTCATTTAGCCTATGTGAAGAACAAAAACACAGATAACAATTCAAAATATATAAAAAATATAATGGAAAGCATGTTGTTGCGTGTCATTGGGCATTTTTAGCGGGTATATGGAAATCCTGTAGTTTTCTTAGTGAGTATACCGTGTATACCTGCGTGTAGACTACACCACTGAACTCTACTATGTCACTGGGGACAGACAAGATGTTGGTTTGCAGATTGAAAAGTCACTAAAAGGTCACCATTTCACTGCACCTGCTGCAGAAAACACATCTAGGAAACATTGAAAACAAACTGAAGAGCCATAGCAGACAGTGTTAGAAAGAATTGCAAGACGACCTTAGAAAAGTGCAGATTATTGACATGATTTTTTTCATTTTCAAGCAATTAATTAGATCAGCTTTTGGGTTACCTGTTGTAGTTGTGGGGGTGGTGGACAGGTGTATAATTATATAATTATAATTGTTAATATGATAGTAATAAGTACGGAAGAGGATTAGGGCCACTGGTGAAAAATTTATGTGAGTTCTGACTTTTTTCTCAGAATTCTGAGATTAAAGTCAGAATTCTGACTTTTTTCTCAGAATTCTGACTTTATTCTCAGAATTCTGACTTTAATCTCAGAATTCTGACTTTTTTCTCAGAATTCTGACTTTAATCTCAGAATTCTGACTTTATTCTCAGAATTCTGACTTTAATCTCAGAATTCTGACTTTTTTCTCAGAATTCTGACTTTAATCTCAGAATTCTGACTTTTTTCTCAGAATTCTGACTTTAATCTCAGAATTCTGACTTTTTTCTCAGAATTCTGACTTTAATCTCAGAATTCTGACTTTATTCTCAGAATTCTGAGATTAAAGTCAGAATTCTGACTTTAAAGTCAGAAGTATGGGTACCTGTAAGGGACAAACGAGAGGGAGTAACTTTGTATAATGTAGCCGGAGAACCACACACTGAACATGTCGGATTTAAGTGAATTTTTGCGTTGTCGAGGGGTCCGAGATGAAGCAATTTCATTACTGGAAGAACAAAAGGTGAGTAAGAAAGAACTATACTTTGGTGTGGTGCCTGTTTTTTGTAAAAACTACGGAAATGCTGCGGATATGAAATGCACACACAAGTTAGCTAGCAACGTTAGCACGCTTTTAAGCTACTGTATTTTCCTGACGTCCAGTGTCCGTTGATGAGACACTCGTTTTTTAGTGTTTTGTAAAGTAGATAGACGGCCTCTGTGATAATTTGGCTTCCTGAGCGGTCTACACCGAAGGATTCCTGAAAACAAACTGATCACCTAGCTAACGTTAATATGAGCAACACATTGGCTGTAACAGTTGAGCACATAGCAGGCGGCACACCAGTTGCAAACGTTAGCTAGATTATTCCAGACACGGATTTATTGTTCACAAAGGCATTATCGGGAGGGAGTCAATATATGGTGTGATGCCTGGTGTTTCTAAAAACTACGGAAATGCTGCAGATATGAAATGCACACACTAGTTAGCTAGCAACGTTAGCATGTTTTTATGAAACTGTGTGTTTCTAACGTCCAGTGTCCGTTGATGGGACACTCGTTTTTTAGTGTTTTGTAAAGTATATATAAAGTAGATTTATTGTTCACAAAGGCATTATCGGGAGGAAAATTAATATACGCTCATAAAAAGTAACGTTAGCGCCTGATTAAAACTAACCAGCCAGTGAACATAACAGCGTGAGACTTAGCACTTGTTCTCTTCAGTTTGTCATTATATATTTGCTATGCTTCATAAGTAAATGCGCGTTAACATGAAGAGGGCCAGTGCCGATTTGTTCCTGGTGATAAGACCGAGATGTCGGCGATGGGTCCCTACGCCGACTCGTCCCCAGCTAACAGGGTTTTCGATGTTGATGCTTAGATTGTATAAAACAGTGGCTAAAGTCAATAAACACCTCAAACTATTTCTAACGTTACGTACAAACACTTTAGAAACGAGTATGCCACACATCTGGGATTCTCACAAGTTAATTCATCCACCAATTAAATTGGGCCGTGGACAAATATAAGTTAAATTAAGCACATAAAGGAGTATGACAAGGAGTGTACAAAGTTACTAGCAGACTTTGTATGATTTCAAGTTTATATAAATATATGCACAGGTATTTTACTCAGAATACATTAAACTGCCAGTTTGCTTTTAAACCATGGTATTTAAAATTATTGAGCTTCATTCCTCCCAATTCCCCAAGATCTGGTAAATCATGTCTAGTTGTCAATTTTCAGTTGGATTGACACAAGCCTACTTTGAAAAGGGTAGATTTTTTTAGGCTTAACCTTATTATTTATGCAATGTGCACTTTGGAGATAATTGTCTTTTTTTCTTCCTTCTTCTGTGCAGATTGACAGTGACGTCATCGGGCTCATGGATGATGCAGCGCTGGCAAATTACATCCCCTCCTATGGAGACCGAATCGCCCTCTTCAATTACTGCAAAAGTAAAAAGCCCATGTCAAAGCGAAAACAAGGGCTTTTAGAAAAACTCCGTGAGAAAATGAAAGTCAGAAAGGAAGGCACCAAGGAAAACATATCACATGCTGACACAAGACCAATACAGACAAAGAAGCTAAAAACAACACGAAATGTAGAGATAGGATGGATTCACAGTGACGGTCACATAGCCAAACAGGTGAGGGCAAAGCAGGGAGGTGGCACCAGAAAAATTCAATTGGCAGTTAATGCTGGATTAAAAGACATCCTTCATGAAGGAAAGAACCTTTTTTTCCCTGATGGAATATCTCCTAAAGGACCAGAATCAGATTTTGAGTTTGAGGTGTGGGACTTCAAACAGAACCACCTTACTGTTGATACTTGCCTGTCCATTGGCACTATGTATGAGACTGCAAGGCTCACAATGTTGCGCTTTTACATTGCAACAAAGCCAAAAGATCTTGAAGATGATGCCAGTGAGACATCTGAAGTCATTCTTGTCTCTGCACACAGTGGCAATGAAATCAATAAGGCAGAACTACAAGTGGGAGAGGTCATGCTTGGTTTTGATAGAGTCCAGTCTTCCTTAAATGTGTCTGTGGACTCTGAAATTACCTTTGGTCCCATTTACGGCACTGAAGAAGACACAGAGGACACGTTGATCTATGAGGGTTTTCCTATCCTTACCAGTCCAGCTCCAGCAGAGGATGTAAAATGATCACCATACATCATGCTAACACTTTAAATGACATGATAACAGCTTTCTCGGATGAAGAGATTTTGAACAAAGCACTGAATGTGAGACGCATACTTCCAGACAACAAAGAAGAAGCAGGCAGTGGATCTGGGGTATTGAGAGATGTTCTCAGCTGCTTCTGGCAGGAATTCTATGATCGATGTACACTTGGTACAACAGTTAAAGTGCCCTTCATTCGTCATGACTTCCCTGCTGAAACATGGAAGGCAATTGGCAGAATCCTTGTGAAAGGTTACCAAGATTGTCAATATTTGCCAAACAAACTTGCACTACCATTCCTTGAACAGGTGCTTTTCAACAGTGTGTATAGTGATCTTAAAGCACATTTTCTGCAGTTTGTGAGCAACCAAGAACGTGAGGTTTTGATGCAAGCGATGAGTAATTTGTCGGCAGTTGACTCTGATGATCTTGTGGAAGTTCTAGACAGCTATGACTGTAGAAGGAGAATCACAGCGGAGACTCTTCCTACAATAGTTGATGAAATATCACATAAAGAACTTGTCCAAAAACCCATGTTTGTTATTGACTGCTGGAGGGAGATCACCCATCATCATCATCTCTCTCTCAGTCCAGAAGCACTGACCAAGTTGTTCTCTGACCTGCAACCAACCACAAAAAAGGTCTGCAAGCTGCTGAAATTTGACGTTGATTTGACAACAAAACAGAAGGAAGTCATAAATCATCTGAAAAGATTCATCCGAGAGCTAGATGAAAGTAAACTTCAGAAATTCCTGCGGTTCTGCACTGGATCTGATCTCATAGTTACAGACAGCATCTATGTGGAATTTGAAGAAATGACAGAGTTCACAAGAAGACCAGTTGGGCACACATGTGGGAAGATTCTGCATATAGCTGACAGCTATGAGAACTTCCCAGACTTTCGCACAGAATTTAATGCAGTTCTTGAAAGCAATGTCTGGGTAATGGACATTGTTTAAAATTGACAAAACCAATCCGACAACATGCCATTGTAAAGACTTTTCACATTTGAACTAATGCAGGATTTCAAGGATAAATATGCTTGGAAGTGTGAGCAATAAATACTTAGGACATACTATATAATAAGCACTTCAGCATGACTCGTAATAGTCAGAGACAGCTTATTCTAGCTGTGCAGAAGGAAGCCCAGCTTTTGTTACAAAAACTATATAATCTTTAGTTTCATGTGTTTTGGTGGTGCATTTACATACCACACCAAACTGTCATACTGAACATTACCAAAGCCAGAATCATCTACACCAGATCAAGTAATCCAGCTGTACACCACAAACCTTCTTGCTGGACAGAAACATGTTTTGTTTGTTTAATTGAGGTTAAGGATTACATTCCAACAACAGCAACAACTGTGGCATGCTTCATCACTGCTTTATCCAGTCAATTATATCAGCTATAGGATTTATTTATAAGTTGTAAAATAATGACCCATGTGAAAATTGTGTGTAAACAACCATTTAATTTCAGCCAAAAGTGTAGCCAAGCTACATCTGACTATTGGCTAGAATGTCATGTTGGACCAGCAAGCGCATTGTTCTAGTCAGACTAGTTCATCCAGACCATTTTTATTTAAGTCTGAACTAATTACAACCATACATAATCTAAAAGTCAGGCTGGCAGTTTTTCAACACTATTGTTAATTTCCCAGTCTGTGTAATTTTACCCATGGGTTTTGCATTAGCCATGTTTGCAAAATGTTGCATTTTATGTCTTTGCTGGATTCAATTGAATTCAGGTCTTTAAAGTTGAAATACTTGCTGATTATCTTTAAAATACCACTTCCTAGTTAGTGAAAGCAAGTCTGTATGTGTATGTTTTCTTGGATGTCATATTGTCTCAATACCACGCCTTGTTAATCAACCTATTTAATGGTATTTTGTGATGTCATGTTGGAATGTTAATTCCTTCTTAACAGACAATGTCTGATACAAATTGCCTCAAGTTTACTTATTACAATTGCAAATATTACTTTGTTACTGAAAGAGTTTGTCATCCAAATCCAACATTGCAAGAATTTTTCTGAGCAGCCAAACTGATGGCTTTTAATTTGGATACATTTACTGTTTAATATTGCGCACGCACTATACAGTGCAGTCTGATAATTGTGCGTCATACATTACCTTGTGGATCAACACATTTGATACTAGCAATGCCAAAGTGCTGCAGTTTTATAGGAATCCATGTTCCAAATTCTCAGGTTCTCATTATAATCCAATACAAGAAGGTATTTCTTTGTTACTAAAAGAAAGTCTGGCATATAGCTTTGTAGGTTTTCATAAGCATTAACACTTCACCTTAATTCTAAACTACATGTATGATTTTGATTTTATGATATAACTTTGGAAGTAAGATCCTGGTTGGTTGAATAGCCAATGTTGACCTGAAGTGTTAATGATCTTTTACATTAGGTTACTGTTGTAGAAGATGCATCGATAGAGGCTATATTTTATTTTTTAAAGCATCAATTTAAAATTGTATGCTTCATATACTGCATTTGTTATGTAGAATTGGTCATGTGGTGTTCATGCACTTTTAGCTTGTGACCATCGCTTTAGTTAAGATTTATTTTAAAGCCTCTTTACTGTAAACAAGTTAAATGTTACTTTTAATAATCAAATGTTGGTTTAAAAGTCAAGTCATTCTGGTTATATGCACTTTACAGACCAGGCTATGTGGTTATGAGATTTAACCATCTTATTAAAAATAAAATGTTTAATATAAAGTTTTAATGTTAATAAAATGTTACTTTTTCACATTTGTATTGAGCTATTCATTTGAATGTTGAACCTCTGTCCATATTGGTGAAAGTGATGGGGTAAATGAGGTTTAAAATACAGTTGAGGACTATTACAGTGTTTTATAGTCATTCATATTTGACACAAGTGTGAAAAATCATTCACTGAGGATTAAAAATAAGTCAACCAGTGCAAGGTGTCAACTAGGCACAATTAAACAGCTAGCAATTTACCTAGAAAGAGCTGATCTTACACAAAACCTAAAACAGTTATGCTGAAAGTTTTAATAGTAGATGCACAATGATCAGAGAAATACATGGCATTGCTGGGGCTCAAACATTTCTTAGGAACACATGAAATAGCAAGGCCTATATTTTTTTATACATATTTGGCAAAATAAAATATACATATAACACCATGGTGGGTTGTTTTAAACCATCTTACGTTCTTGCACTGTTTATAAGCTCTAGAATCCAGTTTATACCTCAGTTGTCCTCACTGCATATAGTATAGTACCTAACATTTTAATTTATCCCCATTTTTTGCAGAAAAAAAACAAACTAATTACTTTTTTAAAATAAAAATGTACAGTGCTGCTCATGAGTATAGGAACCCCTGCTTAAGTTAAAAGCATCTTTTGGAAACTGATCTTAATGCCGTAATTAAAAAATGGGGTAATATCCAACCTTTAAGGATACCAATTTTAAATTATCCTAAATACAGGATACTATGCATCCTGATAAAGTTCTCTTGGCCTTTGGAATTAAACTTACCCCATATCATCACATACCCTTTACCATGAGATTGGCCTGGTTTTATTTCAGTTAGCCTATTAGTGGTCGGATTTGCATTGACAGATGATTTTATGGGAAGTACCTAATAGGTATGTGATGTGTGTGGGGGATATTTTAATTCCAAAGGCCAAGGGATCTTTATCAGGATCCATAGTATCCTGATCCATGAAATAACTGGCCTTTAAAAATAAACATACTGTATGTCTGCCTCTATGGGAATTTAGCATGTGTATACTCATGCCCCCTGTATTTTAAGGAAGAACATTTATTTATTTACGATACATTATTCATTCACAAAGAAAATTGGTGTCCTGTGTGGTTGGATTTTTCCTCATTCTTTAATTAAGGCAATAAGATCAATTTCCAAAAGATTATTTATTTTTTTTATTCCTCTTTTTATTCAACTTAAGCAGAGGTTCCTATACTCATGAGCAGCGCTCTAACAACAATTGTGGTATTTTTATCAAGGGTCTTGAATTGTAATTTTCTAATTTCATCTGTTAAAAGTTGGCATTTTGTTTTGCATCCAATATCCATTCATCTAAAACAGATCAAATCATTTTCTGTATTTCCTCTCTTAACATGATGTACAGATCAGCTGCAGCAAGTGGATCTGCTGGAGCATCCCATCCTTTCTCCTCCATTAGGAGACAACACAGTTCAAAAACAGTTTCGTTACACGGAAACTGGCCTTTAGGAGTACACTCTTCCATACACAAAGTAACTTCCTCCATGGCAAATGGTTTCAGTCTATCCTCAGCACTATGCAACTCTGGGAATGAGTACATCACAAATGGCCGACCCGACGCCACATCATCACTTGATCGTGGTCTGATTTTGTGTGAATTCCATGTGTTGACAACTTCATCAAGTTCATCCTGCAGAGAAACAAACAGTGAATACAGAATACAAACATGATATAGTTGGTCTTAAACTATGCAACTGCTGCCTAAACTGAAACCTAGGTTTTTTGCATTTCATCAGCTAAGTCAACAGTGAACAGATACAGCATGCCCAACTAATCACTGTAAAACTAAGCAGTAAGAGAATGGCAATTTCACCACACAGCATGGGCACACAGAGCAATGCTGCACTGATACCGTAATACTTCATGAATACTTTGTCAGTGCATACAGTAACTGTATCCTAACAGGAGGCTCTGAATGAAAGTCTTGAATGTTCACTGTACATGAACACAAAACTAGGAAGGGTCTAGTTTCTCAAAATAAAAGCTCAGTAAGTGTATCTTAACAGGGTATAGTGAATTTTACATCAGCTATGAATACACATTTCTTCCTTCGCATTTTTATGGCATTTTATTTCTACTTATGTATAGGACTTATTTGCCATTCAGAAAAAAAGAAAAGAAAAAAAAAACATCCTAAATAATCAATAACGAAAACAGGCAAAAGACTAAAATGTCCTTAGGTGTGCATAAAGGTAACATTATAGACATTAAGACAGTTCTCAGGTTGGCAAAAGTTCCAGTGAAAAATTTACTGTGGGCTACATTACTACAGTATCACTGTTTAAAACAAACTAATCTGTATGAAACTGTAACTGATCAATCATTTGTCATAGTCACACTAATGGAACATTCCTATCATAGTTATGTTACAGTATTTCATTAAATGCAAAATAAGCAAGATGTTTTAATGTAAAATAGCCTTCTGTGTGAACAAAAACACTGCAAATCACTGGTAGCTGCGCTTGATGATTGAATTTATTTTTTATATTTCCAGGGAGGTTCTTATCTAAACAATACGGTTACAACTCTTGTCTGTGACTTGATGTTGCAGGGTCGTGGCACTATTTTTGGGCCTACATGGTGAGCCCCTTAAGTGAGAGTTCAAAAAGTGAAGCTGACCAAAGCCTGCAAACAGGGTTGTAACCGATGTAACCGTTATTATTATTACTATGCTCCATTTATTACTGACTCATTTCCGAAGGTGAGGAAAGATTATTACCTGAACAAGATTAAGGAAACAGAATTGGATGAGACTTTTGTCCAAAAAGTCTCCTGTGAAGTGGCCATCATCCTGAAAGGTTTGAAATAAGTTCATCCAGAACTGTGCACTTTGTTTGCGGAGGGTACCCCACCATCCCTCAATGCGCTGGTTTGCTGTGCTTCTTCCATAAAGGAAACTTCTCTCCCCTGCAAAACTGTCTGGGTGGTTGCGCCGCAAAAATATCTGCATTTCTTCTACACAACCATTTTCTGTTCCCCTGTCTGCACGAATCCTCTCTGGACAACCCCCTATGCTTGAAACTGTTTTGATGAAGTAACTTGCAACTACTTTAGGATCGCTGTTAGTAGTATAGGCCTCCATCCATAATACATAGCGACTAAAGCCATCTATACAGCCATTGATGGCAATGCCATAGGGTTTTAACTTATCATAGCCATCCATATGCCAAAGCGCATTTGGCCCTCTGCAGCTGTATTGGCGTCTTCTCAAGCGCCTGGCTCGTCTTAATTCCACACCTTGTGGATCAACTAATTTGATGATGCGTCTGATGGTATCTTGTGATACAACAAATCCCTGTTGCACTGCACGAAGGTGTAGCCAACGGTAACCCTGCATCTGTCCATTGGTCATGATCTCATGTTGAACAAAAGCCAGCACTTCATCCAAGTCAGACTGGTTCTTCCTTCTGAACAGACCAAGTCTTCTACAAATTCTCTTTAAAGTCCGGACACTTATTACTTTTTGATTGTTGTGTGCTAAAATTGCAAGTATTTCTTTGTTACTGAAAGAAAGTTTGAAGTAGAGTTTGATATATTCATCCAAATCCGACATTGCAGGCATTGTTGTGAGCAGCAAAACTGATCAAATCCTATTAACAGTAATTGAAGAGGGCGATTCGGTCTCCATAGGAGGGGATGTAATTTGCCAGCGCTGCATCATCCATGAGCCCGATGACGTCACTGTCAATCTGCACAGAAGAAGGAAGAAAAAAAGACAATTATCTCCAAGGTGCACATTGCATAAATAAGGTTAAGCCTAAAAAAAATCTACCCTTTTCAAAGTAGGCTCGTGTCAATCCAACTGAAAATTTTGACAACTAGACATGATTTACCAGATCTTGGGGAATTGGGAGGAATGAAGCTCAATAATTTTAAATACCATGGTTTAAAAGCAAACTGGCAGTTTAATGTATTCTGAGTAAAATACCTGTGCATATATTTATATAAACTTGAAATTATACAAAGTCTGCTAGTAACTTTGTACACTCCTTGTCATACTCCTTTATGTGCTTAATTTAACTTATATTTGTCCACGGCCCAATTTAATTGGTGGATGAATTAACTTGTGAGAATCCCAGATGTGTGGCATACTCGTTTCTAAAGTGTTTGTACGTAACGTTAGAAATAGTTTGAGGTGTTTATTGACTTTAGCCACTGTTTTATACAATCTAAGCATCAACATCGAAAACCCTGTTAGCTGGGGACGAGTCGGCGTAGGGACCCATCGCCGACATCTCGGTCTTATCACCAGGAACAAATCGGCACTGGCCCTCTTCATGTTAACGCGCATTTACTTATGAAGCATAGCAAATATATAATGACAAACTGAAGAGAACAAGTGCTAAGTCTCACGCTGTTATGTTCACTGGCTGGTTAGTTTTAATCAGGCGCTAACTTTACTTTTTATATATTAATTTTCCTCCCGATAATGCCTTTGTGAACAATAAATCTACTTTATATATACTTTACAAAACACTAAAAAACGAGTGTCCCATCAACGGACACTGGACGTTAGAAACACACAGTTTCATAAAAACATGCTAACGTTGCTAGCTAACTAGTGTGTGCATTTCATATCTGCAGCATTTCCGTAGTTTTTAGAAACACCAGGCATCACACCATATATTGACTCCCTCCCGATAATGCCTTTGTGAACAATAAATCCGTGTCTGGAATAATCTAGCTAACGTTTGCAACTGGTGTGCCGCCTGCTATGTGCTCAACTGTTACAGCCAATGTGTTGCTCATATTAACGTTAGCTAGGTGATCAGTTTGTTTTCAGGAATCCTTCGGTGTAGACCGCTCAGGAAGCCAAATTATCACAGAGGCCGTCTATCTACTTTACAAAACACTAAAAAACGAGTGTCTCATCAACGGACACTGGACGTCAGGAAAATACAGTAGCTTAAAAGCGTGCTAACGTTGCTAGCTAACTTGTGTGTGCATTTCATATCCGCAGCATTTCCGTAGTTTTTACAAAAAACAGGCACCACACCAAAGTATAGTTCTTTCTTACTCACCTTTTGTTCTTCCAGTAATGAAATTGCTTCATCTCGGACCCCTCGACAACGCAAAAATTCACTTAAATCCGACATGTTCAGTGTGTGGTTCTCCGGCTACATTATACAAAGTTACTCCCTCTCGTTTGTCACTTACAGGTACCCATACTTCTGACTTTAAAGTCAGAATTCTGACTTTAATCTCAGAATTCTGAGAATAAAGTCAGAATTCTGAGATTAAAGTCAGAATTCTGAGAAAAAAGTCAGAATTCTGAGAAAAAAGTCAGAATTCTGAGATTAAAGTCAGAATTCTGAGAATAAAGTCAGAATTCTGAGATTAAAGTCAGAATTCTGACTTTTTCTCAGAATTCTGACTTTAATCTCAGAATTCTGAGAAAAAAGTCAGAATTCTGAGATTAAAGTCAGAATTCTGAGAAAAAAGTCAGAATTCTGAGATTAAAGTCAGAATTCTGAGAAAAAAGTCAGAATTCTGAGATTAAAGTCAGAATTCTGAGAATAAAGTCAGAATTCTGAGATTAAAGTCAGAATTCTGAGAAAAAAGTCAGAATTCTGACTTTAATCTCAGAATTCTGAGAAAAAAGTCAGAATTCTGAGATTAAAGTCAGAATTCTGAGAATAAAGTCAGAATTCTGAGAAAAAAGTCAGAATTCTGACTTTAATCTCAGAATTCTGAGAAAAAAGTCAGAATTCTGAGATTAAAGTCAGAATTCTGAGAATAAAGTCAGAATTCTGAGAAAAAAGTCAGAACTCACATAAATTTTTCACCAGTGGCCCTAATCCTCTTCCGTAAATAAGTCATCAAGACTGCACATTTAAATGTTAGTAAGTCATTGATGAATAGTAAGGGGTCTAACTATCTAATAAGGCTTCAATTCTGCTGTTAGAAATACTAAAACTGTACATAATAAATGGATATAGCTTTCTAGTAAGCCATCAGCAAACGTTAAGGTTACTAAATCATTAATAACCAGTTGTTTGCAGTTCACTTTTTGATAAGATGTGTAAGAAATAGATTTTGGTGCAGATACTGGACCTTTTCAAGAAAGGTGATACCGAGATCAGACTACACAATATGTTTGCCTTTTGAGATGGGCACTGTGTCATATTAGACGATCACAGAGTGATAACGTCTTGCTGGGACTTGGCAGGCAGATATGGCAGACTACATGTTCCACTTGACAGCACCAACCATGTCTTTCCTCTATGCTATGTCATTAAAGTTGTTTGAAATTGTGTGGGCTGAGGGCTAATCCTGGCACAAGTGTGAGAATTGTCCCTTGGTGGGGTCTGCCTGATGGATTAAAGCTGAACTAAATCTGAAAAATACAAAACAAGACGATAAACACCAGGCTGGTGACCAATAGCTTTTAACTAATCTAGAATGATGATTAGAAAATGATCTATTTTGTTTAAATACATTAGTTACAACAAAGCATTTTAAAGGCATTGCTTATTAGAAAGTGTTCCTGTTTTAATTTTATTTTTTTTATTTTTTTTTACTTTGGATGGAAACTGGAAAGACAAGATTTGTTAAAGTGCTCATATCATGCTCATTTTTGAGGTTCATAATTGTATTTACAGTTTACTGTATATCAGAATAGGTTTACATGGGTTAATTAATTCTTTTTTGTTGCACTGCACATTGCTGCTGTTCCTCTTTTGTGTTGAGCTCTCTGTTTTAGCCACAGAGTGAGGCATCTCACTTGTATTCCATCTTTGTTGGGAGTCACACATGCGCAGTAACTAGGTAAGGACTACTACCCAGTCAGAGTATGAGGGCGTGCCATGCTAGCAGCTAGGCGAGCATTATAACGTGTGTTACGTTCTTCACGGAAGTAAAGGCAGTAGCGCTGTTTGGAGCAGTTATAACGTGCACAAAAAGATGAATAAAACAATATAGGAAAGGGAAAAAGCCAAAAAGCATACTATGAGCACTTTAAAAGATTTTCTACCAGAAGATGATTTTTAGCCATATTAGCGGCAGGGCTCACGTGATGCTTCTGTCGGTCGGTCTGCCCACCTCTTGAAATAGCTCAACAACTATTGGATGCATTGCCACAACATGCAATGCAATGCAATGCAATCATTGATGGTGCCAAAGGGATAGATCTTTCGTAATCCCCGGACTTTTCTCTAGCATCACCATGAGTTTGACCTTCTTCTTCTCGTATTATAGTGACAACTATTGGATGGGCGGCCATGAAATTTGGCACTGATACACATTGTTCCCAGGGGATGTATACTTGCGTAACATCATGCATGTTAGTGGTTATTGTGCTGATGTTACCATTTAGTTCAAAGTACTCGTAAATAAGTTCCAGAGCCGCTAGCATGGCTGTAGAGTCGTGTCCAAAATCCCTCCTTCATTCATTCATTAACTACTCTCTATGTAATAGACCATCAACAAATTGAGATATCAGACACTTGCAGAGTCATACAATGGTCAATTTCGATCACTTTGTAGTAAAAAGGGAGGGATTTTGGCCTTAGTCTTGTTATGTTGTCTCTAGTGACTAAACACCATCTGTTCGCAAAATGTAGTGTTTATTCAGGGGTGAAGCTTGAAAATATTAACAGATTTTCTACAAACAAGGGCATTAGAAACCCTTCCCCTTATGTCACTTTCTCTCACTAATTACAAACACAATTAGCAGATAATAAGCCTTGCATATTTGTGAGGTCTTCTACACAAACCCATTGTGTCACTCGTTTTTGTCTTGGCACATCGCACATCCCCTCATGTCTGTAACTAAATAGTCACTCAACTGCAGCAATACAAAAGAAGGCCTACTTCTTGAACGTGACAGACGGAGAAGAAAAAAACAAAAACAAAACGTGAATTATTCCTCTTCCGATTAGAATTTGTCATGGTAAGAGGAAGAAGCGGAGCGCCGGCAGCGAACTGTAAAGTGAATGGGTAAAAGGAAGAGTGCTGCTGCTGGGCTGTGACATGCTGACTAGTTGTGTCAAAAATCGCAGCTGTTGGTCCTAATCACAAACTGTTACGGCAAAGTGAGGAGGAACTTTGGAGAGCTGGAAAGAGGTTGTGTGTGTGTGTGTGTGTGTGTGTGTGTGTGTGTGTGTGTGTGTGTGTGCGTGCATGTGAAAGAAAGAGTTTCTGGTGAGTAGATGGAGCATAGAGATCCATTATTCACATTAAGCTCCCTTTTTACAAAAACAAGTCTGAGTCTCTTGAAGGAAAAATGCAATTATTCATTATCGCAGATTCATCCAAAATTTAACAAAGCCACTGACCCATGCAGTGAAGCACTGTTTTTAAGGGCTTGATAAGAGAAAATCCAACAGCTTTTTTTCTTTTTTGGGTTCCACTTGTAGTTTCATCCTTAAAGGAAGAGTATGGTGCCACAAAAAATGTCTTCCCATCTGCCACATGCGTCAATTTCATATAAGGGACTTCACAGGTTTATGCCAATATGATTCCACACATGATTACCTTTGGCTGTTTGTGAGAGAGCCCAAGGCCTATCACTGCGGATCAAGAAGAAGCAGCGACGGGTGGTCTTCAGTGAAGCGTTGAGTGTTGGTGGCTGATAAGGTGACACTATGTGGGACCCTCAGGAGCTTCCTCTCTGCTGCCTCTTCTCCTTGCCAACACTCACACAAACACACCCACACACTCAATGTTCCTGCTTATCTCCGATGAATGAGAGCACCCTTCTCCAACCGCACAATCCTTCTGCCTTTCCCTTCTATTTATCTTTTCACAGTCATTTATTTGGGAGATGGAATCAGAGCAGCTCCCACAGCTAACATGCTGTAGCTCTGGAGACGTATAAAAAGGAGGGGGGGGGGAGCCAACGAAGCATGTGGAAGCTGTGGGAGCTTTACGGGCGAGAAAAGAGGTCAAAGCTATGAATGGCTGAAAGTGAGAGGTAAAAGTAGTAAAATGAGGTATTGAGGGAGAGAAAGAAATGGATGAGAGAGGATACAAAGACGTTTTTTCTCGCAGTTGCTTTTTTCAGCAATTCAATTTAGTACTTAGAAGAGGCGACACAACATGCACTGTAAAAAGGCTTATACAGGGACAAGGTAAAAGTAGCGAGGCAGAGGAAAAAATGTGGATAAGAGGAAGAACAGAGCTGTAGGATTAAACTTCACGAAAGGGGATCTGACACAGTAAAACTATGGAGAGAAGTGCAGTGTAATAATAGAGTCACGCCAGAGAACAATGGCACATGGGAGACGACACCATGCTGAATCTATCTGTGGGTGCACATAGTGGCAAAGAGGTGGAATTGGTTTTATAAAAAAATTTAATATATGAGAGGTTGAATCCGAGGAGAGTTGGGCTTTCTCTAGGAAATACAACCCAGACTGATATGAGAGTTGACTGTAATTCTTTTTTTCTTTATTCGGCCTATAATTTTGGGCAGACTTGCCTCCCTTTAGGCATGAGCCTTAGAGGCCAGATTGAATCTGTCATCGGTTAACATTATGGTATAAGAAGGGCCTGTAGAAGCTAAGAGAAGCTAACATGCATCCTAGAATCAGAGGATTTATTTAAGTGATGATGAAGATGCTGAATCTCAACATGCACTTAAAGAAGGACATTGGAATCTGTGCAATTTCATACAGTGCAATATTTATTTATTATTTAGTACTTAACCATTTCATTACTGTGCAATATTTATTTATTTGTTAATCTACTTTCACACAATGTGTATTCAAAGCTATTTTATATTATGTATACAGTTGCTCTCCGGACTCAGGACTGTGCACCAGCCTCCCTCCGACCTTTCTCTGCACTACCTACACTTTATATTTTTGACTTTATATTTTTGATATTTTATATTGTTATCTTATATTTCTTATATTTTTGTGTCAACACTGAAAAGGGATTGCTCCAATTTCATTGCACAGGTACTGTGTACTTGTGTATAATGACAATAAAGGCATTCTATTCTATTCTATAAGAAAAGTAAAATTGAAAAACAAGATAATTAATCCGAATCAGTATTCCAGACACAAACACAGTAAGTGTGCTTGGTTTTCATATTAGACACTTTTAGCCCTTAAATCAAGGGGGAGCAGATCCTCCCACAAACTCAGAGGTAGATTTTATTCAAATGGTAGTCTCTGTAGCACCCAAAGCATAACCATGACTAAATAACTTGATGGGTTTTCTGAAATTAGAGAAGATCAAATACACTGTGGGGGGGGGAACACTAATTCCAAAAGCCATGGGACCATATATGCTTTCACAAATTTCTCTCTCTCCCACCTGATTGTGCAACATTTTTGGATTTGAACGCTGGACCTCTGCATCGAGGCATAAACCTCTCAGTACATGTGCACCTGCTCTACCACTGACCCAACCTGGGCGCTTGTACAACATTTTGAATACAGCTTTGAGAGGTGTTTTATTTCAGGTAAATGTCTATTAGTTTTATGTTGATGTTAAAATTGAAAGCTATCTTCCAAAATTCTTGCTATTGTGTATTTCATTTTCCAATCTTTGTTGTGTTGCTTATCGTATTTGCTTGCCAAGTCATTTTTTCTACTTATGTAGTTTTGTAAGGATAATGTCTCTATGCTCCATGTGTCAGTGGTTGGTAGTTGAGAACAAACAGCTGTTAAGTTGTTGGAGTTGGAAAATTATGTTTTTTCACACAATAATTCTTTTATCTTTGCAAATAATTTTATGGAAATAATGTTCTGTCACTTTCATGCATATTAAACTGTCTCGCCATCTGACATCTTGGTTTCAAAATAAATCAAAAGTAAAAACAATCCTTACTTCTTAATGAGGCTTAGTTTCTTTATAAACTTTTTTTTGGCTCCCCTGCTCCCTTTAGTGCTTTTCTTTTAAAACACCCTATTGCATCTGAAGTCTCTTTCTGGTGCCACGGTTCCCCTCAGTGAACCACTAGAGAGCCTTTTCTCGCTCATTCTGCTCAGTTCTTATGAAAACAGCTGCCGTGAACCTCATTTCAAGGGCACAGAATTTGAACATTAATTATCTTTGTATTTATCTTTTCATGAACAGCAGTGAGGGGAATCATTAGTGATATATTATGCTGTCTGTGAGTGATTATATATGAAAACAAGAGGACACTAAGATTGATTTAAACCAAGGTTAGTCTCTTTAGTTTTTACATTCCATAATTCATAAAAAGTAAAAAAAAAAAAAAAAGGTGATTTTGATTTGTTGCTGAGAGTGACGCTACAAACTATAACAACAGGACATAACTTCAAGAGGTGAAAATATAGCATCTTTGTTGAACAATATATTCATCGGTTGATTGTAGATATGATCTGCAGATCTACATTGTTTGCCACAAAATATGCATAGTGATATGCATGGTGTGCAAATGTGCTGTGTTGGCTCTCCACATTATTAGATTTAGTGGGAAGATAAACAAGTTTACATAAATAGCTCTTCGTGGTGGCAAGTATCCAGATAGAGATGCAGTTTGCATTTTTGCAGTTCCAGAAAGTTTAGAGCTTTAAACTTGCTTTTCTTAAAGGGGAAGCCTTTAGTAAACCAACAAATAAAATGCCACTCAGTGCAACGGCAGTCTCACATGTTACCTGTGTTGCTGGAACAGCCATGAAGAAAACATTTAAAGAAGTGACATCCCTTGACAAAGTGTCTAGTTACAACCTTTAAAACACAAGGCTTTGGACTCATACAACAGATGAGGATTTTCTGTAATGCATGCATATGACATTTTGCATTCCGTGGTTTATTAGTCTTCATGACGGCCTCGCAGCAAGAACCTTTTTGAGTTTCTGAGAAAAGGAATTTAGATAATTCAATTGCTCCTTCATGAATTAAACATCTTTTGAGGAATAACGAGCTGCCTGCTTTCCGAATGTGCCTGTGATGCACAAAGGTCATAAAATTATGCATTGTGCTTAATGTACACTTTATACAGTGTACTCTTTAAAAATCAAGCAATCATGTAGAATCAGTGAAACATTTGCATTTATGTACTTTAAAGGTTTAGTTTTGCAACCTTGAAATAAGTTATAACTAACTTTTATGGTAATCTCACCCGCTTGCACATATTTTAAAGAGAGAGACACACACACACACACACACACAACACACCACACACCACAAGTTCTGACTGAGAGCAGAGAGGTTATGATTCCAGGCACTTTTTTTACTGCAGGGTAGAAAGGGGGGATGATGAAAGGAGAGTCATGTACCTGTGGGAGGTCAATAGCCATACATCCCCAGCTCTGAAAATGACTGGCTTGAGGAGAGCTGAGGAGTTGTTTAGGGAGAAGCCGGATTGAGAACATTGCAACACTGTAACAGTAATACTGTTCCAAGCCTAAAGGCTCTTGGTCACTGCCATCACTCCTCCAAGGATCCCTGCTGAAGGTGCTTTGCCGTTTCCTGGGGCAGCAGAAATGTAACTATGATAGCTGTTTTCACTCGGTTTGTACAGATTTGAGTTAGAGACAGATGGGCACAGAAAGGTTTCAGAGCTAGAAGCTTAAACAACAACAAACACCATGAATTCCTGTTGCAGGCATTTTTCTGTCACCATGCTGCCGGCCAGAACTGGCATCGATTACCGGAGCCAGTGCCACCACAGTGCAGGGTGTCAGAGCTGTCTGAAGGTAGCAGCAGGCTCACATATCTGAATACTAACCAAGACACCAAGAACTCAAGACAAGCCAAAGTGCTTAAGACAGTGGCCTGACCAAAAGTTTGCAAAAAAGAAACACAGCCAACTATGCTGCTGTGTATAAATGTGCGCAAACTTGGTGCAATTTTTTATGTTCACACCAATTGGGGCAATTTTCCATATTGAATTAATCTAACAGAACCATCCATCCATCCATCCATCCATCCATCCATCCATCCATCCATCTTCATCCGCATATGTGGTATCGGGTCGCGGGGGGAGCAGCTCCAGCAGGGGACCCCAAACTTCCCTTTCCCGAGCCACATCAACCAGCTCCGACTGGGGGATCCCGAGGCGTTCCCAGGCCAGGTTGGAGATATAATCTCTCCACCTTGTCCTGGGTCTTTCCCGAGGCCTCCTCCCAGCTGGACGTGCCTGGACCACCTCCCTAGGGAGGCGCCCAGGAGGCATCCTTACCAGATGCCTGAACCACCTCAACTGGCTCCTTTCGACGCGAAGGAGCAGCAGCTCTACTCCGAGCTCCTCTCGGATGACTGAGCTTTTCACCCTATCTCTAAGGGGGACGCCACCCACCCTCCTGAGGAAACCCATTTCGGCCGTTTGTACCCTTGACCCAGACAAAATTAAATTAAAAGAGCAATAAAGGCTGTTTTCACACCTAATCTGTTTGATGCAGTTCAAACTCACTGTGCTTCGTTGCTTGGTTGGTTTAATTTGTTTGTGGTGTGAAAGCTGTCAAGGCACTAACCATGGGATCGTCTGACAGCAGATATGATATATATATATATATATATATATATATATATATATATATATATATATATCTTATTATATAGGTATATTTGATTTCTGCATGATTTTAAACACAGACACCAGAATTATTGACACTCTAAACACAATAAACCTCTCTCTAAGCTCTGTAAACCAACAAACCTCTAAAGCCAATATGATACAGGAAAATGTATTTCTGCAGCAAGTAATCAATCCACCAACATAAAACCTGCAATCAGACTTCATAGGAGTCAAAAGATTAATTGGACGAACATAACAGTCCCTCCATTTACAACAAGGGAAATGTCCTTTATCACTTACTCTGCTCTGCTACCCATAGTCATTGCAAATAGAAATTATTTGTCAAGATGAAAAATCTATTTATGAAAGTATTTGTCAAGGTGAAATATCTACTTATGAAATTATTTGTCAAGGTGAAGTATCTATTTATATAATTATTTGTCAAGGTGAAATATCTATTTAATTCAGTCCATCCAGTGGGGAGAAACTTGTGAAACAGCATGACATTCTGTTAAAAACCTCAGGGTGCCATATTAATTATCTTACTGCTGCAGATTAAAAATGCTGCACCTCAGTATCTGTACTTCAGTTACTCTCTACTGCACACACAGACCCACACACTGAGATGATGCAAGGGTAACAGAGATTTTCACTTGTAGCACAACACACTGACTAAGCGTGCATCGTGTCCACAGAGAGAAACCAATCAAATCACAGGATCAGGCAGACACAAATTCAAAAGCACACACACACACACACACACAAACTGAAACTACACAGACAACAATGCTTTAGAAATAATTATATATATATATATATATAGTATATAATATACAGTATAAAAAAAAAAAAATCCCCCTCTCACCCCTTGTCGGGTGGTATGTGTCATCCTCAAGCTCGGGTCCTCTACCAGAGGCCTGGGAGTTTGAGGGTTCTGCGCAGTATTTTAGCTGTTCCTAGGACTGCACTCTTCTGGACAGAAACTTCTGATGTTTTACCTGGAATCTGCTGGAGCCACTCTCCCAGTTTGGGGGTCACAGCCCCCAGTGCTCCGATTACCACCGGCACCACTGTTGCTCCTACTTTCAGCATCTTTTCTAGCTCCTCTTTCAGCCCTTGGTATTTCTCAAGCTTCTCGTGTTCCTTCTTCTTGATGTTGCTGTTGCTTGGGATCGCCACATCTATCACTACTGCCTTCTTCTGCTGTTTGTCGATCAACACGATGTCTGGTTGGTTAGCCATCACCAGTTTGTCAGTCTGGATCTTGAAGTCCCACAGGATCTTAGCTCGGTCATTCTGGACTACCTTAGGAGTTGTCTTCCATTTTGACCTTGGGACTTCCAGCCCATACTCGTGGCAGATGTTCCTGTACACTATGACAGCTACCTGGTTATGGCGTTCCATGTACGCTCTTCCTGCCTGCATCTTACACCCTGCTGTTATGTGCTGTACAGTCTCAGGGGCATCCTTGCACAGTCTGCACCTGGGGTCCTGCCTGGTGTGGTAGACCCCAGCCTCTATTGATCTTGTACTGAGTGCCTGTTCTTGTGCTGCCATGATTAGTGCCTCTGTGCTGTCCAGCCTTTTCCAGCCACTGGTAGGATTTCTTGATATCAGCCACTTCTTCTATTTGTCTGTGGTACACGCCGTGCAGCGGCTTGTCCCTCCATGATAGTTCTTCATCTTCCTTGTCCTCACCTTCGGGTTTCTGCTGCCTGAGGTATTCACTAAGCCCTTCCTGGATCTTCGTTGTTTCATCCTGGACAGTGGTCTTGATACTCACTACCCCTCGGCCTCCCTCGCTATGCTTGGTGTACAGTCTCAGCATGCTGGATTTGGGGTGAAACCCTCCATGCATTGTGAGGTGCTTTCTTGTCTTAATGTCAGTAGCCTCTATCTCCTCCTTTGGCCAGTTTATTATACCAGCGGGGTATCTGATGACTGGCAGGGCATATGTGTTGATGGCTTGGCTCTTGTTTTTCCCATTCAGCTGACTTTTCAGGACCTGCCTCACTCTTTGTAGGTATTTGGCTGTGGCACCATTTATTATTTATATTCTTCCTTGCCGCCTCCTCATGGTTTCCATTAGCCTGTGGCACCCCAAGGTATTTGTAGCTATCCTGAACATCTGCAATGTGGCCTTCTGGTAGTTTGATCCCCTCAGTTCTGATCATCTTCCCTCTTTTTGATACCATGCGACCACACTTGTCCAGTCCGAACGACATTCCAATGTCGTTGCTGTAGATCCTGGTAGTGTGGATCAGTGAGTCGATATCTCGCTCATTTCTGGCATACAGCTTGATGTCATCCATGTAGAGGAGGTGACTGATGATTGTTCCGCTTCGGAATCGGTATCCGTAGCCAGTCTTTGTGATGATCTGGCTGAGGGGGTTCAGGCCTATGCAGAGCAGAAGCGGGGATAATGCATCGCATTGGTATATGCCGCGCTTGATGGTGACTTGTGCAATTGGCTTTGAGTTGGCTTCCAGACTTGTCTTCCACAGCCTCATTGAGTTCTTGATGAAGGCTATTAGTGTCCTGTTGACCTTGTACATCTCCAAGCATTCCAGTATCCATGTATGTGGCATTGAGTCGTAGGCTTTCTTGTAGTCAATCCAGGCAGTGCACAGATTGGTATTCCTGGTCTTGCAGTCTCGAGTGACTGCTCTATTCACCAGTAGCTGGTGCTTGGCTCCTCTGGTGTCACTGCCTATTCCCTTCTGGGCCCTGTGCATATATATATATATATATATATATATATATATATATATATATATATATATATATATATATATATATATATATATATATATATATGTTAAATGTGTTAAAATGAGATGAAGAGGAGCATGCCATTAAAGAAGGTAAACAGCTACACTGGGCTACACTGATTAAAATATAACCCAATATAACTCTCCTGGGTGAGTTGAACAGTGATGGTGAAGGGATGGTGTGGCCTGCATTGCCTATATCTACCTCCACACCTTATACAGATTTTTTGGGTTCTTACTGTATGTTAGGTATTGATCAGGCAGAGACAGGGAGAGACAGATGAATGAACTGTTACAGTTTTTTTTTATTGTTAAACGACAGTGGGCACAACTGTAAACACGTGCAAAACTCAAACCAGTCTGCACAGCAGCAATTCATGTGGACCAAACTGTGGTTCTTTTTTCATTGCTAGAACAGTTTTCTATATACACTTTTCACCACAACGTGCATAACACTGTCGATCTACAGCACTTTGTTCAAATGCCAACACACTGCTGTCAGAACTGACTTTTTAGAGAACACACGTAATTAAATGATTGTGCACATATGTGAAAGTTTGTTTTTCAGGTCTTCTTCTTTCTGTGTGCATACAGTATGCTTGGAATGCAAACCTGATTTTTATGTTTAGCTCTGTGTGCATGTGTGCTTCTGTCTGTCATGAATTTAGAATGAATACAGAATACAGAATACATGTTCTCCCACACAGGCCTGTCTGCAACACTGGAATACATATTGTGAGAGAGTTTATTGAGTTGAGATTAACAACCTTTCTTTGGCCAAAATATATCAGCAATACACATATAAAACTCTCACATATGTATGATTACAAAATGACTCTTTTTTTTCAGATAATATATAAAGAAAAACACAAATATGCAGTTGATGTTTTTATAATTGATGGTCTCTTCTTGACATCTTGACATTCTCCCTTTAGGCATCAAAGTGAGTTCTCATGCCCATGCCCATCTAAAAATGCGTTGCATTATCAATGATGTTGCCTCTATAGGAGGCACAGATCACCAAAGGCATCTACTGTTGCCATGGTGAAATATTGCGCTTCATGAGCTGCTGTAATGGGCTCTACTATAATGGAGGACAGAGGACTGGATAGTGATGTTATTCTGATGAGACAGTATCAGATCACAGAGTGATCATTATGTCAAAGTAAGGCGGTCTGGTCTAGCAATAGATAAGTGTTAAGTCATTCTTTATTTCAGTGCCACTTTTGATACAGTAGACCTTTAGATCCTTTGAAACCATGTTAGCAATTGGGTTGGTATCTCAGGCCACAAGGTTCCATTCTGGGTCCTGTTCTTTTCTCTCTTTATATGCACCTCCTAGGTCACATAATTTAAAACAAAACAAAAAGGAACACTTACTGGCACATGCGGGAAACTGGAATCTGTGGCCCCCATAGCTGCTTTAGTTAAAGTAATAATCTTGACTTCATGTAAATAAATAACTGTTCTATCTATTACCAAATGAGGTAACACAATGGTGATCAAAGATATACTATGGCCAAAAAAAAAAAAACTAGTGATGACTACGGACGATGTAACTAACAAGTAAAACTGAGATCCAAAAACACCACACAACACTACAAAATACAATATTTCCTGTCTTTCAGTGGCATGGAAAAGGTCAAACTTCAATGCTTTTATCTATTCCACACTTGACACTTCACCTCTTTGTACTCTTTCCATACTGAAAAGCCTCTAACTGGTTTAGAATCCAGGTGGCAGGCTTTTAACGGGCATCGCAAAGAGACCACATAGCTGTCCTAGTGTCATCACGTTGGTTCCTATATATTTTAAAATGTGATAACTTACATTTAAAGCACATCTCAGACTGGCCTCAGAATATTAAGTACTGTAGCTCCTGACCAACCATTTAATAATAGTAATAGAATAATTTGGGATATAATATGTATCATACAATAAGCCTCTTTCTGTCAGGACATAGTAACAAAAATAATGTAATTAGAAAAAAATTTGGTGAAGGAGAAAGAATCATGTTCTTGTCTTAGGACAGTAGTGTACAGTAGTGTAAGTACTGAATATCAATTAGAAAATGTACACACATAAAGTAAGAATCAATTGAATGGAAAATATAAAATAGAACCTTTTATATTCACGACTGTCTTGGTGATGAAGGTGAGAGGGAGGAAACTTGACTCACGGCCAGCTTGTGTACATTTAGACAGGAGGAATATTACCCAGTTTATTATGCTTTCCATGTAGAAAGTGAGTGGTGCAACATTGTCCTACAGATTTCATCAAAGCACATTTCAGGGTAAATGATAAGTGTTGGGGCATGAACTTGGTCAGGAATTTAAATATGAGGCTTCAAGGTGAAACCATCCAATGTGGAACATATACAGTATGAGGTTGTTGTTAGCAAGATTATTCATATACTTTATTGCTTTTAAACTGGGTAGGTAATATACATTAATCTGGATTAAAGAAAGTCTTCCCAATGTCTCTGAGATGATAGTACTCTTAAGCACATTAAGTTTCAGTAACTATTTTATAGCTTTTATGCTTTTTTGTGTCTCTCTATTGTGTCTTTCACACAAACACACACTGACAAAACTCAATTTTCAAATAAAAATAAAAGAAACATGGCTGACGCAAAAGACAAATATTTCCTCTGTCCAAATTGCTGTGAGATTCAACACACCATGCATCTATTACAACTGCCTCAGGAGTGTGGGCACGCACAGTGTTATACAGACAATCACGGGCAGAGTGCTCTCAGGTAATTTGCAGAAGCTATTTGTCTCAGTGCAAAGGCTACAGAGAGTTTGGTTTCTGAGTGTGGTGGCAGGGGAATGGCAGAAAAGCCAGGAAAAGCTGGTGTCCGACTCAAAGTGTGAGGTTGGATTTACTTAAAGCTGCACTGCAGACACAGAATGTAATAAACTGATTTACTTATCACCCGTATGTTACCGACCACTCAAAGCAACCCTAACCCTAACTCTTTTGCACTCCACACGGACTGCACAATTAAACAAACATTAATCTCAATCATGATTCCCATAATTAAACGAACATGATCGACTGTTGTGATTTGGCGCTATATAAATAAAATTGAATTGAATTGACTGTGATATTGTTGTTTAAAATGTCTTTCATTGTTTCATTGTCATTTATTGTTTCACCATGTCTTTTGTTCAGAGATAAAAAGATCTGATCACAGTTGCTGTTGCTAAAGAACAGTATGCTTCCATCCATCTTCCATGCAGTGTCACCTTAAAGACCTTTGTTCCGATCAAATGAGAAGGCTTTTTGGGAATGTTTTTCTGCTCAAAAGAAAAGGGACATTCTAAATTGCAAGCTCTTAGTTCTATAGGCTTCTACAGGCTTCTACAGGCTTTAACTTAGACCTACAACACAGTCTGGGTAAATGCGTTTTTATATATATATATAAAGAAATTCAAGTTTGTGTAGTGTACAAAAGGTCAGCACCACTGCATAGCTGTCAGCAGTCTGAGGGCCCTATTTTAACAATTGAAGGTGCGTTTAGGGTGTGTCCAAGTCCACTTTTGCTAGTTTGACAGTGGAAAAAAAGGGTTTGTGTGCCAGGCGCATGGTTCAAAAATGTTGTAAGTAGTGTCTTTAATAATTTATAGGGCGTCACATGCAATAAACCAATAAGAGTATCATTTCCTTTAAAAGTGGTACAAATGTGCCTGCACTTCCCGCTGCCTCAAGATAGCAATATGCCAACAATTCACCGTAACACACCTCCCTGTAAGACCAGCACGCCCATGGGTGCACATATGGGCACAAGTGCATTTGCTATTTAAACCATGTGGGCACTGGACGGGAAATTGACAACTCTGTCAGCTAGCAAAGACACTTGCGTTGGGCTTTGGCTGCGCTGTGCCAGGTGCAAGATAGGGCCCTGAATCTTATTCTCAGAGCAGGATATAAATCAAAGATGTCACTGTAGTGGCTCAGTGCTGATCTGTATGTGTACCTGTGCTCTTTGAGGAATCCCCCTCTTTTAGTGACTTGTGTTGTTCGTCCTGCTCCTTACTTTATACATACTTGATCTATAATTCCAACAGGTCCAATGATCAGGACGATGATAAGCTGAGTGGCATTCACTGGTTGAGGAAAGAGCTGCATCTCAAGTAGCAAAAGATTGTGTGTTGTGAATGTAATGTGAGATATAAGCTTTATGTACAAGAGAGATTGTGTTGGTGGTCGATTTTTAGCTGGAAACAACATCCATGCCGTATCCTTAGAGAAGTCTCTAGATGATAATCAACTGACCATTTTTGTCTTGAAATGTTATCCAAATATGAGGATTGAGTAGAAGCTGACAAATGCTGAATACAGATTTTTCATTAATAGATGGATTGTGGCCATCTCTCCAGGCTCTGGCAGAAATCAGCCGGCGAAATGTCTAATCTCCAAAACTCACATTTTATTAATAGGTTTCATTTTATGAAACACTGGAATGAAATGGCATACGTTCACAGTCTCTAATCATGGCTTTCCCCAAAAGGTCTGCAGGGGAATTTAAGAATGTCACATTCAATTTGGAAATTGAATTACGTTTTAGCTTTCATGTCCTGTCCATGCATGGCTCATTTAATTTAACTGTCTCTCTGATGACAAAGGGGAAACGGTATTTTTAGTGCTTATAAAGAAGAAGAAAAAAAGGGGAGGTCAAAAGTTCTTTGTCCAAACATATGTCTCAGAGGAGCAGTGAAGTTATAATAATATGCAAGAGATTCTGTAAGATTCTGTAATTTTTGACACAAAGGTATAGAGAGCAATTTCATGTGAAAATGTTTAGTATAATGAGTTGTTGATAGACAGTAATGTACTGTAAATTTGAATTTGCTCAAGGCTATGCAGCAGTCCTAGATGTGAAATGCAGTCTTTCCGTAAAAAGTCGGTTCTTCCTGTTTTAACAGATCTGTTTTCTGTCTGCTGTAACTCTGTCAGACCTGCTTTGTATTGAGAAACAACTCTATAATGAAAGTTGCTGTTTCCTCTGAGCCAAAGAAAAAAAATAATGTACATGCAGTAGATCAACAGAGCAGAGGCTTTGTTGTCCGCTACAGACAAAGTTATGAGAAAAGAACTTTAACACAGGTTAGTGTATTATATTAAACAACACGTAATCTCTTTAACCAGATCCCCACCTCCCTGCCCTCTTCTGGGCCAGTTTACTCAGCTCGGTCAAACGAAAACGACTTCCAAATCAATTAACTTTGGGAAACACAATGAGGCCTGAGATGCAGCAAAACCAGCAGGCATTATGATAAGATGCGGACAGGCAATTTGCCACTTGTGTAGATTCAATCATGCACTGTAATGTGTATAAGGGGGAAATATGTTACCATGGAGGCTCATCTGGCTTATATAACAAGAAAAACCAATAGGAAATAGGAGATGGTGCACAAATATCAAAGCAACCTTCATCCAAAGAAAAGGTCAAATACAATTTTTAAATAGCTTATATTTATATTTTAGGTCCCTTATTTGTGTGCAATTTTCATAATCAAATAGACGGAAACCTTGTTTCTGTACATCATCTGTCAAATTAACAAATTTTTTTGCACATCAGATAATGCTTGACATTTTCTTCGGTGTGACTGCCTGATTAGCTCTATTTGTTTGTCTCTAGTTTCATTATTGCTGCAACATGTATAGACAAATTTTACAACTGGTTAGAGCTGGTAAGGTGAACACACCAGCAAAAGAAAAAAAAAATCCACATGATTTACAGTGTTGGTACTGTTTTGACATCCACTGTACGTTGTGTGTGTTTGTCTTCATTATCATTTATTTTTCATGCTCACACATACAGTGCTAAGAAAAGTATATTAACCCTCTGGATGTAAGTCATAAAATGCGGTCTGATATTCTTCAAAGCCATAATAATGGACAAGCAACATCTGCATGACACTATAAAATGAACACAATTGCATATGTTGGTAAGAATTTTTATTTTCCAAAGTCCGTTTGGGAAATAATGATATTGATAGGAAGGGTTAAACATTTTTATTTTCTTTGCCCTGTATGTTAACCATCTGGGGTTATCTTTTATCCCATCTTTACTATTTTATCCCCACGCATAATTTAACAACCTCCATGTTCATACAACACATGACATGCATGAATAAACAAATATTAAAGAGGGTCATGGTGCTGTAATGCTCATATTAAACCTTGGATCGTGGAACACCTTCAACATTTTTCTGCTCATTGTTCTTTTTAACACATGAGCCATATCAACTTTATGACTTAATAATGTTGTGATTGGAGGTTGTTGTGCTGCCCCCAAGCAGCCAAAAAATTATTAAAGCAGATTTAAATAAGTGCTGTCAACCTATGACAAGCATTAGACCTGACAATATAATGCTTGAGAAGTATGCTTCCCTACAAACTGACACAGTCGTAACCAGAAGTGTGTGTGTTGCATGGTTACTGCAGTTGGTAAGATTTAATTTACAGGTATGCAAGCTGTTGCATCTGCCCAAACATTCATGCACATATAGCATACGGCTAAAGCTTAGACAGAGAAGGTTATAAAATCCCATGATTTATTACGTTTATGCAGTGGAAGAATAGCACTTGGAAGAGCAAAGAACAAAGAGCAGGGTTATAACATAGAGCATGATCCCCATGGTGACATGGTATCCACATGCATACATACAGACCCATGTGCTAAACACTAAAAAAATGCTTTGGAAATAGTCTTCACCTTGCCTGTGGTGACAATCAAATGTGTTAAACAGAAAAGTCTCTTTTTCACATCATAATTATTTTCCATCTTGCCTGAACAGAAAAAAACAAGTGTTTTCCTTCCTCAGCCTCCATCTCACCATGCCACTGTTTTCTTTGCTTTCCTCTCTAAATACAGCTACATGTGAAAGGAACAGTGCAAAAGTGAAAGGTTGTTGTGTTGAGGCAATATGTACAATCAACTCCCCTGTTTGTGTCTGACATTCTGGCCTCTGTTTTACCATCTCTGCATTTCATACAAATGTCATGCGTAGATTGATGCATAGACAAACTACCTCTGTCTTTCACACACACATACACACAGGTTTCAGGTTGTTCATTGTAAAGCTACACACATACACCCCGGAGGCTGCAGAGGGATATAGGGTAGAATGGCAGGTCATTAACTGAACCAGTGAAACATGCACGCAGGCTCTGCGGCTCTGACCCGTCATGGAAAAGGAGCAGACAGCAGTGTTATCACATACTCCATCGCCCAACCTTACTAGGACAATCTGGGGACTGCATGCATGCGTATGCATGTGTATGTTTGCGCGCGATTGTGTGTGGGTATTTGTATTTATGCCTTTAGGTTGGCCTTCACATACCTTGGTTGGTGACTGTGGAAAGGAAAGGGCAGTAAGTTTTGACCTTGGTGGTTCTCAGTAGAGTTTCATTTTGAACAGAGCTTCAGTGTTCACACAGTGTGATGCCCCTCAACCTCTATGTTGTGACTTTCGTGTCTGTGAGGTCCCATGACATGGTGCTGTTTGGATGCTTTTATATAGGCCTTAGTGGTCCCCTAATACTGTATCTGAAGTCTCTTTTCCAATATTCAGCCTTGGTGCAGAATTACAGCCATTAGAGCCAGTCCCACAATGAGCTTTCCTTAGTATGTGCCTTTTTGGAGTCTGTAGCTTTTGCATGGTGGAGGCTGGGGGTGTGGCCTTGACCAACTGCCATTTTTCTTTCTTGAGAGCCATGATGTCTCTCTCTCATGGGTGGGCCAAATTCTCTGGACGGGCAAAGCAGAGAAAGGGGAGGTAACCAGATCCAGATCGGCCCATCTGAGTTTTCACTATCTCAAAGGGAGAGCAGGATACCCAAGGCTTATTGCCATTTATAGTCCACTTCCAATGGAGGACCATAGGCAGGCTGGGGGAACGCATATTAATGTTAAAAAACCTCATAAAGTGAAACTTTCATGCCATGGGACTTTTAAACCTATAGTGTACAACAGTTTTATATTAATGCACTTTCGTAAAATTCAAGCTATTGGCCGATGAGTTAATACAAAGCTAATAAGCCCCACAAAACTTTCTCTGTATGGCTCAGTATGGCTATGTTTACAAAATGGTGTAGTCTGGCAAAGAAGCTTGAGTGATGCGTTTTATGTCACAGCTGAGAAAGAACAATAACAATGGCCAGCTTTGGAGACAAAGAGGGAATAAAAACTATAAGATAATTACCTCTTTTGAAGAGTCCATCATGTTTTTTAATCCACCGTTTCCTCCTTAGCTACTAGCAACTGGTGGGGGAGGGGTGGTTTGTGGTGCACAACCAATGAAGGCTTGAGTCATGCGGATGTGGAATGTTAACTTTTGCTTTTAACTGTTGCTGTCCATGGTGCGGAGCAAGCACCACTGTAACAACTGTAACAGTATGCACATGACTATAATAACCTTACTTTATAAGGATGGGGCATCCTGTCCTATCATGCCTCTTTGAAAAGGGCAAAGGAGAATTATTTTATGCATGCATGTCTGCCAGTCAGCATTAAACAACATAATCACATCACAGTAAACCACACCTATTTTGTTTTAAGTGTCTCTATTTGAATCAAGTTGTGAGAATTGTTAATATTTATTAAAGGACGAATGTATGATAAAGGAAACCAAGAGGTGGAGAGTGGGGGGTTTTGAAGCAAAAAGAAACAAAGAGAGAAAAGAATAAACAATGGAAGCAGTGTTGCCAGATCTCGTGAGACAAATAAGCAACCAGGCCTGTGAAAAAAAAGCCAAAAGTCGCTTATAATAAGCAGACTTGGCAACACTGAATGGAAGATGTGAAGACGCTACGCAGATGACGGGGATAGAAGCTGTTAGCATCTCATTTCATTCTGCTCTCTCCAGAAGATGATGGGGCTGATTTCCCATTCATGATAAAATAGTGTCTTGGATAATTTGAAAAGAATGGGAAATTGTTATTCTCAATTTGTATTTTCAGCTCACATTTAAAAGAACAGAGTGTGAATATATCATGCAATGACCTCTTCTAAACAAAAATGCTGTTTCGGATGGTTAAGTTTTTGCAATGCGTATCACACTGCAAAAATACTGTAAAAAAAAAACAATTGTGTGATAAAATAGATTTTCCAGTCGCTTTCATATGATTCACAATTACCAACTAAACACTGAAGATAAATCTTCATTTCAACCACTTTGGCCAGTAGCAAAAATGGGTTGAATCACTGTGACTGCTTTGAAATCAAATTAGCTTGTTAAAAATATATAATGTTTTGCTTAAAACTTTTATTTGTCACTTGCTGACCACAGATCTGTCTTGATTTGCTAAAATACTCAAACAGACAAATATTCAAGCTAAGCAAAGGATTCTTACAGAATTCTGTGACACTAATTCACAACATATGCCTGACATTGCACTTGTGTTTGATTAAAAGAAACCAAAATAATAGAGCTTACTGCATCAAATTGTTTCTGATTGGAAATGCAATCATCAGTTATACTTAATAATTGCATTTTCCTGCCGTTCTAATTAAAATAGAATAATACCACTGCGTGCATACATCAAGGCTAAATTACCAAGAGAGCTGCGGTGGTTCTTCACCAGGTAAATTGTTAATTACAGGAGAAAAAAAAGAAATGCTCCTAGGGGACCCTCCTGAATGGAGTTTCATGAAGCAAATTAGTGGGCTAGGGAATTCATCATGTCTCTCACTTATACAGACACATACACAGAGACACACATAGTCTGTGTCCCGGCAGCCACATCTGTCAAGAAGCTTTGATTTCACCCTGGTCGACCCTTTGCTTTTATGCCATTGTGTGCACCCTTTCAATTTCAGTCCGCCCCACAGCAGTTGGAAACTGCTGAGTAAATGGAACTTTTATGCAAGGCTACCAAGGAAGAAAAATCAGCTTATCAGAAAAAGCTCTCTGGGGCTTCAAGACAGGCCGAGACAAGGATTGGTCAATTTACTTACAGAGAAGGTGTTTCACACTAGTGTTGGATGGTTGTCTCTGCAGGGTGTGTCTGCAGTTTACTGTAAATAAAGAAAAACATGGACAAGTCATATCAATTTGACATTAATTGTGCACATGAGTGGTGCAAAAGAAATTAAGAGAATTGATAACCCTGTTTGTTGACCACTTTGACTCCTGTGTAGAGTTACCACAGTTAGTGCATCAGTTAGAGTGTGCTGTGATCAGGCTGTAAGTGAGATCTCAGCTATCTTTGGATTTTACTCACTTTTGACCACTTTCAACTGATTTGATTGAGTTTTATTGCATCTTTACCCAGACTGTATCTCTGTTTTTCTGATCTGTTTGTGAATGCGTTTCATGTTGACAATAGATTTGTATTGCTAAGAGAATCTACTGCTAGTTAGCACCGGCATGGTTTTAGAAAGTAGATAGTACTTCAGAAAGAAACTTTTGCTAAAGCAAATCCTGCATTGCTAATTCATTTTTTTCCCCTTTTAATCAGTTGTGGACTTCCATTTGAGAGACTGAATCTGCAAACAACATAATAAAACACCCCGTGCTGCTGCTGGCTTAGGCTTGTCTTTAGCCTGGTAGCCAGCTAGCCGGGTGTTTGACCATGGGTGTGTGTGAAAACTGTCTGCCTGACTACTTGAGACAACCAAAAACATCTATTGCTTGCGGGAAGATCTGAGAAAGAAGGATGAGGATGTACGGATTGACATACAGCTGACAACACAATTATTGTGTTTACTTTGGTATGCAACCTACAATATTTTGGGAATATACAATGCTACAAACGCTGTTCTTGTGTGTGAGGGACATCTATTTTTGTGTTTGAACCTTCATTCTAGATCAGCTGCAGGGATATTGTTTTGAAGAGGCTTGCAACATGTCTGGGTGGCTTTCTGGAAGGAACTATGCCCAGGGTCACTGTGTGTTCACTGCAGTAACCATTCGCTGGACCTGGTGTTACAAAGAGGTGCAAGTGAAGTCATTCTAGTGGCTGACACACTGAACGTGGTGTAAAGTGTAGCCATCGTCATCAAAGACTCATTAAAGTGCCAGCAGCTTTTGAATAACTTTTTGTTGTTGATGTAATAGTGACCAACATCTTAGTTTTCTGTCCCACGTAGAAATATAATTTATTTATATGGAATTACGCACATCGCACCAATCTTTCGCAACTGCTCTTTCTATCCTACGCTCATGGCAACTCTTGGAACATTGAATGACGACAACAGCGTTAAAGGACAATTCCGGTCAATTTCAATACGTAGCTCTGTTGTTTGTAAATTTGGAGTGCTGTCAGTAGAGAGAAAAATGAAAACCATATCTCCTCCTGCTAGTTTTTGCACCCAACAGGCTTAAACAGGGCATGTTTTTGGCCTCTAAACATGCTCGTAATGTCATTACCAGTACCTACCCATGTGCGGTTATTCCTTCCGAGTGAACACAGCGAATTTGACTGCAGTAGATGTGACAAAAAGGCATGTTTTGACTAGTGTGGACTTCACCAGAAAAGAGGAAATAAACTGAGGTATGGATTAACACATCTTTTATGCCTTTCTGTCACATTTTCATTCACTTTCTGAATATTCCCTATATGTCATCATAAGGGGAAAGGTTACCTCCCCTTTCACTGCTTTGCCCGCTCAGAGAATTTGGCCCATGACAAAGAGAGAGACATCATGGCTTGCAAATGAGCGAAGCATGGCAGTTGTTCAAGGCCACACCCCCACCCTCCACCTTGCCCCGTCTTGTTCCTCCTAAATAGCATTTAAAGCTACAGACTCAGAAATGGCACGTCCTAAGGAAAGCTCATTGTTGGACTGGGTCTAGTGGCTGTAATTCTGCACCAAGGCTGAATTTTGGGAAAGAGACTTCAGATACAGTATTAGGGGACCACTAAGGTCTATATAAAAGAGACTTCAGATACAGTATTAGGGGACCACTAAGGTCTATATAAAAGAGACTTCAGATACAGTATCAGGGGACCACTAAGGTCTATATAAAAGAGACTTCAGATACAGTATCAGGGGACCACTAAGGTCTATATAAAAGAGACTTCAGATACAGTATTAGGGGACCACTAAGTCCTATCTAAAAAGCAGCATGTCATAGGACTTTTAAAGTTATTTTTCATTGTTTCTTTGTCTCTCAAACATTATAATATATTTAATAACGTTCACCCAGCAGTAGCTGTTTGCAAAGCAAAGAACAATGAATGACTTTTCCTTTTGAATTAGTTCAGCTCCTGAAACTATTACTGTACATTTGCTCTTTCACCACTGTTAGCTTTTCTCTCTTCCTCATACCTCGGTTCCCTTCTGCTACTGTAGATCACCTATTTCTACCCCCAGCTGCTTCATGATTATATTTTCAGTCACAACCCTCCCACAAGCCCACACTGCAAACACACACACACACACACACACACACACACACACACACACACACACACACACACACACAGATGAGGATGGGATCCCTATGCCTACCTTAGATTTTGATTTGGCCGGGGCATGTTTGCTTTCTTCCTTGTGCTTAGCAGCCAATACATAAAAAGAGCAGGATAGTTGATTATTGTTTGCAAGATGTGTGTAGGAAGAGAGAGTATAGAGAAAAAAAGAGACAGAGATGGGAATGCAGAGATTGGGATGATTTATTTCATAGACATACCCTCTTGATGGGATATGTTGTATTCAGCTTTTCCGTGTCTGGCAGGTGTGTCCATAGCCCCACTGTGCTGCTCAAGACCAAAGGAGGCGAAAGACTCACAACCTTTCACATGTTCCCCATCTAGCCAGTACCCCTACTGTGGCATCAGACAGTGTGCGCAGACTATGATTTCATGGGGGGTTTTAGATATCACTCACATTGCAGGTTAGCAAGAAATTTTTGAGTGACATGAAAATCCATTTATATCTGTTGGTTGGGAAAGAGAGCTCAGAGTGTTCTAACACTGATGAAGCATGTCATATTTTCAAAAGGGCTAAAAACAGCAAAAGGTACCACTGGTTAGAGAGTAAAATTACTATTTAAAAATGTTGTTTTGTAAACCAATAGCTTCAGCCAATTGTAGCTGTTTTGAATTTCAACCATCATTTAAGTGATCTTTTTGGAAAGATGACCTGTATGTTAACACTGAGCAAAAGCAACCACACAAACCCAATTTTTCCCTTTTTTCTTCCTAAACAATGACCTTTGTGTGGACCCTGCCAACCCCAGAACCCATCAGGCAGAGAGCGGTCCGCTGGGGCTGCTGTCTGATTCTGTGTCTGCCAGAGTGCTGTTGCCCTTTTCTCCTACTATTGCACTTCCATTTGAAGCAGCTGATTGTTGTGGCCGTGCCCAAGGGTCCCGTGCAAGAGACATTCAAAGCCGTGCCCTTCTGCACATTTTACGGCCCACAGACTGCGGCACCATTAATCGGACGCTTGTGCCAACTAGAATTGGACACAGCTGCACTATGACTCAAAGGCTACCACCTATTTTGACTTGAAGGCAATGGGAACCGAAGTAGTGCAAGCATGAGCCAACCAAACTGCATGTGTGTTGTGATTGTTTATTTGTAATGGCTTAGAGTATCAGGAAGCATTTCAGAATAATATCCTTGGCTGAGCTAAGCTTTTTTAGACAATCATAAATATAAAGTAACTTCTTTTTGTATTTTCACTATTTGTCATGGGCTGTGTGCTTATCTTACCAAGATGGTAGAAGAGAAGCAGGAGAGAGATAAAGATGTAGGGACATCGCTTCAAGCAATGGGAAACAAAGAGCAAAATCATACTGTGAAAAAAATGCATAATTACTGTGACTATTGTGGAAAAAAAGCATAATTGGTTTCCATCCTTGTGGTTATCTCACATGAAGATGGATGCCAAGATTTACTGGGAAGATAGGCAACATCTCTGCACTGGTGGATATAAAGAAACAAACAAAGATTTAACTACTGGTTTGCTGTGGGAGATCTATGGCAAAGTCCTTGTCTTTGTGTTAGACTCCAAAAGTCTTTGGGACATGCTAAGTTTAAATGTGATCTGGCTGCGCTTGTTACCCCTTGTGGCAAATGACCCGGTGTCCCAAGACACACCAGAGCAAGACACAAAGACAGCGACAGAGGAAGATAAAACAAGAAAGCGCAAGTGAGAGATTAAAGTAGCAAAGAGAAAATCTAAGAGTGCTGGAAAAGAGGAAAAAAGAAAGTTGAAAGAGAAAGATAACACTCAATAGAATATTCATGAACTTCCCCTCATCTTCATTCATGCTCAGCTGCTGGTGATGATGGGACCTTGACACCAGAGCCCTGGCTTCTGATAAATATGCTTTCACATGCTCCCAGCCACCCCATAGAGCTCCCATGGCCCCAGCATCCTGGCCCCCTAATCCTCAACCTCTGCTTGGATCGCCAGCTATAGGGACCAAACCTCTAACAAACCTCATCTTCTTCTCCAAAAGCCTCAGAGGCCCGTGAGCTGTAGTACTTACTGTGTGTAATATGATCAGGCTGGAGCAGAGCCCTCCACTACTGAAGACAGCTTGCAGTGGAGATAAATTTAGACTGATGAAAGTCATATTTTTCAGTCTTACTGTACATGACTGACTGGATCATGGCGTGCACGCAATGGGAAATGGATGAAACACACTAGTAAACCATGATGGAACCATATATATATAACACAGGAGTTACTGTAGTGGCATCATGACTGTTGTGTTGCAGTAATTCAAATAGTTGTGTGCATCTGTGGTGATTTCATGTCTGTCATAATAGCAGGACAGTCGCGTACTATCTGGTAAAGTCAGTTGAACAGGTGAAGATCACGTTGTTTGTAGCCTTTCGGTTACAAACTGGCTCGGTAGCAAATGACACGGTAACATGCTGCAGATCTGGAGATTGTACCTGAGCTAGATGGAGAATATTTGGTTAAAATAATAGATGCAATTGAAAATGCTGTTTTGCAATGATTGTTCACCGTGAAGTTAGCTGGAAGTGAACGTAGCCCCGGTGTGTTTTATGATTGCGTCAGACTCTTTCTAAACAGTCTATAGTCCAACTCCTTTTTAAAAGTTAGTTTCCTTAAGTGCTGTGTTAGGGATATAGACTTTAATGGATGCCTGTATGTTCTTATTCTGCAAGTGAATTTGCTTTAGACTATCTCCACTCTCCCTAACCACTTGCAATGCAATGTTTCTACATCAACATCATCTAACAGAAACTAGAGTCAATATTCCACGATAGTTGTTCAAGTAATTTCTCCAGAGATCCAGTGTGGACAAAAGCACAAAAGGTCGCAGCTGGTCTCAGCTACCAAGATGACCCCAATCTCTGGCATTGCACCAGAGTCAGGGTTGTTTGCTAATGACAATAAAGTTGCCTTAGTGGAGGTATAGACTGTGTAAGAACTGCATAAGTATAGACATATACAGTATAACATTAAACAGCATACATGCACATAGGTTCAACAATATTATGTAGCAAATCACATTTCCAACACCAGGCTGATTTTACAAGTGCACGCTGTCAGGAAATCAGTATCCTATAAATATACAGACATTAGGAAAGCAACACACATCTATATAGCTTTTTCAACTATTGGATTGAGGACAAAACTTGCCAAACCTGCCAAAGCTTTGAACTTTGACGTGCTGCGGTAAGCGTACATGACTCATTTCCGTTTCCGGTGCTTGTGTATTGGCAGCGTGTTGCTGCTCACTAGATTAAGGTGACCAGATTCCTCAGACAAAATCCGGGGACATTTTCAGCTCAGATGCGTAAATACCTCCAAAACAAGTCATATTTTTATCTTTGTAAAACTTAAAACGGGGACACTGCCCCAGGGAAATCACAAGACCTGGAGCTGCACTGGGGCACAAGAGGGGTCCATGGGCATGCTCCCCTGTAAGAAAATGTTTCAAACAAAACGAGACTAGCTCGCCCCTTCCACCTCCTCAGCCCCTCCCTCCTCCTCAGCCCCTCCCTCCTCCTCAGCCCCTCCCTCTGTTTGCTGATTATTTGGCTGGAGAAAGCCCGCAAATATACCGCAAACCCAGACGGTGTGCTGAAGGAAGATGAAAATTGAGCAAAAGTACGTAGGAGGGCGGAGCCAGGCTATCAATCTGGTGCACTTTGCAAAGAAATTCACAGGTTAGACTTGATTGGTCTTATCTATGGATGGAAATATTTGTGCTGTAGCCTGAACTAGTTTGCACTTCAGAATTTTAATCATGCACACACAGGTGGAATTGTTTTTTTCTTCATATTTTTGCATTAATGTCACTAGGAAGCATACCATTATAAATATATATTCATATTTTTAAGTGGGATATATATAAGTAAGGGAGATTGTCTGGAATCTGGCAATATAATAACCATTATGGTGGGATACACTGGCTAAGCAATTTACAAAATTATCTGTGCTGACATAACTAGTTTACATGAGAATACAATATAGTTTGTAGACCGTGTAGAAAATTTGTTGCAATTTCAAAACCGGATTACTCGGGAACCGCTTGTTGTACTGATGCATGTGTTGAGTGAAGCGTTTGAGGTATTTCACAGAGAGTAATGGGTGTGCAGAGATTTATGCATAATGTAAACATGATAACATTTCATGTAGGCCACATTCTCATTAGGGGCTGAGCCCCCCCTAAAGGTCTGATCCTAGGATCACCCCTGCTGCTACTTCATACACCTTCTGTTGTAATGTTTACTGAACTACATTTATGTGACAGCTTTTGCTTTATTGCTTCAGGCTTGTTTCTGCAACAGCTCATAGAGTATCGGCTACATTAAAACTATTGAGGAAATATTTTCCTTTGACATTGACGCAGTATTAAACGAGATCGCTGCAGTCGGCAGCGGCGAAACAAGCAATGTAAGTTAATTGGATAATTGTCTAGTTTGTATTTACGTTCATAAAAGTGCTCGTTTTGCTACTGACAGACTCAGATTAATATTCTAAATGTCTGACAACATTATGGAAAGGATTTCTAAGGAGGTCGACCTTTCTGTTAAAGATTATCCTTTTTTAAAACATAAAAAGTTTAGCAAAATTGCTTTCGCTAAACCCACCAGACTGCATGTAAATAATCAGTATTTTTAGCATCGTAAAATACGGCTTCTAAAACATCTCTGAGCAGCGCTGGCTCTGGCTGTCTTGAGGCTGCGTGTGTGGGACTATCAGCTACGTTTGGCCAGTGTTTTCTTTCATTCCAATTTTGGGTCTGTCAGTCAAAGTAAAAACGGGGACATTTCCGGGGACAGATCCAGCCGGGGACAGACCACCAAAACCGGGGACGTCTGGTCACCCTACACTAAATACCACTTCAATTTGTTAGATTCGTCATTACGGCGGCTAACTGTCCGCTAAACACTTATTCTTATAGTAGGTCTGCCTAAGCACTCACAGTTCTTTACATCTTTCAGCGACTTTCGTTAAATAACTTGTTTTCGAACGCTTGGTAGCTAACGCTACTTTACTTTAGCTTAGCTGTTAGAGACTTTTGCTTAGGTCACTAAGATTAATGTTGAATTGGTGTGTACATATGCAAAGTTAATGTGGGACACTGTAGTTTTCTCTGGACCCCTGCCAAATCTAACCAGTGATGACATGTATAGCCGCATGCTGCTGGATATCAAGGTGGTGTCCAGATAATGATGTGGGCTTTGTAGATCACTGGCAGTCTTTTTGGGATAGACCTGGTCTGATTCGAAGAGACGCCATTCATCCCACTTGGGATGGAGCAACTCTCATTTCTAGAAATCTTGACAAGTTTATAAGTGGACAATCCAGAGTTGGGACCAGATGGCAGAGTCACAGTCTAACACACTTCTCTGCTCCTCCATTCCAGGAGTTACCTAGTCAAAACCCCATAGTGACGGTGTCTGCCCCCCGACCATTGAAATTATTTAAATCAGAGGTAAACAGAAGAGGAGCTGTGCATGAAAACCTCATAACAATTATAACCACATGTGCAATGGTGCAAAAGAATAGGATAATTAAATGTGGACTCTTAAACATCAGATCTTTCTCTTCTAAAGGTGTACTAGTAAATTAATTAATATCAGATTATAATATTGATTTAGTCTTACTGAAACCTGGCTGGGTGATGGAGAATATGTTAGTCTAAATGAATCCACCATCATATGAGTCATATTAATACTCACATTCCTCGAGGCACAGGCCGAGGAGGTGGAGTTGCAGCTATCTTCGATTCTAGTCTACTAATCAGCTCTAAACCTAAACTAAATTATAACTCATTTGAAAGTCTTGTTCTTAGTCTTTCACACCCAAGTTGGAAATCACTGCAGCCAGTTCTATTTGTTATGGTGTACCGAGCACCTGGTCCATACTCTGAATTCTTATCTGAATTTGAGGTTTTGTCTAATTTTGTTCTTAAAACGGACAAAGTTATTATTGTTGGAGATTTTAATATTCATGTGGATGATGAGAATGATAGCCTTAGTACTGTGTTTATCTCTCTATTAGAATCTACTGGTTTCTCTCAAAGTGTATAATCCGACTCACCGTTTTAACCACACCCTCGAACTTGTTCTGGTATATGGTGTTGAAATAACTATCACTAAGTTTGATAACTTTTGAGTTTATACTGCTGAACTACACACCATTAGGCAAAAACTTCTATAGTCTTCTGATAGTGCTGTAGCTGAATTTAAGGACGTGATTTCATCAGTTTTTAATTCATTACCAAGTCACAAAGTAACGGAGGACTCCAATGCTAATTTCAGTCCCTCCCAAATCGATAATCTTGTTGATAGTGCAGCAGGCTCACAGCGAATGATACTTGACTCTGTTGCCCCTCTAAAAAAGAAGATAATAAAACCAACATGGTTAGCTCCATTGTATAACACTGAAAATCGCAAATTAAAGCAAATATTGCGGAAACTTCAGAAGATTTGGTGTTCCACCTAACTGGACAATTCTTGTTTAATTTGGCAAGATAGTCTTAAAACTTAAAGGAAGGCCCTCCGTAATGCCAGAGCAGCGTACTACTCGTCATTAATAGAGGAAAATAGGGAAAACCCCAGGTTTCTTTTCAGCACTGTAGCCAGGCTGATGGAAGGTCACAGCTCTATTGAGCCAAGTATTCCCATAGCTCTTAGTAGTAACTAACGACTTTATGAGATTCTTTTATTTTAGACTATTAAAAACTAAATTCACCAAGACTCCTTCTTCTCACCTACAAAGCTTTGCATGGTCAGGCACCATCTTATCTTAAAGAGCTCATAGTACCTTATTACCCCACCAGAGCACTGTGCGTGGTTACTTGTGGTTTCTAGAGTCTCTAAAAGTAGAACGGGAGCCAGAGCGTTCAGCTATCAGGCTCCTCTCCTGTGGAACCAGGTTCCAGTTTGGGTTCAGGAGGCAGATACCGTCTCCACATTTAAGAGTAGGCGTAAGACTTTCCTCTTTAATAAAGCTTATAGTTAGGGCTGGCTCAGGAGAGTCAATTAGTCACGCTGCTATAGGCCTAGACTGCTGGGGGACTTCCCATGATGCACTGAGCACCTCCCTCTTCCTCCTTCTCTCCATCTGTATGCAACCTCATCCCATTAATGCATGTTACTAACTCAACTTCTTCCCTTTCCCAGATTCTCTCTCGCCCCCGTAGTCTTGTGCTCTCTTGCCCCTCTCCTCTCTCCTCCTATCGCTTCCTGCAGGGGTTTCTTGGCTCTGGAGCTGTGGAGTCTGGATCTGTGGTTGGAGTCACCTGCTGCGTCCATGTTCCTGCTCTGCTACAATTCTCCATGTCTCTCTCTGTCTGTCTGTCTGTCTGTCTGTCTGCCTGAGCTCAAGGTTTCTGCCTCTTAAAAGGAAGTTTTTGCTTGCCTCTGTCGTCTAGTGCTTGCTCTTGGTGGGAATTGTTGGGTTTCTGTGAATAACATCACAGAGTATGGGCTAGACCTGCTCTTTTATGAAAAGCGCAATGATATAACTGTTGTTGTTGTGATTTAGCGCTATATAAAATTGAATTGAATTGAATTGAATACAAAACAAGAGAAGCTGAAGATTTCCTTAAGATGTTTCTTATAATAATGTGAGATTTTGGTTAGGGTGCAGTGACAACTCTTTGGAGTGCTTAAGCTTTTCCCCAGTGTTGCCTAAAGAGTGTAATCCAGTCAGTAGGAACAACTATACAACTGCAAATTATGTTTCAAAATCCTTTATTTAGGCACCCTGATAATGCAGATGATCTTGTCCTTGTTTCAGCCCAGTATCCTTAGGAATTTAGTCTATATTAAAAGCTTCCACACCACACGATTTTAGTACGATGGCAATGTTCAATGCCATTTTCAATTCAAAAAGTTGCGTGCACCATATGTAGCAACATGAGTACAAGTAAAAGTGTTGAGGTCTAGGTTTTAGCAGTTGAGCACATCAATCATTCAGGAGACTGACAAATATGGAGTTAGATTCCTGCCAAAAGGTTGTACACAAAAAAATGTTTTGGGTCATTCTTAGCAAATGGTGCCATTTGTGTCCCCATGATATAATCAAAAATAAGTTGTGAAAAAATAATTCAGGTTTTATGTTGCCGAGTTTTTTGAATTAGTCTCGTATTGCGCATTAGACAGGTACCTTTAGCGCAGCACGGCAGTGTAACTGTAGAGTGATTTTTCTTGGTGGCTGTTATAAACAGACAAACGCATCATTTAACAGTGGCTTTTAAAAAGAGGAAAAAGTGGTGTTAGGGCCATAAATAGAAAATATTTAAGTTATTTGTATGAAAGTTTGCTTTTTATTTTGATCATATTCAGTAAGACGATTTGTTCAGACCATTTTATTGTGAAGTTTAGTTTTATTTTGAAAGGCTTGCTTCCTGTCGAGCCGTATATTGTATTAACGGATTATCTAGACACGGAGCAATACAGTTTTTGACCGTGTAAACTGTGTATGACTTGGAAAAGAAAAAACTGAGAATTGTATAAAACGAATGTATCGTCATTTTTGTATTTGCATGTTTTCTTAATTTTTTCTAAAGATTTTTTTGTTAAAATTCCCGGTTTGCACGCGTCTTTTACTTCCAGTGTCTAAGGAATGACACCGATATTGGATCTATTGCCATAACAAGTGGCTTTTTAAAATACAGTATAATAATTAAAGGCTATATTCTTGTACTTCACTTTTACTAGTCCCAATGTTCTAGTGGATCCCGTGGAGGCTCTGACATAAAAGAACAAAGTAAATATGAAATTATTTTAAAAATCTACCATGGACAGCACTTATGCATTTAATTTGTCTGCTACTTTTTGCAGCCCTCTCTCCTGGCTTTAGTAGACTTTGAGGTGTTCCCTGTCGTTTTAATTACTGACTCAAACTCGGCATAACCTTCCATTAAAAGCTTGTGTTCTGCTTGGGAGAAAAACTGTGCGCGTTCTTTGGCCATGCTGAACAACCAATAGCAGCGTTGCTGATCGTTGTTTCTACTATTGATACATTTCCCCTTTTAAACCAACGCATGAACGCGCAGTTATCTCTGATAACAATCCAGCCATACTAATCATAAACAACAGGTGTGTTCGAAGAACCCAATTAGCCGGATCATGATTAGCCGGATGAAATCATCTTGGATGTGTCATTTGATCTTGGATGTTTTAAGCAACGTACGAAGAACGGGCCCCAGATCCAGATTATCTCACTACCTTTCTAATTCCATTTCTTCAAATTAAAAATGAGGTTGTGTGCCAAACTTCAAATATATGTTGTGGACTTAATTAAAATTTTTTGGCCATGACCAAAAGCAGAACTGGCAATGGCCACACAATAATTTTCTTGAAAAGTTAGTTGTTTTCTTTCTTTTAAGAGTATTATCCTTTACATAACCATAACGCATATCTGTGCTGCAGCATCCGCGGATGAACTGAAGGCCCTCATAAAGTTCTGGGTTGGATGGGAGGCTCCTACACAAAGTCTCAACGTGGAAATTAGTCACAGTAGTCTACCCAGGGCATCAACGTGCTTCGAGACACTCACACTACAAAGAATTTGAAGAATTCAAGAAAGACTTGATGGTGTCTGTGAATACACATGACACTGGATTTGGGCTTGTTTAAACATAATGGTAACAACAAATGGTGACAACAGTTTTATTTGCCAGCATTTTGTTCATAGCCTTAAGTGGAGCCATTAAGGCCGAACAGTTTAAAAAAAAGCCATGTTATACGTTGTTATAAATTCCTGTCTTGCATGTAGACATTTTTCATAGTCCTATTATTGGCTTCATCCAGTTCAGTCAGTTTTATGGAAAAATCCTGGAGAAGTTCTGTCTTAATTTGAATAAAAGCAAGCCTTGTGGAAATGGTGTATTCACTTTGATTAATAGTGGTAAGAATTGGAAATGAATACTTTATCAAAGGGTATTTTTATTTTACAATGTGGAAAACAAAGGACTGTTTAAGTGTCCCACCATGTTTGCATAACCACAATCAGATCAAACTTGTTAAGTGTTGGACATACTGGACAGTAGCAACATATATGTCGTAGCCATGTGAGTCAGAATGTCCCAGTGGATCTATGACTGCCCTCAGTGCCACCATTTGTTCGGGGCTCAACACGTTGCCAGTTTCTGGAATGGTGACCCCGTAGTGTGGGTCATCAAGCAGTCCACTGTCTTCCCAGTCAATATGAGGCAGGCAGAGTCCCTGCAAGAAGGATGAAGAGCAAAAAGGGCCATAATTATGTTGCTACAACTTACTGAACATACTTCAATTTTAATGCATGGAGCTAAAGGTTGGAAAAAAAAAAGACTTTACCTAACTTAAGGTACAGACTATACTTGTTGTGTTCTGTGCATGGATATATCTGTTCAGTGATCAATTGTGTACCTAAAAGATAGTGGTTTTAAATCCTACACGTTTTAGATGCATTTCTGCTCCACCCTACCTGAATCAAAAGATTGCATCACCTTATCAACAGCTATGAAGGGCTGCAGTGACCTGCTTGTCACCAATTTATTTATAATATACACAATGTGAAAAACCTTACAATAGCAACCACAAAAAATACCTCTAGGCATATCTTTTTTTATGTCAGATATCAATTGGTCTAGCTCTGAGTCAGAACAGGTGCTGTAGAGGGCTCTAACAGAGAAGGCAGACTCTCCCATTCTTCTGTAGATGGTACGGGTGGACACGCCCGATGTGAACCTGATCAGACACAACACTAAAAAGAACTACTTCCTGGGAACACGCAAACTCAAGGTAATCCAGGTTGAGTGGCTGCTGATTGACCACATGCTGAATTCGTGTATGAAGCCTCTCCAACATGCTCTGTACAAGCAATTCCTAAAAAGAAAAACAGACATCTAAATTTGTTATTCTGGTAAATTCAAGTATTTTCTTGTAGGAAACTAAAACATTTTATTCATTTTTTTATTTGGGAAACTAAAACTGGTTCAGAATTACTTGTTAAATGACTTTGAGACGGGCAGCAAAAATGAACTGATGAAAATCATCAGAGAACAATTTAATAGGCTGATTCTTCTGTATGATAGGACATGCTTTAAAACCCATGAAACATCAACATCTGTGCTTTAGTTTTCTTTAATGATCATGGGTCAGGTTTATCTTGTAGAGAACGTTTTATACAACAACAGATATTGCTGTGCAACACAAGGTCGATCTGAAAAGTAACAGATCGACCCATTCCTTTAGCTGAAACAGAAAAAGTGATGACGTTATTGAGGCGACTCGCTGGCTCACGAGGAGGTCTATTGTTGTAGGCTTCAAGTGCCTACAACAATAGACAGTTACTTTTTTGTTAAAAAACAACAACATAAAACCCGAATATGATCTGTTAACAATGCCTTTAACTGGGTATCCACACTGGTTCTATCTATTTAAAATACCACAGTAAAGGGAGAAGCTAACCAGAGGGGTAACACGGTCCCTTGCCGTGACATAGCGGTGCCTTTAACTGAAATTGTAAATGCTCTATCTGCATAGTTATGACATAGTCAGATATTCATTTTTCACCGTGAAAGTTTGGAAACTCACCTGTGGGGTGCTCATGGTGTTAGCTGTGAAATGCCGTCTGTCTTCCTCAGCCAAACCGGGCGTTTCGGTTGTTTTGAGTGCGCCCCCTGCTGTCGCGAAGTCAGAACTACTCTTAATGTATAACGTGACTTTTGGCAGAAATTTGCCGCAGAGGGGTGTGGAATTGTGTCGTACTCGAGGAGAGGCTGTTTTGTGCGAGCAGAGACCGTTTTGTACTCAGGGACAATTTCTAAATGATATTTTGAGTGCAACGTTTGGGGACAGTTTGTAAAACAAGTTTTATGTGTGTGTAACGTTTGAAGACAGTTTGCAAAACAACTTTTATTTGTGTGCAACACATTTTTTTGTGTACAACCTTTTGGCAGGAATCTAACTCCATAGACAAACCTTTAATTATGATATCAACCAATGCTATTATCTGTGCTGAGGGTTAAAAAAAAGATGTTGTGCGTGCTGGGTCACAAATCTAACAACTCCCATTTACATTAGTAAAGGTAAGGGGTGTTGTTGCCCCTCATGTGAAGCCACAATCCCAGTTTCCTTTTACATCCAGGGCCTTTTCAGTCGACCTGAAAAGTCATGAAGCTTGGAAACAGATTGGCTAACACACTTTTCACACAGGGGACGTACGATTGTGTCCACACCAAAAAGCACTACATTATTTGCATCCTTGAACTCCTGTACAATGTTACATGTGCCTTGTGTGAAAGATGCCTATGTCGACACTTATCCCATCAAGAACATCTGCCTCTAGTTGCCTTCTCTTTACAACACACCATCCCATTCAACACCACTCTCTTTCTTTCTTTTCATTCGTCTTTCATGCATTCTGACTCCAGCATTCAGTCATTTTCAGTTCCTCTCCTCTTTCGATGCCGCCAGCGCCATTCACGCTGCTTCATGTACACATGTAACCATGGAAACTGGCAAATAGAGCTGTATAGCATCGTTCAACTTCTGTGGTAGACATGTTATTTGCAAAGCTCTCTGGATAGATGCCATGCCATTTAACATACACAGTCATATCTGGGGAAAAGGCATCTTTAAACAAGCCTTATTATCAACCTGGTCTGTTCTTGCTGTATGTTCTGATAATGTTGACATCAGACTCCATTTGGTGTGTATTCTGCCATTTTATTATCTGTTCAATCAGCAAATGTGCATATTTTTAGAAGTAGGACAAATACATGTAGCATAATATTATAAAAAAGCTCCTTAATTACTGCCACTTAATTACCTTCAATTTGAATAATAAACACAGGAAATAGTTTATCTTCGTGGGAATGATTAAAGCATCCAGGTATTGATGTAACTTAAATGAGTCTGCTGATAATCTACCTGCAGTAAGATGTCTGTTCTTTGATGCATCAGTGCAGAACAGGTACAATCTATTCCACCCACTACTGTCTGAGTTCCATCCATTATAGTGATGCCCTGCTCTGAAAGATGCACATCTGCATGGTTGGAAAGCTGATGAGCTGAAGTAAAGCATTTATGAGAGATTTTTTTATTTATTGTTTAAGGCTAATGGCCTTCATAAAACAAGAAATGCTAATAATAAACAAGACTACAGACACCTTCGGGGCTGTACTTGTGTACTGCTGTTCTGTGATTTGAGCTAAATGCTTTAATGCTAATATGATTGTACTGATATTCAGCAAGTATATATAGTATATTTACCATGTTCACCATCTTAGTTTGGTGTGTTAGCTAACATTAGCTAATTAGTTATGCAGGTATTATAAAGGTATTGTACAAATTAAAATGTTGACCTGATGTGATGAAAGTCACTAAAGATCACTAAAGTTATAAAAATGCATCCTGGTGGGAGTATGAATATGTGAACCAAAGACCAATTTCCAATTTCCTAGCAATAATTTAGACATTTGACTTTTAAATCTGTATTCCCCGCAGCTGTCAGAAACACCTATAGGCATTGTCTCTTACACGAATCAACACACGCGCCCACACACAGCCATTTTCTAGTTAGTGCATCGCGCAATTTAATCCTCAACTCTGGCTGGTATCAATACCAGTCTGATCTAAAAACAATACGAATAACTGTAGGGTTTATGTCCAGTTGACATATTGCTGATTGCACAGGGCTCAACTGAGATTACAACCCTTGGCACAGACTTAATTGATTTGCTGCAAACCTGCGAACAACATCAACCACAAAGTTCAAGCTTGAGAGTCAGTGTATATTAATTAATCAAACTCAGACGTCTGTGCAGGCTTCCCGGTGCTGAAATAATCCTGTACTGTGTTACCTTTTACAATCACCTCGTGTGACTCGTCAGCATTGACATGCATCAGAGACGTCAGGGTTTCTCCCTTGTTTAAGCTCCACTGACAGAAGCATTCCCTTCACTCATCATCTGTCTCCCTCAATGACGTTCATGTGTTCGCAGAGAAACCAGCCCATTGCTGTTGAGGCTGATTAAAGCGGCATCAAAGTCTCAGCCTCTGGCTTTGAATACATCACATGTCAGCTTATATGAGAGTTGTATTGAATAATGGCCCTAGCTTAATCATCCCACCTCAATCTAAGATGGAAATTGCAGCCTCAACAACAACATCCTCTTACAATAATATCATCTCTTTGAGTCCAGCCCAATTAATTTATCCTTTAAAACTTTGCAGAAAGTTTCTAGCTGGTTTGTATTCCAAGTCTATTCATTACCTGGATCGAGTGGTTTGAAAACACTCTTCTTTTAATTGTTTCTGTTTGGTTCCTGTTTAATCAGGGCCTGTAATTAAAAGAGAAAAATACAGGGGAGATAAATTGAGTGTTAAACTGCCAAAGAGATCTTCAAAGTGTCCAAACAAGTAGAGGAAGGAAAGGCTATAAGTGACTTCCATGCATCTTAGCTCATACTGACTTTGTTTGTTCTGAACTAAACTATAATGACTTGCATGTCTACATGAAATGTATGTACATAACTCCATATTCATGTTCACAGAAATATTACAGGGAAAATAAGTCACCCAGACCGAACGCTTGTCAACAGGACAAAAACACAACAACATCCAAACGTTGTTTTTTTTTTTACTTGCAGTCTGGATATAATCATCAAAACTTTTCCACTGGGACAGGAAAGTTTGATGCTGCCTGTAATCATCAAGTACAGAAAACACACTGGAGATGTACATGAACTGTTTTTAATCCTCTTTTATCTTGTTTGGCTGCAGTAACTTAGCATAATACAGCATTAAATCTTACATCACTATTGTCGGGCAGCGTGCCATTGGCCCAGGTCCATTTTCCATGTTTCATAGATAACCATGTTCACACAGTGACAATATCCTGTTACACATATTTTTTGCCCACCACCATCAAAGCAGCATTATCTCTCTGTTGACCCACAGGCTGACCTGCTCTGTTAACCGGTTATGCTGAAATGTGCTGAGTGGCCGTTTCCTACAAATGGGATTTCCTTATCTCTAGTCTGAGAGTATTCTGTCACCAGTAATAGATGACTTTCTCCATTTTCCTCTGTAATTCATTTCTTGGCTTTCTCTTTGCTGTACACCCTTCCTCTCTGACAGGTGAGGAAGATAAAAATGCATGAGTGAGTGCATGAGCACTGGTTGTGTGCTACAGGCAGTTGAGGATCTCAACTTCCCAGGAATAGATTATGTCAATGCAACAGGCTTCTGTTGATATCTTAAAAAGCTAAGCTGGAAACGAAATGGGGATTACAGATAGCATCCACATTTGATTTTATAATTAAAAATTGATACACACAGTCGATTATTTAACATGTAAATGAGGAAGATAATTTTTAATTGTAAAATTTCAAAAGCGCCTCTGTAGTGCACACACTAGTCAGTATAGTGGCCTGTTGGTGAACCCTCTGGGCGCTGTGCCTGCAGAGTGCCATCTCATTATCTCCAGTTACACAAATGCAGGGGAACTGGTGGGAAATATTCAATTCATTGCAACAGTCATAAATGACGAATGAAGTCAGGGCATACTGCACAAACAGCAGCAGCCAGTACAGACTGCCATAATGGATGGCAATACAAGCTGTAAATGTCCATTTTTCTCTCTCAAAACTCAGCATTTTCTGACAACTTGGACACACTTGCATTTACAATCCATCTGTTTGGGGGAAATGTCCAATTTAAAAAAATATGAGGGGAAGGCTGCCTGGTTTGAGATTTTATGTTTTCAAACCAGACGTGAATGAAATGCATTACAGTGAACAAAGCATATGTCCTTGTTTTGCAGCATTGTCTACTAAAAATAACCCCCCCATACAACAAAACTGCAGTCTCAGATACAAAAACTAAATACTTAGTAATACTTACTAAATCATTTTCAAGGGAAATGTATTTTGTCTTGAATTACATTTTTGAAGTATCACAAATACCTTTCTAAGTCTGCCTACGGAGGTGGTCGGAGAGGATGGATGGGTCCAACAAACACAAGATCTAGGAGACTGCTGTTTGAGTCCCTTGTGAAACCAAAAGTCAATGTTGTCTTGTTAAGGTAACATACTTCACCTACTGTATATGTCACGTACCTTACTAAACTTACATATGCAACTTAAATTACGTACGTAACTTAAATTACGTAACAAACATACTAATTTTAACCCAAACCATCATCTTTTTCTAAACCTAACCAAGTAGTTGTGTTGCAATTCATGTTACCGTTCACCGCTTGTTTAAAACAGTGGCCGTGTTACAATGTGCGCCGGTCGCTGGAAACTACGTTTCCCTCCAAATGCACCGGAGAGTGCATTTTTGTTGTATGAGGTTGACAAAAGAGGGACAAAAGTAGTCATGGATAAACATAGAGTGCTTTAACATCTAGTCTTGACAACTCTGTTGTTTCCTCACTCATGTCCTTGTCAGTATTGCCGTTAATCATGTTGAGACCTTCTCTTTCTGCCCGGGTAGAATTAGTCAAGAGTCCCCTTTTGCTAAAGTTGACGGTCAAGGTCATTAGTGAGTCATTACAACCTCCTCCTTGCACATTTTTCAACTCTTTAATGATGCGTGCATGCACCTGTCAACAGACGCAGACAGCAGAGTGAAAAATCATGCATCTCTTTATCTGACCTCCTCCCAAGCTCTCGCTCTTTTAACTCCCTGTCTCCACCCATCCATTAAAGCCACCTTTCTGCTCTGTAATCTTGACTAGGCACAATATCATTTTGACATTGATTCCAGTGATTTAAATCCTCCAACTCATGACACAAATTACCTGCAATTTACAGACACCCCCATCCATTTCACTCATAATATGCTCCGGTGAGAATTCAATGTTCCTTCTGTCTCTTCTCTTTTTTTCCCCCTCTGTTCCTTGCTCTTTGTTCTCCTCAACCCCCGCTCCTCTTTTCTCTCTCTCTCTGTCTCCTTGCACTCACACCTTTACTGCATTAGGATTTATAGCCCCGGCTGTTCCTCGTAGCAAAAAGAAAGCCTATGCAAGCACAGATTGAACGCCGACAAAGTCTAACACTTTCCTTTTGTATGGGTGCTGGAATGCCCTTAAATAGACAAAGGCTGGATCCATCAATACTCAGCAAAAGATAATGTTGGCATATATCACAAGAAAGGCCTATTTACCGTAATAACCAAGGTATTGGTATATTCTCTGGTTTGAAAAACTCCCTAGTTTGATTTGCTTCTTCTCAAAGGCTCTTCAAGAGGGAGAAAATTTGTTAAAGCTACAGTGCGTCGTTTCTGCAGCCCCCATGAAGAATTCTAAGTAATGACAACAAAACTGTTGGTATGTCCATCACGCACGGCCCCCACCCTCTCTCCACGCAGTTGCCATGGAGGGCACGGAGGACACAATCTTCTGAACATAGCTATACTGAGAAATACAGAGTTACGTAGGAATTCATTAATATCAAACGTTACGCACTAAAACTTTAACTTGGCGCTTGCTAAAGGATATTGTCAAGTTTTGAGGGGAGTTTTTTTCCCATCCCTTTTCTGTCATTTTACGAAATGGTACAAACAGTTCGCTGGTTGATTCAACTTGTGACAGCATAAACCATGACTATTGTTTCCACCAAGGAGAACATTTCAAGCGTACATCAAAAGCATCACATCGGATAAATTCCTCCCGCAAACTTGAGGCTCTCTTGGAATGGAAAATGGAGGCTGGACTGTGTCACAAACCGGTGAGTGGATAATGTTGTTTGTCATTTCGGTGTCTGCAGGCAGAAGCCTTGCAGATATGGCACTTCAAGACTGGAGGTTCCAATCACCTCTAAAATGGAATTATGGAGCACTTTACAGTTCAGTGGCATTTGAACGCTTTCAGCCATATGCTATGAAGGCGAGAAGGCTAAGACAGCTAGAAAATGATACAGACACCACGGTAGACAATGAGAAACTCAAGAATGCTCATTCTTGCTACATGTTCTTTTAATCTAACCCACTCTTCTCTGTCTGCTTCTCTTGTCTTTGTGTTTCATTTCTCTCTTTCACCAAATTGCAGTTTCTCTAACCTATGTTTTGATCGAGACCCTATGATCCTGAAAGTTACAGTGTTGATAGTGTGCCAAGGGAGGTGAATACAGATATCTGGGGACAAACTGAGGAGAGGATCTTCTGTGATGGAGTGCATAGATTTGTTTGTCTAGGCGACCATTGCAAGTCTGTAAAATAAACTTGTCCTATCAGAAAACACATAAGCGACTGAATATTCAAAATGCCGTTAAACTAGTCCTTTGACTAATTTAAAAACGATAAATTTCCTCAAGGCAATGGCATTTCTCTGACCTTCAAGTACGAATTGAAAGGGAATAAGTCTAGAGTCTGGAGACACAGCAAAGATGGTGAGGTATGATCAAAGATGAGCAGAAGATAAGAGAAATCACTCAAAAGAAACTATCCATCGGGGGGAAGAACACACTGAGTCCAACAGCTCCATTTAAATGATAATGAAATTGGCTCCAGCTTGGCTCACACATTCCACAACAACAATCTCGGGAGAATTATGTTAAAGTTGTGCGCAGAAGGAGATTTGCCAGTAAACAAAACGCTTGACATTTCTATTTTCATTTTTTCTTGACCTGTAACTTCTTGCCAAACAACATAATAAAGAAAAAAGACAAAAGAGGTGACATTAAGTATGTATTCAGTCAATGCAGACCTTATCAAAGAAGAGATATTAAGCAGGAATCCTAAACTATGTCTTTCATTAAAGTTGCATCAGGGTAATATCTTTTAATATGGCTTGATTATTTCTAACTACATTCAACATTTTGTTGTTTTTCCAACCTATACTAGTTTGGCTTCTTAAGATTGATGTGATGCATAGTTCTGTATAGCTTAAAGCATTAAAGTGAAGGTAAACATCTCAGGTCAATTGCTGAAAGACCTTCACTTTTATTGCACTTAAAATATGGCAGCTACACACACCTTTACCCAAAGGAATTAAAGTGACCATCCAATTTACGTTTTAGTATTCTACTGCCGTGGCAAAAAGTAGCAGGTCAATACCAAAGTAATTTTTATTTGTCCGTTTTACTATGTTTCCAAATGAGTTATAACACTTCCTCCTTAACCCATTTGTGAAATCAATCCTATCTAAATCAAAATATCTCTTACTGCTACTGATCTAGAAGCCAATGTTAAACATTTGTGTGCTGTCATTAACTTTCTTGGTCTGTTCTTCCTTTTCCTCTCCCATATCTCATCCAAAACAAGTGTTTTATTGAATTCCATCCTCATTCCTTCACAGTCTTAGTGTAGGAGAGATGGAGGAGGCAGCAAGTCTCCTAAGAGCTGACTCATCCGAGCCCAAGCGCGTGCTGCGACTGCTCTGTGCTTCCGCCCCTGACTGACTCCACGAGGAGATTTTAATTACTACGAGTCATGGATTCTCTCAGGTTTGGCATGTGGTGACCCATTAGGAGGTCTTAATGAGTGGAAAGAGAGTGAGGTACAAGGAGGTTTGGGGTTACGGGGTGCCATCCAGTGAGAGTGAGAAGTGAGAAGAGACTAAAACATGCAGCTGAACTGAAACTTCCTCACAGAACTGCTGTAGATGCTAAGGACTGCGGTGTGGATCCATGGTGATACAGCATACAGAGGTGAGAGGAGTATGGAGGGTATGTTTTTTTCAATTATTATGCAACAAAGCTGGAGGGGCCTGTCTATTTAGTGATGAAATGCAAGTTCAGTCAGGGACTATGAATAGAATCAGAGCAGCACTGAGGATTCTGCTGAGAGAGCTGATAACTCCTCGACAAACATACATGAACATGAATCTTGCTTAAATAAACAATAGGCCTACAAAGAATACAGCACATTGGAAGATTTTGGTGGTGGTAGTCTATATCCTTGACGTTCTACTTCCAGGATTGCTCCGGTGCAGCAAGAAATTCCGCCGGATGCATGTATTTTCCATCTTCTTCCGCTTCTTTGTGTTGGAATTTGAAACTCGGTGGATTTATGAGGACTATGGTTAACTGCGTCTCAGATCTCTGCAGGGTAATTTGAGAAAGCTAGCTAGACTATCTGTCCAATCTAAGTTTTCCCTCGCATGACTATTTTTGTATCGGCTGAATGAAAAACATTGGACTAGTCAGCTGGTAGCTACACAGCTGATGAAAAGCATCCTGATTGTGAGGCATGAATGAAACCTTAATGGCAATCAGATAATCATTGCCCGTTCAGTGGAAAGCATCTTAGAAATGTAATTTGCTGTTGTAGCTTGCATGTCGACTGAAAATTATGTCAGCGGAATGGATATGCCACTCCGCACTTATTGGTTGGGGCAGAACAACCCCTTCACCCTTCCACACACACACACACACACACACACACACACACACACACACACACACACACACACACACAGACACACACACACGAGAGGAGCAAGCACATAGTTTGATAATATTTTGAATGAATGATCTGTATCTGCAAAGTAACTAGTAGAGTAAAGCTGTAAAATAAATGTAGTGGAGTAAAAAGCAGCCTACAGTATTGGCCGCTGCGGAGTAGTGGAGTAAAAGTATAAAGTTAAAGAAAATAGAAATACTCAAGTCAAGTACCTGAACTTTGTGCTCAAGTACGGTAATTTGAGTAAATGTACTTGGTTTCTTTTCACCACTTTAAACGTTTTGCAATACTTGCTCCCCTCTTTTTTATATTATTTAGATTCTGAACACTATTTTTTATACCTGCTTAACATTAGAATTGCCATTGTTAGCATGCTGAGATAAGAATTGAGAGCTGCGAGCATGGCTGTAAACAGCAGCATGTGAGTAGTACTCTACACATACTCCCTTCTGAATTAGTTTGTATGCTTTCACATTACATCAGCTGGTGGGGATTGCTGGTAACATATAGACATACAATTAGCTTCTATCCTAACAAAACCTTGAAATTCGTGGTTGTAATTTCTGGGCTCAAGAGACATGTAGCCTACTCTGTTATGTCTAGCTTGTAGAACAAGGTACTTTCATGGAATCAAGAAGAGCATTTATTTGCTCTTGTAGGAATGCTCTGTACACAATGCAATTATCTATGCATAATTACCTCGTCCAACATGATGGATTTCACAGCTTGCATTTTACAGCGTGTGGGCTAATGCAAGTTGACAGAAACGATTCCTCTTCATTAGACCATTCCAACACCATCAGTGACACAAGTTGCCCAAGTTCGTGCTATTGGGGAAAATACACAAACCTGCTGCCATATGCTCTCTTCTTCTGTCTGCAGTCTTCATTAAAACTAAGATATTTAAGATATGTCAGTGTGGAAACACCTTCTTCCAACCTGCCAACAGTGTCCCTCCAAAGAGGACTCCAGACTTAATCAGAGGGACGGATGTTGGCAGGCAGCTTCTTTAATCCAATCACAGTGAAGCATATTTAACTAAATGTTTCATCAGTGTTACATGTTGGCAACTATGACAACAAACCTTACTGTCATAAGAGATACACGTGAAGCTTCCGTCAACACACTGATCACTGAAGAGAAGTGATAGTCACAGTCCCTTTACAGAACACAGTCTCTTGGAGGTGTGTGTGTGTGTGTGTGTGTGTGTGTGTGTGTGTGTACAAATCCAAACAGGAATTTGTAAAAATTAATTAAAATTTGTCAACATAAGGCATGTGAGTTATTTCAAAGTGCCACCAAAACCCTGAACATGTTAGCTCTCCAGTTAGAATGTTGTATTAAAGGTTGTTAAGGAAATTACAGGTTTGATTAAAAAAATTAACCCAGCAATGAAATCACTGACTTGGAAAAATAAAGCATAGGAGCAGTTCATTTACATAGGAAAACCAACATTATGTAAACGCTACATTTACTTTATACCTAATTAAAAGACATCACATATGCATTACACCAACGAACACTAATGGTGTTCAACACCTATTTCTTTTCTTATCCAAGTCTGCTTGAGCTTGGTATAATCTTAGAGATTTATATAGAACTGAATGTCGGTATGTCCGTGTTCACACGTGTGTAGATTTGGACTGGATACCAACAGCCAAAGTATGTTCCCATAGGACCACTACCATCCATGGTTCATTTCAGCTTGTTCATGTCTGAGGTGAGTTCAACATAACATATAGTTATACAGCTCTTGAGGATGGTAGAGTGTAGGCCCTGTGAAATATGTCTATTTTGTTGCTGATCCCTTTTACCCAGCTCATCCTTGCAGTGTGGAGACCAACTGGAGGGACTTGTCTGTGGGTTGGTAATTGAGGATGCGGGGGTTAGAGCCAAGGCACCTTCGGAAATCCCCAGCAGATTTGCCATTCTGAGCATTGGATAGCTGCTCCACTGCTGACATTTCCATATCTGTCACTTTAGGATCCCAAGAAACAGAAAAAAAAAAAAACAAGACAGAGAGAGAAAGGAAGGAGGAGACAGTGTGTGATTTAATACTTGTTTATGGCTCTAAACACCATTTTAAAGTTTCTCTGAGTGAGCCACTACAATAGATTGGGGTCTTGGTATAAATGATTGCTGGAGTGTGTTGGGGGCTCACAGTCCATCTCTAGAGAGGCTGACTTAACAGACAGAAACACAGGAGTGCACTCATTGGGGTTAAGAGCAAGAGGCGTCTCGGTGGGAATTGACTTAATACCAATGTGTGTTGTTTTTATGCTTTTGTCGATAGTGTTTTAATCCATCCATCCATCCATCCATCCATCTTCATCCGCTTATCCGGTATCGGGTTGCGGGGGCAGCAGCTCCAGCAGGGGACCCCAAACTTCCCTTTCCCGAGCCACATCAACCAGCTCCGACTGGGGGATCCCGAGGCGTTCCCAGGCCAGGTTGGAGATATAATCTCTCCACCTAGTTCTGGGTCTTCCCCGAGGCCTCCTCCCAGCTGGACGTGCCTGGAACACCTCCCTAGGGAGGAGCCCAGGAGGCATCCTCACCAGATGCCCGAACCACCTCAACTGGCTCCTTTCGACGTGAAGTGTTTTAATGAGAGTAAAAAAACACTTGCAATGAGGATTTTTCTGTAAACAGTATTTCTCTGAAATCCAGTGATTGTCTTTCTCTGCAGTCATCTAGCCATACATTAGCTAAAGAGAAATGATCAGGTTATCTCTATAATGCATTCAATTAAATGGAATTTCATGAGTTCAATAAAGAATTGATGTAGTGCTGCAGGGTTCGAAGCATGGATTATATCAGTCTAAAATGTGCTCAGCCACAGAAATGAAGTTGAGCTTATTTGATATTATTTTAATTTGTGAAATACAATTTTAAAAGCTATATCCTTCATGTATGCTCCCACTGCTGCCAAGCCTTTTCTTATTCGATTGAGAGGTGACAAACCACTTTAGAATATTGATTGTTATGTACAGATGCTGTCATTGCCACCATTATAAAAAACAGAGTTTACAGCAGCAATATGTATGCCAAGAAAGAAACAACAGTACTTTAGCAGCTTATGGAGTTGCATAACTGTCATTCATGTCATTACTTTAGGTGTTCTGTGCTTACAAATGACACTATTAATTCCTTAATTTCTTCTCACTATAGTGCAAATCAGATGCTTCACAACAGACCTTTTTTTTTAACTGAGAAGAGGACTAACCCTTCCCATAAGCCAACCATTTTACATAAACCATTTCCCATTCAAATAAAATAGACAAAAGAAAAATTAAATCTAGTCAATATGGAATGTGATTCAATCTTTTTCTTTGACAACAGAAATAAAACAGAGTCCTTCATGACAGTTTAAAAAGGGGAAAAGGTAAAAAAAAGAAAAGAAAGAAGGGCGGTCTGTATCATCCCCCGCTCCCTGTTTTGCACTAAAATGATGTACTCAAAAATTTAGTCCTCTTTTGAAAATGAAAAAAAATTTTTTTTACTTCACCGTAGACAATCTTAAATAAAAATCTTCCTCTAAGAAAACACAAGGTTCTTAATATGCATTTGGAGTAATACATTCAATTTGACTTTAACACATTGGTTTGCATATTCCTTCATTAATTTGAGCCAGTGTAGAGGCAAAGAGATAGAGGGGAGATCTCTTTGCCTCCCAAAGGAAACAAAGGAGTTGAGAGGTCTCACGCAGGTAAAAAGAAAATTACATCCGAACCAAAACAGATGCAATTTATACGTGCCAGACACCCACAGGTCTTGAACAGGAGGATCTATCCACTTGTCTTGGAGTAAAAGGCCAATGGGATCAGCACTGTAGTAGAATGAACGAGGTGTTGTGCTTGACACCAAGAGATTCAAGTTAATAAATGGTGTGCTTGATCTGGGGCTGGCTGTGCAATTGTATTTGGACAGTCTGATGAATTGGGGACCGGGAACTGTCCTCACTTTTTTCCTAAACAGAGGTGATAATTCATGTTGGAAAGCTTGGTGTGTGTTGTCCTTAAACTGTAGGGTTTTTATCTGTTAGAACAGTAACAGAGAACCCTCACAACACTGACTGGAATATGCGGTGGTGTTGTGAATGAAGACCATGATGGAAAGTATTTATTAACACGCTTTTTCCACCATGAAAATTGGACAATAACCAAATAAAAAGTAACTTTGGTAAATGAAAATTGTGAAATGGATTCATTCAACTAATATAACCTTCTCATCCAACGATCAGTATTAATTATTTTATTTCTTCTTATACAGTATACTTTGCACTGAGCAAGCACCATGTTAATGTTGTTAGCTGCCTGTACAAAAAAACAATACCCAACCATAACCATCTAAAATTTCACTAAGAATGAGACAATGAAAACACAGCAACAAACAAAACAGCTGGCGAACCCTGATAAGCGGCAGTAACTATTAGGACTGTACCCGACTTAGAATTTTGTAATTTGAATTCGGATTAGGCTGTTACAAACATTCAATTAAATGGACTCAGCTCTATGTTCAATGTGACAGCAACATTTACGTAATCTAGTAAATAAGCCAAGTTAGCCCTCTGAGCTAATGCATGCTAACAACAACATTTTTTGCAGACACTAGATAGTTAACAAAAGCCAGAGACTATATTGTTTTAAGTTGCTGTGAGCTGCAAATACTAATCCTAAACAGAAGGCAGAAGTTAACGTTATCTAGGAGCCTGACCGGGCAAGGCATCTCTTCCTCCTGGCAGTGGCCCCCATCTCACTGAGACTGACCCCGGGTCCAGGTCTGCAGCTGCCAGCTCCAGCTATATTTTTATATAATGATGGCTGTGTTCTTAGAAAATCATTACAAGAACTTAGAAACACTTTCAAAATGTGTATGGGTTAAGGACGTGGTGATTTAAAGAGAGACATTTCGGTGTTGCGACCATGAATCAGAGATCAGCATTTGCTTGCTCAGAGGTATAATCCAAAACCAATTGGTTTGTTTTTGTCTCCATAAGAAAAATGTGACACTTGTGTGTGTCACTTGATTAATTAAATTGACAAAATAATTGAAAATCATTGTCATGGCTTCATGGAACAATAACAATTGAATTGTTGAATTAAAAAGTGTTTTTTTTTATAATTGCATGTAAATTTGTCCCTGCCACAGCCACATTCTTTTTTTTCTCTCTGATCTTGAGGCTTTCATCTGTCATGTCCTTTTTTTTAATGTCATTAAGTTACAGTACAGCAAGTCTATTTCCTCAAGTCTGTAGGATTGTAGAGTTGTATACAGTGTGCATTAAGGGCTCAAAATGTCTTTGAGATAGCTGTATGCACTTTGAAACCGCCTTCGCACAGTTACTTGATCGGAAATGTGCGTCAACCTCAGTGAGCGATTGCAGGCACTGAGATTGGATTAAATTCAATTCAAAAAATGTATTTGTCCCAGGGAGGCAATTTGGAGCAGCACATAGAGTAGTTACAGTAAGCACAAATTAAATACAACATGGGAAAAAAACGTTTTTTATATTTTTTATTGGATAACTGAGATAGTCCTATTCTGCCATGCAACTGAACTTTATGACTTTGGATGTATGAAACTGTGTGAGGGCACTGCTTTTAGGCACATGCTAGAAAAGACCAGATTGTCCTCGGTTCTATATCGCCTGAAACAACAAACCAAAAATCACTACTTCATTTCTCTCCAGCAGAGACAAGGTGTAAAGGACTAGGTACAGTCCCCTCAAAGGACATAAATAAGGACATAAACCACTGTGTTAATGTGTGAACAATGTTGTTTAGTAGTACGTGTCCACTCTGCACCTCTCTCTACCTTGTAGATCTGGTCCATTTTCCAACTGTTCACTCACTCAACAGTGACAAATGGTTTACATGTACAACAGTACGAGCTACAAACTGCATCCAAAGTTTTTAAGTGACCTTCAACGTTGCATAAGAGACGCATCTATAATTTCGCCAAATCATACACAGGCAAAATCACAGCTTCATCTTTGTATTCAGATGCAAGACTTTGTCAAGCTCTGTGCCCAGAATAGCTTGTGAATGGGTGCTAGACAGAACTCTGTATGACTATGGCTATGCCAAATTGCTACCTGCTTACATGGAGACAAAACATGAAACAGTGCTGCATGATTTGCGTGTGTCTCATACCAGATGCATAATGCATCAAGAGCATGAATAATTTACATTAACAAGTGGAGGGAATCTGTTTGGTGCTCTGCCAAACCTTTCCCCTTCCACTTAAAGGGCTGTTTTTATTTCATAAAAATCCAAAGCAAACCTTCATATTGGAGACACAGATGGCAGACAGGGTGAAGCTGAGACTTCTCTCCAAAATCACAGTGTGATGGAAATGAACGTTGCCATGGAAATCAGGAAGTGGAGCAATTTGTTGGATTCATCTCAGAGGTGGTAGTCACTTGATGAACTCACACAAAGTAATTTACTCCTGTAATTGTCTCTGTACTTTTGCGAAGTTTAGATTTAAAATAAAACAATACATTAAAAAGTGAAGCAATGAGCTGGGTTTAATGTGTTTTATGGACAAACTAAAGACAACTGTCGGTTGTATTGTGTTTGTACTGTCAACTAAGTCAACTTAGCTTAGCATGAAGACTGATAAAGTCCTTCTCTGTCCAAAAGTAACAAAATCTTCAGATCAGTGTGACAGGTTAAATTGTAAGAGTAATGCGTAAGTTGTATTGTATTGACTGCTTTGTTTTGTGGTGCCTAGTTTAAGGGTAAAAGTACTGATCTGTGATCTACTAAATACTCTTAATCGGTGAGCCTGAGATCAATTGCTCTGGTCTCCACCCAAGTCCCTGGGGAAGTCGTGGTCTTTTCCTCATTGCACTAAAGATCTCTGTGAGGAAACATAACCATATCACTCTCGTGATTATTTATCCCCTTTTTCAGGGGCGTAACATTTTTGGAGGCACCGCTGGGATAGCTGCTCAGATGTCCGGTTTCCACATCCTGGTTACTGAATTCCGAGCCAGCTAAAGCCCCACATAACAACCCAGGCAGGCTGCAGTGAGGAAAGTGTTGCTGTTTGAAGGGAGCTGGGAGTTGGTGGTTAAGGACATGTCAACTGAGGCCATCGAGAGACCATCAGAGACAGTAAAGACTATCTAATTCAGAGTCAACTCCTGCACAGTAAAAGGTCCTCCTGTCCTGTCAACATGACAACCGCCCTGGAAGAACTACAGGAAGCGGTAGTAGGAGAATTGCACACCCTGATGAAAGACAAGTTACTAGAGATATGTTACTTCCTGGACATATCAGGCGAACAGAGAAGAGATGTTCAAGACAAATCCCGCATATCATTGAGGACTCACATTACGATGTTCCTTGAAAGAAAGGAAGTTGCAGAGCTAGAAGATGGCGGCATGTCAGAGTTGTTGCTACTTAAAGACAAAATGACTGAGATGATCAGTGGCATAGATAAAACGAAACGGGGTGGAACACATCACAGAAGTCCTTGAGCATATTATTGCAGCCAAAGCCAGCGATTCTCTGCTCCTGCCCCAACCCCCTGCCCATCTTCAAGGGGAGCATGCAGTTTTCACCCAGCACAGAGCTTTACAAACAGCTAGCTTCAGAAGCACAGCATGGCAAGGAGACCCCTCAAAGCTTCCTGAAGCGCGTCTTAGATTTGAGGCAGAAAGTACTGTTTGCATCCCAGGAGTCAGAATCAGTGCTGAAATACAACCCGGCGCTAGTCCAGCGCATGTGTTTACACAGAGTCCTTACAGGCCTCCAGAGTGAAAGTATCAGGATAGACATGCAGCTTCTCCTGCTAGATAGCGGAACATCAGATGAGGTTTTGTTAGAGAAGCTTAACATTGCTTGTGCTAATGAGATAGAAAGACGAAACAAAAAGCGGTTTAATGCCCCACTGCCTGCTACAACTGTGAGTGCAGTCCAGTTAGAAGATACACCATCTGCAAAGTGTCCTGTGAAGGAAGCCAAAGCTAAGATACCGGCAGATCTGTTAACAGAGTTAGCTGAACTTAAGACAGATGTAGCTTCTTTAAAAGGTCTCAGTGTAGAGATAGCTCAGATTAAGGAGACTTTACAGACGCCTATGTTTTAGTCACCGCCTTATGCCTATGCCCCACCTCCAGTTAGGAGCCTCAATAGGGACCTCCAGCCACCTGTTTCCCAGCAACAGTATCACAGCAACTACAGTCATCCCCAAGCACCTGGCCCTGCGCAGTATCAATATGCACCTAACCTTTATACCAACCACGGCGCTCAACCCCCAAGGAGGTGTTTTGCCTGCCAGCAGGCCAAAACAGATGGACGCTGCACACACTGCTTCCGATGTGGGAGTGGAGAACATTTTCAAGCTGGATGAAAAATCCGAGGAGTCAGACCATCAAGAGAGGCCCCGTTAAATGGGAAAGGGTTACCGCTGAGGGACGAGTGTTAACCGTAGCTACCAAAAAGTCCCAGGAATGTGCAAATTGTGCCAGAGAAGATTCATTTGAGAACTTAAAACAATGTTCATCATGTAAAGAGATATTGTACTGTTCCAAAGCATGTCAAAAACAACACTGGGCTAGACATAAGGAAAAATGCACTCGCTTGAAAACTGACTGTAGCAATGAAAAGCTTTCCTGCACAGAGGAAAATGCCCTCCCATTACCGTCCCTAGCTCAAGTTTGCCACCCCCATAAGGTCACCTCGCAAGTCAGCAGACAGTGCCTTGTTGTGTCACCTGAATAGCCACCACCTCAAAGCTCTGTGGGACACAGGCTCTCAGGTATCGGTCATTGATGAACGATGGAAAAAGGAATACCTCCCAGATGCAAGGCTGAGGGATGTTTCAGAAATGCTGGACTCACCTGATGATCTAAGATTGACTGCAGCAAATGGGACTGAAATGCCATACCTGGGATGGATTGAAACAACTTTTCGGTTAGCCTCTAGAACTGACCAAGCAAAGGAACTGATCATTCCAGTACTGGTGATGAAAGGCTGTCACCTATCTCACCCCATCATAGGTTTCAATGTTATCGAGCACATACTGACAATGACTGAAAAGACTAAACGGTACAGTACAGTGAGAAAAGCTTTACCAAGACTCAAAATAAACAAGGTGAGAACTTTTATCCAGGTTGTTAGTGCAGAACAGACAGATGAATATGCAGTAAAAACCAAGAAAGAGAAGGTTGCAGTACAAAAAAACAGTAGCATTCAGATTGAGTGTCGTGTAGCTTCCCAGCCTTTCAAAGAGGACATGACAATGCTTTTCCAGCCAGACCTAAACCCGCAGTGGCCAGATGGACTTGAGTTCTTTGACACATTAGTCAGAATCAAGAAAGGTGTTTTTCCAGTTATCATGCTTGATGTCTCTAACCCCACTGACCACAACATAACTCTGCTAGGACGCACAATAATCGGTACAGTGCAAACCATTAGGACTGTGTTACCTGCCCAAGTCTTTGAAAAAAATGTCACCACAGCAACAGTGAATCACACCAACATTCAAACTCCATGTACGGCTACTGAACAATGGGATCCACCTGTAGATTTGAGTCACCTAACCGATGCGCAAAGAGAAGTTGTTAGGCAAATGCTTAGAGAAGAGTGTCACTCCTTCTCCAGATCAGACAATGACACTGACTGTATAGAACAACTGAAAATGACTATTTCTCTAAAGGACTCTGAACCAGTCAATCGCACATACATGTCAGTGCCCAGGCCACTCTATCAGGAGATGAAAGGTTACCTTCATGACCTCAAAGCCCAGGGCTGGGTTAGGAAGTCAAACTCTTCATATTCCTCACCTGTTGTGTGCGTTCGGAAGAAGGACGGGACCCTCCGGTTGTGTATAGATTACACCTCCCCCACCCGCATCCACCATGACCAAGGGGGAGAATTTGAAAATCAGTTGTTCCATCAGTTAAAGACACTCAGTGGCATGGCAGGGTCCAGAATAACACCCTACCACCCAATGGGGAACGGTCAAGTGGAACGTATGAACAGGACATTGTTGCAAATGCTGAAGACACTAACTGAGACACAAAAGTCAAATTGGAAGGAGTCTCTGAATAAACTGATCTATGCCTATAAATGCACCCGTTGCGAAGTGACTGGCTATTCACCTTTTATCTTCTGTTTGGGAGATCACCCAGGCTTCCAGTTAATATGCTCTTTGGATTGTGCACAGAGGCAGGTTCCAGTAACCAGCGAGACTACGTGGACAAATGGAAGCGAGGTATGGAAGAAGCATACGCCATTGCAAATGAAAATGCTCAGAAAGCTGCTGAAAGAAGTAAGAAGTACTATGACACTAAAGTTAGGAGTTCAGTGCTACAGCCTGGTGAGCGAGTTCTGATAAAAAACATGACACCAAGAGGAGGACCAGGCAAACTCCGTAACTATTGGGAAGATACAATTCACACAGTAGTGAGACAAATGGGTTCAGACCTGCCGATTTATGAATTGAGGACGCTCCAGGGTCTTGCATAGAAACTTGCTCATGTCCTGTGACCATTTACCTTTTGAGACACAACCAAAAAAAGATGATAAAAATAAGAAAAAAAAGAGACATCAGCCTGCATCACAGCCTCTAGATTCTGACGAAGACAGCGAGGATGAATATGACCTTCATCATGAGCCGCTACAGGTCTCCACATTTCCTTCAGTACCTGAGGAGAGCTATGCTGATCCAGAGGTAGAGACAGAACACAGCCCGAAGCTGTGAAACAGACAGTTGTGGTTCAAGTTCCAGCAGTTTGAGGAGACGACAGTTATAGACCCGCCTCCTGAGGAGATGAATTTGCCTTCGGAAAATTTGCCTGATAATCGTCCACCAAGTGCCTTTCCTTCCTTAACTGCTGCAACGGAACCCGAGGAACCAGCCTACCAGCTGCCAGAGACGTATCACCTATGATCAGCTTGGTATACCTTCCTGCTACAATATCCAGCCACAACCACAATTGTTCCCTGTCTACCCTGTACCCGGACTGGTTCCATGGCTGCCATCACTACAGCAATATTACCTTCAGCCACCTTACGTGAATGGACTTCTGTAAACAGGAGGCTACAGACATGTTTGACTGTGGACTACTGACTGATTTCACTGACTGTCACAAGAAACAATTTGCAGACTATGCATATAGATCATTAAAAATGATTGACTGTTGATCTAAAGGGTGTGGAAAGACTGCTCATGGGCAGTTTATACAGCTGGTCAACAGGTATGGACTGTGAAAATACCTTGTTGGTTCCTTTTGAACTGTGACCTTTGACCTCTGCATAAGTACTAGCTTACAGAAGAGGGTGTTCTAGGTTCAGTGCACTAGAGACTGGTTACTAGAGTGTGACAGGTTAAATTGTAAGAGTAATGCGTAAGTTGTATTGTATTGACTGCTTTGTTTTGTGGTGCCTAGTTTAAGGGTAAAAGTACTGATCTGTGATCTACTAAATACTCTTAATCGGTGAGCCTGAGATCGATTGCTCTGGTCTCCACCCAAGTCCCTGGGGAAGTTGCGGTCTTTTCCTCATTGCACTAAAGTTCTTCGTGAGGAAACATAACCGTATCACTCTCGTGATTATTTCTCCCCTTTTTCAGGTACATTAGATATATAAAAGAGAGTTAATTTTGATGTAATGACTTGCTAACATGTCAAGGGGTTTTTAAGATGTGTTTTAGTAACATTTTGAGTAAGCTAAAGTTAAGTTTGCAAAGTGTATAACGTGTGTGTGTGAGCCGAGCCTCCGCTTTGTTGCAGCAAGGAGTAGCGTCGTACTGAGAGTAGCTGCCATTTTATGTTAATTGTGAATGAACATGTACGCTGTTAATATTTTGCGGTGTTATTTGTATGTGTTTCGAGCACTTTGCTAACATTGTTGATACATGTAGTTAAGGTTTACTGAGCTAAAACTACGATGTGCTTGACAGTTATATTGAAAATTAGTATGTTTTAGTGAATTACAGAGTAGGCTGTTGTGACTTGAATAAGCCTTGTATCCTACAAAACTACCTATTTCCTGTATGTTTGTTGTGTAACATATGGTACTTTTGTAAAAAAAGATTGCACTAAAGTTCTCCGTGAGGAAACATAACCGTATCACTCTCGTGTTTATTTCTCCCCTTTTTCAGGGGAGTAACACCAGCACCTTTAAAACTCACTCATTAACATATTATATCTTGTCTGTTTAATCTGTAAAAGGCACAAAAACCGAATTTGGCATTTTGTTGGAGGTTATTTGAGATGCCATGCCATTTATAGCAGACAAGAAGTTACAGATTTGGGCCAAGAATTAGTCTGACACACTACCCTCTGCAAATTGATGAATTAATTAGCGAGATTTGAAAGGTGATGGTAGACAGATTTTGGTCATGGACATGGACAGAGCCAGGCTAGCTGTTTCCCTTTGTTTCCTGTCTTCATGCTAACCAGCGGCTAGCTCCAGCTACATATTTACTGCACAGATATGTTAAGATGGTATCAATCTTCTTATATAAATCCTAGCAAGAAAGATGAATAAGCGTCCATCTTCAGCCGCTTCCATCCATCTTCCATTAAAGCCATTCAAATTGTGTTATGGTTTTCACCTGTAACTATTATAATTTTGATGTTTTAAAGCATTTACAGGTAAAAGCCAGTAAATTAGAATATTTTGAAAAACTTGATTTATTTCAGTAATTGCATTCAAAAGGTGTAACTTGTACATTATATTTATTCATTGCACACAGACTGATGCATTCAAATGTTTATTTCATTTAATTTTGATGATTTGAAGTGGCAACAAATGAAAATCAAAATTCCGTGTCACAAAATTAGAATATTACTTAAGGCTAATACAAAAAGGCAGTTTTTAGAAATGTTGGCCAACTGAAAAGTAAGAAAATGAAAAATATGAGCATGTACAATACTCAATACTTGGTTGGAGCTCCTTTGCCTCAATTACTGCATTAATCGGCGTGGCATGGAGTCGATGAGTTTCTGGCACTGCTCAGGTGTTATGAGAGACCAGGTTGCTCTGATAGTGGCCTTCAACTCTTCTGCGAGGGTCTGATTCTGCATCTTCCTTTTCACAATACCCCACAGATTTTCTATGGGGCTAAGGTCAGGAGTTGGCTGGCCAATTTAGAACAGAAATACCATGGTCCGTAAACCAGGCACGGGAGATTTTGCGCTGTGTGCAGGCGAAGTCCTGTTGGAACCTGAAATCTCCATCTCCATAGAGCAGGTCAGCAGCAGGAAGCATGAAGTGCTCAAAACTTGCTGGTAGACGGCTGCGTTGACCCTGGATCTCAGGAAACAGAGTGGACCGACACCAGCAGATGACATGGCACCCCAAACCATCACTGATGGTGGAAACTTTACACTAGACTTCAGGCAATGTGGATCCTGTGCTCTCCTGTCTTCCTCCAGACTCTGGGACCTCGATTTCCAAAGGAAATGCAAAATTTGCTTTCGTCAGAAAACATGACTTTGGACCACTCAGCAGCAGTCCAGCTCTTTTTCCTTAGCCCAGGTGAGACGCTTGCTGTTTCTTGGTCAACAGTGGCTTGACACGAGGTATGCGGCAGTTGAAACCCATGTCTTTCAAGCGTCTCTTGGTGGTGGATCTTGAAGCACTGACTCCAGCAGCTGTCCACACCCTTTTTCACAATCTTGACTAGGCGCGGTGATCCCTATCGCTTGTACACTTTTTCTGACCACAGTTTTCCTTCCGCCTCTCTATTAATGTGTTTGGACACAGAGCTCTGAGAACAGCCAGCCTCTTCAGCAATAACCTTTGTGTCTTTCCCTCCTTGTGCAATGTGTCGATGGTCGCCTTTGGACAGCTGTCAAATCTGAAGTCTTCCCCATGTTTGTGTAGGCTTCAGAACTGGACTGAGAGACCATTTAAAGCCCTTTGCAGGTGTTTTGAGTTAATCAGCTGATTACTTTGTGGCACCAGGTGTCTTCAAAATGTAACCCTTACACAATATTCTAATTTTGTGACACACGGAATTTTGGATTTTCATTTGTTGCCACTTCAAATCATCAAAATTAAATGAAATAAACATTTGAATGCATCAGTCTGTGTGCAATGAATAAATATAATGTACAAGTTACACCTTTTGAATGCAATTACTGAAATAAATCAAGTTTTTCAAAATATTCTAATTTACTGGCTTTTACCTGTATATTGTAGACGCTGAGGACTAAATGCAGTTATTTGCATGTGTGGAACGGCATTGTTTCTTCAGACCAAAGAAATCAATCCGCTGACTTTCCACAGAGTTGTGTGGAGGTGAGAGTGTCACTTAAACGGCCCATTTGTGTAATTCAATTCACTTTTATTCATATAGCGCCAAATCACAACAACAGTTATCTCATTGCGCTTTTCATAAAAGAGCAGGTCTAGACCGTACTCTCTCACCAAGAGCAAGCACTAGGCAACAGAGGCAAGGAAAAATAGCTTTTAAGAGGCAGAAACTGAGCAGAACCATGGCTCAGGGTGGGCAGTCATCTGCCTCGACTGGTTGGGGTTAGAGAAAGAGACAGACAGAGAAAAAGAGAGAAGTGAGACAGACAGAGAGCGAGAGAGACATGTAGCAGAGGGTGACTCCACAGCTCCAGAGCCAGAAACGCCTGCAGGAAGCAATAGGAGGAGAGAGGAGAGGGGAGAGCACAAGACTCGGGAAAGGGAAGAAGTTGAGTTAGTAACATGCATTAATGGGATGAGGTTGCACACAGATGGAAAGAAGGAGGAGGAGGAGGTGCTCAGTGCATCATGGGAAGTCCCAACTGCAGTCTATAACCTTCCAATGTAGCACAAGTTTACTTTATATTTCACAATTATTATTTTCCGTCAGATTGTATATAGATCGACATTTCTGCAAAGCACTTAAAGGCAGCTTCATTTCACAGAGAAAGAGAGACTGAAAAGAGACATGGGTCTGGGCTAAGGCTCAGCTTGTTCCTGGAAACAGTCAGCTGTAACACAAACCCCAGGTCGGTTTTTGTTTTCCACCAGACAACTTTCTTCCAGCAATAGAACTAGAAATGTCCAATATCAGCAGCATTTCAGGTCGGACTTAAATTGCCAGTTCAATTTGAGTCAGGTTGTGCTTATCCAAAAGTTGACTCTGTCTGAACTTGTCTGAATGTCATCTTGCGACCCCACTGCTGAAGACTAAATGCACATGTGTTCCAGATTGAAATAGCTTAATTTACCTGCTTCTTGGTGATTCTTGGTTGACTCTTGACCATCCTGACCAATCTCCTCTCGGCAGCATGTGATAGCTTGCGTTTTCTTCCTGATCGTGGCAGTGACACAACTGTTCCATGCACTTTATACTTGCGTATAAGTGTCTGCACAGTTGCTCTTGGGACCTGTAGCTGCTTTGAAATGGCTCCAAGTGACTTCTGACTTGTTCAAGTCAATAATTCGCTTTTTCAGATCACACATTGAGTTCCTTTGACCCCATTGTAGCTTTTGTAGCTGAGTCTAATCACTGGGTCAAATGAGCCCTATTTAAATGGGCTCATGAGAAGTCAACAGCTGTAGTCAATCAGAATCACTTAGAAGAAGTGAAGAGGCCATGACATGAAGCTAATTTGATTGACACAACTCGCTACATCACCAAAATTGACATATTTTGTTGCTGTATGTATATTTAGACCCAGCAGATTTGGTGACATTTTCAGCAGACCCATAATAAATTTATGAAAGAACCAAACTTTATGACTGTTGTTCTGAAACCAAATATGGTTGAGTCATACTAATCACAGAAAAATAAGAGTTGTAGAACTTATTGAAGACTCAAGACAGCCATAACATTGTGATTTTCTACAAGTGTATGTACACTGATTGACCACAACTGTATATGCATGTAAACTGTGTTGTTTGGTACCATTGACTATTTATACCTGCTTCTAAATTCCTTCTAGCCTTTCTTATAAAGATGCTGGCAATTATACTTACTTTTTGGTCTATGGTATTATTAATTATTTAACTACAAACTGCTCCTCCGAACCTAGAGCTTGGTCCTCACTTATCCACTACTCGTATTAAGTGCTACACACATCCCCAATTAAAAATTAATGACCGCCTAAAGACTGTCTGACTGTATATGAACGCAGCCTTACTGCATTGGAATGAGAAGTGCTATGAGAATATTAGCACTTTGCTGAGTGATGAACTGCAAAAGAAGCTCTGGCCGCCCTGTCAAAAGTACGGGAAGCTTTTGACACTTTTGACGCTTTGGCCGCTCTGACGTGACAACATTATATGTTTGATCGTATGTTTCTCTGGAATCAGCCAGTGCAAAGGACGTCTATCTGATTGGTTCCTGGTCATTGCCGCTGAACCGCGTTATAGCTCATTACCATAAAGTTGACCTAGTTTCAACCTTCTGCTACACACTCAACACGCGACGCCGATGGATTTGCTGGCTTCTACTGAAAATGAACGACTTCCAGTACCTTTGAAGCTCAAATCGTCCACGGTCTGTACGTATATAGTTAGCCCTCTCTAAAGACAAAACTAGCAGGTTAGAGAGTCCTTCTAGAGCTGTTTTCTTTCCTAACCTGTGATACTGATTTGGTGCAGCAAGTTATGCTCAAATGTGGTGATACACTGTCAAGGGAGTGGTGGTGGTTTTGGAGCTGGATTTGGCATTGGGTGTATTTTTAGAAAAGAACACGTAACTCACATGTTGTTTTCCCTCCCTTGTCAGTGTCTGAAGTGCCATGTGTCTGATTTTAATCAGAGGCTGGTTTGCTTCTGGTCCTGCTGACATCAGTTCCCATTAAGAAAAGACAGAAGAAGAGTGTTGAATATGTTCTGTTGCTAGGAAACAACACTATGACTACACTGTGTTTCAACATAATCGGTATACAGTGTGAAGGTTTATGTTGATTCATGTTCATGCCACTCCTGTATATTTGATTACACACATGCTAAATGGAAGTGGTCACTGTGTAATGTCTCAAATTAGATACATTTTCATTTAGATTGTGTGATGACTATATTGATTATTGCGGTGTGCCACGGTAATGTCACACCTTAAATGTTTCACAGATCTTCAATCTGTTTTGTCTCCAGTGTGACTTGTTGGCAGAGTTTGGAGTTTAATACTCCAGTCAGCCCACACTTCATCCCACTTCTGTCAATATTTGCCTTAATGTTATAGTCTGTACACCTTCTGTATATTTGCACTGCATGCAATCTCTTTATTTAGCAGTTATTAGCATTAGATATTCACCACCCACGTTGACAAGAACCGAAACATGTTGTTCTGAAAAGCACCAAGGGGTGAGAGCTTCTCGGCAACATATGCTTTGCCTGAAGATGCTTGTGTTTATATATATATATATATATATATATATATATATATATAAATCTGTACTGCATACAGTATCTTCATTTTTAGTGGATATGAGCACATAGACAGACCACATCACACAATATTGGACCTTGGAATAGAAAAGGAAATAATTCAATTAAATAAATATGCACTGTTACAATTAACTTGTGTGTCTGTAATCACCGCTTATTACTCACCAATCATTCACAATTCAAAATATTTACCATGAATTATTAAATCTGTCTGGGATTTATCTGTGGCAAACCTCCATGCAGGTGATAATATTAAGGAGCAAACACAATTTACGAACATATTGTGTGAAAAGAAAAGCAGAATTGACTTTATTCTAAAAGACTTAAAAGATTTTATTCTTAAAGATTTTAATGGTTTTTATATGAAATCAATGAGCACTTCCCTGTCCTCTTTCATCCTGCTGCATTCATACTTTTCCTCAGAAACTTTGATGCTGTTGTTCGAGGTTCACCACATCTGTCAAAAAACAGCATGTATGACTGTCTCGCTCAGTCATGTTCCTTTAACCATTCAATTTGCTGTGGCTTGACAGCATCCAGAGACAGCGGGATGATGAATGGCCTGCTATGCTTCCAGTTCACCAGATTACCTCCTTATTTCTGTACAGGAACAGATACGAGTTGTGTTCTTATCATGAGGATATAGTAAAGAACACAGTATAAGTGTGAAATCTTGCGTGATGTTTCATCCATTTCCTGGACAATCAGCTTGCTAAGGCCCGTCTGAAGTGTTGCGCCTCAGTGTCACTGCGGGGAATGTTCTAAAGTCCTCCTACAGCTTGGGGATAATACATTTACTGTGCATTATTTATCTGATTAGATATGCAAAGTGTGTGATCATACGGCTCCAGTGGGTATCTCCAGGCTCTGCTCTGTTGCCAAACTCGTCAAAGAAAAACGCTTTCTCGCGTGTTTAGAGGTTTCACGGATGGTTGGAGTTCTTGGTCACACTTACTTTCATTTGTCTCTGACGTCCATCTGGTGAGCAGTGATGTGAGAGCTGCGGTTTTAGAGGCACTCTGTAGGTGCATGCCTGAGTTCCAGTTTAGACAAATCACGGCAGGTAGCCATTTAAGCCACTTGTGTGCTTATTAGACACTGGCATGGCCACATTTACAGTGCACTATTGCTTCCAAATGACGCTTATTCCAGGTGGCCATGTTGGAATGGATACAGTGGGTTACAAATGGTTACAATGGCCAGCTGACACATTGCTGACACATGGCTTCATGTTTAGTTTCTAAAGGGACAAACACACAAAGAACAATCTACTAATTTACATATCCCTACATATCTCATATTGGAAGATTATTCGCACCAATAAAAAAATACAACAACATTTGCATTGAACATAATCTGGGACTTTCCGGAATCGTACAAACAATGTTCTTTAAATGATTTTCAGTTTTAAAATATATAAATTTCATACGTCGTTAAAAATGCATAATAATATAACATCACATTATCAAAAAATGATCTTCTAAATATTATATCTATGTGGTTAATGTTTGGTGGTAAAGTAAGACCAAGTGTACCATCCATCCATCCATCAAAATGTCGATCATTCAATCATAATATAATAAAATTCACTTGCAATTATTTTTACATTTAATAACTATATCAAATTCATTGTCTTCATATTGTGGCACACACTCAATTGTGGTGTGGCATCTTGGAAAGCAACATGGCTCCAAATTAGACAACTTCATGAAGCTGTCCATGACCACGGAGCTGCATTTGTCTTTATGATAGGTCAAAAGCTCAGAGATATAATCAAAGCTCTTGTTCAAAACGAGCAGTGAAAGTGATGAAAATAACTTCCAGTCTGATGCCACAATGGAAGCTACTTTGCTGTTGCTTAGCAGCATTACCAACTAGTGGGCAGATATGTTATGCTGGGTATGACAGGTGCTCAGGGCGTTACAGCAGTCAAGGAATGAAAACCCAGAGGAATCAATCACAGTTTCCAGGGAATTAAAGGAACAACTGCTTTCATGCAGTTTTAATATAGTTCAACAAACAGGAGTAAAAACATTCCAACTTAATATTATGCAGGCAGCAGAGAAGACCCAATATTCCAGAATGAAATGACACCAGGCCACACAGTTGACTCAATAGGAAAAAAAAAATACAGGAACACATCTCATGAATGAGAGGTGAGTTGACTTGGAGTGAAAAGAAAACCCTTGAAACAGAGAGTGAGATAGGAGAGAAATAAACACACACACAGATAGTAAATGGAATGGCATTATACACACTCAACAGAGAACCTTAAACAAAGAGTTTGTCGGTTTAGTTGAGACTTGTTTAAAACTCACCCTGGGGTTAATTAAAGCCTCTAATCGCATTAAGAGGTAGAGGTTGAGAGGGGGCTGACAGCAGGGCTGAATCTGACACACTAATAGGACTTGCCAGTCGCTCATTTACATCCCTCTCCGAGTCAATCAAGCTTTCATTCTTCTCTCTCACCGGAGCAAACTCACCTGTCACTTCCTTTATCTCAACATCAAGTGCTGCAGCCGTAACGACTGTTTGTATGACGTAATAGAAGCACTGAACATCTAGTCTATATACACGACGATCCACTTCCGAGATTGCTCCGATGCCGCCAAAAATTCCGCCAGATTTCCCTCATTTAGGCCAGATGTCCGTTACTCTGGGCTTTCTTTGTGTTGGTATTTTAAATTCTGGTCTATTTCTGAGGACTATGGTTAACTGCTCCTCAGATCTCTGCAGGGTAAAGACAGACAGCTAGCTAGACTATCTGTCCAATCTGAGTTTTCTGTTGCACGACTTAAACAGCTTTACACGTTCCACCAAAACAAGTTCCCTCCCAAGGGTATTTTGCAGCAGCACCGTGGCTCTGCTCGGTGCTTATCGGCACCCCAGACGATTAGGATTAATTTTAAGAAATTCCAATAAACCAGAACCAGTTTTTTCTTCCATCCCGGAATGTTGTGTGAACTAGCCAGACCCTCCTTTACAGCGCTTTGGAGGAAGGTCTGGCCATGCGAGAGTACTGAACACCCCATCCTGTAGCTAGTACATAAAGTCTTTATTGAAGCTGATAGGAAGAATTGACCCAAACTGACTGTTCGCTAAACCCCTCCCCCTCAACAGCGATTGTCCAATCATAGCTTAGCAACTGTAACCAGACATGGCAGATCGGTCAAGCTTTGGATATCTCCACATAAAGCTGTGTAAAAAAAGTAAGCAGGTAATTAGAATTGTGGTAATAAAATATATAAATCAATGAATACAAGCCATTGCAAAAAATGTATTGGGGGTTGAAAGGAGCGAAGTATGATTCGTGAGCAAAAGGTTTTTAGGGTGGTGGGCAGGAATAGAAAAGGCTTCGAAAGAAGAATGAAAAGTGAAAAAGAAATGTTTTCAAAAAAGAGAGAAACCTGCTCAGAAGCTTTAAGTAAAATCTGACAGGAAAAGTTTTTTTTTTTAGGGGAATTGAATTTCCTCCAAATGCACCAAAAATGAAACAGTTGTAGAGTCTGAAAAAGTCTCTCCACCCAGAGGCTTTCATTTGCCTAAATTAAAAAGGATAAATAGGCCTGTGAGGTGGTGTTGCAGGATTAGTCCTTTGAAAGCAGCAGACATTTCTTTTCAGGTCTGGGCTGTCTAAGGCAGCTCATTGAACTGCTTTATATTCCTGTTAGAGATGGACCCCATCTCCACCTATACAATTAACTCGTACTTTATCACTGACAGACCAGGCAGCATTAACTTAATAAAAGCCTTTATGACAAAACCAAGAGAATACAAAATGCATTCCAGTGTTGATATCAAAATTCCAGAGGTGCTATTTCAATTTCACAAGACATATAAAAGGACTAAAAGGAATAATAACTCAACAAAACACCAAGCCAGACATCCTTTAAACAAATCAACGAAATGAATGGAATAGTATTGATTTGTTTCTCAAATGCCATTCTCCTTGTCAATGTCCTAAAGAAACCTTAACGACATTGGAATTAACTGAGACAAACAAAAGGTAAATAAAAAAGAAAAAAAAATTCCTTTTTGTCTGGCAGAGAAAACATCAACCAAAGGTTCAAATTTAGCTCATGCACAATTTCATGAAAGACTTGAGGACTATGTAGCCTACTTCAGATGTAAGCTGTAAGGTACAAAAAGGTTGTTATGTTGTTGTTGTTGTTTTTATTACTGAAAATACACGTCAGAAATATGATAAGAGAGCATATAATCAAATACATAACAAGTCAAACATACTATTCTACTATTCTATTTTAATTTGACATCATCAAACCTAATGGTGGGTGTCCATATACACGCTATTTTCACGGATGGGATCGCCTCGCTTTCCAGCATTGCACGCTAGTGTCTCTTCACTGATGACTGACAAGCAAAGAAAAAAGTCTACACCCTCCTCCAACCGTGATGGCTGCAGTTGATTGGGCGAACGCATCACGTAGGGCTGGATGTTCAAAATTGACCATAACGGCGACTGGTTCAGAATACAACCTTGTATTTTGTGAAAATATTTCACCGAAACGTGTTTCTGAAAACATTTTAAGTGGAAAGAGGCCATGCAGTTGCTGAATCTGTCTTTGTTTCAAATCGACAAAGGTCAGTTTAAAATATTTTTGTCAGCTTTTCAGAGGCGGCGAGCCGAGCCCGCTCCTCCAAAGTCCCCTCGACGCTACCAGAATGGACGGCTGCTCCCATAGAAATAAATAGGAAGCGGGGAAATTACACATGCCATGAGAGTATTATATTAAATGGGTAGTACAGTGATTTATTGCACTTTCATAAAGTTGAGAAAAGGATGGTCAAAGTCAATGCAGAGGCTAAGAAATCTTGATTTTTCATGCAGAGTTAAGCCCCAAAATCAGTGCATCCTACCATAAGGCAACTCCATAGATAGTTTCTTACATTAAGCACTCTCTGACTCTCTCACGTCTTTCCATCTCTACTCCCCGGTCTGTATCACACACTCATTGTTTTTACATTAAACCTCCCATGTTATGCTAATTTCCAGGTTCATAATTGTATTTTGAGGTTGTAGAGTAGTTTCATTTTCAAAAAACACTATATTTTTGTTGTACCGCACATTGCTGCAGATCCTGTTTTCAACCTGTGTGTTTGGGTCTCTGTTTTAGCTACCGAGTGAGACATCTCATTTCTATTCTATCTTTGTTGGGAGTTACATATGCTCAGTAGCTAGGTAAGATCACATCAGCTAGATAACTCTTTCTCCAACTTTGGTCAGTACAAGGCAGGATTAGCTGGGAGACTTCTTCTAAACGAGGGTCCCTTGTGGAATACCTGCAGAACAGGGACATGGAAGTAGTTCTTTTGGAGATTATGATGAACTGGTGTGTGTTGTAGCAGTGTTTTGTCATTGAGAACAAGCTACCTTGCTACGGTTAGCCACCTCGTCTCGGTTAGTGACGTAACAGCTCACCCGGAGATTGAAGGCAGAGGACATTCAGAAACCTGTATCTCACTCAAAACATCACGGATGTTTTTTTTTCAAGTTTGTATGCGTGTGGAAGCACCAGAGACACAAATCCCAGAAAAAGTGATTGTTTTCATAATATGGGCACTTTAAGCACTCCCTGACTAGTAAAGGCTCACGTCTTTCCATCTCTACAACCCGGTCTGTATTACAAGCGTCTCTCTCTCTCTCTCTCTCTCTCTCTCTCTCTCTCTCTCTCTCTTTAAAAATATATGTATATATGTGTGTGTCAGTCTTAACAAAGGCATACAATTGCCAGTTGACCTTTCCTCTGTTTGCCAGTCATTGGCTTTAAAACCTCCCAAATCCCTGTTGGAGAAACATTTAGTTTCTCATTTAGTTGTCCACTAAAGAAAAGTTCTGTTCCACTCTGAAGGTATCTCTGCCTGGTCCTCAGAGAATTTAAATGCCATCTGGTTTGTGTGAACTCAATTTTCTCCTCTAAAAGGACCCGTTCACTCTTTCAGTCGTTCCCTGAGGCATCAGTTTTAAATGTGAGACAGTGAGACAGGACAGAGAGGAAAAGAGTGAGAGGGCTGATGATGCTCCCTAAGAGGGAAGGCTAGGGTTCAAAGGTGATGGGAAGGATAAGATGGGTACTAGAACCATGTATACCTGGTTCGTAAAGGGGAACAATAGTCACTGTTATGCATAGTGCAGATTTCAGTTTGAACTCAATGTTCAATTGATTTTCTTCAAATAAAGGCAACACTTCATGACTAAGATTTGTATTTCATTCCTATTGTTTTTTTTATTGTTATGGTCCAGTGTAATCTCAAGTCTACATACATATACATGCAGCATACAATGCATAGCCCAGATCACGGAAGGCTTTGAAATACAAACGCGGGTCGGTTCACTCAGCTAGCTCACAAACAAATCGCAGGGTTTTGAAGACTATAGAAAGAAGATAAAAGCCAGACGGATGCCTGCTTCCTTTCTTGTTCTACATTATCGCTGCTTCTTCTCCCAAGGGTGTAGGTGATTTTGTGGGCAGACGGGCCTTGGGGAGCATCTTTGGGGGATTGACTACAAAATAGCTTCAAGGAGTGAAAAGCAACTTTAAAGACGAAGAAGTAGAAACCACAGTATCAGTCTGCATTTCACTGCTGGTCTCAAAGATGGGGCTCATTTTAAAGTACAATAATGACTAATGATCATTCTGTTGCCTAACTGAGACATACACCAACAGTGGTCTCTTAGCGGCGGTGAAATAGTCACATGGCTTTTGAGGATAATTTGAAAGTCACTGAATATGTCACTGCCTTCTTGCCTCCTTATTTTATGATGTGATTATTCAACTTTTTTAGTTTGATTTTAGATTGATTTTTAGTTTGGTTTTGGCTTGTTTATTACCTTGAATTAAGCTTGACTTTAACTTGTTATTAGCTTGATTTTTGCATGTTTATAGCAAATAATCAAAAAACATAATCGGTCAAAAATACTATTTTATATTTACGGTGTCAATATATTTTAATTTGACATAATCCAACCTAAGAGTATTATATTAAAGTGGTTTTCCAGGGATTGATTTCACTTAAAAGATGGTTTTCGCTTGATTTGTTGCTAAACTTTAGATTATTTTTTGCTTGATTAAAGTACAGTGGCAAAAAAACATTTTGAGGCTGAATGCCATTTAGGAAATCTGCCGGACAAAAGAAAAGAGCCACAGTGGCTCAATCTGCGGTTGCCTGTGAAAATAAAAAAAAAAAGTCAAAAACGAATAATAGCTTCTGATTTGCAAAAGTGTTGCTGAAGGGCAAAGGCCCAACTGCTGGCAACAGAAAAAGTGTGGTTTTAATGGTACTGAGTACATTAATTTAATTATGGATTAACGAAGGACATAAAGATCCTTAAAGTAGTTTTAAAATTGTTAATTGCACTTAGCTCGAAAGGCCGCTATGTGGGGATAGGCCCACACTCGAGGGTGAGAAAACAACAATACGCGTGCCCAAAGCATTTGGCAATCAAAATGGATGACACTAATTCGATGCTATTAGCCGTAGGCCTTTGTCTGTTGCCCCAATTTGATTGACTATTTGCCAAATACTTCTGTTGTAATTTGCTTGTGGTTGGCAGAAGTTAATACTTTACAATAATGTACACAAAAAAAGGGTAGTTACTGTTTTTGAAAGAGTAATGAATGAATAGTTACCCCTTTTCAAAAGGGTAGTTACCCTTTTTCAGAAGGGTATTTACTCTTTTTCAGAAGGGTAGTTACTCTTTTTCAAAATGGTAGTTACCCTTATTCAAAAGGGCAGTTACCTTTTACCCTGAAAAGGAGTAACTACCCTTCTAAAAAAAGGTTACTACCGTTCTGAAAGAGTAACTACCCTTCTGAAAAAGGGTAACTAATCATTCGTTACTCTTTCAAAAAAAGCCACTACCCTTTTTTTGTGTATCTTGTTGTAAAGTGTTGCCGTTAATATTTCCTTATAGCATTTCTGTTTGCAGATTACTGCATCTTTTTTCCTCATGGGTAAACTAGTAGTAAAGCCCAGTAACACTGGACCGGTGTGTGGTGATATTTTATGCATATCCTGCCCACTCAGTTCAGCTTTTGCTGCTGCAGCAGCACCTGTGACTGGCAGACAAATGTCTACCCTGTTATCAAAAGTCTAGACAAGATGCACAGACTGTCAGTCCCAATATATTATATTATACTGATATTATACAAGAAAAATATCATAAACTTAATGTTAATTAGCTTCAAAAGAACATGTTATTATGTGATGTATTGATACTAAAATATTTGTGCACCACGGTACGAGATGAAAAAACAACAGAGCAAAATCATAAATTATCACATTGATATTTTGAAGCGATAATACAGTACATGTCATAATGTGGTACTTTAGCAGTGCAGTATTTTAAGCTCATTGTAAATTACACTGTACCACATAGTCCAGACAGAGATATGATGTGAATAATACAGTGATATTATACAGGGATTAAAAGAGACACATTAATGAAAATGATTAAATGTGATATAGTGTCTTATTGACAATGTATGCACTGTATGTTTATGAACAATATGAAGAGGCCTACCCCCGCCCCTGTTACTGCGTATATCTGGACTAAAAATGTCACACTACTCCTCGCTGCCAGAATCCTATTTGGTTTTTTGCACTGCATGCGGCCACCAAAGTGGCTTTAGGGGCAAGTTAAAATAGTGTGGACACTTTTCAGAGTAAAGAACTATAAAAATAAAAATAGTGTTATATGTGCTTTTAAGCCCTGTGGATGTTCAAAGGTTACGCATGAGTCTGAGCTCTGAAATGTGATGATGGTTTCCTCAAGCTATTCAAAGGAGATGGTGGACATTAGAGGAACTGTTACAAGGTAAAAACTTAGACATTTCATCTCAGCAAGCATTTTTACTGCACGATAAAACGTTAACAGGGTCCAGGGTCACTGCGAACATCCATTATTACTTTCTGTATTGATAGACATTTTTTTCTATGCTTCCAGTGATGGCAAATATCACAGAGACACACTGTGCTGTGCAAGAGGTCCAAGAGGTTCCTATTATAATCTCTGGCAGTGAAAAGTTGATTTCAATTCTGTCCATTTTTTGTTTAGCGGTACATCTGAGGTCTACGGATTGCAAAAGGCTTTTGCTGAAGGTTAGGTCTTTAATTCCTTTTGTGTGTGAAAATGATAAAAGGATATTCTTACAGAAGCATCAAGTCAGCAATGCTTCGTCTCCAATGCATGTGAAAGTTAACTTTAAGATACAGTTTTTTCTTATTGCTAAACCCCATTGGGCACAACTGGAGTCACATGAGCAAAACTCTGCACAGAACAGTCTGTACTGCAGCAGTTCACATGGACCAGACTCTAGTTCGTTTTCCATTGCTTTGAACACAGATTTTAAAACTCTACACACTTAGCCTATGGCTTAACCACAACCTGCACAACACTGTAGATTTACAGCACTAACTAACTACCAGCACTAAAGTAATGGAGGTGAAAGCAACGGGAACACAACATTCATTAGTATTTAGAGATGATGCAGATATCCAATGTGATGAAGAAAACTTGCTGCATGATGCTGGAGAGAGGCAGGATTAGACACACTATTCTTTGTTACTGTTATATTTTTTTCCAGTAATTCCATAAATTACTAGAGATACTATATTGAAGCAAACTGCTGATTTTCATTCCTTCTTGTTTACCTTACATATAAATTGTATATTGTAAAATATACACTACCATTCAAAAGTTTGGGGTCACATTGAAATGTCCTTATTTTTGAAGGAAAAGCACTGTACTTTTCAATGAAGATAACTTTAAACTAGTCTTAACTTTGAAGAAATACACTCTATACATTGCTAATGTGGTAAATGACTATTCTAGCTGCAAATGTCTGGTTTTTGGTGCAATATGTACATAGGTGTATAGAGGCCCATTTCCAGCAACTATCACTCCAGTGTTCTAATGGTACTATGTGTTTGCTCATTGGCTCAGAAGGCTAATTGATGATTAGCAAACCCTTGTGCAATCATGTTCACACATCTGAAAACAGTTTAGGTCGTTACAGAAGCTACAAAACTGACCTTCCTTTGAGCAGATTGAGTTTCTGGAGCATCACATTTGTGGGGTCAATTAAACGCTCAAAATGGCCAGAAAAAGAGAACTTTCATCTGAAACTCGACAGTCTATTGTTGTCCTTAGAAATGAAGGCTATTCCATGCGAGACATTGCTAAGAAATTGAAGATTTCCTACAACGGTGTGTACTACTCCCTTCAGAGGACAGCACAAACAGGCTCTAACCAGAGTAGAAAAAGAAGTGGGAGGCCGCGTTGCACAACTGAGCAAGAAGATAAGTACATTAGAGTCTCTAGTTTGAGAAACAGACGCCTCACAGGTCCCCAACTGGCATCTTCATTAAATAGTACCCGCAAAACACCAGTGTCAACATGTACAGTGAAGAGGCGGCTGGGATTCTGGGCTTCAGGGCAGAGTGGCAAAGAAAAAGCCATATCTGAGACTGGCCAATAAAAGAAAAAGATTAAGATGGGCAAAAGAACACAGACATTGGACAGAGGAAGACTGGAAAAAGTGTTGTGGACGGATGAATCCAAGTTTGAGGTGTTTGGATCACAAAGAAGAACGCTTGTGAGACGCAGAACAAATGAAAAGATGCTGGAAGAATGCCTGACGCCATCTGTTAAGCATGGTGGAGGTAATATGATGGTCTGGGGTTGCTTTGGTGCTGGTAAGGTGGGAGATTTGTACAGGGTAAAGGGATTCTGAATAAGGAAGGCTATCACTCCATTTTGCAACGCCATGCCATACCCAGTGGACAGCGCTTGATTGGAGCCAATTTCATCCTACAACAGGACAATGACCCTAAACACACCTTCAAATTGTGCAAGAACTATTTAGAGCAGAAGCAGGCAGCTGGTATTCTATCGGTAATGGAGTGGCCAGCGCAGTCACCAGATCTGAACCCCATTGAGCTGTTGTGGGAGCAGCTTGACCATATGGTACGCAAGAAGTGCCCATCCAACCAATCCAACTTGTGGGAGCTGCTTCTGGAAGCGTGGGGTGCAATTTCTCCAGATTACCTCAACAAATTAACAGCTAGAATGCCAAAAGGTCTGCAATGCTGTAATTGCTGCAAATGGAGGATTCTTTGACGAAAGCAATGATGTAAAAAAAATCTTATTTCAAATACAAATCATTATTTCTAACCTTGTCAATGTCTTGACTCTATTTTCTATTCATTTCACAACGTATGGTGGTGAATAAGTGTGACTTTTCAGGAAAACACAAAATTGTTTGGGTGACCCCAAACTTTTGAACGGTAGTGTATATCTTTTTTCTTTTAAGAAACTATTGAGTAGTGTGAAGTCTCTTCAATAGTTCTAACAAAGTTAGTATTTTCTGTATTGGTGTTTGATGCCAGTGTTTTTACTCTCAGTGTGTTCGGAGTGACAGTGTGTGTTACTCAGTGAGGATTGTTCATAGTGTTTGGCAGCACTGAGCCTGTTTTGAGACGTGTGTTAAGAGTTATGTTTCATGGAACTAATTGAAGGAGTAATTATTTGCCCATTTGTTGTAAAATCTCTTCTTTTCAACCTGCTTCATATGCTTCTTCTTTAGATAGTCCCTTTCCACATTTCCCAGAAGGCTTTTCAGGGAGAGTGAACCCTAAATGCTTTTCACACTGAGCTTAGAATTACCGGTGACCTGAAATAAGACCTTCTTAAAACACTTTGAATAGGTAACTATGCATTCTCTGCTCAGGAAGCTTTGTAATTGAGATCTCAGTCAAAATCTGCGATGTCTTAAACAACATAAGGTCCTGCAGAACAGAGGAGGAGCTGCTGACATTCAAAGTATTTGTACCCTAACATTCCTGTTCTTACCTTAATTTTACAGATATAAGCTTGTTCCCCATCTGCTCTCATTGTCATTGCTCTGATGAAGATATAAAGAAGGCATTCCTCTCATGGAGTGTTTCAAACTGATCTGCTCGTGAAAAAAAGAAAACAGTGGCAGCAAGAAACTAAATACATTTAATCATGTGCTGTACATAAGCACAATTATCAGTGAGTATTTGAATTTGATGCTACTTTATACTTTTATTCCACTACATTATTTGACAGCTGTAGTTATGCTGTACCACATAAGGATTTTAAAAACCTACACCAAGCAGTATATAAACAAGAAAAAAATACAACATACTGTATGTTACTGCATTAATAGTAATAATTCAACACTTATGGAGCCAATTTTGGCTGCATAATGAGTAAGACTTATACATTAAGTGCTTTTTTTCTGACGTCCTTGTCTCTTTTTCTGAAGACGTCTTCACATCTAGCTTTAGACCAGTTTTTCTTGAGTAAGTTAGCCCTTTGTGGCTAACCTCAGTCAACACTAAGAACCTGTAGCTGCTTCACAGTAAAAACCCTGCCAGTGATGAGATTTCATACTTTTTTGATTTCCAACATTGTAAGAAATGAAAATAGGACTATAACTCATTCTAATGGGATAAAAAAATGACAATAGTGCAATTGTCTCGTCTATGCTGAATGCTGATGATAAAAAATGAACGTGATCTAAAGCTCAGAGGCTAACGCGTCTGCTGATGTCAACTCTGATGGAGCTATAAAGAAAACAGATTGACAAGACATTGCATCATTATGTTGTGAGGGGATTATTCTACAAGACAAAATGCACCACTAAACAACAAATAGACCAAGAAAGACAAATTGCATAACCAATAGTAGTTGCTAATGCTAGGCTTTTTTAAAATCTTTCCTATGAATAAGCCACACACCCTAAATAAGGAATCCGTAAAAACAAGAGAACACAAAGTATCTAACAAAGTACAAGTTAATGTGCCAGTTTGTTATCACAGCTATGTCTGAATACTGGCCGCTAGGACCAGATCTGTTTTGGCTGAATGAGTGTCTGAAGGATCACAACCCTGGACCCATCTAAAAACCAGTCCTACTTACAGTAAGTAACTCTTTCGGCACAAGTCCGATATCTTTTCCTCTCTAAAATATCACTCTAGAACAAAAATACACCATAGACCCATGTGGCTGCTGATAATGTGCTACTAACAGTTTTATGTCAGTCAGAGTGCAAGTCTATCCAAACCTATTACTGGTACAGCACATAGACATACAGCAAATAGAGTTTGGATGCCTCACCTGGGAAGCTCTAATGACCTTGGAAGTGAATGGCCACTCTCTTTGCATCTATAAAAAGATTCCCAGTTAGGCTACACTTGGTTTGGCTGAGATAGTAGCAAGGAGGGAGTAACAGCTGTGAGCCCTGACTACACGATCTGCCATGGAGGTCAGGCAGCAGCGAGTCCATTAGCACATTACACGGCCCTCTCAGCCAGGAAACGAGAAAAAGCCATTGAATGTTCCATTCCACCCCACCTCTCAGATTAGAGTGGCCTAATGCAGCTGCGGTAAGGTTTGCGACTCATGAGAGGGAGAGGAGGGAAACAGGAACAAGCGGGTGATGGCAACAAAGAGCGAGCAGGTGAGGGAGGCAAAGGGAAATATAAGAAAGAGAAATGAGGAGGCAAATGAAGTGTGCACCACTGATGATCATTCTCTTTGATGGTGCATCGGTCTAACATCCAATAGACCGCATACTCATTAGGGGACTGGAACAGAGTGCCATTTCCCTCCATATGCCTGGAGAAAAGAGGCCAAAAGTTAAGATGACGAAACCTAATGAACAGCATATCGAAATTAATCCTGCTTCATCAGCACAATGGTGCAATTCAGAAAGTGTTGTCTTTTTATTTATAGTCCCTCAGATGACAAGTGTGTGGAGGAAAGAGTAAAACATGTTACATCACTCCCATTGGAAAACGTTGTGGAACATGCTCCCTATATGCTTGAGTTGAATGGTAGGGCATATATTGCATGCTTTTAATACTTTTGTGTTACTGTTTGTGGGTTTCTGGGCCACTGCAAGTGCAACAAGCATGTGTCAATGCATTTGTTGTGTGTGATAAATTGCCCAACTCCCCTGGTTCTCAGTGGGGATGAAAAAAAAGCTGATCTATGCTAAAGGAGGGGCTGTTAAATGACTCCAAAGTGCTTTAGTCACTTGTTGTATACCACACATTACCCCTACCATCGGCCAGCTATTCTCCTCTTCCGTCCTCTGGGTTTAGTTTGTCCTTTGATTTTTTTTTTCCTTTCACACACTGTAATGAACATTGTGAGAAAACATAAAAGCGTGCTTTTATCTCTGAGGCAGTCTAATATCAGCCAGAGGCTTGGTATTATCATGCCTTGATAATGCAAACAGCCTCAGAGGCAAATGGAACCAATCCATTTAATAAACTTGTTTTCCGCAATCTGTGTGTGTGCCTGGCAATAGTTCATCAAATAATAGGCTTACAAAAGCTCTCAGAGTGTGTGCAGCCTTTTTAATTTGCTTGAAATCATTAAACGAACATAACACTTGTTTTTTCTTCTCATTTGCCTCTGATCAGAGGATGTTGACAGAGGTGATGGTTGGGGCAAGGGAAGGGGGCTTAGAAATAGAAATGGAAGCATGTAGACAACTCATCTCTATTACATTTATTTTTGAAAAGCCTTGTAAGAGACGGGCAGAAGGGAGGGATCTGGGTGCAAAAGCGATTTATTAGAAATGATTTGTAACCTTGGTCAAATACTCCGCTATCTACCCTTGCAGATATGAAATCCATTTGGGCATATGTGAGAGGATGTGTTATATAATTGGATGCCCTCTCTATTGGATCAACAGCTGGACAGATAGACAGGAAAGCACCAATAATCTATTATTACCTTTAATATATCCAGGGGCACAGCACAACATTCTGGGCCGTGAAGAAAGGCATTCTCTATGGGCCTCTCCCTGCATCAACAGCTATTCACTCTAACATCTTTTAGTGCCCTCCTCACATGAGGGCCCTGGGTACTTTAGTTCCATTTCCTCCCCCAGTCTGACACCCCTGAATATATACCCTATGATATGCTGGGTTATGTTAAAAGAGGAATCTATTGAAATATCCAAGCTGCATTCCTTGACCTTTTACCCAGCCTGTCATAAATAATCCTTTTTCTGACATGCTAAAATAATGCTAATCATGATGTTTGTCTGTTTATGAGTCCAGTGAGACCTCACCCTTTAAACATCAAGGAAAACATATTTGGCCACCTTCTCCCGCCAGTAATTTCATCCAGAGACATTGCCACCGTCTTTATCCTAATAATCCATTAAACTGATCAGTGTGCTGTATTATGTGCGAGCATACACTGCTGGTATGAAAATAACTACTGTCACAACATGTTGCTATAGTGACTAGCCTGTCTTTCCTAATTTGTGGCTAGTGTGGATGTTTTTCCTATAATGTAATTTGTTTTTCCTTTGTCCTATGAATGTGTCCTCTAATGATTAGCTAATTGATTGATAAGCTAATAAATGATTAGCTTATTGGTTGAGTAGCTAGTCAAGATTTCTCATTTACATTTCATTAAAGTAATTAGTAGTCATTGTACATCGCAGGCATGCAAATACATTTACTGGAAATATTTGCAGTGAGGATCATGTCGCAGATTTGCAATTTTCTAAACATAACTCAAATTAAAGTTCACATCTCTTAAAGAATTATTGAAGAATAAGTAAGATTTGGGATGAAAAGCTAGAGTTTCTTTGTTTGTGTGTGTATATGCATAATGTGTGTGTGTGTGTGTGTGTGTGTGTGTGTGTGTGTGTGTGTGTGTGTGTGTGTGTGTGTGTGTGTGTGTGTGTGTGTGTGTGTGTGTGTGTGTAAGATGCTGCTCCTGTCACACCTTCACATCTCCGGTGCATTTCAAATCTAGCACACGACAGAAGTTGACATTTTCTCTCCTAAATTTATCTCTCTGCACAGAGACTCCCACCTCTTGTTCCAGACACAGAACACAGGAGGCTCATTCATTCCTGCAGAAGTCTGTCAGTTTCCATAACACGCCCCCTATGACTTAGTTGAAATGCCAAGCAATGGCAAATGTATGGCAGGCACAGCTTCTTTGTTTTAATCATAGACTTGTCAGATGGAGAAAATTCAAGTGAAACTGTAGGGCTCTCTCTGTTATACCCTTTCTGTCCAGCTGGGTTGTCCAGGACTTTACAGGAAAATGTAAAGTAGCAAAAAGTTGTTGGTATGTTTAGCATATGAGACTGCAAATAAATCTATGAATCTATAATGGTCTAAAGTGAAAGACTCCCTGACTTTCCTGCAAAGTGAACAGATCATCTGTTTAATAAGAAAATAAAAGTGGTAACTAAAATGTACGGTGTTGCCCATCAGATTATACACACCCAGTATCAAATTTGAGTCCTTTGACAATTACAGTAAAATCCCGTTTTTATTCCTGGCAATACTGTTTTGATTTATTGCTGAAATAACAATTCATGAAACACCTTTGATTATTTTTGCATTCATGTGAACACTAGTTTTATGCCAAGTGTGTAATGTGCAATACTTCATATACTCTATTAGTGTTTGATATTAGTGTATTGTGTTGAATTGCGCAGGAAAACAAAAAGTGAAAAAAATCTTCATCAATGACTTCTATTTCAAGTCATTGATTCCATTATTCATTTACTTGCCCTGCATCATAAAAATGTGTCTTCACAGTATGCACAGAATGATACGGATTATGGTGAGGAACGAGGCAAAGACAAAGCAGACGTGTGACATCAATGATAGCCGAGCGACTGAATAGGTTGCATCAGTAGCTATTCCTCTGACAAATGTCTGTAATGAAAAAGCATCTCTTAGAAAAATAGAAGGCAGGCTCTGCAATGCCACAAAGACCCAGACAGGAGGGATAGACAAACAAATCAAACCCTGATGCAAAAAAATGCAGCCTCTCTAAGAATCTAAGCAGATTCTAAAAGACGCTGTCTATCTCCATCTGTCACTCAGAAAAGCCAGCATTGATGTGCATTCTACTGGCTATTGTGTTTATTTTGGCAAGAGAGAGGGAGAAAACAGGAATTGAGGTGAAGGAAAGGTGTGTTTATATCCTCCTGCATTTGAAGCCTATAAAACCACGGGTGAAATACAGCATTAGAAGGGGATAAGCTGATTAAACAGCCAATTTGGTCAACTATGTTGTCTGTTTTAAAAATAGCCTTTACATAAAGCCATGTTTACAAATGGCTTTGGTTTGTTCTGGGCTTGTTAATTTAGCCTGTTCAGCTTTTCACAGCATAATGGAGCGTAAATTGCCTCTGCCTGCTCAGGGATGAGGGTTTTTGGAAGGCAGGAGGAGAGTTGGATGGCGTTGACATAAACAAACAAACAACATGCTATTTTTTGCCCGGATTGCTCAATATCAATATTGTGCTGATTTGGGAAAATGTTCTATATAACTCTAGTGGCTAAAAAATATGAACACACACATTTTTTTTTGCAAGCATGGCACAAAAACTTCACAGAGTGGTCCAACGGCTGTATATGATATGCATCACTATATGTACGTTAGGTGACAAAATTGACATTCAAAGAAGATGAAAAACAATATGATGTACATGAGGCATCTGGAAATCTTCCGTGTTGCCACAGTCTCAGCCACTAGGGAAAAAAAATGAAACATCTCAATTTGTACCTTTGATGATGTTTTCTGTCATGTTTCCATGCATGCCTTTTCCTCTATAGTCTGCTGTTCGCTGTCTATCAATCTGTCCACTATGGTCAACGCTTTCTATTTGCTACTACTGAAGAACTGATTTTGTTCATGGTCCCCAGATGATGAATCTCAATTATTTGGTGACCTTCATTACCATTTTTATAAAATTTAATCAGTGCGAAAAAAGGATTGTTGCAGGGATGACACACTCGTAGGCCGACTTGAAAGTTAGCATCGCCCTGGTTCCCTCCACAAATGCCAATGAGATGTTACCTTTGGTTTTTGGATTATTGCAGAAAATGTGCTCCTTACACATTTTGTTTACCAAGATAATCTTCACAAATTACCACTTTAATGATTTTTGAAGCATAAAAATGCATATGCCAGAGAAAACACCACAGTTAAATATATATACAGTATATATCCCCAACTAGAGCTGTCAGTGTTCCTCTATAATACCATTTTAATTTTGTTTGTTATTTTTTTAAATATTCGAATATTTAATGCTCAAATGCAGCCTGTTATTAATATGTACTACACTACTCAGGCTTATGCATTGTCAATGCCACTACAAGCACGTGGTTGTTGTTACACGGTCTGTCCACTAGAGGGACTTCCAACATCAGCCTGGCCTTGAAGGGGATCTACATCATGGTGCATTGCATTTTTGGCACGCCGCTCTCTATTGACATTATTTCCACCACGCACACATCGACAAACACAAATCAACAGATAATTCTAATGCAACATGATCTAACAAGTGTACTAAAGCGGCTCTGTAACGTTGTTCGGTTAGCACAATGACATCATGTTAGAAAGCACAGCCAAAACAATTTGTCATAGTGAGTAACAATAGTGTTAGCAACGATGCTAACAGCATTGATAACTAAGCCAAACGGCGCTGTCACTACTATTTAAGTGATTTATAAGCAACTTGTTTCTTGCAGATTGTCATATGAAGTCAAAGCTCCTCTGACAGCTGTAGGACAGCTAACATTATCTTTAGCTGTCTCCATGAAGCTCCCATCTAAGCTCCTAAAACTCGTGATGCAGTTAGGAAGCCAGAACGAGCTAGAACTATTGATAGCATAAGCATTTTGGCTTCTGTTTTTAAAGTCATGTTATTTCTATTTCTCATCCTTCTCCTGATTTCCAGCCGCAGCCTGTCACTCCCCCTGTACTAACAATACTTGCATTAGCTCACAATGCCTTGTGTACCTCATTCCCGTAACTTATTGTTCATCAGTGACATGAGAAAGAGATTAGCTAACGTTAGTCAACCTATTTGTTAAAAAAAAATCACATTCGAATAGTATTGATTGTTTTACTATTCAAATTATATTCGACTATCAGAATTTGTTCCAACAGCCCTATCCCAACACTAGTTTTCAACGGCTTCCAACTGATTTTGCAAGTTCAACCTGATGACGCCACAAATTGCCTTTTTAGGACCCAAGACACAAAAGATTGAAAATTCACGAGAGGGGTATTTGCTGACGTATCTTATGTTGTAGAACCAAACGTAAACATCTCTTGAGCTTGTGTTAACCTGCAGCACTCCATGCCATCTGTTGCTCACGTTCTCCAGATGGCGAAGCCTTTTCAAAATGTAATCAAAATCAGAAAAATTAGGGCACTTACTAATGTGTCATTACCTAAAAATAGAAGAAAAATGTATCTTAGCGAGGTTTAATGAAACTCTTGTAAGCCCCGAAACTGTCTGTGCTTAATGAATGTAATGTCATGTAAACTATAAAAAGTCTAATGGAAAATAAGTGCACACATTCGTGCTCCCCAGAAGATGTACCCCTTTAATTTCGGATACTCTGTGATTTTTGCTCTTGCTGAGCTAAAAATGTCACTGAGAAATACACCATGCAAATTTATTTTGCACATTCAGTACGTTTTTACACCAATATTCCACTATTTATCCAAATATGATTTTGCAAATTTGATACAGGTCAGGTAAACAGCATATAGATAATCCGAATAAGGCCTGTTTCCAAATACAGCATTTTCCAACTGTATGTGCATGATATTCCGGTATTATTCGGGTTATAGAGGCATTGTTTGGACATGTATATAGCACATTCGGAATATGCGTCTCAATCGTGGTTTTCATAGTCAGCTCTCTGCGTTGCTATGGTTTCTGTACACAAACGAACGAGTCAACAGTTTGCAAGGCTGGAGACCCGCCAAGAAGGAGAAACACAGAGACTTTTAAACATTATCAAAGACTTGGATATCAACAGTGTTATGTCTGTTCAGGACGAGTTGATCTGTGATCGTTTGGTAATGCCTTCACTGTGTGTGAGTTTGTAGCGCCTCGGCGCATGCGTGTGTCAGTTGTTTTTGGGTCTGTAAGTAAAGTAGCCCGCACGCTTTAACAGCTCGTCCAGTGTCCTTATTTAACATAACAATTGGCGACAAGGATGGCTGAATTTTCTCTTCCTCCGCCGCCTCCTTTCCTCGCACTTCCCGGTGAGCCGACAATACCGTGGAATCGCTGGCACCAGTCTTTTGAAACGTACCTTCAAGCTATGGGATTAGCCGACGTGAGTGCAGCTCGGAAAACGGCACTGCTGAGGCACTGTTTGGGAGTCGAGGGTCAACGTGTACTGGCGACGCTAACCGGAAACGGGACAAATACGGACTACGCAGGGACAGTGAAACTTTTGAAGGATCAGTTTGCTGCTCCACAAAGTGCTTTATTGAGTCGGTTTGTGTTTCGGCAACGGCATCAACTCCCGGGTGAGTCTGTCCATCAGTACGTGTCCAACCTGAAAGGTTTAGCCGGCCATTGTAAATTCGGCGCATTGACAGACGAGATGATACGTGATCAACTGATTGAACACACTGCACAACCTAAAATCAGAGAGACGCTGTTACTCGAATCAGATGATTTGACGCTAGCTAAAGCTGTTGCCATAGCATTCCAAATCCAAAGTGCAGCGGAATGTGCAGCTACATTAACAAAGACTGAATCATCATCATTGAGCCAAGCTGTACGGCTAAGTGCACAGTCGCAGGAGCAGCAGCCATCTAGCGCTGGTTTGGATGTACCAGACGCAGTCACAGACCCAGTCATGCACCTCACAAGACAACAAGGGCCACGTCAGCGGCAAAGGCAGCTTCCTGCGGCAACTGTGGGTCAAACACTCACGCCACTAGAGCCCAGTACTGCCCAGCGACAGGCCAAACATGTCGTAACTGTGGAAGGAAGAACCACTTTGCAAGAATGTGCCGCTCTGCTCCTTCCAGGTCGGATGGACAAACTACTCAAGGCTCACCCACCATAATTCGCCATGTTACATCAGGACCCAGGCGGTTCAAGTCATGTACAGTAAAAATTGACACAGTGTGTATTCCTCTGCTGCTAGACACAGGAGCAAGTGTCTCCCTCCTGAATGCCAGTACATACCGTCAGTTTTTCCTTTCCCGCCCACTGGCCGCACCCACTACTTCCCTATACGGTTATGGTGACTCAAAAATTGACTTGTTGGGGTCCGTCACAGTGACCGTCAGCTATGGCACAAGGATCTTGCCCTCCTTTACCTTTGATGTGGCCCGACGAGGGGCAAATCTAATGGGGCTGGATCTGTTCACGGCACTGGGATTTTCACTTATTGACTCAGAGGGGGCTGCCATCATGACTGTGGCTGCCGGACCGCATCAGAAGTGGTCATCACTGTTTGAAGGGCTAGGCTGTCTGTCTGCCTTTGCCCATCAACCCCTCATTGACTCCTCGGTGGCTCCAGTTGTCCAGCCACTGCGCCGTATTCCACTGGCCCTGAGGGATGGAGTGTCTGTGGAGTTGCAGCGGCTGCTGGATGCCGGGATCATTGAGCCGGTTGATGCTTCACCATGGATTTCAAATCTGGTTGTCGCCAGGAAGAAAACAGGGCTCTGCGCATCTGTGTGGACCTCCGCGCAGTAAACAAAGCAGTTATTCCTGACAGATACCCACTGCCCACGTCTGAGGAGCTTACGGCACAATTTCACGGCTCCACCATCTTCTCTAAACTGGATCTCAAGGAGGGCTATCTCCAAGTGCCCCTCCACCCTGAGAGCAGAAATCTGACGGCTTTCGTTACACACCTCGGGTTTTCCGCTACACAAGGATGCCGTTTGGCCTTAGCTCCGCCCCTCCTGCTTTCAAAGGTCATGACCTCAGTGCTGGCAGGCATACCAGGAGTGGTGATCTACCTCGATGATGTGGTGGTACATGGTGCTACGGCCGCTATCCATGACAGTCGCCTGCAAAGTGTGTTTGAAGCCCTTGCCATGCACACTCTAACCCTCAATGGCAGTAAATGTGTTTTTGCTGCGCCGGCCATTGAATATGTAGGCTTCCGACTTTCCACTGAGGGCATTTCCCCCCTGCAATCTAATGTGGAGGCCATCCTCTCTGTTCCCGAACCAAACTCGGCTGCCCAGCTCGCTTCATTCCTAGGCATGACGGGCTACTACATGAAGTTCATGCCTCAATATTCGGCCATAACGGCCCCACTGCGCCAGCTGCTCCGGAGGGACGAGCCGTGGGTCTGGTCTCTGGAATGTGCTGAGGCAGTGCAAACACTCAAAGCTCAACTCACCTCACCTCCAGTGTTGGCACATTTTGACATATCCAGTCACACCCTGGTCACCTGTGATGCTTCGGCCACGGCATTAGGGGCCGTACTGTCACAAGTACAAAACGGTATGGAGAGGCCTGTTGCATTTGCCTCCCGGGCTCTGAACCAAACCGAACAAGGATACTCAGTTGGGGAGCGGGAGGCACTCGCCTGCATGTGGGCTTGCGAGAGATGGCATCTCTATCTTTATGGCCGCCAGTTTACGCTGAGAACGGACCACCAGGCATTAACAGCTCTACTCTCCTCTACTGGCACCGGTCACAAGCCACTGAGACTGCATCGTTGGTACGACCGTCTTCGCCAATACAACTACACGCTACAGTTCACCCCGGGACGGGAAAATGTTGTTGCAGACCTCCTCTCTCGGTCAGTCCCTGCCCAGACCCCGCCCGGCAGCGTCAACCACATCGAAAGTGAGATTATTCACATGCTACACACTCCGCTTGAGTCAACGGTCACTCTGCAGGAACTGAAAGCAGCCTCTGAACAAGATCCAGTCATTTCCCGGCTCTCCGCCTACGTTCGTCAGGGATGGCCAAGGGAGCTACCAGCGGAGCTGTTAGCATTCTCTCGGGTCAAGCAGGAGCTCTCTTGTTGGAATGACACCTGCGTGGCGCGCGGCTTTGCACTGTGATTCCGGGGCCCTTCGCGCCCGTGTGCTGGCCATGGCACATGAGGGCCACCTAGGTATAGTGAAGCTTAAACAGAGATGCCGCGACCTGGTGTGGTGGCCAGGCATAGACAAAGACATTGAGGCCCTCGTTAAAGAATGCCAAGCATGCCTGGTTAGTGGGAAAACTGGCCGCCAACCCCCACCACCCCTGCAACCTCTGGCCTGGCCCTCAAAGCCATGGGAGCATCTGCAGTTGGACATATGTGGTGAGATCCACGGGGCCCCTCACTATCAGCGGTTTTTAGTCGTAGTGTATGACTTACACTCCAAATGGCCTGAGCTGACCACTACTGGTTTTGTCACCTCCAAGGTCATTGTGGACTTTCTGGAGTCCCTCTTCTGCTGGGGCCTTCCACGGGCCATTACCACTGACAATTACATTTATTTCTGAGTTTGATTCCAAGAGCAGGGGATTCGACACATCTGCTGTATCACCCACTTCCAACATCCGCAAGCCCTGATCACCCCATCAGAGCACATCAGGCCCAGGGCCTGAAAAGCCATCGAACACTGCTACACTACCGAGCTACCCAGCACTCGACCACAGAGGTTTCCCCAGCCTCACTCATGTTGGGCAGGGAGTTACACCTACCCCTGGACAGGCTCCGCCCCACCAGTTCAGAACACACTCCCGCCGGTCAAAGCCTCAGTCACCCGCCGTCAGGAGCAGATGAAACAGGGTTTGACAAGAAAAAGAGGTCAAAATACCGGATATCACTGTGGCAGACTGGGTGAGAGCTCGTCGACCGCACAGGGGGAACAAAATGGCGTCATTTTGGTCCACTCCACAGCAAGTGGCCCGCCGACTGGGTCCAGCCACATACCTCCTAGAGGACGGCACCCGCTGGCACGCCAGCTGCCTTCAGAAGGTGCCAGCACCTTTGGCAACATCAGCTCAGCGCAGCGGGACATAATGCCACCCAGAGTGGAGCAGGAGGACTCAATTTCTCAATCAGCCGCACAGCCTGAGGATACGCCGTCTGTGTCACACACAGTGCCCCCATCACCATCGCCACTGCCCCGGCCCCCAGCCTCCACACCACGGGTCACTAAACCTTCAACTGTGTGTTCTCCACGGCCAGTGCGTATGAGGGCACGGCCTGATTATCTGAAGGACTTTGTTCCCTGATTACCTGAATGACTGTGTGCCTGAGTTTCTGAATAACGCTGTTCTTACCTTTCAGGTTTAAACCCCCCAGAGAGGGGAAAATGTTATGTCTGTTCAGGACGAGTTGATCTGTGATCGTTTGGTAATGCCTTCACTGTGTGTGAGTTTGTAGCGCCTCGGCGCATGCGTGTGTCAGTTGTTTTTGGGTCTGTAAGTAAAGTAGCCCGCACGCTTTAACAGCTCGTCCAGTGTCCTTATTTAACATAACAAACAGGTTTTTGGATATGCGCATACATCGCTACGCCAACCTTTTCAAGAAGCTGGATGAAGGTATGAAAGAAAGACGCTGTGTTCGTACAGTCCAACAAGTATGCCGCTGCTGGTAAACTTTGAAAAAAAAATCCTGTTTTGCATGGCTACATGTAAATGGGAATATTAGTGGAATACACACTTTCATTAGCCATGTAAACAGCTTAGTCGGAATATTGTCTTTTTCAAAATTAGGGCAAAAACCGGAATATTATGTGCATGTAAACATAATGACTCATGCTCCCAGGATGATAAACTATTTTGATTCAAATTATATCTTTTTCTCCTATGTCATTTACAGGAGAAAGTGTTTACCTTTTTGTCCTCAGTACACTGGGAAAGTTGTGGTATCAACAAGTTATTTGTACCCATATGTATCCAACAGTTTTGTATATTACACTGCAGTCCTTACGGGCGGCAACAGAGCTTTGGACTTTTATTCTTGTTTGTATGTACACCCTGCTCTCTCATACACCAAATTAGTCAGGGTGAGTCACTCCCTGCATGTGTTGTCAGAAATAATGTTGGAACACTCAACATCATTTCAGTGATAATCTACGACATACCTGGAGCAGGTTGGTGCTGGAATACTGATAACATCTGACTATTAGCAAACAAGAAAAAACAACAACATGGGTGAATACATCTCCTCCATGACAGGACTAATGGTTTGGCAGCTATATTAAACAATCCTCATCTGTAAAAATGGCAGATTTATGTTATTCATACAGAGCTATGCTTTGTCTCTTTCTGTCTACTGAACCGAAGAAGATGTGCAAGAAATTGCAATTGATTGGATTTCACACACAATATGCAGATGTAGTAGATACTGATTAGTTACTTTGAATGAACTATTTTGATGTGTATTTGATGTTCCTATTTATTATTGACATAAGAGGCAATGTGAAAAATACTAAATAAAGTAAGTAATCATGTCTAAAAATAAAATATCTATCTACAACACTGTCTCCAACTAATATGTGCTCTTTACTCTAATAAAGAATTTGCCGTTTTAGTACAAACATATATTCTTAATCAAATTGTGCACTTTTGGGTTAATGGCGTCAACAGTGCAGCAGATTGAGAGGAGTCGACCAAACTTTCATTCAACTTCCTGGCTGCGATTTCATATTTTCGAGGACCTTGTTGCAAGCTGCTTTATGGAAAAAGTAATTTACTTACAGAGCAGCCATTCGCATCACCAACCTTCCCACCCACTTGCTCTACTCCTCTGTCCTCTAACATATATAATACACCCCGGCGTTATGCATGGACCAACACAAAGTCCGACATTTTAATTGAATTTACACAGAAGAGGCTTTGACAGCCATATTCTTTCAGCGTGGTATTGCAACTTTTAGTTCAGTTTTTTTTTTTTCAATATCCACCTCTGGCTGAGTTGTTTAGTCATAATCTCCATCGCTGGAGGGTGTCATCACTTTCTGGAAAGTGATACAAAATGTATCGCTTCAGGCAAAACCCGCTTTAATCGTCAATATCTTTTACAAAGAGTTTAGGCTATATGAGATGTGCTAAATGAGGCTTTAATTGAATTGGGGGCATTAACAAGAAGCACATGTCCACAAACCCATTCATACCTATCAACCCCATATTTGATTGTACATGCTGTTATAACTGTGGCCACTCTGTGGATCACAAAATCACAGTGCAGTGAAGAGATAATAATGTATGTAAATGAATAGGCCCCCATATTTGAATAGAAGTTGGATAACTCTGCAGGACTTAACACAGCAGCAGCAGTATATACAGTATATAGTCAGATAGATAAATGATAATTTAATATATTGGAAATATATATTTGGAACTATTTTCCCTTGCTGAAATAGCCACATCTACACATTTTGCTTAAATAAGAAAATATAACAGTTGAAGAGTAAACTCTACAAGGAAAGCTGATACTATTTTATATTAATGTCAAAATGAGCTCAGCACTAGAAACAGTTTGAGCCAGAGACCAGTGAAGCATGGTCCTGATTCTGTATCTTGTTTTGTAGTCATTCTACTCTCTCCTCTCTAGGTGTGTGTGTGTGTGTGTGTGTGTGTGTGTGTGTGTGTGTGTGTGTGTGTGTGTGTGTGTGTGTGTGTGTGTGTGTGTGTGTGTGTGTGTGTGTTTCCAAACCATCTCCTTCAGCAGTCAGCTGTGAATATTCCTGCTGCATAGCTCATTGTGCATTCTGCATCATCCAAAGATTTCTTCTGCCCACAATGAAGGTGAGTCCAACATCTATCTTTCAGCACAAGTAAGACATATAATAATAATAATAATAATAATAATAATAATAATAATAATAATAATAATAATATGTTTCAAACTCATTTAACACTTTTTGTTGATCTCACCTCTATGGTCAAGTCCAGTTTGTGTTACTGTGAGCTTAGTATCACAATTATGACTTATTGCTTTCAGTATTTACTAATGTTTCACAAAATAATCTCATTGGCTAATTGGTTTAAACCAAATATAATTGTGAATTTATTTTTTTAGTACTACAAGAGGAGACTTTTTTAAAATAGTTTGCTGTATTGAAATGTTCACAGCCCAAATATGCTTATGTGGGAACAGAAAGGGAAAAGAACAATGGGGAAAGAAATGCAAATGAGTTGATGAGTGTGCACCAGACTCCCTCCAAGTAAATAAATAAATTAAAAGCAAACAATAGACAACCTGGTTAACCTGCAGGGTGTTCATTACAGCGTGAGCTTAAAAGCCCAAGAAAGAAGATCAGCACATAATCCTGGACGCAGAGAAGTACAATCCATTTGGGGGGAAAGCCAGCAGGTCACACAGCTCTGAGTGATCATCAGGATTGATGGCAACATCATCTGCATACAAGCAGAAATGTATGCCAAATATGTAAATACAATCATGAGCATTGAGGGAAACTATATATAACAATATGGAGAGACTAATTGCTATTTTTAGATAAACTAATGTCTCTTTTCTTTAAGGTAGTGACTGAATTAACAACAGTGCTGGCTAATTTAAGTTCATTTAGTAAAATGTTGTGATTAATGGTATGAAAAACTGAGCTCGGATCAGGAACTAAAACTAAGGTTTCAGAGGAATTCGTGGTGAGAAATACATCGTCAGCAACTTTGAGTAAGTTGATTTCAGGCAGTTTGCAGTGAGCGTAAGAGTCTAATCTGACAGTTAGTTAGCTACTTAACATTCATGAATTTTAGGAGGAATGGTGGATGAGAATTTGGTCTGATATTATTCATACCGTCTGCGCTTGGATTATTAAAGGAAGGGTTTAATAACAGATGTGTTAGAGGCAGAAAGCACCTTGAATTTAATATGTACTAAATTCAGGAAGAATATGTGTAATCTTCCAAAATCTATGAGCAATGCTCAACAACCTACTCTCCTACAAGGCCAGCATTGCAGCAACAGCAACTTAATTCCTTTCCCTATAGCAACCTGGATATCCCCATGTCTCGACTACTCAGACTGTTTGTCCGTCATTAGGTTAGATTAGATTAGATTCAACTTTATTGTCATTACACATGTACATGTACAAGGCAACGAAATGCAGTTTAGGTCTAACCAGAAGTGCAATCTGACTCCCAGTATAGAAGCAATCTTCCAAATTCTGCCAGGGCTGTAGTCTCTCTGTGTTCCAACACAAGCTAAAAATATATCTGTATGTCACTTTTGGTTAAAGAAAAGAAAAGAAAAACATGAACTTAGCAAGATATTTGGAATGTGCAATAAATATTGGGAGGGCATCAATAAATACAATGCTATCACAGCATGTGTTAAAATCAGTTCCGGACACTTAAGCTGTGCAGATGACATCACCACAGGGAAAGATTTTCTAAAGGTTTGCACTCATGATCAGAATTTTACACAAGGAGCTGCATGAAATATCAACTGTGCACTTTGACTGGCATTTGGACACGCAGCTCTACTGATTACTCAGGGTAGCCAGCACTGTATGCTCTGCTAATAGGGCAAAACTGATATGCTGTTCATTAGTGGGGCCTAGGACTCACAGGTACACAGGCCCTCATTAAACAGTTGCCAATCACCAACCCAGGATCAAGTCAGAGAGAGCCGCAGGAGGCTTTGCTGAGCACCAGGGATGATAAAATTAGGCCTGGTATTCTGACAGGCATCTTTCTGTTATGATACCAACTGAAGGATGCGTATATGGGTTTGTGTATATGGGTTTGAGTTTGATTTTAATTCCATGCCGATTCTTAACCCCTGAAGAACCAGGTTTCCCTTCCCTCAAAAGAAGGATGAAAAGGACTGCCAAATAAAAAAACTCAACAGAATATTGAGGAATATTATTATTATTATTATTATTATTAATAATAATAATAATAATAATATTCTGCCTAGCTGTGCAAATGTTTCTGCAATATATTTCCATTAAGAGAATTAAATTTACATTTTTAATTAATTGCCAGAGCCCGTGCTGCTGCAGTCACAATAATGCATGCTGACTCATTTGTTGGTGAGACTCTTTTTCAGAAATTGATGGCTCATTTTGTTTGTTCACAAATCCCTGGTGGGCGGGTCATGCGATTGTAAAGCAGCCTTTAGGGGTCATCCGTGGTCACACAAGCAGTGATGCTGACTGGTGCTGGTTGGTGGCTAAAAGCGTCACAGCACAGTAAGTGCAGGCAGGTGGTGGAATCAAGGAACCAGAGAGAGATGCTTAATAGGACAGCCAAAGGCTGACAGTGATGCAACAGAGATGGAGAGGGTCCTGATCAAAGAGGAGGGTGAGCTGAGCACAGCCATTAGTGGAAATGTATCTAACTGTTGCACTGTATGTGGCATATGGCTTAATTTGAATGCAAAGTGCAGACAAAATCCCAATCAGACTGATATAAACATTGGCCATTTTGACTCTCAGGAAGCGAATGCAGCCTTAATGGTTGGTATTTGCATTAATTGACATGTAGTATAGGTCTTTGGCTGTGTTCAGACTGCATGCCTTAATGCTTGATTACGATTTATTGCCGGATGAATGATTTTTTTTGACTGACTGACTGTTCACATAATTCTTTTTAAATATGGTCCGCATCAGACTCAAGTATGAGCTGCGCCGGCCTCAAAGTGACCCTAAAGTGCAGGAGAGTAATACAGCATCACAAACAGCACCTGGTTTAAATGCTTATCAAAATAAACCCCTGGATGTATTAAGAGAACCAAGGAGATGTAATTATTATGTCATGCTACTAGCTATCGCTTCCTACTAGCCGATAGCTGACAGTGTGGGAACAGAAACTGTTAATAATGTTATATCCAAGTGAGGTTACAGTCTTTACAGCATACAGCTCTCGGATGGATTGTAAGACAATACAAATTATGAATTACACCCATTATAACTATTATCACAACTACAGGAAGAACCGTCATATGACGCAACAGTGCAGCGCGGCTCAGCTGGGCGCAGTCCCAAGGGTCTGCTATCTGTACATTACGCACATTCATAATGCCTAGTTAACTAACTCTGAATTTGGCTATTAGTGCATGTTACAACTTTTAAAACATAATGATTTTAAATAAGGACTATTTAAGTGTTTGGAACGGTAAGTTCACAAAAACATTTATTCGCTGATAGGCATATCTTTCGCCATGTGAGGTTGTGAGGGACCAAGCAGTTAAGGAAGAGGAGTCACAAGGGGAGTTCAAAAGTAAGGGCTTTTATTTGCCAAAAAAATCATTACAACAAAATAAAGATAAAGGATGCAGGCCTGTAAAAGAGGCAAATAAACAGACGGTAACTAAAGCTCTGAAAGTAAGACTCAAAAAAATACAACTGACCTAGGAACAAAGAAACAAAAGGGACTTATATATTGGCTGATCAGACCAATTTTGACACACAGGGGGAGACTAACAATAACACTACTACAGAAACTACAAACACCTACCTAAAAACCTATTTTTTTTTAAACCTTAACTTAATATAATATAAATCTAGACCCCCAGAATATCTAAGGAAAGAATAACACTACCCCCCCAAACATAACAAGCAGTGGTAGTGTCCAATTAGGCCACCTCCCCTATAAAGCTGCTGCTGCTCCAAGCGCAGACCCCTTTAAGCAAGAAGACCTCCTGGATCCCTCCCAGGTGTTGGACTCCAACACTGGTAAGCTCAAAACAAACAGGTATACAACAGAATGACAATCCAAAAGTAACTAATGGTGTGCTCTCCCCAAAAGATACTTCTGTATTATCAACTAATAAAGTATGATGTACTATGTGAAATGAACCAAGTGTCCTGTGAGTTATTTGTAACTAAATGTTTGCAACAAATGTATAATGTGTATGAAAAAAATATATAAATAAAACATTTAATAAGCGCATGAGGTTACCGCTGTTAAGCTGGTTGTGTGGCCATCGCAGAAGTCTATGGGAAATGTCTTTCTGGGCCAGAGATCATCACAGGACGTTTTAATTCCTTCGTCACTGTGCCAATGCTTGCATCGAAGCTTGCCGCTGTTTCTGGGGGCTTGGTTCTTACTTGCTGTTCTCGTTTCCCAGCAGTGCAGAATTGTGACGACGGTCGCTCTAGAGTGACGTCAGAGTTGCATAAATTCCGATCTGACTGTCCAGACTTTTTTTTTTTTAAATCCGACCTGTAACAGATTTGAACCACATATGTAAATTAGAAATGGAAAAGATCAAATGCCATGTGTTGGGCTGGCCTGCAATCTGAACGTAGGCTTAGAGTTTAGTGCAAACACACACACGTACATACATTGTCAAATCCAGGGTTAAGCCTTGAGCCATGCCGGGCGGTACACAGGTTCACCTTCAGACCAACGCTGCTCTGTTTTACCTCTTTTCCTATCATTAAATGGAATCTCATTCATGTCAATCCTTTATTGTGCGTTCATCTTGCTGAGCAACATCATGGCCTGTATTCAAAGTGACTGGCTACGTTACCCTTATCAGTCTTGAACACTATGAGCCTGGACAGGTTTATTCCTTTTGGGACTTTACACATTTTTATTTAATTCTCTTATCTTGAGAAGTATTCATTAAAACAGCTGACAGTGGAAATATTACTTTGCACAGTTGAACACCCAAACCATGTTCAGTTTGCTCAGACAAGAGACTTTGTGGTGAAGGATTAATCTCAATCTGGGTAGGTCCATATGGCTGAATTAACTGTACTGATTTCAATGTCTACTTCCAACTTTATGCACCACAAATTCATTTATTTGAACAGTTTTCATAGATAAGAAAGACAGATATGAACATTTGAATGACTTATCTATACTGTGTGCGGTTAACAGAAGAATATACTGTACTTCCTCCATATGGAACAACTGGTAGAAGTGATAAAGATGCAATATAAAATGAATTGCTTTCAAAGGCACAAGTATTTAGCCTTCTTTTATAATATCACTAAATACACAGAGGTGGGATTTTTTTGGACTACAGATCAAACAAGAGAGTTATTTTTAGCAATCTATTACATTACCAAACAATAAATGAATCTGTGGTGGAAAATGGAAATTGGGGTGTGATTTTTAAAGGCAAAAAGTGGGCAAAATGTCAAACTCAACAAGGAACCGAGAAATTATTGAGAGGATTTCCAATGAAGTACAGTATATTAAAAGGCCAGTTCTTATAAACAAAAGGGTGCTTAGGAGTGTAAAAACAATTAATGTTTGACATGGCGGTGGGCGAGAAAAAAAGCTCGTCATGAATTTACACCAAAGACATAGCTGCTGTGGAGAGATATGCCTTGACAGCCTCAGAGCTTTCTCTAATAATCTGCTATGACGGCTCGCTTCATATTCAAATGGAAACCGTTTCATGAAAGACTTTCAAAGGCCTTTTTAGAGCAGTGTGTGTTCAGCTACAAAGATGGGTCTACTTCTACTGTAGCTTGACTATTTTTGGGCCTTTTTTGTTCTCCATTTTCTTTGGTGGAGAGAACACAAAGATCTGTTTTGAAAAGCCCCTGTGATTGGCTCTGATTCATTGTAAAACTCCATGAATGTGTAAACAATGTTGGAGTAACTTCTAAATATAAATGGGATTTCATTAAATCGCTGAGGCAAGTGTCTTGCAGACTTAAAGTCAAAAGATGAAACTGCAATTAAAAAACTCTAGTTTGATTATCTTCATATGTTGAGTTCAGAGGGATGACAATGGTGTATTGATAGCATGCAAGCAACTGTTTTGGCCTCTCTTCAAAGCTTGAAGTTCTATCAGAAACTGCAACACTGCAGTGTGATGTGCAATGTTATGGAGTGTACATGACTGGTGGTCTTCTACTGATTTTACCTTCAACACAGAGTTTATAGTGCCCAAAATCTCTACTTTGTTTACCTCGAGGTGGTTGTGTTTACTATGCTGCATGCAAACCTTCAGCTCTTCTGCAATAGCCATGTTAAACTCACAAAGCGAAGGTCAGACTCTACCCATCTTGCAGCTATTGACACGATGGAACACTTTAGCCTGAGGGTCATAAATATATTTTCTGATTGATTTAAAATGACTTCATGCTGATTCTGGGCAACTTATATATAGCTTGTAGAGTATTATACACATTTTTTTCATATTTGAAACTTACCACAAAAGTAACTTTTTTCGATGCATATGTAGCTGGGCTGCTAATTGAATACATCACAGACATATTAAAGCTGTTGCATATTATGTTGGTGTTATTGTTGTTTTTTAGTTCTTCTTTGTGTGTGATTAAAGAGATGGTTAAATATTTAGGCAAAGACATGTATTCACTTTCTTGAGCGTTAGATGAAAACTTTGATACCACTGTTACGTCGGTGTAGTAAATAAGTAGCTGCTACCTGTACAGACACAGTTATACAGCTAGTTAGCTTAGCATAAAGACTGGAAACAGCTAGCTTGGCTCTGTAAGATACTATTCTGTACTATAGCTCAAACGCTAATTAAGCTAATTAGTATGTAGCCTAATCTAACTTTTCTTAATGACCCTAAAAAACTATTCCCGGTTGTATGGGGGGTAGCCGATGTGATTGAGCATTTTGTGGTCATAACTGTTGCCAGGTAACCAGCAGACACAGCTGTCTGGTTGTGCCTAAGAAATATTCAGCACATAATTGTATCGGACTAAACAGATAAAACACTAAAACCAGAGTGCTTTTTGTGAAAAAAACAAAGGAGGGGATGGTTTTTTTCAAATGCACAAAACAAAACTTGCAAGAAATAAATCCCCCTTTCAGTACCATGGATACATTGCCACTCGGCCAGACATGCCAAAATAAAAAGACATGGAAAATAATCTTAACATGAAGTGCGGTGTCAACATAACAGCGCTTTCAAGTCAGACAGCGGAGTTCGCGTGTTAATTCTGAGTGTTTTAACACCACTGTTTTTCCTAAACTTAACTAGTCGTTTTGGTGCCTACACTTAACTGTTATTGCCGCATGAAGCTCACTTTTTCTGGCTAAATTCAACAACCATGGCTCCTGAAAGGACCGTCTTCTGGTGGTGTCTGTAGCCAGCTCACAGTTACCTATTGGCAGCTAAACAACTGCCGCATGTGCTGGTGCAGGTGCTGACATAATCAATAATCATAATCAATGTTAAAGTTCCAGAACAGATGGCAGTCTATTTTTCCTGATGATGGCAAAGTATAACCTTTATGCAGTATATGTCAACAGAAATGTGTTTTGCACTGAAGAAAGGTGCAAAATGTATACAACACACCTTACACACAGATAACACATTTAATGTATGCAATGTAAAGACTGCATGATGTATGATGATATACATTGGTGATTACCATCCAGCATCTGTAAACATCACCATCATCTGGCTCATCTTTCTAAAATTATGGCTTAACTATACTTTATTTTAACATTATTTCTCATTTGTATTGCCTCTTGTTCCTCCCTGTGAATGTCTGCTGAGAAGTAAGAGTGACTTAAAATGTTGTAACTCTGAGCACGACACTGTAGATGAGGCTTCTACCTTCTTAACTCATTTGGGATAAGGTCTCAAAAGGTAACAAATGCCACAATGACGGGAAAGAAAGAGAACAAGGGTTTATAAAGACAAAGGTACCTAAGGTCTAAAAATTCTCTCCCATGCAGCTGCCATTATCCCAGTTTGCCTGTCTCCTCTCTCAAAACAGAGCTGTGAGCCGCTGAGCCCAGGGATATTAATTTGCAGCCCTAATGTCCTGTGGCCAAGGAATTGGAGTCATCTCACCACAAACAAATTGGTTCTTGCAGCTCATCTGTAATGCAAGCCATGCCTGCCGCCGGTGTGGCGCAGACTGAATGACCCTCCACGACAAACAGGAGGAGGATATGGCTAACTTGTCTGGCGTGACAAGCATGGGTTCTTAATAAAAGGAGTGAAAGAAGAAAGAAAACCTGTGTATGATATATGTCTGATAGGTTTCTGATGAACGCCTGTGTGCAGCTGGCCAGTGGATCAGAATCTATTTGTCAGTTATGATTGCAGGGATATTGAGGCGGGGGAAACACTGAAATACATTGAGAGTGGAAAAGCAGTAACAGACACCGCTGGGTAAGAACAGAGGGTGGTTTGGGGGAAATGTTGAAATGGTGGTGTGATCGGTGTTTCGGAACGCTCGGGCTATTACACAGCCCGTCAGAGCCACCTCCCTGTGTGCTTGCACTCTTTTCTCTCCCCTGTTGTCCGTCCTCTGGTCAAACCTCAGCAATGATCAGTGGAGCTACAAGACTATATTTGATCCTCACTCTTTCATTCTTGTTGACTTCCCCCCTGCCGCCTTGTACTGCACATGTCCACATGCCAAAAGCACATAAAAGGAAGGAATTGTCAAAGAAATGCCAAGATAATGGTCAGGACTCCACTGTTGTTAAAGCAGATTTAAATCCCTGATAATGATGTAGGATTCCAGGCCTGGAGCAAGGTTACCTTTGAAGTGCATTCACTTGAAGGAGCTCCTTGAACTACACATTAACCCTGTGGAGGCTGTCTTGAACTCTAAATAATAACCTTGATTTAACAGTAGGGACATAAACCACACTTATTTAGGAGTTATAGCCTATAAATCAGAAAGTATTTATATTACATCTACATTAAACCATACCACTGCAATGATGACAGGCCCATCTTTTTATGATCACATCACATTTCTAAATATAAAAAACAGCAGTCAATGACACTACAGACTACACTTTTATAGAGCAGAGTCCTTCAGCACGAAGCTAGTAAATTGCTGCACTCTCCAGTTTTCATTTCCACACAGCATTAACAGAACTCCCTTTTCCCTTTAAATTCTTTAGGAGATATTTGCTGAATTTTCATGTGCTTTCTTTGTACTCCAAAACATGGCTACAAAAAGCAAAACATGCAGACAGAGCATGAAGTCTGAGAGCTTTGGATTAGTGAGATCAAAAAACTGTTTTTCTCACATCTTATAATTGTGCGTGTATGCTTTTTTTTTTTTTGTTCTTTTTTTTTACTAAACAAACCACAAAAAAAAGACATTGAAGATAAAAGGGCAGCTAGCCACATATAGAAAGTTTTGATGTGCGCGTGCATGTGTGCATTAAATATATAGCATGGATGGTCAAAACAATACGCTTATTAATAACTGTCAGAAGAGGCAAGAGGAGATTTACAACGGATGATCAGGCATATAAATAATTAAGGACATAAATAATTCTTAAGTCTCCAGGAAGCTGATTAGTGTTGACAGATTTTCCAATAGAGAACATCATTTGTGGCTCGTGCAACGGTATGTTTCTCTGGTAAAAAAGTAAAGAGGAAAATAAGATTCCTAGCATGATTGGAGGTTTAAGGCTTGCTGAGATTGACAACAACTTATAGGGCGGTTTCGAAGGGGCCGCTCTGAGCTATTATGGTGGATAGAGTTTATAAAATTGGGATGCAGAGGGACAGTTTCATAATTGTCAAATACTTGCATGGTGCAGTGATGGCTGCTTTTACTGTTTCTTCTTTACCAATAAGGCTCTGCAGTGCAGGTACATGAAGGGGGAGGGGTGTTTAAGGGGTAATTTCATAGGAGAGGATAGTTTTGATTTAATAAATTGACATGTCTGCATTTAGCGGAAAGATTGGTTTGGAGGGAGGAAATTGGTTTTAGCTAATTGCTGAAAGTGCATTGTTGTGTATTACAGTATATGTCTAAGCTAGTACAATAGCTTGCCAAGTTCAGCCCTGATCTTGAGTGCGTGTCGATAGAGCAGATATTTCATTAGCCTATTATTATTATTGGTTTCATATCCTGCTCTAAGTTTTCTTGATGACATTATATTTTTAGCAACATTTATTAGATAAACATTCTTAATATTTATTCATCCAAAACTCAACTAATCTGCATCATTAGAAATGGAGGAAGGAAGAAGACAAGAAGTCTGCTTTATTAATCCTGCTAAGGCAAATTCTAGTTGTTTATCTGTGTACACACACACACACACACACACACACACACACACTATCAGGGGTGATTCTTTAGGGGGGCCCTAATGAGAACGTGGCACAGATACTGTGCCTTGCAAAAGTGTATCCTCAGTCATTTCCACAGCTGATAATCTCTGAGCTAGCTACTAAACAACAACGTCAGCTGATGTTTTTTGACACTATTAACACTATGCTGGAACTACACCTAACACTTTATAAGTCACAGTAATAACGACCTATTTGACACAATGTTCTAACATTCAGCAATTTTAGTTGCTTACGTTTCCATTTGGGATCTAATGTGTGCCATGAAATTACCAACTTCTTCTCTTTCTCTGAGGACAACCAACGTTAAACTTCACAACCGCACTCCTACTCTCCCTAAGAGAGGTTAGATAGAGCGAGACTCAGCCAAAGGCAGGAGTCTGGCACGTCCACCTTCGATTGGCCAACACTACATTTTTATCAACCCTCTTCTTGACGGGGTTACAGGAGCGTAGCATCGGCTACAGCGACAACCTGTTTCAAGTCCTTTGAACCTGTAATGTGTGTCCTCTGTCACTAACAGACAAGTTCTCAAACTCTAACTTGAAGCACTTTCTTTTTGAGGACCCCTAAAAAGGATCTAAAATCGCCAATGTGCATTACGTACAGAGGTATCAGAGCGAGGGGACTTTCTCAAAGGATAGCGATCCAAGAAGATAGGGGTTTGGTGCCTTGCTCAATGAGGCGGACTTCATCTCTCCCAAGCCAAGTTCCCATACCGAGCTTCTCCAGCCCTTGGTGTGTTTTGATCAAACAACTTAAGCCACAACTGCCATCAGAGTTTCATTACAATGTTGCTTGAATCTGATTGGCACCTAGAAGTATATGACATCATCTTTATCCAACTGAGCCCGCCCACTTCAAACCAGTAACAGCTGGATAAAAAGAAATATGTATGTCATTTAATTAAAAAAAATAAATTAAAAAAAGTTCTAACAGACAATGTTTTGCTCATGCAGGACCTCATCACTCATAATAAGAAGCTGATTGAGAAATAGGTCTTCAGGGCTCTTTATGTCTTCATTAGTGTCTCAAAGTCTATTTTTAAAAATTAATAAACTCTAAGTGACTAATTTGAGTGCCACAAAAATGTCAGAGAGTGCTTTAATTCCCCTTGAACTAATCAAATCAGCAGGCTGATGACAGACATCAGTGGTCCACTCAGAGTTAATTGCAGTGGCAGTTTAAGAAAGGTGCAGACCTGAGAAATTTTAACTCATGAGAGATGACAATCCAGCCACCCAGTCATGACCCTGCTCACTTCTAAATTTAGCGACGACTATTTGGTATTTGTTATACCCATACTGTAGGGTTGGGATTGAAATAAATGGTGAATAAAATGATCTGTACTATAATTGTCCAGTGCTTTGGATACTGCTGCCTGGTGATGGTTTTCAAGAAGAAAAAAAACATCCGCTCTAAGAGAACATTGACCTCGCTTGCACACTGGAACTTGGAAATTGAGCGCATGCACGCAGGGAGGGTGGACCTTGTTGTTTCTCTTTGCGCGTTTTGCGAAGCGCGCATCGGGCTGTCCTCTCTCCAGCCGTGCCTGCAGAATTCATCCCTCCCTCCCTCCCTGTTTCGCTCTCTCTCTCTCTCTCGCTATCCCTCTCTCACAGAAGGTGTTTTAACTTTACGAAGGCGACAACATTTCAGTCTCAAGGTAAACGCTTTATTGGGAAGGGAGACCTTGTAGGAAGAGAGGGAGATAACGAGACTGTGACGGCGGCGTTTTGCCGAGCGGAGACCTGTTCAGCCCGAAATGATTGACTATTTCTTGAAATGAGAAAGTCTTAGAAAGGTCTTTTTTCTGGGCGACACCGTCAGCATCACAGCCACAATGTACAGGCGGAAACAAGCGAGTGTTTGCATCCTCCAAACAATATTTGGATTGTCAAGAACTCAAAGGTAGGACATTCTTTCATCAATTAAAAGCTAAAACTGCCCAGATTTTTGAGTTTGCGTTTCATAGCGCGCGCGTTCTTAAAGCTAATAATTGTCTAATAATGATTTAGTAAATTGTCTTTACGGAAAATATGTTTTTACATTTACGCACATGATCACTGTTTTAGAGAAAGAAGTGATGAAGTGTCGCATCGCAATGTGTGTTGTGATGAAGGATGTTGTTGATAAAGAACTCTGCACACAGTTTCCACCTGCGACTGTTGGAGCATAAATCCCATCCTCATCTGTGTGTGTGTGTGTGTGTGTGTATAATGTGCGATATGCCTTTGGCATGAAGTCATCAAGTGACTATTTGTACTGTAATAGTAGCCTACATTTTTTCCTCCTAGATTGGTCGGAACAATTGGTCAGAGTGAATTCAAGAACATTTTTCACCCTGTAGCCAAGAAAAATAGACAATAGCTAAGAGTGAGAAAAGGAGTGGTTCAGTGTCTACATTCAGAATATTGTTATTATTATTATCTTCAGCATGCAGTAAGTTGTAGTATAAGGTGATAACAGGGATAATTGTTGCAGCAAATATTTAGCAATTTGTGCAAAAAAGAGGTATGCAGCAAGGAGTATATTCTCTTTCTTCACACACACACACACACACACACACACACACACACACACACAGAGACACACACACACAAACACACACACACACGTAATTTTTGAGGAAAAAAACAGATACTGTATGTTTCTAAAATTAGTTTCAGGCTCAATCCATTACACATTTACTTCAATGTCTGATTTTAAGTGTTATCTATCTATCTATCTATCTATCTATCTATCTATCTATCTATCTATCTATCTATCTATCTATCTATCTACCTACCTACCTACCTACCTACCTACCTACCTCAGACAAAACACAATCTAGATTCATGGTGTCTTGCCATCAGCTACTAGAGATCAATAGGCAATGAAGACAACTTAGCCAGAGCCTGCCTCTCACTAACAGTGTACATGGCTGCTATTGACAGCAACTTTCCCATTGTATTATTCAAACATGTGGCTGAGCTTTTCAGGGGAGGATTTACACATGAAGCAACACTTTAAATCATGTGATGGACGTGTGGAAAACACTAAGCCAAGTGATAAAAGAGGAGAGGAAACAAGTGTCCAGAGGAGTCCTGACTCCTCTGTGGAAGGTTCCTTGCTAAGGGTTTAATGTCTTATCAGCTCCATAGATAGACATGTCGACAGAGGGAAGAGACTATCAGCAGCTGCTGCTGACACAGGAATAGGATTCAGATTAATTTCAAGTGGATTATGACATTTTTACACAGTCTCCTTTGATGATAATAGTTCATAACGGGATCAGTCAACGCGGTTATAAGCCCATTACTCACTTCATCTTTTCTGCTTAATCTGTAAGTGGACTTTCATGTGCTGAGGCTAGGGGGTAAGGTTCACCACGAATGGGATGTATTTGCTATTTCCGCAATGAGCTCTCATGAATTATCCCAACGTGCGATCATCAATAACTACCTGGCGTTACCGTATTATGCACATTAAACTCCAGCCAGCGCTTCCAAAATGAAATTACAGAAAGATTAAGTTGTTGATGTCGAGTGCAGGGAGCAGATGCGGTATCCAGGAAAAGGAAAAGCTGTGAGAGACAGGCCGGATAAAATGGGTTGGTAAACATGGCCGACAGATAAGACACATTGGTATTCAGCTGCATCTTGCCACGCTGGCCGGTAATACCCGCTCTCGGCTTCAGGGTCAGAGGTCTGAGGTTGATTGGCAATGGGCTGACACAGGGAAATAGAGTGTGCTGACTGGAGTCTAATGGGGTTGAAGTGCACAGATGTCTGAGCGTGGCAGGCGTGTTAGCGATGTCACGGTCCCACTCTTCCCCTCGCGCACCTGGATGCTTACAGGTTGTTCACTAATCTATTAGCTCCTTTTGTCAAACACCTCTGGGCTCTCTTACACAGCAGCACACAGGCCGGTGCTTGTGCCATCTCTGTCATGCTGGATTGTTTTCCACACACAGCGTTTGCTCCATACACTTTCAGCTGCACCCCTCAGCCGCTGCTTTCTACCAACATGCCCAGGTGCACTCAACCAGAGAATCGCCTTTAAGTATGATATCTCTTTTTTGTTCCCCATTTTCTCTCTGTCTTCTTTGCCACTCTCTTTTCTCTTTCAAACACCTCCACCCACTGGTACACATTTATATTTACTCACAGCCGTCTATGCACAAAACACAAACACCCACAAACAAATGTGCGCACACATACACACCACGCAGAACAGTGATTCTCTCTGTGATTCTCCACTGATGCCGAGGTGTCCTACATTGCTCAGCTCTCGCTGAAATAGCTTATTCACACTTAAAAAAAGGCCCCTCTCTGCACCAACACAGCAGCAACGTATTTGAAAACATGACAACACCAAAACGATTTCTCAGAGCATCCCTAAGTAATGACATGAAAAGTAATCCACTGTCAGCTTGTAGCCTTTGTGCAGATCAGAACTGCTACGGTGGCAGAAACAGGAAGGTACCGGGAAGATACTTATTATGGCAATATGCATGGCAGCCATTGGAGCTGGTTCCATGTAAGAGAGTTCATTTGCATTGATCTCTTAGTAATAGCTGATGCCCATCACTTGAATAAAAAACAAAATAGTCAGTTTTGTCTCTTAAATCTTTAGCCCTTTTTGGAAGACCAACATGCTGTTTTGTGCTGTTGAGGCTAGGGCTGGGCGACACAGAGAAAATCAAATATATATATATATATATATATATAATATTTTTTCACACAATACCTCAATATCACTATTGTGGGGATATTGTGGGGTTGGCATTTGGTGCTTTCAAAAAATGTTTTTACAATTAGTTTTTTGATATATAATCATCAGTAACATGGATTTAAAGATGTACGTAAAGGCAAATAATAGAACACCTAGACCGGTCTGTTAAGTTCACAAAATGACATCATTTTACTGTAATACAGCTGGTAAGACAACCAAAAAAAGACAGATACTTGTGTCATATTACGATCTAAGATCTAAGATCTAAAATCTAAGACGATAACTAGTCTCATACCATGATATCAATATAATATTGATATATTGCCCAGTTCTAGTTGAGGAAATCGGTTTGTTCGAGATGAGCCAGGTTTGCGCAGAATCGATCACCAGCAATCGCCGCTCATGCATGCCGGTTAGATTTGTGTCTGATGTGATCCCGATTTGCTGTGACGTCATGCACACGTGAGCAACAATAATCTCATGAGATCAAGGCAGCCGCAGTTCTGAGACGCAGGCAGTGCAGTTGGTGAAAAACAACAAGACAAAGGCGGACCCAAAGCATGCTGGGAATGCCGGCCTCTCAGCTGCTTTAACAGCTGATTGGTTCATGATTACATTTTATATAAACTTTTTATTGATTTTGAATCGCAGGGATTTCAATTGCCATTTGTCTGATTTAAAGGCTTTATCTGTACACACCACATGTTGTGTGGCTGATAGTGACGTTTAGAAGTCAGAGAGACTAAATCCGTTCAGATTAGGGATCAAATGCAGTCTGGTATTAACATCAGCAACAGATCGCATGTAGAGCATTTTGAGAGCTACTATGTTAAAATTAAAACAACTGGAGACTTTTGCAAGCTGATATATGGGTCTGATAACATTTTATCAAATCGGAATAGGACCACAGAGTTTCTGTCACTTCCTGTTCAGCCTGAAGGCTGCTGGAAACGTCTGTAAACTGTCCGACTTGAGAGCAGATATTTGTCACCGCCCCCGGCTGCTGCTGCCTGCTCTAGTCTACTTTACAGGCGAGGCGCAGTTCCTCTCCAACGAGCCTAATATCTCTTCGAGCTGCAAAATTCCACCATCAAATCTAAACTCAAAACTGTGGTGTAGAAGCCAGTAGAAGTAGCTTGTCCTCTGGCATAATGTCTCATTTTATTATGGTATCCACAGCAGAGCTTTAGTATTAATGTGGTGGTGATTTATTGATGTTAAAATGCTATTATTGGCCCCTTCATCTTAAGTGGCCATCCTCTGATTTGAAATATATACTTTCTGACTTTCTAAAAACTCACAAGGGTACGTTATGTGAAAGTTGCCTTTGACACCCAGTTGGAACCAATGAATAGGAAGTTGAACAAATTCAAAAAGTGTAGTTTATTTCTACCAAATCAGTTTGGATTATTTGTCAACCCCAACCAGGAGCTCACAGCCAACACAGCAACAAATCATCAGTATGTTAACCCTTATGTTGTCCTTGGGTCAATTAAAAAAAGTGTTTACAAAAAGCACAAATAAGCGACAAAAAAAGCTAATTTTCAATTTTGAACCGGAAGGACAAGTTCATGTTTGACGGGAGGACAATACAAGGGTTAAGCACACGTTAGCAGGGCAGACGCCACCACGGGGCTCCAGGAAAGCAGCAGTCTACGCAACAATAGCATCCTAAGTAGATGGCAACCTCAGCACCTGCTCATGCTTAGTTTTTCACGAGGATTTCCATCATAATGGAAAAAAAATACACTTTACCTCAACTGACACAAGAACTGCACGATTGTGCGATCCCTTGAGCAATATGTGGACCAAAGGGCGCACTGGCGTGGAACAACGTCAGCACATTGCGACGCAGGAGGTCCAACTGGGAGGAAAACTTTGTTGGTTGTTCGGTGAGCTTCAGGAAGCCTGGGAGCGTGAGGGTTGTGTTTTATTCATGGGGCAGGAAAACATGAAAAATACAACTAACAAAAAAATACATTGGGGAGAAATAAGGAAGAGAAAAAGAGAGATTTAGAGCAACTGAAAGAACTGCAACATAAATGCGTGAGGGAATCTAAGAAGCAAGTGATGATTATACTGTATATGGAAGATTAAAATAGGAGGTAAAGCGTTATGTGACATAGGATGCTGCATAAAGGAAAAATGGGAATGAAAGACACGGCAGGTTATTGCAGTCCTCTTTTTTCTGTCTGATTGAAGGCTATGGTTACAGCTCCATGACATCCTGTAATATGGAGCTTAAGAAGTTGAAATTAATATTTTCATTGCATGTCCTGAACCTCTCGCGGAAAGCCATTCAAAATGGATGTCTAAATTAATGTATGACGCAGAATTTTAAAGTTAAACAAAATAAAGAGGATGTTTGCTGAATATGAATCAGCAGAGGTTTCTGACCAGGATTAACCAAAGGATAAAAGAATTATGTCAATCATTTATGATGATTCATGTTTAAGTTAACCTGTGCAACAACACGCTATTATCCATATCCCATTGCCACAATGCTATTTGACGTTATGTGTAATCTTGTTGTCTTTGATTGGAAATACCCTCTCTTTAGGCATTTAGAAATGCATGATTGGGGTCAGGACCCCCAAGAAATAATCTGCTTTTGGAATTTCTATTTTAAATGCAGATTAATCCTACAAAGGTCAAGGGTGACAGCTAACAATGAGAACTTTGGTGGCTTTTTTTGCAGTGTGGAAAACACTGAGAACAAGTGTATAATTTTGTTTGGATTCTTGTGATAGATAAATATTACGTGCCTCATTTTACATCTGATTTAGGCATATTAATTACGTGGCAAGTACTTTGTCTGAGCACTACAGGATGTCCTCTGTGGGAAAGACACCCAAAGCAAATATAAGCATTCTGCTGCATGGTTGCATCAGTATTATGACGATTGATCAATGGTGGCTTAAGTATGCAACTTCTAAAGGCTGTAACCTGTTTTACATGCATTGTGAAATGTCAGAACATTTAAGGCCCTAACATTGCCATCTTTGTTGCAAACAGACACAATTTATGCAGGACATTAACTTGTAACAAAGTATTTTTTCAAGTGTTGTTAGTAATTTTACTTAAGTTAAGAATCTAAATATTTCTTTTACCACTGCAAGAGGCAAAGCAATTTTTAACCAATTTACCATGGAGGTCGGGAACATCATCAAGGTCCTCATCTTATCCTAACCTCGAGACACCCAGAGACCACTCACACAAAGCAGGCCAAGTGTGAAGGACTCTGACACCTCAAAATACAAAACCATGACAATGCACAAATCATAAATCCCTTCATGGTTAATCATTTTCTGCCACAACTGATTTAAATTCCAAATCCAAATTGAATTTTTCTTTTTGAAATTTTCAATAGTCAATTTCAAGTACATTTCCACGTGCCCTATAAATACATTTTCATTTAAAAATTACATTCCAATGGTTCAATTTCAATAAGATCAATTCAGATCCAAATATCTAAGACAAGTCAAAAAATGTGGTTGTTCAATTCGACATGGTCAAATTCAGACACTAGAATTGATTCAGTAATAATTCAATTTCACTATTACATATTCAGTTGCTTACAGTACACAATGCTTTGTCATGAACGGGTCCTTATGATATGGTACGAAAATGTATGCACAGCAAAACGTATGATATCCTACGAAATTAGGAGACTGCCGGATGGTCACATGACGCCGGCTGGCTACGAGCTCCATGACGCCGAGCAGCAGTTGCTATAGTTGTGTAGTAGTGTATAGCGGTAGTTGGTGGTTAAGTTGCCTGAAAATACGTGTTTGAGCCTGGTACAAAGCACCGCGAGCTGCCGGTTGTTACGGCGGACATTATGGTTAAATGTAGTCCACAGAATATGAGCGTTTTCCGTGAAGAAAATAAAATCAGCCACAGAAACGACTAGTTAAGATAAGAAAACCATTGTGGTTTGGATTAAAACACTTCTAAGAGACACTACTTACCTAGGTGAAAGGCTTTAGTTTTCCCCGGGAAGCAAACTCCACTGTCTGGCTTGAAAGTCCTCAATGTTAATTTCCTTCCATCCACCCCGACCTCCTCGCTTCACGGCCAGTCGCGTTCTTATACAGCAGTCGCCAATGTAGTGAATTAAAACATGGAATGCTTACAATTTACAATTTACAGTGCTAAACTTTTTGTAGCTTCGACTGATGACTCATAAGAACAGGCTGCAGTACAACATTCAAGTCATTATGGTCATTAGTGATTCCATAGAAATGAGGCAGACATGGCCATCTTAGTTAACTCATTATCATATGCACTCTCTCTGCCAACTGGGATCCTCATCTTCAACCTATTTCTTTTAATCATATATTCAAATAGTAAATATTGAAGTTACAGTTGTGTTCAGAAATAATAGCAGTGTGGTTAAAAAAGTGAATAATGCTCAAAATCCTAAGAATAGCTTTTAATTCCGTAATATCAATGCAATGGGAACACTGCACATTCAAGTCCAAATCAAAACCTGACCAAAATTGTTCAACTTTGTGTTATACCTTTACAGAAAGTGAAGAAAAAGGAAAATTAGGCTGTTCAAAAAAATTTAATTTGCATTTTTCTTTACTAAATTCAAACATTTACAGTATAAACTGAAAAATGTCTCAAGGGTTTGCTTTACTTTGAATCACAGCACTAAAATTTAGTTGCATAACCATTATTTCTGAGAACTGCTTCACATCTGTGTTGCATGGAGTCAACCTACTTCTGGCACCTGTGAACAGGTATTCCAGCCCAGGACGATTAAACTACATTCCACAATTCCTCTGCATTACTGGGTTTTGCCTCAGAAACAGCATTTATGATGTCACCCCTCAAGTGTTCTGTGGGACTGAGGTCCGGGGATTGGGCTGGCCACTCCATAACATCAGTCTTGTTCATTCATTGAATTCAGTGCTTGGGGGTCGTCGGACAAACTGTCTGCAGCCCCTAGACCCAAAAAGAACAATTTTGCTCTCACCAGAATGTTGCACCATTCCTCCTTTGGCCGGTCAATGTGTCCTTTGGCAAATCTGAACCTATTCAGTACATGTCTTTTTGTCAGCAATGAGACTTTGCGGGGGGCTTCTAGCTGGTAGCTTTGCTTCACATAGCCTTCTTCTGAGCTTAACGATACTCACAGGTAACTTTAAGTCTTCTTTGATTTTCTTGGAGCTGATCATTGGTTGATCCTTTGACATTTTGGCTATTCTTCGATCCATTCAAATGGTAGTTGACCATTTTTTCCCATGTCGTTCAGGCTTTGGATGCCATTTCAAGGCACTTGAAATCATTTTGGCTGAGCAGCCTATCATTTTCTGCACTTCTTTGTATGTTTTCCCCTCTCCAATCAACTTTTTAATCAAAGTTCCTCAGAGCAATGTCTGGAACGATCCATTTTGCTGAGTATTTCATTGTGAAATGCACTATAACCAGCATGCACAACACTTCCTTAAATATGGGTCATAATTGACACCTGTTTCTTCACAGAATCAATCATCTCACTAATTGAACACAACACTATTATTATTTTGAACATGTCCCTTTCAATTACAGATTCAATTACAGCAGCATGCATGTCATCACTGTTGGGTCTGTTGGTTTTATTTGACTCTTACTAGTAAATTATTTACCATGTAGAAATATCAATTCTACCAAAAAATATGATTTATGAGGTTAGTGATGTTGGACTGCTATTATTTTAAGAAAACAACTGTATATTCAGATGTGGAAGATTATAGCCCTCTGAGCTTTATAGGCTTCAACTGATCCATATTAGAAAGGCCTAAACAATGGAGTGATAACAATCAAATTAGATGGCAATGCTTTGATTTATTGCTGTTCCTACTGTGGGTGTGTGTGTGTGTGTGTGTGTGTGTGTGTGTGTGTGTGTGTGTGTGTGTGTGTGTGTGTGTGTGTGTGTGTGTGTGTGTGTGTGTGTGTGTTTTACTTTATGCCTAAAGTGAGGAAGCAAATTAAACTTAATTGAATCATCTGCAGGGTGCCGCTCTTGACAGGTGGGATGCTGTAGAGTTGTTGTTGCTGAGGGAACGACAGCTACAACTTTGATCTAATGGGAACAAGTGTTCCGTAAACTGTTACCTGCTGGTAGATGTCAAAGAAAATCATCCTTCCAGTTTTTATATTGAATCTAAAAACTCTCCCTGTCTGTGTGTTTTCTCTCCAGATCTGAGAGTGCTGAATGCTGAATGTCATTAACGCTTTCGCTGAAATCCGCGCACGCCATTGAGGAGCACATCCTGTCTTATTTCACCCGTCACTTTGCAATCTCTTTGCAAGAGCTAGCATCACTAAGAAGCTCCCCCTGCATACATTTTGACACCTGGTGCTATGGAGAATCTCAGTGAGCTCCAGAACCCATTGTTGGACAAAAACAGTAAGCACATGGTCAACGGTTATGGGGGTGACTTCCCTAATAACCAGTACCAGGAAAACATTATTAATTACTTTGCTGGTGGAGGAGAGGGAGGAGGAGGGAAGGTGAATAATGGCAACGTAGTGAGCGGAAGTAGTTACAATACCAACGGGAAGATGAAATCTCAGCAGCTTTTGGATGCCACCTCACTGCATCTGGCGGTAGAGGCATTCTACAGGCCCAACTTCATCCTGTACAAGGAGGACAGTGGCAGCATTAAAGCTAAGGAATATAAAAGCGAGTGCTGTGAGACCACATTCACAGAGAAGAAAGCAAAGGAGGCATCCAACACAGCGGGGGCGGACACGCCTGGCACCGAGGATCCCCAGGCGAAGCTGCTGGAGGATGGCGAACACATCAAGATCCAAACCGTTTCCTATGAGGTTGAAGAGGAGGAGTATGTGGAGTATGAGGTAAGAGAGAAAAAGCACAAACGGAATAAAGGAAGAAGCAAAGAAAGCTTGCATTTGACCAGAATGGATTGTTTTTAAGATCAACAAGATCGGCTGTATTTGTATCATTTTCATAAAATAAAAATGTGTTTTGTGTGTAGCACTTAACCTAGTGCTTCACAACAGTGGATAGACCATCAAGGACAAATGCGATCCATGCAGATGAATGGATTTTAGATTAGTGAGAGATTTTAAGGCAGGTCAGGTACATTTCTCTGGCGGTCAGGGAGAAACTTGTGTGAGCTCAGTGTTTTCAATTAAAGCCTCATATCAGGCTGATATATCAATCCGATCAAGGTCTGGGTACCGGAAATGTAGTGTTGTTTTTGCTAAATTAGAGAAAGAGTGAGCATGCTGGTATCCCTGTGGTATTTGTAGACTTGTATCGTTACATGATTGGGCTCCACGCCTGGATCAGCCTGACGTTTTACTAACCACAAATCCCATTTGATCCACTGACCTTGGCCTCAATTCCCAACTCTAGTAAAGTTCACAGTCAGATAATAATAAATCACCCATGCCTGGCTCACCCAGGGATATTAGGTGCTACAGAACTACAGCATTAGCCACCAAATTTTCACTTTCACTGGCATGGAAAAGCACTCTAAAGGATTTAGGGGATTGAACAGGCAGAATAGGATGCTGAGTTTGACCAGTGTCCTGGCTGCAAGACCTAATGGACCAACTGCCACACACTGCTAGAATGAACCTGTATTGCTGTGATAAACATGTAGCTGCTGAAATGCAATGTGTGGTGCAACATGTGGTGCAACGTGGTGCATATAGCTTGGGGACTCTGCAAAGAGACGTGGTTGCTCACTAACTTCAAGAAAAACATTGCAGATGCAGTGCAGACGCCAAAGAGCAAAAAAACTTGAAAAAAATGATCAAATAACTATATTTTCTGACGTGATTGTACTTTTCACTGGTAAAGATAGCGGGATCCTCACAAAGAAGAGATGAGTTAGAAGTGATTTTATGCACCAACTGGAGGCTCCTCTCATTCAAAGGTTAAGTGAATACATTACCTTATTGTTCATATATTTCCACATGCTTCCTGTTCACAAATGAGCAAGCAAATAAAAAATGGCATCAGTGACAAGATGCAACGAGGAAAATACTCAGTGGGACTTATTATGTAGCCTCCCAGCAGTAGACCATAGACACCACAAAAAGCAGTGTGTCTCCGCCAGCCTTCTCACACTCACATTAGTTTGCATTTTAAATGTTTAGCAGTTAACAAAACTTAGTACAATATGTATTTATTATGTAACCTCCCAACCATTATAGACTATTCATTATTTACTCTTCCACCACGTTTCTCTTCTAAGGGTTTGTATCTGAGGTATCCTGAGGAGTTTTCTTGCAAACAAACAAAGGTTATGTGTACAAACTCAATACATGTGTAACCTTGAGCTCTTGGAATTGTGTTGAATGTGTTTCCTTCCTTAGAAAACATTAAGAGAGCTGATCTTCTTAATATTTTAATTTGTACAATATTTACATACTGTACAGCCTATGCTTTGCATGTTGCTGCTACTATAACTGCTGATCAGCGGGAAAATGGGAAACGGCACGTCAGGATTAGGTTTTGTGTCGCCCACATGCTCTCACGTGCACGATGCAAAAAAATAAAACAAAAGCACCCTCTTGTGAAAACATAGCTCCATATTCCTTTAAAGGCCCAATTACAGTCAGACCAACATCTCATTAGGAATTGCATTACAAAATATCTGTTCATTGTTAGAAAGTCCAGTAAAAACCTGTGTAAATAGAACTGCAAGGTACACATTAACTACACTATGACTCCCAAAGTACATTTTTGCCAGAAACTTTGGAAGCTAAATTACTAAAATGAATTCCGCCACTATGATGCCGTGTTTTGTTCTCAACTGGACTGTACTACTCTGACTGGCCTCTTCAGCGGTGACCGAGGCTCATGGGTATCGTAGTAGGCCTATTTAGAACTGACAAAGTTGAAATAATTAAACCTTGTGACCATACCATAAATCTATCGGATTGTTACACTATTCAGGCGAGTCGTTCATTTTCTAAAATGCCACTTCACAAACATATATTGGTTATGAATTAAATTAAAAGTTTGTAATAGCTGTTTGAAATGAATAATACTTTTCAAAGTTCACTTGAAGTAAGTGTGTAATGAAGTGTGAATAAATATTATTTAGTATATTATTGTTCCTCATGGGTATCATTTTGTCCCATCTGTTTTGATTTACCGCTGTTGGTTGAAGTGAATATATATGTTTGTTTTTTTCTAACCGTACCACATACATACTATATAGAATGCTGAATGTACTGTATATCCTACAAACCTCCACTTGAAAACCATGAAGCACAACTGAAGTGAAATTGAATCCAATCTATTTTCTTTTTTTAAGGGAGGTACAAATGAAACAATTTAGGTAGTGGAGGCTTCGTCTTGAGGAGGGTAGGAGTAGGAGTGTGACAAAGGGATGAAACATGGTGTCTTTATGTGCAGGCAATGTTCTGGTGTAACCTAAACTGTTCAGTTCTTCATAGTTACACAGCAGGTTTGTGTTTCTGTATCGGTGGATGGAAGAATTATAGCTCTTCTTTTAGGAAAAGATGGTTGTTTTGATTATGAGTGACAGTGTGGTGGCTTAGTGCAACATTATAAGGCACCGGCAGCTTGATAGCAATGATACCTGAGAGGGCAATATTTGCTTCTATTATAGGTATGGTGGCATTGAAACATCTTTAAAAGAGTTGCTGATCATTATGTCTTTAGCTCATACTTTAAGCATTGTATTTGAGCTGTTTTTTAGCTGGGTTTCTCCTCAGCTGATGTATAAGCTTCCACACAAAAAGGACTAGGCTATGAGACAGGTACCAATACCAATTCCAATACCGTGTCTGTGATACCGGTTTCTAACGATATCTTTTTTGATACCATTTTTATAGCTCAAAAATTAAACATTACACGTTAGGGCATTATCTCCTGCAACGTGAGCCCCGTCTCTGCGTAACATAGAGTTTTTCCTGTTAGACAGCCAATCACCAGCATTATTAGATCTTGGTAGAAGCATACTGCATGCTTATTGGCTCACTGACACTGATGAAATTTACTCTTAAGGTGAAATTGGGTCTTGAATGACAAGGCATTTTTTGATATTTGATACTTTAGAGGCAATTCGGTCGGAGCTTAAAAAGTATTGAACTCCCAGTACCCAGCCCTACAAATATACAACCTTTTAAATAAACTGAGAAATTGCTCACAAATTGTTACATGGTGTGACCAGGCCTATAGGGACATCTTTCAGAGATTGAACCGCTGCTCCTTTTTCACAGTCCACCTGTCAACTGCATCTTTAAAGTTTTTTTTTTTTTTAATTCCCTCTTTATCTTGTTTGTGTCTCTTTATATCAGCTCCTGCTCAGTGAGTCGTATTGATTTAAGAAAGGAAATAGTAAGGTGTGATGCCTTTTTCTTGAGTCAGCTGAAAAGTTTTTTCACCAATCATTTTGCTTAACTGGATCTGCTTCTTGTACGATGCCTAACCCATAATCATAATCCAGCGATGTGGAGTGATTTTTTTTTTACTTTGAAAAGTTTTCATCAGCACTTTTTAAGTAGATGAGACAGAAAGGGTATATTGCTAGAAAGCTGATTTAACTGTAGCTTTGTTTGAGATTAGCAAACTGTTCTGGCTGCAAACGTCTCTCAAAGGGTCGATACAGCAGCACGTATGTCAATACAGCTCGATACTTAACCTGCTATATTAGAAGGATTACGGTGATCAGTTATTGTCAACAAGACTTGGCTTGAGGAAGTGACAGAAGGATGTTTAGAGGTACAGGCTGTTATGGAAGAATGTCGCTGCCTACCAGGAGCTGCCCAAAAGGGGATCAGTGTAAAATAATGAGCTTTAAATCCTTACCAATTCATAAAAGGTCTTTAACTTCAGGCGGTACAAGATGTGCTTGTTTGTTTTTTTTTCTTTAACTTGCAGATATTAAAGCCTGCTGTTTCTTGAATGTCTTCTTCTTAGTTCAGTAATAGCTGCAGAGGACAAACCTTTTATTAATGCACCAAAAACATGGAATTAGCTGTTCTCGGTAAGATTCTCTGAAAGCGTTGCTACAAAATGTATTCTCTTTGTTAACCCTCATGTTTGTCCTCGGGTCAAATTGACAAAATTGAACTAACCAATTGTAATTACCCCAGATAACATGATTGATTCCACACAACACTCTTTGGCAAGTACAAATCTCTACTTTCATTAATTTTGGGGTATATTATTTAATTTTATTTCATAGTTGTTTCCAAATAGTATTGAGTAAAAGTTAACATATTCCAGTCTGTGATAATCCATAATCCTGCTTTTCTAACTCAAACATTAGGTATAATTTACTATGAATGAGGTTTATTAACCATAAATTCCAAAAGATAACTGTAAACTAACGTACTACGTGTTACGTAGTGTTGAAAACGTGTTTGAAAAAAAGGGACAAAAATGTAAGAAAAAGAAAAAAAAACATTGCTTAAAAAGTGTCAATAAAATTAAAATAAAATTGTTGTTCAATTTTGACAGGAAGACAACATAAGGGTTAAGAACATTTTCATGCCTTACATCTCCACATAGCATTCCCTTTATTGATTTAAAGAGACTTCTGTTTGTATATTCTTAAGTTCCACCACTTTCTTTTCCACCTTTTTCATCAACATGCATTTATTCTTTTGAAGCACAATATTTCAAAACATCAGGACAGTTAATAAGCAGAACGTCTAATTCAGTGGTAATTTCTGGGGTCGCCAGATGGTTGGGGAGCAAAAAATTCCATAACATACAGTTGTGGTCAAAAGTGTACATACACTTGTAGAAAATCACAATGTTATGGCTGTCTTGAGTCTTCAATAAGTTCTACAACTCTTATTTTTCTGTGATAGAGTGATCGGAACACATACATGTTTGTCACAAAAACAGTCATAAAGTTTGGTTCTTTCATAAATTTATTATGGGTCTGCTGAAAATGTCACCAAATCTGCTGGGTCAAAATATACATACAGCAACATTAGTATTTGGTTACATGTCCCTTGGCCATTTTCACGGCAACTAGGCGCTTTTGGTAGCCATCCACAAGGTCCTGGCAAGCTTCAGGTCGAATGTTTGACCACTCTTCTTGACAGAATTGGTGCAGTTCAGCTAAATTTGATGGTTTTCTTGCATGAACCTGTTTCTTTAGCACTGTCCACATGTTCTCAATGGGGTTTAAGTCAGGACTTTGGGAAGGCCATTCTAAAACCTTAATTCTAGCCTGGTTTAGCCATTCCTTTACCACTTTTGATGTGTGTTTTGGGTCATTGTCTTGTTGGAACACACAACTGCGCCCAAGACCCAACCTTCGGGCTGATGGTTTTAAGTTTTCCTGCAGAATTTGGAGGTAATCCTCCTTCTTCATTATCCCATTTACTTTCTGCAAAGAACCAGTTCCACTGGCAGCAAAACATCCCCAGAGCATAATACTACCACCACCATGCTTGACAGTAGGCATGGTGTTCCTGGGATTAAAGGCCTCACCTTTTCTCCTCCAAACATATTGCTGGGTGCTGTGGCCAAACAGCTCAATTTTTGTTTCGTCTGACCAGAGAACTTTCCTCCAGAAGGTTTTATCTTTGTCCATGTGATCAGCAGCAAACTTCAGCCGAGTCTTAAGGTGCCTTTTCTGGAGCAAGGGCTTCTTTCTTGCACGGCAGCCTCTCAGTCCATGGCGATGTAAAACACGCTTGACTGTGGAGACTGACACCTGTGTTCCATCAGCTTCCAAATCCTTGCAGACCTGCTTCTTGGTGATTCTTGGTTGACTCTTGACCATCCTGACCAATCTCCTCTCGGCAGCATGTGATAGCTTGCGTTTTCTTCCTGATCGTGGCAGTGACACAACTGTTCCATGCACTTTATACTTGCGTATAAGTGTCTGCACAGTTGCTCTTGGGACCTGTAGCTGCTTTGAAATGGCTCCAAGTGACTTCCCTGACTTGTTCAAGTCAATAATTCGCTTTTTCAGATCCACACTGAGTTCCTTTGACTTTCCCATTGTAGCTTTTGTAGCTGAGTCTAATCACTGGGTCAAATGAGCCCTATTTAAATGGGCTCATGAGAAGTCAACAGCTGTAGTCAATCAGAATCACTTAGAAGAAGTGAAGAGGCCATGACATGAAGCTAATTTGATTGACACAACTCGCTACATCACCAAAATTGACATATTTTGTTGCTGTATGTATATTTTGACCCAGCAGATTTGGTGACATTTTCAGCAGACCCATAATAAATTTATGAAAGAACCAAACTTTATGACTGTTTTTTGTGACAAACATGTATGTGTTCCGATCACTCTATCACAGAAAAATAAGAGTTGTAGAACTTATTGAAGACTCAAGACAGCCATAACATTGTGATTTTCTACAAGTGTATGTACACTTTTGACCACAACTGTATGACAGACATAAAAAACATTCTCACCACATCCGTATTCACCTTAAAGAACTGCAACTTCCTCATACAGTATACCCGTGGACTTAGTCAACATGATCTGACCATGTTAGCCTGTCATTAAAAACAATGCCCAAATACTTGTATGTGTTCACTCTTTCTATTTCTACACCTTTGACTTCCACTGCTTCAGCTGTAATCTTATTTCTCCTGTAATCTATTACTAATTCTTTAGTTTTCTTAACGTTGAGTTCCAGGAAATGCGTATCGCAATAATCAACAAAGGCTTCTATCTAATTTTGATAGTAGCTATAATCATCATTTTTGATTAACCCAGTGAGCGCTGTGTCGCCAGCAAATGTGACAACTTGACAGCTTGCCTGCTGTGGATAGTAGTCTTGTCTTGTCTTGTTCAACCACATTATTCTTCCTGGAACTATACTCTGCTTTAAGACGGACTTACTCTGCCAGGTGTGTCGACATACAGAAGATCCACCTGGCAGAAGTCACAAAGCCACAGGGTCGAGCCTCCAAGCTTGTTATGGTTCAGCAAGGAGCAACAGCTGTCTCCCCTCAGCCAGGACTGCTTCACAAAATGTCAGATAAATCTAAAAACAGCGTAGCACCAGCATCCTCAGGTCATTTGCAAAATGTTCTCTGTCAACACTGACACACTGTTTTTTGACCAACAAAACCACTTAAGTTCAGCAGGGCTAGTGCTTATCATGACGGACCCTCTATTCATTAGACCAGTGATTTTCAACCTTTTCGAGTCGCAACCCCCCCAGAATAATGAGCTTGGTGTTCCCGACGCCCCCACCCTCCTTTACAATGAGAAAGAGAGCTGCAAACCGGTGTGGAATGCTGTTTCCACATGCCTCCCCTGCTGAGTTTGACTACTTTTTTAAATGTTCTGATTAACACAACAAGTAGAGCCCGACCGATATATCGCCCGGCCAATATTAGGCATTTCCCAAACTATCGGTATTGGCATTTATGAATTTGTTTTTTAAATATTAGGTCATCAGAATAATTTATAATGACAAAAATAAATGATTGTGATAAATAAATATTTAAAAAATAAAATAAAAACAGACGGTCAACTATGTTATGAGTGTCCACCAGATGGCACTCTACAACGTCCCTGTTTGCAACACTGATTATTATTTTTTTTGTTATTATTTTTATACATTTTATTCATCAGAACTTTAATACATTTTGATGTTCCTCTTTTCGGTTGTGACAAAACAAATTATTTTCATATTATTTTAGTGAGGACTCATAAATGACTACAATGACCTAATGTTTGAGAAATCTGTTTGTCTTGTTACACGTTTCTGGATTTTTGTCTAAAGGTGGGTAAGGGGGAGAGAAAAAAACACAAATGCATCAAAAATCCACGGAGTCTGGAGCCCATTGGACAAATCATTATTTATTTATAGAGCGCGACCTATAAGGGATTTTTAAGGCTGATACGGATACAAATATTTGGTTAGTTAAAAATCCGATATTCCGATATATCCGTCGATATACAGTATATTTTTATATTCAGACGCCTTTCTGTGTTCTAGAACCTCCTGATTTATAATACACAGTAATGTAAAAACCATTCCACAGTCTAGAATACAGTTGTGGTCAAAAGTGTACATACACTTGTAGAAAATCACAATGTTATGGCTGTCTTGAGTCTTCAATAAGTTCTACAACTCTTATTTTTCTGTGATAGAGTGATCGGAACACATACATGTTTGTCACAAAAAACAGTCATAAAGTTTGGTTCTTTCATAAATTTATTATGGGTCTGCTGAAAATGTCACCAAATCTGCTGGGTCAAAAATATACATACAGCAACAAAATATGTCAATTTTGGTGATGTAGCGAGTTGTGTCAATCAAATTAGCTTCATGTCATGGCCTCTTCACTTCTTCTAAGTGATTCTGATTGACTACAGCTGTTGACTTCTCATGAGCCCATTTAAATAGGGCTCATTTGACCCAGTGATTAGACTCAGCTACAAAAGCTACAATGGGAAAGTCAAAGGAACTCAGTGTGGATCTGAAAAAGCGAATTATTGACTTGAACAAGTCAGGAAGTCACTTGGAGCCATTTCAAAGCAGCTACAGGTCCCAAGAGCAACTGTGCAGACACTTATACGCAAGTATAAAGTGCATGGAACAGTTGTGTCACTGCCACGATCAGGAAGAAAACGCAAGCTATCACATGCTGCCGAGAGGAGATTGGTCAGGATGGTCAAGAGTCAACCAAGAATCACCAAGAAGCAGGTCTGCAAGGATTTGGAAGCTGATGGAACACAGGTGTCAGTCTCCACAGTCAAGCGTGTTTTACATCGCCATGGACTGAGAGGCTGCCGTGCAAGAAAGAAGCCCTTGCTCCAGAAAAGGCACCTTAAGACTCGGCTGAAGTTTGCTGCTGATCACATGGACAAAGATAAAACCTTCTGGAGGAAAGTTCTCTGGTCAGACGAAACAAAAATTGAGCTGTTTGGCCACAGCACCCAGCAATATGTTTGGAGGAGAAAAGGTGAGGCCTTTAATCCCAGGAACACCATGCCTACTGTCAAGCATGGTGGTGGTAGTATTATGCTCTGGGGATGTTTTGCTGCCAGTGGAACTGGTTCTTTGCAGAAAGTAAATGGGATAATGAAGAAGGAGGATTACCTCCAAATTCTGCAGGAAAACTTAAAACCATCAGCCCGAAGGTTGGGTCTTGGGCGCAGTTGGGTGTTCCAACAAGACAATGACCCAAAACACACATCAAAAGTGGTAAAGGAATGGCTAAACCAGGCTAGAATTAAGGTTTTAGAATGGCCTTCCCAAAGTCCTGACTTAAACCCCATTGAGAACATGTGGACAGTGCTAAAGAAACAGGTTCATGCAAGAAAACCATCAAATTTAGCTGAACTGCACCAATTCTGTCAAGAAGAGTGGTCAAACATTCGACCTGAAGCTTGCCAGGACCTTGTGGATGGCTACCAAAAGCGCCTAGTTGCCGTGAAAATGGCCAAGGGACATGTAACCAAATACTAATGTTGCTGTATGTATATTTTTGACCCAGCAGATTTGGTGACATTTTCAGCAGACCCATAATAAATTTATGAAAGAACCAAACTTTATGACTGTTTTTTGTGACAAACATGTATGTGTTCCGATCACTCTATCACAGAAAAATAAGAGTTGTAGAACTTATTGAAGACTCAAGACAGCCATAACATTGTGATTTTCTACAAGTGTATGTACACTTTTGACCACAACTGTATGTAGTGTTCCTACTGTGTGGTGGGAAAATGGTGGGAGAGTTAAATACAGTGGATCAGGTGTATGAAGATCGTCTGGTAAAAATGACACAGAAAATAACAAGGGACCCAAGTCACCCTCTTTATGGTATTCTGACTGGCAGGGTCATGGAGCGTAGTGGTTGGCTAAGGCCTCCTGTGACACGAACTAAGCGGTATGCTCTTTCTTTTATACCACAGACAGCACAACAAGCACTTTAAACGTACATTTTTATATGTTTTTTTACTTTACTGTATTTATGTATGTTATTGTACTGTATAGTGTATTTATTGTATTGTATTTATGCTCTAGTATGTATGGGTATTAAAGCACTGTAATTTCCATTGTTATGGATGAAATAAACTTGACGTGCCATGATCCAGGCAATTTTTTAAACCATCCCTGTGAAGAGTGCTGAGGAGCTGACTGGGATTAATGAACCAGCAGGGATTGATTTACCTCCATCTTTACCAGATCCCATTGCTGCACTTCTTCCTTTGTAGTGAGTGTGTTTGCAGACAACACATTTTCAATATCAGGAAATTTATTTGTTGGTAACGCTTTTACATAGTGATTTGGTGACACCTGTGGTAACTGGTGTCAATGCTGAGAACTTCATAATACTATGGTCCCTATCTTGCATACGGGGAAGTGCAGAGCCCGACGCTAGTGTCTTTGCTAGTTTAAGACTGTTGCAGTTGTCAAATCCCGTCCATGGGCGTGCTGATCTTACAGGGAGGTTAGTAAAATGTGCCTAGGCTCATGCACAGCATGTGCACACTATGCTGGTTACACACACAAGGACGTGCTGCTGCACACAAATGTGCAAAAGGTTAAAAATAAAAAATATTACAATGTGAAATAGTGTTAATGTGTATCTCTAGGTATATATACATGGATTACCTCTTGGGACTGAGGACTGAGAGACAATGGAAAATCTCTTCTTCTTGCTTAGCAAATCCATCTTCATAATAGCAATGCACCAAGGTACAAACACACTAGGCTTTTAAAGGAAAAGGGAGATGACACTCTGATTGGTTTATTGCACGTTACGCCCAAAACACACCTATGATTACTATAATTATGACACTAAGCACAACCTTTTTGAACCATGCGCCTGGTGCACAGACCTTTTTTTTCCGACATTAAACTAGCAAAAGTGGATTCATACACACCCTAGACGCACCTGCACCAGGCGCTTCACATCGTGCACTTAGATTGTTAAAATAGGGACCTAGAAGTCCCAGAGTTCTGTTTGAAATGACATGTTTATCAATCATTTGGAACAGGAAACATGCCTCGAGCAGCTACTCTATCAGAACTACAACAGAAAGAGGTGAGCAACTCATGCAACCTGTGTTATTTATACTTTAAATCACTGTAGTTATACGTGGACTTGATTATGCTTCCTCTTCAAAAAGACTGGATGTTCTATTCTCTGGATTACTGAAATGGCGGACTCATTCAGGGACAACTAACTACTGTAAAGAGAGGTAACTAATGAGTGGAAATATATAAAATGGCTATAGCTGAACAAATACCATTCGTAATAGGTAAAATTGTGTTTGACATCTTGAAAATTGGAAGGATTATTATAACTCTAAGGACAGTGCTACCTACCTGACGTGATCCTGGATATCTTAGATCTGGCAGTCATGCGTTTGTTCATTAACCCTTGTGTGTTGTCTGGGTCTGTGGGACCCGTTTTCAATGTTTGCTAAAAATAAAAAAAATATGCCTATATGCTTATTTTTTCTAACTCAAACTCATTGGCCATGGCTCATTTTCTGTAAAGAAAATAAATCACTTATTGCATATATGATTGCACACGGTACACCCCCCCTACACATAACTATATATGAGGTATTCAGGTCTACTGGACCCGAGTGTATTTAAATGCAGACTGTGCTATGAAACTATATTGTATTTCTGTATCTGCTATTTCCACACAAAGTTACAAAATTGTTAAATTTCAAGCACTTTCACCTGTTCTGATTAAGTTCTAAGAAATAATCACCAATAATGATCAAAAATCTTGTTTCTATTTTTTATTTGAACCTTTTTATAATTGAATTTCCTTGTTTTCTCACAAAAAACAAAATTTATCATATATGTGATCTCACAGCGGTAAATGGCAAATAGAAACCATAAATCATGTATATACAGTATCTTTGGTAACTGAGCTACAGTAAACATCTGTTATTTTTTACATAAAATAATTTACATAATTTAATAAAATTAAAGGGTTAAAATGGAAACATGTATTTTCACCTGCATAAGAAATAACACTTGAGCTATGGATAACACATTTATTTTTGTCTGCCATCTGTTACACCGTCTGCATGCAATATGCATTCATCAGTCCATTTCATATTTGCATAATAATTTGAAAATGTGGTAGTCCTGCCTCTGTGCAACATATCAATGAAAATGGCTTGTATTTAGCTTTTCTAATTGAACCTTTTTTTCAGCACAGGCACTGGAAGGCTAAAACCATGGGCATGGGTGTGAAATCAATAGTTAGATCAATTTTTAAATAAATATATTTGCTGCCCTCTGCCTCACTTCTGCAGTAGTTTAAATCAGACCAGGTTTGATTAGAGGAGTTATGCGTTCTCACTAAATCTGAGGGGACATTAGCTCTTACACCTTCATTAAATCTAAAATTTAGTGCAGTGCACTCATATGGTTCCTTTCCAGCACCCGATGTGCACCAGTGTCATGTGTTCAATAGAGAAAACCATAGTGAGATATTCCATTTCTCATTTAGCACTAAATGACAAACAGATCTTTCGATCATTTCAACTGAAAAGTTGTCTAAGCAACTCTTTGACGTTCAGTCGTTCAAAGTAGCAGCCTTGATGGGAATTCCAGACATTAGCAATTATTCTCCACATTTTTATTTACGCTTGGAGCAGGATTTAGGACACAAGTTTGGTCATTTTTTTTAAATGTCGATCTGCTTGTGACTGCCTTTTCACATAGTTTGCAGATGTCAAATCTAACAGTTCAACACAAAATGGGAGCAAGAGAGAGAGAAAGAGAAAGAGAGAGAGAGAGAGAGAGAGAGAGAGAGAGAGAGAGAGAGAGAGAGAGAGAGAGAGAGAGAGAGAGAGAGATTCAAACCCTGGCTCCCTTGTCACCTTGAAGAGGTCGGATTATTAGCAATGATGTTAATAATTACTCAGAAAAATGAACAAATAATCAGTGAAGATAGAATACTAATTAGTAAACTCATATGCATCAACATTGCTTATTTACACTTATACAGTATGTTGTGGGCATTGCGCAGAGTGAAAAGAAAGATCACAATGTATATATTGATAATGTCATTTGAATGATCATTGATCACACCCTCCTTTGACCCTTAAAAGGACAACAGTCAGTCTCAAAGAACTCAACTTTCAACTGTGAAACTGAGTTTTCACAGTTTTAAAAAAAATCATTAAAGATTTGATCCATAATAAATGTGCATGTGTTAAGGACAGTGTAAGGTCCAAATGTGTGCAAATTCAACCAGAAGTACAGTCATGAAATGCAGACAATATGCACACCACATTAACATGAAACATAAAAATTGAAAGTCAAAACGGCCAGTCTGAATGACTGGTTTAACAGCTTAAGTAAAGAAAACAATAGGTGAGACAAGTGGTAATAGAAGTTTACTAGAAAATAAGAAATTAAAGATTCCCATCATTCTTAGCCTTGAATGAAGTTCCTGAAAAGTAGCAGAGCATTGTCTCTGTGCCAAACTTAACCGGTGCTTTGTTAATCCCGCCTGAACGGCGGCTAAAGGGTATTAGAAAGTAAATAATGAGAGATGCTTCTGTAATGCAATGGGTTTTGAATAATATCAGGATGATTACATTTTTAAATTCTAAGCAGTTCTCTGTGTGTGTGGGGGGGGGGACTATTGGCCATCAGTCTCTTGGATTTAGATGTTATATTCAAAAAGAAACTAAAGGGAGATAAGGCTCTTGTTGTGATGTATGTATAATCGGTGGGCCGTTACAATGCCTTGCTCTTCAGCCTTAAATCCATTCTGTCGCAATCCACTACTCTAGCAGGTCACCTTCTCATTGGGTGTGAATATGTAATACAGCCGTGTCATATGGCATATTAAATGGCTATACGCACAGGCCTATAGATTATCCTCTAAAATATACGCTTCACTCTAATGCAGCAATTTCAGTCAGAGTGTAATGCAGCAATTTCAGTCAGAGTGGCACTTATCTTAAGGTGTTGGTCTTAATTATACTGTAGCTGAAGTATTTGGAGTTATACATTTGGATCTGAGTTGACCCATGGATTCTAAAAGGTTAAACCGGGCACGTTGCAGGTTGGCATCTTAACACCTAAACCACAAGAGTGCCTGAACAACGGTTTTTGTGGAATATATAAAAGAGGTATCCTGGTTCCATAAGTCAAGAATTTATTTTAATTTTTGTGAGATTTAATCGGTAATTTCTTCACAACTCATTTTTGCTTGTGCATTTCAGCCTGTTTACAGAGCACGGTGAGAACACCAAGCATGATTTTATTGAACTCTTCGTTCACTCATACTTCTATATTGTTCTGTTTAGAGTATGTATATATTGTGTATATATTAGTGTGTATATTTTTGTTTTGGTTGTTTTGTGTGTAAGCACAGTGTGAGCAACGATGCTCCAAAGAAAATTCCTAGTATGTGTCCTCATACCTGGCAATGAAGCTGATTCTGATTCTGATGATGTGTAGTGTTCCCCTGTTGTAGTCTAATTACACCATCCTAAATTGCACACCTGTCAACAACAGGCCACGGGACAATGGAGAGAAAGAAACAACAAATATTTTGTTCATTAATTCCTTGCAGGCAGGCAGGCAGGCAGGCAGGCCGGCAGGAAGGCAGGCCCCCCCTGACGACGACTGTAATACATATTTGAGAGGACTGCATCATGACAAGGCTCTTATCATTGGAATCACACACTGTGTGACTGAGTGTCCCTCTGAGGTTCCTGAGTGTGGTGGACCTCATAGGGCTGCTGAGCCCAGGCACTGTGTAAATCACAAGTTCTTATAAACAGCGTGGTAAAGCTTGTACTTCTTTTGACCAGCCTCCCCTTTGGTAGCACTTAATCACGCCGCCTGATAAATTACAAACCCTTAAGACAACCCCCTTATATCTAGAGACATGAACTCCTACCCCAGAAGAACTTAACATGACCATCTGGAGCAGGGAGGGCTAGATCTACGTAAGTTTTTAGTACAATGTACATACAATGCAGTGTTATCAGCGCCATGGCCAACCCGCAGAAAGCGCACGCTGTGATACTTCAGTTCATGTCGTATTTACCAAACATCCAGTTCATCGGGTAATCAGCACCTTTCTCCGCCCACTATATCGTAAACTGTGCTGTAGCAAAGCGGTACTGTTGCTATGATACGGCTGAGTGCAGATCGTGATATTCCCACTGCTGATGGTTTAAAATGATCCTGATACTAATATTTGTAACGTAGCGAGTATTTTAACAACTGCTGGAATGGAATATGAACGCGGAGTCTGAGATTCAATGTCATCTTTGACTTCTTCCTGTTACTAATATTGCATGGCTGCTTAATTTGTAACACTTAATGATTTCGTGTTCACTCCACTGAAAAAGTGTGATCCTTGTAGCAAAAATCTTTTCAGCTTGGCCTATCTTAGTTTTGCTTGGATAACTGCTGCCATTTCCCCAGGAGGCATACACGATAAAACCCGCTTGCGGCTGGTTTACATCTTCTTTTAAGAAGCAGAGACTCTCCCCCCCACAGTATTGAGACACGCTCTTACTGGCAGTCTTTGTAAATACTTCGGAATATATAATTAGGTGCACTTTATGCGTATCCTCCCACCTTTTTTGGGGAAACACCCACTTTCCCCATGACCCTCCCACAAACGCATATTGAAAAGTCAACTTGTCTCTTCTCGTTCATGTTGCAGGCAAAATTAGATTTTACCCAAGTGATCCCTGTCACTACCTGATGTGAGTCAAGTGAAGATGTGTGTTTTGCAGCCTAGAATATACTAACAGGAGACTTCTCTAATGTCAATACAGACCAAATGGACCTACATGAAGTTCGTACACTGCTGGCTACAAGTTAGCAATCAAACACAACAAAAGGTTGTCGCTTGAATGGCGTTTTGAGCTAACGTTCAAACAATCATAGATAGCTAAAACGTTTTTGAAATTCTTATGTTATTGTTTGTAATGAAAAAAGTTTATTTTATGGATTTCACAAATTTCAGTATGACAAGTTCAAATCTGAGCATGAAACCATTTAAATCTGAGCATGTGTAACTCACATCTGCACTCAGCTCACATCGGACAGAGACACGCCCTTTTTGTAAATAGCCCGCATTGGTTAAGTCAGTCTTTATGAACAATTAACACCTGGAAAGAGGCGCAAACGGCTTGATAAATCTCTCCCAGAGTGTGCATGTTGAACTGATGCAGCATTTGGATGCAAAGGGTGCGACTGAATATTGTCTTGGCTGGAACTGCCTCGCCACAGACAGGGAGGCCAGATGACCTGCAGATGACTCGTATGCAAAACAAACATGCACCATGTTTTCTCAAAATATAATTAAATGAGAGGGGACTATTAAGAGGGCCCGGATCCTAATGAAATGGCGTGTTTTCTCATGGACATAGGACACTGTCGCAATCAGAAGATGACATTCACAGTTTGTTTGTAATTTCCAATCAATCAGGATTGTAAATGTGCTGAAAGTGTAATTTTGTGCCGTATTGCATCTTTAATAGCACTCGCTCATTAACTTTGCTTATGCATTCAGCCAAGTAATTGAATTCCCTTTGGTTGATAAGTAGTTTTTGTCTGCAACCACAAATCTCTCTATACTTCTACCGTTGTGTTGCTGGTTTTTGCTTCATAAAATGGTTGAAGAGACAATATTAATATCTGTGGGTGCTTTAATCTGATTCGATGTGATCGGGAATTTGTGTTTGTGGTGTGTAGTTTTTCCTCTCTCATACTTTCAGACAAGCAAGCTGCATTGCTCAGATCCAAAACATGTCTTTTTTCCTCCAGTATACAACCTTATAATTGTACAGTTGGACTCACTGACAATGGAAGGGGAAATTATATATCACGTTTTCCCCCATAAAGCCCTGTGGCATTTAATTTCAGATACCAGCTCCCACAACATTAATCTGCATTCAAAGCATATCAAAGAAACGTGACTGTTTGATTTGCTATACCCTCAAGGACAATAAGACATTTATTCCAAATCATCCTCACTAAGAAAATGACCGTACACAGGTTAATACTGCAATCAGCTCATATCAACCCATATTTACGTTTGCTGTTAGGCAGCAACCTCTCAATAAAAATAAAACAGTCACATATATCATTTTGGCACTCATTGGAAATCGGCCTATTCTGTTGTTTAGGTATGAAGATGTGTTGTTAATTATAATTGTTAAATTTGAAGGGAGACAGACAAATAATGGTGACAGGGTTCTGATACTGAATGACTTTTTTTTAATGCTTTTACATGTGCTCCAGACTGATTCACTGTGTCTTTTTGCAATCTGTGCACAAAGTCTATATTTATTTTTACATCATAAGAAAGTCATGAACAGGGATGATCTCCCTCATGCTTAGGTTTGAATTTCTGAACACATTAGCGTGTCACAAATCAAAAGAAAATCAAATGCCACATCCATTGAGATACTTTGTCCACAGTGGAGTGGTTCAGTTCAAAGATGCATTCAAATGCTCATGTTCACTGTCATGCCATCTTTATAACCTGTCTCCCACACAGGAGTTAAGGTACAGCACGAGACATCCACTTGACATCAGGACACAAGAAAAAAAGGTATGATAGATCTCCAGGGGGATGGAGAGCAGAGGGTAAAAAAAAAAAAAAAAAAAGGGGACAGGGGCATATTTCCTGTGTTGTGGAGGCAATTTTGCAACAAAGAAATGAGACAAGCCCTCCTCTTGGTTATGCTGTCATGACAGAGTGGTGAAACCATCCATTAGTTCTTCATTACCTGTCAGCCGGGTGCCATATGTTGACAGGATTTACGCCCCACAAGAGTCTGAGTACAGCCAGCAGCACCGGCATGCATAGTCATTAGGACGCTCAGGTATAGGGGAGATAGTGAACAAATGGCATCGCACACACACACATGCTCATTAAAAGTCAGATAGGAAAACAAAATTCTGTTAACTTTAAATCAAACAGCTTCGCAGTAAATCCAAGGCCTGTCAGTCTGACCTGTAACTTCTGGTTTGCTGAGCTTCTTGTCGTCTTAAATTCATGGCCGACATGAATTTGAGGAAAAATAAGATACTGGTGGGATCACACTCCCATGAGACAGCTTTGCAGAGGGATTGGTGGCCTGATTTTTTTTTTGGATCTCCTGCAACCATTTGAAGGTTTCATGATTAATGGCCTTCCTGTACATCCAGACAGGTTTGCATGTAGCTTCCTGTATAGCACATGCAGCCCTGTCTGCACGCCTGCACTGACTCCAGCTGGCCTCATTGTTTGCCTGCTTCATTGACTTCCTCTGATTCTTTAACTTCTCTCTTCATCTTCCCTGGTAGCGTAAGCCAACCAAACAGCTAGCATCCCTGGATGTTGTATGTTTCTCCAAACAGCCAAAGGGCTGTGCAGATATTGTCAGTAAGCTCTGAGGCACAGGGCAGAGGAAGGCTGCCTCTGCAGAGATTAAGCTATAGTGTTTGCTTAAGACCATGAAAGCAAAATGACATTATGCAGAATGTAGGCTGCATGATACTTGTGTGATGACCTTTTTTGCCTCTGCATTGCATCATGAAGAGAATGAAGATATATCGATCAGCTCAGCAGGGGTCTGTGTTCACAACTTTTAATAGATACAGAAGCGTCACTGCAAGGTTTGGCTTGCTCAGTCTCTTTTGGAGTTTATTATACTTGTTTTGTCCTCTAGGATGTCTATTTTGTGTCTGTGTGTGTGTGTGTGTGTGTGTGTGTGTGTGTGTGTGTGTGTGTGTGTGTGTGTGTGTGTGTCCCCTACCATTAGTAGACAGGCCCCCACACATTTTAACACCCACCCACTAATCCCCACCATCAATCAGGAAACATTGCTATAAGGGCAGCATGTTATTAAAACTAATTGAAAACCGTTTCACCCCTCAAAGCAAATTCATTTCCAACACTCCCACCCACTACACTGCACTCTTGCTTATTGAAATAAAACACTCACACTGTGCACAACAGAATCCCTGTTTTAAGAGTGGTCTGTAGCGCCATTGTTCATTCAAATTATTCATCCAAAAATCTTCGCACCATTGTAATAAGCTGACCCTATTTAAATGGTTTTCTTTTAAATTTAATAAGCAAGCTGAGGATGCCCTGGTGGCCTAGGTGCTGAGGTGCCAGATGCGAGCCGCATCATACTTAGTTCTGCTTCACCTCTTTATTGTTCTGTCTGAAATAGAAGAATAAAAAACAACAACAAACAATTCCTATGCTCCTTTGATTTCACATCACAGTTAACCAAGAGAAACCTGAAAATTCACAAGTAAAGGGGAGTCATGAGCCCGCTGCGAGTCAGGATTACAATGTTTTTTTAGAGCAATAACACCAGCCCAGGAAAAAGTAACAACTTTAACCTCTAATAACCTTTGAACATACACGTTCCATCAAAACAAGTTCCTATCAAGGCTATTTGATCATAGCGTTTAGTAGCGCCCAACACGATTGTGATTGGTTTAAAGAAATGCCAATAAACAAAAGCATGTTTTTCTCCCATCCCAGAATGCTGTGTGGACTCCCCAGACCATCCTTTGCAGTGCTGTGGGGGAAGGTCTGTCATTGGGTACACCACAACCACAAAAACACATGCAGGGATTAAGAGTTAAACCCACTGATAAGGATTATAGCAACAAGATGTCCGATTGCTCAATGAAAATCAGGGAAAAGAATTTCCTTTAAGATTGCTGTCTTAAATTGGATGATTGGACTTTTGATATACCCCCACCATCTCTAATATCTCTAATTTCTTTGACACAACAGTACATTGTTAGCCTTGAATTCTTTCATTTATTTCTCATGTCCCACCCTCATGGATCATCCTTTAAACAGGATGATGTGTGAAGGATGCAGCTTAATGGCTCTTATAGAAACCATGGCCTCAATCTGGGATTTTTTTTTTCATTACAGGCACCGTAGAAAATAAATCTTTATTCTTAGTTCTGCCTTTTGTTGTGGCAAAAAATACATTTTATATGTACAGTATGTTTGTCCAAATGTGGTCATAAAAAACTACTGACATTTTGAAATTGGAATATACTGAAATTTCCTGCTGTGGATCAGAACCCCCTAAACAGCATGCAGATGGATGATTGTCTATTCTCTTTTGCTGAAGGCATTTCAGATCCATGTGAGGAATGTTGCGTGGAGCGTGAAATAGTTTCATAAAGCTTTAGGGAGGAGGTGTGTTCGATTCATAACTGTTTCTCATTTGAAAGCGAAGTGTACTTTCAACCGTAGCTCTTTTTCATGCCATCTGTTGTTTAGATGCCAAAATGTAGGAATCTGCATATCTCAAAACTAATGAGAAACTAATGGGCCATCACAAAAAGTCCATGAATACGAGCTGTGACATTACGTGGAAGGAAATGATCCGGCATGCAGTGACTCGTTTGTTTTGTTTCCCATTAGACAAATGGCTTTTGTCTTTCTTAATGAATGCAGTTTATTTCTCCTCCCAGTCGAGGTAAAAAACACCACTACCTGTACACAGATAAAGGAAAACTTTTTCTTTCATCGTTTACAGTGAAATGTGCCTCAACCCTAGTCTGGCTATTACCAGACCAAGCCAAGCTCAATAAATCTGAGATTGAGCATTGGTCTGGGGAGTCTGCTCTGTATTTTCTCTGCACAAGAGGCGTGACCAAAGGGGAGTCATTAGTTCAAATTACTCTGTACGCACTTGGGTAATCCTTCAACCAATCAGACCAACTATGCGGGTGACAGAGAAGCGACAGCGGCATCAAGGGGTTGCTGCGCTTCGCTGGCTTTTGGTGGCCGCTATGTTGAATGTAATGAAGAAGCTGCTTGGTCGCTTCTCCATAGTCATCATGTTAAACCCGCCAATAGCGTGCCAGCTAGATAAGCCAGCTTGTGATTGGTTCCCGCAAAATTGTGAACTGAAGCAGGAGAATTAAACGTACAGGTTTCCAGACCGAGCTGTAGGGCGAAATCTAATCGCCGGCAGAGTGGGCGGGGTTTACCCAGTCTACCTCAACCTGCATGAAATGGATGCACTAACCGATAATTGTGATTGGCCGAAAGGGTGCCGCAAATATATGATGTGTTAGGGATGGAGAGAAGAATGAAAACTGCCAAAATATGTATGCAACTATGTATGAAGTATGTATGTATGTATGAATGTACTATGAAGTGGCAGTTAAACTTAAATAGTTTACTGTGAATGAAAATAAGGCCCATTCATGTAGTACTTTACAAAGTATCTGTAATGTACAAGGATTAATAGTGTATCATGCATGAATTAATGCAGGAACAATACGTTAATGCATCAATTAAGGTTTTTGCAGTTTACATATATTCTTTAAAACATTGAATTATTGTTAACATTGCTAACTAAATATTACTTCTTCATGACTTCATTTCATTTGCAGCCCTTAAAAAGTGCAGACCCGGTCCATCTTTAACATTGATGAATAAAGAATGATTAATGGTGGCGTACAATTAAATGTATTAAGAATTAAAGGAGTCAGTCGGCAATATGATGTTGAGTTCAATACATTGACACAAAATACAGTATACTGCAGATGCATTGTCATAGTTGCTTTATTCAAAACAACAGAAATGCCTGAGAACAATGTTCAACCAAGTAGGATATTTATGAATTTTACTTTTTTCTAACACAAGAAATGTCTTGACATTTTTAGTTTATTTGAGGGGTCACAAAGATTGGGGCATACGCCATCTTTAATCATATCTTATTTATCAATGTTAAAGATTACAACAATACAATTCAGTTTAACTACTGATTTACCTATGAAGAAGACATGATCATTAATAAATTAGAAATCATGATGATTAATATACCTTGAATCAATGCATTAAGTCCTAAATGAGTTACTATTAATCATGGTACATTACTGATAGTTCATGAAGTACTACATGAATGAATGCATGCTTTTTCATGCAGGAATTCATGAGAATTCATGTACCGTTATTATAAAGGGTTAGCTTAGCACGACGACTGGAAGCACGGGGAAACAGTCAGCCTGGCTCTGTTCAACAGTAAGAAAATCACCTACCAGAACCTCTAAAGCTCACAAATTAACACATTATATCATGTTTGTTTAATCTATATAAAAACAGGAGTGTACAAACGACAAGTTGTGTTTTTACGATTATGTGCCAGGTGCAACTTGCCACAACTTGCCATTTTAGTACTTTTGTAAGAACTAAACAAACAAAACATAAAAATGTTAACTAGTGAGCTTTAGATGGAATTATAGGCAGGTATCTGTCTTCCCATTTTCAGTCTTTAGGCTAAGATAAGTGGCTGCAGCCTAAAATTAAATATAAACATGAGTGAAATATCGATCTTGCAATCAACTCTTTGAAAGAAAGCAAATACGCTCATTCCCAAAAATATCAAACTACGTCTTTGACACAGGACCCGCCTGTCAGTTTACTGCTAAGTCACAACACATGACCCAACATTTGCACATGTACATACACATGTGTGTATACAAAATGGATGTGTGGGTTTTGAACTGAGTTGGTGTTCTCTGTGCAGACGGACTGCTCCAGTGACAGCGAGAGCGAGGACAACTTCATAGTCGTCCCTCCACGAGACCACCTGGGCCTGGCCATCTTCTCCATGCTCTGCTGTTTCTGGCCTCTGGGGATTGCAGCATTTTACTTTTCACAAGGGGTGAGGAGACACACACACACACACACACACACACACACCAACACCAACACCAACACATGCAATACAGACACCACCAAAGTTGTGGTATGTCATGCTGCTGAATGATTCATGATCTGTTTGTCGAGCTCTAACATAAAACAGGTGCATTGTCCCATACACACACACCTTCATGAATTTGAGACACATGAGCACACAAACAGACATGCGCATATACACAGCTCTATGTATGACTCATCACACATCAAAAGGACAGCACTCTCTTACTGCCAACGCAAGGCCACTTTTTACTGGGCAACCCATCAATAACTCAAGGCAAATCTGTAATGGCTGCTTGATGCTCTGTAAACAGGCTGAAAGCTGTCTTTAGGAAGATTATATATTTCTCACTTCTAAGGCTCTATCTGCAAACTCCAAAAAAAAAGGAGGTGACCAAAATACTAAGATGAGACGGCCTTTGGAGTAGTGTTTTTTTCAAGGGGACTAAAGATTAACCCAATTACAGGTGTGCTGACATAAAAGTTGTAGTTTGGAAAGCAGTATTTGTGGGAAGAAATGCATGAAAACACACCAAAAACACAGTTTTTAGTAATTTTTTGTGGCTTTAATGTACCACTATATCCTGTTTTTAAATGGTAAGGAATGTCAAGGAATTAAACCAAAAGAGTCTATTTAAGGATCAGAGCTTGGGTGTTAAATATCTTTAATGGGTAACAGATAAAACAATATTGCCTTGCAAGAGATCTTTACCGTGATGGAAAGATAAAGCCACAATATTGTGAACTGTAGAGAGAGAGCGAGAGAGCTTATGTCTGGTACCCCTTGGGGGCGTATGGGTTGTTGGCAAAGTACCTCCAGAGAACTCGGTGAACTGTAGAACCAGCAGTTATTTCCAAAGAGTACAAGCCTGTGTGATTATAGAGTGTGATCTGTCACAGTATGACCAGGCAACACTGTTCATTATACAGTAGCTTAGCTGCTGTCATTGGCAAACATAATTGTCATCTAATGGATTCCAACTGGACTTCCTCCCTCTTTTTAATTCTGTAGGAAACAACTCCAATGGTGACGTGTCATTCAAACAAAGAGCCGAGGGATCGCGGACCGCTAATCAATTCTCAACTCTCTTTCAACATTCAACATGAAAGGCCAAATACATTAAATGGCGGACACAGACACACACAGCGTGTGTTTAAAAGCTCATGTAAAAACACACACACACACACACACACACACACACACACACACACACACACACGCCTCAGTCAATCAAAAGCTTGAGCATTTAGCTTACTTATCTGCGGGGGCGAGTAGTCCGAGGCAGATGAAGGCAGTCAGTGAATTATCTGGTCAGGGGCTAATTTGATTCTTCTTAGGTAATTATGGAGAAGTGATCGCTGTGTTTAAGAATGGATGGCTTTTCTGCCAATCTCTCTCCTATAAAAGGTGCAATCTAGAAGAGCTGTCAGGAAAAGATATGGTGGGAGTCTGGGATTGTTTCATTTTATAGCTCAATAACCCACTTCACTGGTCTTCATTTCAGTCAGTTGATCAGGGAGCCCCCCCTAACTAAATTAATTAATTCTGTATAAGTGTGAGGATATTCTCAGCTTTGTCAGAACCCGGCCTGGAATTTGACATTTTTTTCTGCACCATCTGTACTGAGAAAAGAGTGTAAGGATCTGGACTGACCAACAAAGCCAGACTGCAATATCTAGATTTTTTTACGTCATTTGTAAAGTCTGTGACAGTAATATTTGGGGGTACAAACCTGCCTAAAATAACATAATTAAGGTATAATGCACAGTTTGGTTAATATGGCCAACATAGCCTTAAAACTTCAAACCCTTTGTTGTCAGCTTCACTAGCCGTGTTTCAAGACATAGAATTGTAATGCAAATTTTTAAGTATTGCATTAGAAAAGCTGGATTGGGGCACCTGGATAGCTCAGTTGCTAGAGCGGGCGTCTATATGTGGAGGTTTGCTCCTCGACGCAGCAGGCCTGGGTTTGACTCTGGCCTGTGGCCCTTTGCTGCAAGTCACTTCCTCTCTCTCTCCCCTTTCATGTCTTCATTGGTCCTGTCAAATAAAATGCCCCCCCAAAAAAGAAAAGCTGGATGCTAACAACAGCATTTGATAAAACTTCCTTGATTGCGCAAAAAACAGTTTTACCTGGTGGTCTTTTCTCCAAATTCCTAAAGACCTCTATATAGCAACCTCTACTTCTACTGACTACAGCCATGCAAAGTCTATAGCGTCAATGTCTGATGAAACTACTGTTGTGCCTAATTCCCATTTCTTTATTGCGACATTTCAATAGGTGGCTCAAAATTGGATGGCAGGCAGTGTAAGCAGATGCATTATGAGATTAGACAGGGCAGCAGAAGCCCAGGCCACAAGTTTAGAATTGATAGCACCTGAGCGTGGTCGTTTACTCAGAGGACATTTACAAACAAACTGCTTAGCGACTGTAATAGAGTCTGTGGACAGCCGGTCAATAGTGTTTTTGTCCCAATGGAAGGTCAGATCATGTCAAGACTAAGAGAGCCACAGTTTAAGTCAGAGCATCAACAAACACAGAAACAGACGTGCATTCATGTACTAATTTAAATATGCTCATATCCTATTTGCCAAAGACTATACATATTTTTTATATTTGTGGTAAGTAGTGCTTTGTTTAAAGGTGCAATATGTAATACTGACCGCTAGAGTTGTCTTCCCCGCCCCCTCCTCCCCAGACTCAAAGTTCACGTTGTTTGCCAGGCTGAGACTGCAGCATCCCCAACAATGTTGCTAGATGCTTATCTCTCATATCCAGACATTACTTCACAGCACAGCGGAGTAGCGAAAGTTATTTCTGTCTATATTGACAGTCACAAAAGGCCGTGCTCACGTGGAGTTCTGTACCCAACTGACAGACACACGTTTTCAGCTTAGAATTACAGTACAGGAACCGCTAAAAACCCTGCAACCTTGCCATCTATTCCCACCCGACCCAAATACACACTTTATTAGCTTAGAATTACGGCAACAATTGCTAAACACACTGCTAGCTCACGGTCCTCTCTTCCCAATTTACAGCCCCCCCCCTTCTTGGCTTAAAATGACTCACAGCTGTCGGTTACGGGCCACTGAACGTTGTAAACTGGCTCAACTCAACTCAGCATCCTTTTGGGCTCTGAACTGTCTCAATCTTTCAAATACATCTCCAATATTTACCCGGGGTTTGTAACGTCTCTGGTCACACAACTGTTGGAAACATGGCGGGTTGGTTTTTAGGTCGGGTAGAATCCATACTCTATACAGCTGTAGTGAGCTGGGTTCATTTGTTTACAGGTATATCTGGCAACCCGGCCTGGCTGCCAAATTGGGCAGTTGATAACAACACAGTCCAAAACAGGAACAGAAATTCCGACACAGAACGGAAATTTCAAAAGGAGAAACAACTGCCATTAGCATTGTTGTCAGAGAAGATAGTCTTTCATCTTAGCATGTTTCCTTAATATCTGGTGATGCATTGGGGTCATTTTTGGATTCATTACAGTAAATATATTACATGTTGGACCTTTAAGGATTCAGCGATAACCGCCCACACACACAACCAATAATGCATAACAAAAAGTGGATGTCTGCGGGAAAATTAGCTCGGAGCATTTGATTGGGAAGCGAATTGAGTTTCAATTATCACCACTAATAGGTTGAGTGTTTTGTTTGGCGATGCTGATAAATGTTTCCTTAAGCTCTGAGACATCTGTGCTGAAAAGTACAGAGGTGCGGCGCTGCATTCCTGCCATGATTATGCAAATAAGACTCCCCTGAAGTTCTCTCACAGCATTCAAGTCATCATAATGGATGAAAATAAATGTGCTAATGATTGTGAAAGAGGTTATGTATTTGCATGCTTCTGTGCGTGTGTGTGGGCAGCCGAGAGACATGCACAGAGAGAAGGAGAGAGAAAGAGAAGGATTTGTGTGTTTATAATTCGGAAGAGAAACCTGGTAAAGGTGCTGAATTGACTTCCGAGAGCACATCGCAGTATGAGTCTCCATGCAGCCATGTCTGAGATGTTATCTTTTTTTCTACGATGCCTCATTTCAATCATTTTGTCAAGGTTGTGGAGATAAAGACTTAATGCTTAACTGCTTTGCTCTCAAGGGGATTCAAGGAAAAATCCACACAACAACATATATGCATGCTGACAGCAAAGAGAGCATAGGCACACACACTTTCAACCTTCTATACTAATCTATTTTGTGCACATAATAGCACTATTAGGGCCCAAGCGCCAAAGGCCCTACTGAAACTGAAGGAATTATTTAGGAGAATTGCATCAATTCTGGTGAAGATTTAAGTATTTTAAGGGTTTCGGGAATAGTGGCACAAAATTGGCTCGCTAGCACCCCCTACAGAGTAAAAAAATTCAGCCCCTGCAGTACGTTTAACGTAGACTAACAAAACTTGGTACACACTTGTATCATGTCAGGATGTACAAAAAAGCTCATTGGAGCCATATCCCGAACCCAACAGGAAGTGCGCCATTTTGAATTGAAAGTTCGAAATTTGTGCGATTTTGGCCAATTCCACATGCCGTACTTTAACGAACTCCTCCCAGAGATTTAATCCAATCAACTTCAAATTTGGTCTGTGCCGTTTTAAGACCTTAGAGATGAAAAGGCCTGGCTGTGGTGGGGTGGGCCATTTTGTGCGTTTCACCATCGAAACAGGAAGTGGGTGTATCTCAAGTGTACATTGTCCAATTGGCTGCTTTTCATGATTCATAAGACTCTAACCCTAAGGACATTTACCGGTCAAAATTCAAAGTCATAGCGCCCCCTAGTGGCAACAGGAAGAAGGCCTAAAAGTTATGGTGCTATACTTTAACAAACTCCTCTAGAGATTTTGACTTCAAATTCATGTCACCTAAAGACCTTAACAATGAAAAGTTATTAAAAGAACTTTTCGTCCAACTTTTTGCGCGTGGTGTGTTGGCCATTTTGAGCATTTATCGATGAGAAGTTGTTGTACATTGTCCAATTTGGACGAAGTTTCTCACGACTGATAAGGGTCCAGGCTTGATGAAAACTGACTTCTGGTCATAGTGCCCCCCGCTACAAACCTTTTTCTGATTTACATGAAACTTATGCGTGGTCTACATGTGATGCTGAGCCACCCCCTATACTTTAACCAAGCCAACGTACTCAGGCCACGCCCCTTTCATAACGTTTTAACTGTTTAAGGTAGACCCTCGTGTGAGGTATCATTGAACTCAGCAGAGAGTTCCTTCTCTATTTTTGATGGTTTGGCCCCCCCCCTTCTGAAAGAGCCACAACATGCTTTTCTGTCCCTCCAGGATTTTGCGGCCTTTTGTTGAGAGTGTTCGGCCCAAAATGCCTGATTTTGCGGGAGCTTTTGTAAAAGAATCGCGATAAAAGTTGCAATGTCTTTTGTATTTTTGTTGCAATGAAGTCGCAAGAGACAATTTTTTGGGGTATGATTCTTTAAAAATAAAAAGGAAACTTATTTCAGGGAGAATAAAACTACTCGGAGCTGAATTGTTGGTTAATTTCCAATCCTGGGATGGGACAAACATTCATATGGTTTGATAAAGTAATGTTACTAATGGACTTTAACTTATCATGGCACATACAATGATGAGCGTAGCTGTCCTCAATTTAGGTTATCCTGTACGTCTCACCTCCCGTTTTTTCTGCATCCACCGTCAATTGCGGGAGGAACTGAGCAGCAGCCCTGCTGCATTCAGATGTTCGAGTCCCACACGTCTCGTCTAGGAAATTATTTGCCTCTGTACGTGTGTTACTTCAACCTGTTCTCACTCCTGCTTGGTCAGTGGCTCTCAGAGTCACATACTGATGCAATGCCTGGCACGTGGGACTGCTATGATTGGTTGAAGTCGCTGGAAACTCCGGTTTTTGGTCAAATTTGCAGTAAAGTTGCAGTGATTGGTCAAACTTGTGAGTTTCACCGAATTCACGATGATTGGTTGAATTCAAATGAATTGTTGTGATCGCGACGTCGCGAAATTCCTGAAGGGACTGGCTTTTATTTCATTATTTGTGTTCGGTGGAGAAATAGATTGATGCATCAAATACTGTGTTTAATAAATGCTTTTATTGGTCAAATGACATAAGCATGTGCCCTTCAACTTCCTGTCGGTGATGTGGGAATTGACGCTGTTACATAATGAATCTTTTTGAGTCAAAAGGAGAGGGCTTGGTCTCGTTTTGAAAGCAAACTCAAACCTAATTTCCCATAAAGCCTCCATAACGGTGCTTTTGTTTCAATAATTACTGTATTGACTTGGAAATTGAAGGCTCTGATAAACGTCCTTTGTCTAGATTTGCTTCTTGACCTTTCGAGGCATTTGTCTGAAGAATCTTTCTCTCTGGCTCTCATCTGGCTGTCTTTGTCTTTAGACATTAGACATTGTCTTCTTAAACCTTTCTTGGCACTAAGAAAACCTTTGGTGCACAGTGGGAAAGACCAAATGTGTAGTGTTTTTTTACAACCTCATTTACGACATCCTCATACCTAAACAATATAACACGTAAATTGCCAATAAACAACATTTAGGAGCTCTCTATTTAACACAGTGATATGGTCTCACAGTGGCCATTTCAAACATGTGACCATAACGTGTGTTTTAACAAAGTGACCATTCTATTCAATGCAATGGTTGCAGTTTAAAAAATCTAGTTAATTTTGTGAAATGGAACTAGTTTAGGTAATAAAAATACTTAGTCTGGGTTAGGAAATCAGAGATTGGCTTACCATGAGTCACGTAAAACTACTAAAATGAGGATGAACAAGATCACAGATGACCAACGTCACCGAATTAGGTCGGCAAAACCTTGTTGAGTTTTGGTTTCAATCAGGATTTATTGTTAATTAATTTTTAAGATTATGTGCCATGAGATGCAGAGCTTGCTGCTTCATAAGGATAAAAAAGTAGATAACAGTGCAAAAAAGGTTCAGATATTTGCATGATTACATACGTGGATACGGGCCCATGCTGTAGCCTGACGTGTACCTCTCCAGAAATGTAACTACATTTCAACTGTGATTGGTCTGCTTGGTCGTAGCTTGGTAGCGTTGCATTTCCCTTTTACTCATTTCTGGCACTCTCCTTCTCTGTGAACAACATGAAGTCAAGGGGAGGGTTAACCTTTCCTGCTACCGTTTTCCACACCCTGGTCAGAAAGCACATTGGGGGGACACTTTCTTCCTCCGTCTCCACTGCCGGAGTCGGAACTCGCTCCAAAGCTAATCCCCGTCACTCTCACTCACTCAACCACACACTCCCCATGCATACACATACAGGCTCTGCTATTCTCTTAAAGAGATGCGCTAGAACGATGCAGACACACCAGCGCATAAGTATAAATCCTCACAACAGTGTAGGCCATTTCCCTTTAGCCTTTATCTATCACTTTCTCAGTGTAATGACGCCGATAATGTTTTTTCACTGCGTTGTAATCTAAAGAAAAACGCAGGATAAAGTTTAACAAATCAATAAATGTTTCAATAAATGTCCCTAAAAAAGTCTCCCTACCCTAAGACAACCCCTGGTGACATGCAACATTGCAATCAAGAACTCGCCTCCCATTCCGCTATGACATACATAAACCACTTGAAATGAGTAAGTAGCTGTCATGCAGTTAGAGAGGCCACTGTTTTTTCTGCATTTGCTTAGCAGTATTTTGCACTGATATATGTGCCATTTCTGTCTCATATTATAGACAAAACAGTCTACACATCATGCTTTGTTTCAAATGTAATTTGCCTCCACCTGACTGAATTGATTTGGCAACAAAATTGCAGACAGAATGCAGAGCTAAACAGGGAATGGTAGAGTCTAGATGGGAGTACACTGTCTGGGGCGACTGCTTTGGTCCGGCTGGCATGACTGTTATGCAAACGAGAGGCTTTGAAAAGGCTTTTTTCAAATAATAATTCTAGGTAGGATGTACAGATGAAAAGGCATCAGTAAATCTTAAATATTCATGATAACAAAACCTTTTAACTCAAAAATACTGGGACATACATTGAAAGCTTGTTTGTGAGCTGTTTGTTATTACCATTTTGAAACTGGTTTGAATAATTGAAATTATGAATAACTGACTCGTTAACAATGTGTTACATTTACCTCAGGCTCTATCTTAAGTTAGCTATGCAGAGCACACCTAAAAATAAAGCAGCCACAGGGTCAGGTACCTGAACCAACTGACTCCTCTCTAAGAGGAAAAGCAGCGGCTATGAAGGGAAATGTGAGAGCGCATAGATGCGATGTGAGCACTTGTAGAATATGATTTGAGAGTTTGTAGAAAAAAAAAAATCTGTACTCTTATTTTTCTTTTTTCACTTCAGCCACTTTTCCAGTAGAACCACAACTCAGTGATTACAACCTCTGAAATCTGTTGCTGCAGCGTGCTCTCTCGCATCACACAGCCGCGAGTCTGCGCTCTCGACTTTTGCAACACTTCTTGCGATACATTTGGTGCAAAACTAATTTGTACCTGTGGACTTAGTCTGTGGAGCTCTGAGCCAAAAGGACGGCCGGGGACAGCAGGACCAGCATCACCAGATGAGGGACAACTCTGTCCGGCTTATTTATGTAGCATGAAAGCTACCGTTGGCTATAGCACCCAGCCCGTATCTAAATAATGTAAATACCTTTTAACAGTCAAACTGAAACACTGGCGGTGAGCAAAGTTGTGGTTGCAGCCTACTGGAAAAGTGACTGAAGAGAAAAAAGAAGAAAAAAAAAATACGAGTACAGATTTTTTTTCTACAAGCTCTCAAATCATATTCTACAATTGCTCACATCGCATCTACGCGCTCTCACATTTTGCACTATATTTACCTTCATAAAGTTTTAATTTTTAGTTTTAAATTTTAAAGTCTCGTTTCGGTTATGATGAACAAGGAAAGAAACCTCATTTGAGCCTTGCCTATTCGCATGCGAAGGCCAAAATAAGGATTTGTGTAGTGCTCTGATTTAGTGTTTACTTTTCTATTCACTGCCAGTGGCACATACAAACACATCACAGCAGACTCTCCATCTAACGGCCATTCACAATCCCTCTTCACTTCAGTCAATAAGAAACCTTACCGTGTTTACTTGGAGATCCACTTCCAAAATGAAAGGGACCGATTTTTTTTAATTTCTTTTTTATATATAAACAAGAGATGACTGTGGCCTCGGAGTTGGAAGTCTGATACCGCTTCATCACATTCACTCACCCCCATCAGCTCAACAGGCCTGTAGACATGCCCCCCACCTCCCCCCGCTGCTGTAATCAATATGTTAATCAATGGATCAAATCAAACCTAGACTTCTAACTAACTAAGAGACTTCTGTTATTTTATACTGGGGCTGGTCAAAGTTAAACAACTGTTATTTAAGCGGAATGGTTAACACAACACCTCACAGGGTCTGTATGTGTCTATAGTGGATTGTAAAAATGCACTATACCCTTAATGCTTGGTAACTGGGTCATGCTGTTGGGGCTTGTTGTCCTGTTTCAATACGCATTACAGCATTTAGCTTTTGCCTGTTAGCATGAGTTGTTCTTTCATGTTCTATTATGTGAAACAATAGCAGTACTCTCAAAATGTACTCTCATGTGTCTTGAAAGATGTTTTATAGCTCAATCTCTGCTGCTCCCTCCCTTAATGAGATATTATGATAAATCTGCTGTTCTCATGTGTTGTTTATCATTCAGTGCTTGCAGCCGATATAACCATAACCTCTGGGTCTTGACATTTTCACACTAATTGCCGTTTTTTAGTCCTGCCATGCACCATGAGCGTTCCCAGGTTATGCCGAGCCACTCGGTCAATGGACTCATCCTCCCATTGCTTTTTTTTTTTTTTTTAATCACACATGGGGATAAAAGCTTCTTTTTTTTCTTCTTTTTTTTTTTTAAATATGTCACCATTTTTCTTGAGCTCCATGCAAACTTTTCTTGTATTTTCTCCTTTCCAGACCACCAAGGCAGTGAACAAAGGTGACTTTCCCCTGGCCAACATCGCCTCCAGACGGGCTTTGTTCCTCGCTGCCCTCTCCATCACCATAGGCACCGGTGTGTATGTGGGGGTGGTGGTAGCTCTCATCGCCTACCTTTCTAAACCAGGACACATATAGCAGCTGCAACACACCTCCCAGGAGCCCAGGAAAAGAACAACCTCCCCCCCTCCCATGGGAACGGCATTGCTCCTGCACACTACGAAGAAATGTTTTTTGGTTTTGGGGATGCACAGTTTTTCCCTCCGCCTTCCTTTCTTTCCAGCTTTCTCTCCCTACAGGCCCTCAAGCAGCCACGGTTAGCCACAGTGACTAGAGAGAGGTCAAGCTGGAGGGTGAGAAGAAGGGGAATTGGGGATAGACAAAGTGTTTCTTTTGTTGAGACAGTGAAAGGGTTTGAGTAATGGAAGTATTCCATGTTGGAGTCCAGTTTGCATTCCATTGACTTAAACCCCTGTTGGCTTCATCCTCTTTTTCCTGGTTTTAACTTCCAAGACACATCGAGGAGAAGAAACTGAAGCGATAACGCTGCACACTTAAGCAATTATTAAAGAGAAGAGGTATAGGTGGGTTAGAAATCAACAGAAAATCACTCTTAAACCAACTCTATTTGAGCTGCAGATAAAATAAGAGCCTCTCTGTGGAGTCCCGTCTCCTGTCAAGTGACTTAAGCTGCCCCTATCGACTCAAAAACACCAAGGCTGCATTTGTCTCTGGGCTCACTGTCTCACAGTAGATGACCACACTCGCATTTTCTGAAATCACGACAGAGAAACTTTATAATAGAAAATACAGAGCTGCTAATTATAATTTCATGAAGAATGAAGCTCTCAGAGGGGAAAAAAAGATCAAACACAATCAGACGCTGTTTCTGACTCATTGAACAATATGCTCTGGCATGAATTACAAGAATCTCAATGGAGCCTCAGGCCTGTATTTCTACCTCTGAGGTGTCCATCCATCAAAGACAAGCTCTGAAAGCTAACAAAATCTGTTTGTGCCAGATATGGTTTGCCTACGTACACGCAAATGTGCTTTGTTTTTATGTAGTCTTTTTGTGTTCCCTGCTGCCTAAAGGCACCTTGATTAATCTCGCTTTAAGGAATGTTCATTTATAGACTTTGAAGTAAAGCACATGCGAGGTGGCCAGAATTTCAGCGGGAGGGCACCTGGGTAGCTCACCTAGTAGAGCGCGTTGCCCATATATTTAGGTTTACTCCTCCACGCAGCGGCCGCGGGTTTGACTCCAACCTGCGGCCCTTTGCTGCATGTCGTTCCCCACATCTCTCCCCCTTCATGTCTTTAGCTGTCCTACACAAATAAAAGCCTAAAATGCCCAAAAAAGTATTTAAAAATTTTTTTAAAAAGCATTTCAGAGGAAAAGGGTGCACAGTGTCACCCCAAAAACAATGCATCTGGTGAGGCAATATGAAATGAAACATCTGCCATTCACAATGGGCGATAGAGTTATAAATCAGGTAGGTAATATCATTAAAAGGCAGACCTTACATGTCCTCCAGGGCTGCGCATATAAACAAAGTGTCGCAGTGTGACAGCTTTGAATTCAGCCGTGATCAGTTATTCTTTGCATGACTCTAGATGTATGCCAGCAGTATTACTGCTACGCATGATTGATTGGATTGAGAACTTGTTTTTGTCAGATCATAAAAAAAGCTGAACTTAAAACTGATCAGGCTGTGAAGGGGCTCATATTTTGTGCAGTGCTTAAAACCACATTCCCCAATCCAGCTGTTAAAACAGAGGACATGTCACAGTAACAACGCATTGAGACACTTCAATTTGCTCCTTCACAATTTCAAGATTTTTTTAGTTGAATGACAGACAAATTCTTTGTATGAGGGGCTTATTACTTTTTTTTGTTTTGATATTGTAGATGCAGGCCGATGCTAGTCCAAGCCTCAAGAGGTGACATGCACTTAGTTTCTCTGCACAGGTACTGCATTAGTCATACGTGACATTAATGGTGCACAATTAGCTCCCCTTAATGGCTTTTTCTGAAGGAATGTGTACTCTCTGGAGCATAGCCCTAAAATAGCACAACCACATTCATTTCACTAATAAGCTGCTTTTGGCGCCGCTGGTTGCGGTCAAAAACTCCAAGTAAACAATCCATTTAGACATCCACGGCTCTGTGAACATTTTAAAATAACCATGTAAGTTGGTTCTGCTGTGCTAATGAAGAGCGAATATTGCGTGCTAATGAAGAGCGAATATTGCCCTTATTCTCCACGAGGGGACATTTCCAGTGAACTTTGCTTAAATTAAACCGCAGCCAAGACTCCTAAGACTTTCCTTTGAATTGTATATTTGGCTGCCTGTATGAATAAACATCAAGGAACCAATAAGTGACAATAAACTAAATGCTGATTGATTTTTAGGTATTTGTTTGGGGCCCTATGATTCACCTGATTACGTGTCTGGTCATGTGAAAAGCTGATCAATACATCCTTATAACCTCTGAGCCCTTCTGACCACACGTTCCAGTGGTAACTCATGAGCTACCGATTCCTCGTCAGTGTACGCACACATCATGGCCATCACTGTAACTATACTAAAATACTCTGTACGTCTTTCATCTCTCCGACAAAGTTTTATTGCTGATAACGATGAACATGCTTTGTGTTTTGTAGCGTGTCATTCAAAAAGATGTGTTTTTATCTGGCTTCTTTGGCAACCTGGCATTGCGCAATGTGTTACAACAGCACGTGGGTTTCAATGCTGTTGGTATTTCCTTCTCATCGTGATGAGTTAATGTACAAATCTACGCAACCAAGATGTTTGCTGAATGCGTTGCTCAATGCCAGGATGATGCCAGTGCTCTATTTGTGTCGTGCTCTTAAGCCGAATTAAAGAAGATAACATTTTTTTATTATGTTTTGGGGATGCTGTTTCCTATCTTGTGTGAAGGCAACATGTACATAGTGCAAATAATGACATGTTAAAATGTAATGACAAATAAATAAATCAGAAAGGAATGACGTCCTTTCTTAAAAGCAAAACTGTTTTTTTCAGTGGTTTATGTCAGGGGTCTTTGTTTTTTTAAGGCGAGGACCCCTCTACTTAAAGAGAGACAGATCAGGACCCCCCCGGGCTACTACATATATTTTGTTTGGTTAAGTTGCATACTAAACTGGGCCTACAGTAACCTGTAGAGCTGCATAAAGCCTTTATACATAACTTGTTTTGCATAGAATACTAAGCTATTAAAATAGCCTAATAATTGTTGGCATGGTTTTATAAATCCCATACCCCCAGTTGAAGATCCCTGGTTTATATAACATGAAGCTCTGTAGTCAGATTTATATCCCAAAAAAACCTCCACAACCATGACCTGCGAGAATTAGCCCAGTAATTGAGATGCTTGAGTTGTCCTTAAAGCTAAAACAAACAGACTGAGTCATGGAGTGTGGGTGGTTTTGCCAGAAAGAGATGGAGGAGCAGCTCGGAAATGTGTAGCTGTAGTGTTCTTATACTGTAGCTGCAGGCAGGAAAGTACACCGTCACCATCATGGTTATTGAACATTAACGCAAACGTCAACGTTTCACACCGACTAATACAGGTAAGAGACAAAATGACATTTCACATTGTGCCTCTATATTATTTTGATAGTCACATTCTTGCAGTCTAACAGAGCTTTAGTGGCTTGGGATTGTCAGGTACAGTATGTGGCATATTTTCTACAACAGCGGTTACTAATCTTTTTTGTCAGTTATCTGACAGTTGTATCAGATAAGCTGAAGTACTGCTTCCTCGACACCACCCCACTATCTTCTTATGAATGGAATATGAATTATTTCAACCATTTTTTACTTTTAGCTAACTATTTTAAACTGTATTCATTACTTTCATTATTTCAACATGGCTTTTAGCTATTTAATCATTTACTTTTAGATAACTATTTCAATTGTTTAACTTTTATACTTTATTTCAACAGTGTACTTTTAGCTGACTAAACCGTTTTTTTTATTACTTAACCTCATATCTATTTCAGTAGCTAATACATTACTTTTAGCCATTTCAACAGTTTTGTTCATTATTTTAACTAACCCTTTTATCGTTATCTTAAAGGTCCCATGACATGGTGCTCTTTGGATGCTTTTATATAGACCTTAGTGGTCCCATGATACTGTATCTGAAGTCTCTTTTATATAGGCCTTAGTGGTCCCCTAATACTGTATCTGAAGCCTCTTTTATATAGACCTTAGTGGTCCCATGATACTGTATCTGAAGTCTCTATTATATAGACCTTAGTGGTCCCCTAATACTGTATCTGAAGTCTCTTTTATATAGACCTTAGTGGTCCCCTAATACTGTATCTGAAGTCTCTTTTATATAGACCTTAGTGGTCCCCTAATACTGTATCTGAAGTCTCTTTTACATAGACCTTAGTGGTCCCCTAATACTGTATCTGAAGTCTCTTTTATATAGACATTTAGTGGTCCCCTAATACTGTATCTGAAGTCTCTTTTATATAGACCTTAGTGGTCCCCTAATACTGTATCGGAAGTCTCTTTCCCAAAAGTCAGCCAGAATTCCAGCCACTAGAGCCAGTCCCACAATGAGCTTTCATTAGTATGTGCCATTTCTGAGTCTGTAGCTTTTGAAGAAGGGTTAGTTTTTTTATTTCTTAACCTCATATCTATTTCAGTAGCTAATACATTACTTTTAGCCATTTCAACAGTTTTGTTCATTATTTTAACTAACCATTTTATTGTTATCTTAAAGGTCCCATGACATGGTGCTCTTTGGATGCTTTTATATAGACCTTAGTGGTCCCATGATACTGTATCTGAAGTCTCTTTTATATAGACCTTAGTGGTCCCCTAATACTGTATCTGAAGTCTCTTTTATATAGACCTTAGTAGTCCCCTAATACTGTATCTGAAGTCTCTTTTATATAGACCTTAGTGGTCCCCTAATACTGTATCTGAAGTCTCTTTTATATAGACCTTAGTGGTTCCCTAATACTGTATCTGAAGTCTCTTTTATATAGGCCTTAGTGGTCCCCTAATACTGTATCTGAAGTCTCTTTCCCAAAAGTCAGCCAGAATTACAGCCACTAGCGGCAGTCCTACAAATGTGCCATTTCTGAGTCTGTAGCTTTTGAAGAAGGGGGGGGGGCAAGGTGGAGGCTGGGGGTGTGATCTGCGATGACACCCACCTATCACTCAAAGCGTCCCTTAATTATGCATAACTTTAAGCATGAATTTAAAAAACAAGTAATCGCTACATGCAGCCAACTTATTTAATGTCAGAGCTGATTCAGAGGTAATGTAGGATAGCATAGCTTGCCAATGTACAACAACAGCGGGTGTGACTGCAGCAGCAGCTGGGGAAGAGCTCTTATTACAGGAGTGAGTAAGTGGTGAGTCACACGCTGAAGTCTTTGTCAGTGAACACGCTGCAGAACAATAGACGTTGAGATGCTTGCCTAGTCATCAAGGGTGAAACATTCTCATATAAAACACAAAACAAAGAGCATGCTCCACTTATTTCCCCCTTTATGAGAATATGCTAAACAGTCTGTGCTCAACAGCAGACACACAGGCAGATTGAAGTAATAAGCGCAATAGATCAAAAGAAGACTGTTGTGTTTCCCAGCGTTCAGTGACTTCGCCTAAACAATCCTGACAGTGAGCAGGAAAAGATTTTGCTCGTCCTCGTGCAGGAGGGATTTCACATGCTCCCTTTAAAAATTATTTGTGAAGTTGGAAGATTTTTAGGAAAAGGGCCTATTAATATAAATCTACGAATAGATTCATCAAATGCTTTTAATCATTACAGAATAGTTCTATTTTTTCTTGACTGTCTAAGTCCCCCAGTTCCTCTCATATGTGGATGAGTCAGTTTTCATAATTTCAACAGCCATTTTTCATCCGCATTAGAGGATCATGCCGAAGATTATCGTGGGAGAGAGAAATGAGCCTGGTTTTATTTGCACTCCTCGTGTTTCTAACTGGAAGCTACAATGCTAAACTGCAGTCTTTTCTGCAAGTGCAGTTCTTGAGATTGGTTATTGTATTTCAATTTAAGGATGGTGCAATACCCTAGAAACCTCCACTTTATGGGATCTCACACTTGCCCACACATGGCAAAAACTGCAAGTCAGTGGAGTTTTACAGCTTCCAGTAATAATGTTCACGGGCGGATTAGGCAAAAGGAATCGTGGATCAGCTTTCACTAATACCTGGTTAACCTACTGGATTGGGGTAGTTCATGATGCAGCTTTTTTTTCAGTGATTTGGTACAAAACAAAAATGCTAATTCTGATGGAATTGCTTGAGGCATTAAAAAAGGTTTTTGGACAGATTGCAACCTCAGATAAAGAGGCTTATTTAGCTTAAGCGACAGGCATTTTCTAAAAATAGCACAATGAACAGGTGCTGGTTTAGAACGCCTTGTGAATTTGCAATGCAAGACCATTGTTTTTTTTTCTTGGGGGAGCTTTGAGGAGTGGGCACTTGAGAGGAAACTGAATTTCTCAAAAGCCCCAAACCAGAAAAAGGCACATGTTATGTTCTCTAAATATTCTTATCTTGGATGACAGGGCTAGCCGGGCCCCAGGCTGTTTGGGCTCCATTTCCATAGCAGTCCCTAAGGCTACGGCTAACTATCACAGAAGTATTCTGGTCATAAAAAACCCTTGGATACAAACTTATTCCTATCTCCAAACTGAATGGTGGTGTGGTGCTATACATATCCCTCCATATCCAGTCTCTGTATTTAGACTGAATATTCTTTATGGGTATATTTGCTTTTTCTTCTCTTTCAATAAGGAAGCCTCGGTGGAGAGAAGAAAAGTGTGTCCCTGCTGAATAACTGATTAGAAGTTAGTTATTCATGAGAAATAGATCTGCACTAGATTGAGTGACGTGCATCAAAATCTTCCCCATTTAGTTTGGCAGCAGTTAACAAATCTGGAATTTTAACTGGAAAGTTAATCATCCTTGAAACAATAGATTACACTTGCAATTTTAATTTCAGCCATTATAAGAAATAATGTGGGAGCCTTTTCATTGTGAGAGTGGATGCTGTGATTACAGCATGCTTCCACAATATTGAATTTGTGACAGTTTGAGTCAAGAAGAGACGTATGGAAAAAGCTTTTGAATTAAATTGTGCAATTATTTGCACATATAAAATGTCTTAGTAGCGTCAGGATCATTGTTTACCTTGCAGCAGTAGTTTATGCGGAGAGATATCCAGGCTGTTACTGCTGTTGAAGAGTGAGTGTATACTGCAGGTCTGACTGAGAACCTCTCATACAGAGAGAAAAAAAGTTCTATGACTCTGCGCACCTCTCAGAGAGTATAGGCTGTGAATTTTCCAGGAAAGCCCATTCAAATGCAATGAAAGTGTTTTCACATTATGTTTTCACAGAACATTGGCTTTTATCTTGTTCCTGCACTTGTCAGTTGGTCTGCAACCAAGGCGAGAAAAAGGGGGTGAGATAGAACACATTTTATATATTTTAAATTTGAGTGCAAGAGCGAGAGAGAGCAAGATACCTATGTAAATATTTATTTATCAACTTAAAAGCAAGCAATGAAATACGGAATCAGAGAGGGGAAACATTAAAATGTACAGAAGAATCTATGAATGTACAGCTATTCAAAGTCGGTCAGAGTCTGGGGAGATCTGGGTTTTTTGGAAGATAAGATTAAATAAAAAGCAGACAAAGCAGTTATCAATGTGGATACCAGTTTCCTACAAGTTACATTATTCAGTTGCAGACTGTTTGAATGGAACATTTGCTTTACTGAGGAATAATTCAACATTTTGGGAAATACGTATGCTAATCCTAACTCTACAGCAAGCAGCCAGTTAGCTTAGCATAAAGACAGGAAACAGGGGACAACAGCTAGCCTGACTACCAGCACCTGCAGCTCAAACCACAACTCACACTGCGGTTTTTGTATGGATTAAATAAATTAGACATATTATGTTTATTAGTGTGCTGTTAGAGGGGCTGGTAGGCTAATTGTGTTACCTTTAGACAGAGTCGGGCTAGTGGTTTTCAGTCTTGTTCTTGTACTAAGCTAGGATAACCAGCTGCTGGCTGTAGATTCGTAATAACCATATAGGCATGACAGTGGCACTGATCTTCTCCTCAAACTCTCAACAAGAAATCAAACAAGCATACTTCGAAAAATGTGAAACTACTCCTTTAAAAAATATATATATAAAGTAATGAACATATTTGTCAATCAACATCAGTAAGAGTAACAAAGCAGACCTCCGCCAAAGCATGCCCTATCTCACAATGGTAATGCAGTAGGAATTTTCCTAGTTGAGAAGAACTACGTTTTCGCAAACGCCCCCTGAATGCAGCATAAACGCCCTATGTCGCAATGTTGATGAAAGAGCAAAATAATTTGTGAATAGGATGTGTTCCCAAATTAAAAGGTGTTTTCCGTTGCTCATGCTACGCCCTTCCACCGAGTTTCATGAAAAACGGGCCAGTAGTTTTTCTGTAATTCTGCTCACAGACAAACCAACAAACCAAACCAAAAACATAACCTCCATGGCGGAGGTAAGTCTAAACATGCTACAAGATGTGAGTACAGCCTTAAACATCTTTAAATAATTTATGCCTCACATACAACTGATTAACAGTCTGACTCTGCCGTGCACACACACAACCAAGAAAAACACACACAGCCATTTAGATCTGTTGCCTCTGGCAAAAGCACATCAATTCATGTTTTAGCACAAGTGAAAACTAATCTCTTTTTGCCCCTCTATATTGGCTTTTGTCTGCATCATAAACATTTCCAAGCAGTCACGTCTGTCTATGAAATTCAAAAGCTATCTTCTCCAGGACAAAAGAGGAGCAGGGCGTGGATGAAACATGGACAACTCAAAGCAACCTGCTGCGGGTGTCTGGTGACAGATGGAACTGCCTTCAAAAAGCACCCTTTGGTGCTAAAAAAAAAAAAAAAGAAGAAAAAGGACAGAACATAGACGCTTCCCTCTGTTCTCAAAATGAATGTTTTTCATGCCAACATAGAAGACAGACGCACCAGTCACCAGTGTTACAAGTTGGATTAAAATGCTTTTTCAAAACCTGAAACACTAAAAAGCGATCAGCTCAGCAGTTAAAGGGGCTACACACACACACACACACACACACACACACACACACACACACACACACACACACACACACACACACACTAATCAAAATGGCAGTTTGCCTCAAGCAGTGATACACTGCAAGGGAAATATGGACATCCCTTGCTGTTATGACTGTTAGCGCCAATTGCTACATGTTAATTGAGAGCAATTGAATGTCTACAAGGCAAGACTGACTTTAGAATGTCAAGGTTGCAAGATTACCACTCTCAACTGAATGAAGACAAGGCAATTATTTTGTTCCTTTTCCTTTCCTCACATGACTTTTCCAGATCTGCACTTATATCTAAGTCATTAAATGCAACTGTGGCGTGTGAGCCAATTAGATAAGAGATTGTGTGAGATAGACTTATCGCTATACTGTAGTAATGCAGTCATAAAATGTCACTAAATGGTAAGAGTTACGTGCAAAGCTCTCAAGTAATAAATCTGTCCACTTCCTTTAACACCCAGCCAGACAACTGTCACATTAATGATTCCTTAAAGATTACAGCATTTCAAATGACATCTGGAGCTCCTTGTCTTCAAGCATGAGCTTGATTGAGTTAACAGCATCTCACCGGGAGTTTTACTACAGTCTCTCTCTGCAGACTAGTTGAGACTGAGTGTAGCATGCAGCTATAGGCAATTTGACATGGGAACAGTAACACTTTGAATAATGCAGCAGCCACCCACCCCCACATACACATTTACTGCTGTCATTATCTTTACCAACAGTTCTGTGGGAACACCCCCTGAAGCCACCACTCACAGCTTCTACTGTCTCATGCGGCGCATAATTTCTTCTCATGAGCCGAGTTCCCTTGACAAGTTTCAGATGACCAACTCCATTATCCATTTCATCAGATTAGTTTCAGGTGAGATTCTTCTCCATTATTAATATGGAGGTGCACTTGTCATTGTCCCAGCTAAGAGATAAAAAAACCAGAGATTGTTTGCAGGAGGATGCACTTAACATTTTCCTCCTGGAATCATCAGGCTGATTATGAGTGTGCCCAATTGCTTCAGTGCTATAACCTCTTTAGTCTTGCTTTGCCAGGCCATCCACACGCAGCGGAGCAGAGGAGGGTCTGGTTAGTTCACATAGCATTCCGGAATGGGAGAAAAACATGCTCATTTCTTTAAACCAATCACAATCGTCTTGGGCGGCGCTAACCTCAGCATGGAGCCGCTGTAAAATAGTCACGTGAGCAAAAAATCTGATTCGACCAGCTAGCTGTCTCAATTTACCCTACAGAGACTTGAGGTGCCATCAACAATAGTCTTCATAAATCCACCGGAGTTTAAAATTCCAACACAAAGAATACTGTCATGATGTCGTCATGGCAGCCAGTTTTTTTCTCTTTGTTTTGTGTGCCTTGTCTGTTTCCCCTCACGGTTTTCCCCCTCCTGTGCTATCTGTAAGCTGTGGGCACAGTTTAGCTGGCAGGTGGCGCCAGGTGAAGCTCATTGCCTAATCATCCTGCTGCAGTACTTAAGGCCGGGTCTGTGATCCACTCGTTGCCAGATCGTACAGTCTACTAGCGTGGTATAGTTGCACTCCTGGCTCCCTGTGTTAATCTGTGTTTCTGGTGTTTTAGCTTGTGTAGCTAAACGTGTTCTGTGTTCTCTCTTGTTGCAGCCTGCCTTGCTTACTCATGCTCACGCTTCCTGCCTGCCTGCCTGCTTCCCCACTCACTCCACGCTGATTACTAGGATTGGATTCAGCCTCGAATTGTTTGTTGGACTCTGGAAAATTCCTCATTATCACTAAGTCACTGGGCACGCTCTGGAGAGCGCACTGCACCCACCACTCACCCCTGGATCTCCTTGACGCACCTCCCTCCTGTTGTCACCCGCACAATTATTGTATATAGTTTCACAAATTAAATCCCTTTATTGTATATCCTGTGTTTTCATCTGCTTTTGGGTCTAACCTCCATTGCCGTTCCGTAACAACTACAGAAGGAAAACAAAAAAAAATGCATGCATCCGGTGGAATTTCCTGTAGCACAGAAGCAATCCCGGAAGTGGAACCTCAAGGATATAGAGTAGGGGCTCTATAGCTAGCAGCTAAACACATAAAATTGAAAAATGTGCTGCCTCGTGTGCAAAAGCAAACTTAACTTCTGGGAGACATATCATGCTGTGTGTTAGTTTCAGCTGAAGCGCATAAACTGGTCTATTTGAATAGCTCGTTAACTCGCTGACTGCTACACAGCGTTGTGTTTTATCTTGTAAGCACAAACAAAAGCCAGAAACTAAATAGAGCTTACCAGAATAAATGGCGCTCCGATGCCAAGAGCGCGCTCAGATCTCACAATGACGCAGCAAAAGAGGGTTAACGACATACATGAGTCAACGTGTGTAACCTGGGGAATGTTACTGAGACTGTCTGACCTTTAAGCCAAGCAAGACGAGAGTGGCAACAATCAGCTGGTGACAGTGGGAGACCTTTAAAATGGGGACCACGTCTTGAGCGATCACTACTACTAAAGGTCGCAAGGACATACAAAAATGGCATTGTATGTATTGTAAATACCATCGGGGGGGGGACAGCACAAGACAACATTGGAGAAAGCATAAGAGCAGGATACTTCATAGTTGACCGTGTTGAAGAGAGAAATAGACAGAGAGTGAAGGGAATAAAAACGAGGCAGGGGCAGACAAGGCCGCCTGACAGACAGGTAGTGATTTACTGCCGTCCTGCTGACTCTCACGTTGTTGTCTCCGTACCTAATTGGCAGTCAATTATCTTCCCATGACAGCCCCATCCAATGGCGAGCCAGTCTGTGTGAAGTCTTTGTTGACATCCCTGGGGCACGGCAAAGTTTATGAGGCTCGAGTCCGGTGACAGATCAATCCCGCTTGTAGACATTAATCCTTTCCCCTGAAGAATCAAGAGAAAGGCCAAAATTGTGGATGTGTGTAAGTCCGGGGACACACTTACACTGCAGGGAAACAAGAAAAGAAAAAAAAAGATGCTTTTAAATTTTTAAAAGAGGTTGATTGCAGGGCGGGTGATTGCGCTTGATTATTATGTTTCACGACAATGGATAATGACGAAGAGGAGAATGGATGTGCTCTTTAAAACAATAAAGTCAGGTCATGCCGTGTTTGGAGACGGACCATCCATCTGCATTGAGAGAGGCTCCAATTTGGACATAATGGACGTTAACATAGCTGTAGTGTTTCTAAATAAATATACACACTACAGTACAGTACAGGCTCAGAGAGTTGTGAAAATGGCAAAGGAAACACAAATGGAGATGGTGCTAAAAAGCTGTAGTATTGAGCATGATGCATTAGCAGACCAGTGGGCTGCTAATCATCTCTTAATTATGCTGTTCAGGTTTTTGTGGAAAATGAAAAATCGTGTCCCCGGGTCAAAGGCTTCTTGTGTAGCATAGGGGTAGCAGAATCAATCAATGTAATGATAACGTTGCAGCAGCAGGATTACAGCAGTGTAAAGCACAGAGAAACACACAAACAAGTAGATATTCAGCGAGCCTTCCTGTGTCTGTCTGTCTGAGAGTGAGAGTGAGAGTGTGTGTGTGTGTGTGTGTGTGTGTGTGTGTGTGTGTGTGTGTGTGTGTGTGTGTGTGTGTCACACAGCCCAGGTCCCAAGGTTCCCATCAATCACATCTGTTGCTGTACAAGGCTTTTGTATGCGATGTCTCCTCCCTCATCATCGATGAGAACAGCTTGATAAAGCTGTGTACTTGGATTGGTAATAAAAAGATGTGCTGCAAGGCAAAGTAAGCACTTGCAAACACACACCCCACCCCCAACACCTGTCCAATCAGCCACCAACACCCAGCCTTAAATGTTTTCCATCAGTGCCGCTGGTGTTTAGGAGCTCTGAGCTCACGGGGAAACTCTGGTAATTGGCTTCTGTTTGTTCCTGGACTTATCAGAGTATTACTTTCATGGATAACTTGGAACTAATTAATCAGGGTATGGAGCGAGGGATGGGATTTGACTTTTAACATCGCTCACTTTCATTTTCTTTTCATTTTCTTTCAAACACCAACTCTTGTCATAGTGTTCTTCAAGCCCTTTCGGAACAGTTGGGATACAGATACGGACTCCGAGAAGTGGTTGAGATAAACTTATTTCCCAATTTAAGAGGCTTTATTTTCACATGTCTAATCCTATGTTTTTGTCTCACACTGCCACCGTGGTTTTGTTTGAACTTTTACAGTGTGTGTATTCCTGCCAGCTGCCCGCAGCATCTCACACTCATTTGAATGTAAAATAACTTTTTTTTAATTGCTTGCTTTGATGAAATCTAGGAATTTCATCTATCAACGCCTGAGGAAGCTTTTTATTGGCAACTGACTGTGTGTTGTTGAACAATAATGCTGAATGGGCTCAGAAAATTATATATATATATATATATATATATATATATATATATATATATATATATATATATACACACTACCGTTCAAAAGTTTGGGGTCACATTGAAATGTCCTTATTTTTGAAGGAAAAGCACTGTACTTTTCAATGAAGATAACTTTAAACTAGTCTTAACTTTGAAGCAATACACTCTATACATTGCTAATGTGGTAAATGACTATTCTAGCTGCAAATGTCTGGTTTTTGGTGCAATATGTACATAGGTGTATAGAGGCCCATTTCCAGCAACTATCACTCCAGTGTTCTAATGGTACAATGTGTTTGCTCATTGGCTCAGAAGGCTAATTGATGATTAGAAAACCCTTGTGCAATCATGTTCACACATCTGAAAACAGTTTAGGTCGTAACAGAAGCTACAAAACGGACCTTCCTTTGAGCAGATTGAGTTTCTGGAGCATCACATTTGTGGGGTCAATTAAACGCTCAAAATGGCCAGAAAAAGAAACTGAAACTCGACAGTCTATTCTTGTCCTTAGAAATGAAGGCTATTCCATGCGAGACATTGCTAAGAAATTGAAGATTTCCTACAACGGTGTGTACTACTCCCTTCAGAGGACAGCACAAACAGGCTCTAACCAGAGTAGAAAAAGAAGTGGGAGGCTGCGTTGCACAACTGAGCAAGAAGATAAGTACATTAGAGTCTCTAGTTTGAGAAACAGACGCCTCACAAGTCCCCAACTGGCATCTTCATTAAATAGTACCCGCAAAACACCAGTGTCAACATGTACAGTGAAGAGGCGGCTGCGGATTCTGGGCTTCAGGGCAGAGTGGCAAAGAAAAGCCATATCTGAGACTGGCCAATAAAAGAAAAAGATTAAGATGGGCAAAAGAACACAGACATTGGACAGAGGAAGACTGGAAAAAGTGTTGTGGACGGATGAATCCAAGTTTGAGGTGTTTGGATCACAAAGAAGAACGTTTGTGAGACGCAGAACAAATGAAAAGATGCTGGAAGAATGCCTGACGCCATCTGTTAAGCATGGTGGAGGTAATATGATGGTCTGGGGTTGCTTTGGTGCTGGTAAGGTGGGAGATTTGTACAGGGTAAAAGGGATTCTGAATAAGGAAGGCTATCACTCCATTTTGCAACGCCATGCCATACCCAGTGGACAGCGCTTGATTGGAGCCAATTTCATCCTACAACAGGACAATGACCCTAAACACACCTCCAAATTGTGCAAGAACTATTTAGAGCAGAAGCAGGCAGCTGGTATTCTATCGGTAATGGAGTGGCCAGCGCAGTCACCAGAGCTGAACCCCATTGAGCTGTTGTGGGAGCAGCTTGACCGTATGGTACGCAAGAAGTGCCCATCCAACCAATCCAACTTGTGGGAGCTGCTTCTGGAAGCGTGGGGTGCAATTTCTCCAGATTACCTCAACAAATTAACAGCTAGAATGCCAAAGGTCTGCAATGCTGTAATTGCTGCAAATGGAGGATTCTTTGACGAAAGCAAAGTTTGATGTAAAAAAAATCTTATTTCAAATACAAATCATTATTTCTAACCTTGTTAATGTCTTGACTGTATTTTCTATTCATTTCACAATGTATGGTGGTGAATAAGTGTGACTTTTCAGGAAAACACAAAATTGTTTGGGTGACCCCAAACTTTTGAACGGTAATGTATTTCCCATGACTATATTTTCAATAATATATTCCTGTTGATAGGCCTACTTTCTCCTACTGCATGTGTAGTCATGTGACTTCCCCCGGACCAGTCAGCCGCACGGAAAGCATAATGGAGGATAACTCAAACACAGAGTCTGAGTCAACTGAGCAACTTGTGCCCAAAAACACCGCAGTGTCCATCATCTTAGGTCATATCATGCAGCCCTACACTCATCACTCTTCAGTTATTTCTTGTGCTGATTAATAAAACCAAGGGCACTTTTCTATTGCAATAAGTGATGTTCAATTTCCAAGGCATTTATTAAACCTGATGCTCTGAAATTACGTCCAGTACTTGTGCCATATATTGTGAGAAATAGGCCTATATACACGGCCACTATATGTGCTGAGTGAACAACCTTGGCATGTGAACAACCAAAACACATTCTAACCATTTTCCTGTGATCACAGGCTCTACCATTTGGTAGACAGCCTTGGCCACTGCAGAAATGTATACTTGCTGAGTAGCATAAATAAGAAGTGCACAGTCTCTTCCTGCTATGCTGACCCTATAGGGGCCACTCTGCATCCACAAACTGTGATCTTACACACACACACACACACACACACACACAGGTGTCTAAATATGCACAAGAATCTACATGGAACTAAAGTGACTCCATGTCCAACCAGGGATAAACCACCATACTTTCAACCCACCAGATAGTTGCAGTAAATCAAAGTCAATTCATCAAGAAATATCCTCTTAATGTCTCCAGTGCTACTATTTATAATGGCCCCTCATGAAGAGCCATTCAATATCAACAGATAGTAGGAGATTACAGAGCAAGACCAAGATGGTGCCACACAGATGTCTACTATCCCTGTTGCATTGAACAGAGTCCCTATAGTTGCCATTCCTTTGGCAGAAAGCCCTCGCTCCTGGCTGTATTGAGTGTTCACATGGCCAGCGTGCACGCTGTTTAGTGTCTTTCCCAGAAGCTCCTTCACCACAAAAGACGAACAGCTGCTGCGAGCTTCTTAGGGATGCTGTATGTTCAGCATTTACATACCACAGTAAACACACAAGACAAAAAATTATGCATTTCCACCGGCATGGGTTGGAAAGAAGAAAAATAAAACATTGAGGTCCAAGAAAGTCAATATTGGACAATTCTGCACAACGCCGGATTAAGTTCGTTGTCAAGGTTTTTCAAATGCTTACTTTGTACAATATCACAGTATCAAAGGTTGATTTAAGGTCAGTGATAGCATAACAACAACTCTGGTCTACTGCATAAAAGTCAGGCTTGGGCATCAAGGCCACACCCTTACTGAACATTTGCTTCAGGACACACAACTTACAGTTGCACTGAACAACACTGAATGTAAATCAGTATGGAATCATCCTAATAAACATGTGATGTTCTGAGACTATGGATGGCAACACATTTGCCCCATTTGTCTAATCCACCTGAGTTAACAAGCAACTTGTGCACCTGTTTCCACAACAAGAAAGCCGTCGTAATGGAAAAAAAGGTTAATCATTGTTGAGTTGGATACATACACCGGCAGTGTCAGTTCCCATTGTCAGCTTAGTGACCTCAGAAACTAGCATCTCTAAAGAGTCCAGGGCCTCTCAAAAAAGAGCTTGGTCAGCCTGCTTCTTAGTACAACTAATGGTAGCCAAGAATGCAGGAAAGACAATGCACATACCTGGTTTATAGATTGAGTGGTGAAACCCTTCACTGCCTTGGAGGGAAGCTCGCCGACGATCCATTATCTGGAGGGAACAGAGGGAACGTGCATCATTAAGCATGAAACACATGTGAGCGGACTTTCAATGTTCCCCACGAATGTAAACTCACCTTACAGGCACTTCATTTGCATTTGGCTTCAAACCAGTATTTGGGGTGCTGGATGTTAGTGCCATTCTTAACCCGGCCGTCAGACACCCCCTACCAAGAGCCTGGGTCTGTCCCAGGTTTCTTCCTAAAAGGGAGTTTTTCCTCTCCACTGTGGCACTGTTGCTTGCTCTGGAGGGAACTATTAGAACTGTTGGGTCCTTGTAAATTATAGAGTGTGTTCTAGACCCCACTTACTTACTCTAGTAAAGTGTCTCAAGATAACTTATGTTATGAATTGATACTATAAATGAAATTGAATTAACTTTGAGGACAGAATTCCAAAAGAAGCTGGCTCTCTTCTTCATTTGGCAAGCCATTTTCATCATTTCCCTCCATACTTGATACACCTAAAAGGGTAAGACGAGAGAGGTCCTTTAGGAAGACAACTTTAAATTCTAACTCAATCAACAGCTGATCAATTCAAGGCCTAAACTTGCATTACATAACAACATACTGTACATGATACACAAGGCAGTTTATGTCATGTAATGAGAAGGCTAAATACAGTGGTGCTGGATACATTTTGTTATGTTTCTAGTAGCTGTGAATCAAATGCCATTTCCAAATAATTGCATTTAAGTATTCTTTCATGCTTCATTATCAAGAGGGAATTCAAGCCTTACGGAGGTCTTCTATTATTTAGGAAACTGCAGGGATCATATTTGAGGTATGAAACACTTTGACATATTTCTTTGTAGAGGAAATGGATCCTTATGCTTCTGCCTAGCATGAAGTGCTTTCACTACAAATCTATAATTTGAGTAGCAGCCCATGGGAGTTCCGCCTTGTCAATCCTCCACCCCTCCCCTCCCCTCCTCTATCCTCAGCCCTAGAGTGTGGGAGGAGCAAAGAAGGGCCTCGCGTTAATGCCTCGCGCTTTCAAATGGAAGCCCATCGACTGGGGATGCGTGTTCATTTCATATGCTTGATATCTAACTTGGAAGCAGCGATGGGAAGTGTGAGGATTAGCAGGCAGGCAGACACACACACAGCATGGAAGTCTGTCTGGCTCTGTTGACTCTGTGGGATCCCAGTAGACTCTGTGCACACATATACAGGATCCAGAAGGTAGCGACGAGGCAGCTGTTGATGTTTGAAAACACACACATGCTGATATGTGGACACATAGGGCCGGCGTGTACTCACACAGATAAACGTTAATACGTACTTGTATATTAAAGCCTTTAGGAGCACATTTTATTTGGATATACTGCTGTTATAATAGGCTCCTTCATTTTAGAAGTAGCTCAATGTCCAACTTATGTTTTACGTCTCGGTTTTGTTAATTCACCTGTCTTCAATGTGCTGGTTTTATTGTAACGTCTCCTTGAGTACCATGAAAAGCTAGCCTGACGTCGTTACACTCAGATTCTAGTCCCGACCTCGAATGTTGTGGGCGGGGCTAAGTTCAAAAAGCGCTATATAACTGAAATGTATTATTATTATTATTATTATTATTAATGTCATATTTTTCCTGCCCTCCCTGATATTAAATGGATTGGTAGCTTAAGAGCAGATTGACTCCCACCTACGTGAAGCTCAGGAAAAATTCTCAGCACACTATCACATAACATCATCATGCATTTGTATAACATGGACAAAACCATCTATATATTTAAACTTTTGATCGCACATATTTATGTATTTTAAGCATCAATCACTTCTTTATGTGCTTGTATTAAGTCATTTCTCAAGCAAAAAGGATGAATGTATAGTTTGAGCTTCTCGATTGTCAGGAGCTGCTGCTTTTCTTTATTTCACAGAGCAAAGTGATTTGTCACGGTGATAAGGATAAACCCTGGCCAGACACAGTCCAGTTTCTGTAGTTTTATTATTTATTACACTCTGCCTGCACAGTATCTGTTGTCCTAGCTGTGTTGCTTAGTTGTGTAGCACAGGCCTTTGTGGCTGAGTTATGTGAGCATAGCAAGCACACACGGGTATATATAAAACATGCTGAAAGTCATTTCTGGTTATCTCAGTATACATACTTTCATCATTCACATTCTTAATGAAATGGCCATTCACCAGCCACTGTCCCGTCAGCGGGACCGTTTTCTCCATTATTAGGAGAAAACGTTTTCTTAACTCAAATTGCAAGCTTATCTCTTCATGAACACGGTCATGCAGCGCATCATTAGAAAGCTTAAAGTCTCATGATTCCATTGAGCCCACACACATAAGCATAAGGTGACTTACAGCGGTTATAATCATGTTTAAAGTAAAGAAACACAGACGGATTCTGTGCAGATAGTGTCTAAATTCAGACATGAGTCCTTACCTTTCTCCTCGTGTCTCTCTTCACAGCGGTGAAAGATCTCCATAAACTTTTTTCCTGCTTTGCCAACAGTTCAAAGAATAAGTACATCCAATCCTTTTAATCCAAAACGAGCTGGTCCCCTCACAATCTTGTAGATTCTGGCCGTGTTTCCGCAAACAAAGCTGAAAAGTCCATCATTTATGGACTTTAATCGCTCCTACTGCCGGCTCTGCTAATGGTACAGTGTATCCTTCTATTCAGCAAGTTAGGTTGAATCAACAGCTTTTGATTGACAGGTTGTTTCAGCCAATCCGTCTACTCTAACCTGAGTTATCCCTTATGGAAGCCAATCAAGTCACACGATTTACAGAGGGCAAAGTGGGAAAGATTGACAGCACTTCCAACCATTTAGAATCAAAAGCTATGAAACCAGCCTCCTGTGTAGCCAATAAGAAGACGAGTTGATTGATACCAAACATGACCAGAAAACTTTAACCTTGTGATGCTCCAGCTGTGTCAAAGCAAAAATAAGGCCTTAGTTATTGCATTTCACCATTTCATCAAATTATAATGACTTATTTCTATAAATTTATGCATGTAGTTATTTTAGATATGTGTATGAGTGATGTGGATGTGTTTTTAATTTGAGAAGTTTTTAATTTTGCACTTTTGGGCTTTTTTCTGAGAGGAAATAAAAAACGCACAGACATATCTGTAGAAATAACTTCATAAAATAGCCATTTTCTGAGTCATTTTCTTCTGGATTTTTTTCTGTATTAAGTTCAGACATGTGGCTGGGGTACTATGTTTGTATGTAGATCATGTAATATGCTTACAGTAGTGTTTTTTAATGATTTTACATATGATTTACTTGGACGGAAATAGAAATTCTCTATTCTAACCTCTTTAGCTCTGTGTCAGTAAGACCTAGTGTCACACTGACACAAGAAACAAAAAATTTAGAGTGTTAGCTTCCCAATGACCTCGGGACCATCCCAGAGGGCCAAAGGATGGGGAAACTGTAGCAGTTTTTTTTGGAGAAAAATTTAGGCGAGAAAAACATATATTTTGAAGTGATTTGTGAAATGCATAGATATATGCATATGTAACTTCAATTTCCAAAATAGTTGTTGCATGACAGCCCAGCCATCTTACCTGGCAGCCATGGGTACAAACTGCCAAACAGGAAGTGCCTGCTTCCACTGGGATTTATAGTAGAGGGAATTTAGACCCTACCATTTTGAGTGGAGTACAGAGGGGGGTTTCATTGTTTCAGGGAAAAGTCTGGTTATTTTAAGTACCCAAAACCATCTGCATTGTATATATTTCTGTGTTAGGACAATAAGATTAGATTAGATTCGATCAGATAAAAATAGATTAGATTCAATTATATTAGATTTGTTTTGTTGTTTTACACTCTACACTCTTGTTTTACTATTTCAAGAGTGTTAACATATTTGTGCCATGGTAGACACTGATGCATATGTTGGTATAGGTAGATTTGAAATGTCAATGTGGAAGCTGTCATGATTTGCTCAATGAATGATGTTCATTAAATCTACAGTATGGTAACAGCATATTTTATTATGTTTTTCTGTTTTCTGCAATAAATGCAGAAAACAGAAAAACATGCACATGGATGAATGTCAACACACACCCCCATTTTGGAGAAGCAGGCAGAAGGACAGGCACGGAAGCTATGCAGTGTTCTGCTGTGGACGCAGGCAGCAGTGCATTACATTTAGAAGATTTTTACAACTTTATCTTGCTGTCAGACAGCCCTTTCATTTGGCGCTACATTTGCTCAACTAGAGTTTCTCCAAACTGGGGACATGCCAATCACCATCTACTGTTGGTAATACACTATGGATATAATAGAATAGAATGCCTTATTTTTGTCATTATAAACATGTACAACAAGATTGAAGAAACTATTTTTGTCAACATGTACATAAGAGAAATGTAACAACATTGAATAAAATAAGTAGTGCAAAAGAAAAAGGGGTTAATAATAATAATACATTTTATTTATAATGCCCTTTACATTTCAAATGAAATCTCAAAGAGCTAGGAACAACCCAGGATAAGTGCAACTCCACTTCAAACTATCCCTTAAAGCATAACCATATATCATTTTTTTAACCCTCCTGTTGTCCTTGGGTCAAATTTGACCCTTTTGAAAATGTCTATTTCTGAAATATGGGTTTCTTTTTAACCAAATTACCACAAAAAAATGAGTTGGATTCCATACAACGCTCTTTGCAAATACAATTGTTCACTTTTATTCCTGACTAAACTCATATGTATGTTCCTTTGATCTTAACTATTAGTCAAAATAAGTAATCATTTCTGCTTTTTTAACTCAAATATTAGCTATAATTCTATATAAATGAGGGTTATTGACATGAATTCCAAAAAGTAGTGTAAAACTAGTGGCAGTAAGGTGGTGTTAGTGAAAACTAAATAAAAGTCTGAAAAAGGGAGAAAAATTGTCTGTTTTGCAACCGGGAGGACAACACAAGGGTTAAGCTAACAGTCATGCTGTGAAATAAAGGCAGAGGAAGTAAAAGATGAAATGTATTTTCACCACTGATCAACCTTTCACAGCATAACCTCAATTTACATAAATGTGTGTGTTGTATGTGCAGTCATGTGTGAATTTGCACGTGTAGGCTCATGTGTGCGAAGAGTGCAGCTGTGATGTGTGATTTGTGTGGGTGCAGGTGGTTCATATTGACCAGGTGTGTGTGTGTGTGTGTGTGTGTGTGTGTGTGTGTGTGTGTGTGTGTGTGTGTGTGTGTGTGTGTGTGCCTCTGATCCTGAGCGCAGCTGTGATATGGCAATATACTCAGCACCACGTTCAGCTCAGGCTATTCATACATCATCCCCACAGTTCCTACAGTCATTTGTGAGGATGCACTCTGGTAACCAGCTCCATCTTCAGCTTCCTTGTGCATGTGTGTGACTGTACAGTTGGTGTAGCGATGCATCTGTGTGATTTTAGTGCTTGATTATCTACATATGTGCGATTCTATGGGTGGCTGTGTTTTTTTGAGTTAAGATGCAAAGCTTTGAGATGACAGGAACAAGCGCTTTATTATTTTCTCAGATTTATGTGCAATCTTCCACTGTGGCTCAGCAGAGCCGCATATCAGAAGCCAATAATCCCAGCAACGGATTTAGTGCCAGAGTCAAAGGTTCAACAACCTCTACATCCACACACAAGTCTCAACATGTGATGCTAACCAGGATCGCATCAGGACACCGAAATGCTTGGTCAGACATATTGTTTCTGTCCATACTGAGAGCCGCCACATCAACAACTTACAGTGGGGCTCGAATGTTTGGGAACCCCAGGTAAAAATTGTATTAATGTGCATAAAGAAGCCAAGGGTGCCCAAACTTTTGCAGACAACATTTTTTTGTTTTCTGTTATTTTGAAAGTGTAAAGGATGGAAATAAAATTTAACTTTTTGTGACCTATTATACGAATGTCTAATCTGTCATTTGATGCCTTTTTGGGATTTATCCATCTTTTCTTGGCTTCTTTATTTACATTAATACAACTTTTTACCTGGGGTGCCCAAACTTTCGAGCCCCAGTGTAAATGTCCATGTTAGTTTCTTTGAGAGAATTAGACATACAGCCGCTAAATAGTTTCCTGAGCTTGCATGTTTGTTCCTCCCACTTTCCAAAATACATGTTTGTTGACCCACACAAAATTGTACTGAAAGCTATTGTAACAATTTGTAAAGGTATGTAATCATTGCCTTTAATTAACTTTCATATAATGTGTGATGGAAAAGGTTATTTCCGAGTGGGAGTGTCATAATTAGTTGTCTGAATCAGATTTTGGTACAATTCACAGAAAATAATTATTTCTTGTTTCTAAAAGACAACATCCAACAATGGTTTCAGATAATTAGGTTTCACTGGCACACTTGTGGTCTCTACTCTGAACATAATGCGCCACTTATTCATACTTTGTGAGAGCTCCTTTCAAACTGATAAAAGAGGATTTTGTACATGATAATATAATGAAGACTATCCCTAAAATCACAATGCAATAAATTACTTTCTGTAGTCAATTTCTCCACTCACACATCCTAACTGATTATTCAGCAAAGCTCAGAGAGATGGGCTCTCGGAACGCTCTTACACTTTGAAATCCCGTGGGACAATTACTGACACACATTGACACGAAAATGTAATTAAAATGTCATTAAATGATAATCAAAAACTGCAGCCATCATGATCCCAGCGGGGTAATCTACAGGGCGTGTGAGGCACATGCAGGCATTGAGAACTGTTGGCAGCACTGGCATCGTCACAAATACTACTTCCATCGCCATTCAAGACCCAAGTCATGCCGGACTGCTGTCACATACGCATCAGTCTTTGCATGCATACATTTGAATTCCCCACTTTTCAGTGAATTATTTGTGCCCACATAAACGTTTAGATTTACAGTACTTTATGTGTATGAAATTGAATCATTAAAGGCCCAGAAAACACATTCTGTTAAGTTGTTTCTTACTATGAGAGATGTCTTCCCACATGAAAACAAAACAATCTGTCAAAGTAAGAACAGTTTTATTTCTTACACATGAATTATGTAAGAAATTCCTTACATACATTTCTCACATACATATTCTTTACATAAGAGAATTCTACATGTATGCATTAGTCTGTGCTCTTCTCACTGGTTTGAAGTTGGCCCGTCACAATTGGTTTATTGCCATGCAATTTAGTCCACACATTCACGACCCTCTCAGGATGAACTGTGATGATCTTTGCATCTATCTCCATCATTAGGGCCAAATTTAAATTACACTAAGCTAATGACATTCCCATCCGCCTCAGCTTTTGTGTTAATAAGCAAATGTTAGCATACTTACAAGCTAAACTTAAGATTGTTAACATTTAATCAAACTACATTATACCTGCAAACAGCAGGAATACAACAGCACTGGGAGCATGCTAGCATGCTGATGTTAGCATTGATTTTGCAGAGCTGCTAATGCTAGATCATCTGTAGCTTGTTTAACTTTTAATAAATAATATTTGATGACGTCATTTAAACTTTAGCTTTGAATTTGATGCCTATGTAATCATGAACTACCAATTATATCAAGAGAAATGTAAATGTTAACTAGTTTCCTGTGGCTTTAACCCACATCATAGCCTATTCCAAAACACTAGTGGTGGCATTGGTGGTGATGATGAGGGTACAGCCACTTAACAGTTAAGTCAAGTTTAGTTTCCAAACCAATATATATTCCAGCCAGTATTTAGGGTCCTGGAATCAACTGTATTAGAGAAAACCATGTTCACCCTTTTCTATCAAAGACCCTTGTTAAAGCAGAGCTAGGTTGGAATTATTTTGTTGACCCACTCATCACCCTCGAACAGGGATTCATCCTGGCTCAGTCAACAAAGGGTTTTGCTTTAAATGTACATTACATTGTTGTTCATCTTTCTTTTTCGATCAGATTTCTTCTTTTTGTGCCCGAATCATTTAGTTGTAGCTGCTGAATGACTTATTTCACGTAAGTATTTTTGTTGCTTCTGTTGTTGTAATGTATAAGTCTTGCATGCTTTAAGCCTCATCTACATAGTTCTCTTCTGCAGGGCTCTGACCCTTCAACCTACCAGCCAGCAGACGTAGAGCAGACTGGCCGTACACGGCAGGAGACAGTGATCCATGCTCTAAAGACCAAATCTGTTGTCCAAACACTAGTACACCCTGTTCTAGCAGTCTTTTTTGTGCGGTGGATTGCTGTAGAAGCTAAACCTTAGATGTGTTACTTCTTTGATGAAGATGAGAGAAAATCAGTTCAGTCAGGGAGGAGGCGATTCTCTGCCAGTGCTTCTCTCACACGGATTCTCCTGCAGCAGTTTGAAAGCTTGCTTAGCAACAGGGTTGGCAAAGGTGTGGAAGTGAAGAGCAGTGGAGATTTTTCTTGAGTGAAAGGGTATGAAACACCAAAGAATTCAGTACAAGGATCAAGTTGTTCTTGGTTTGTATGACTCATAGCTCAGGCAGATCAGCCCAGACATTGGCTGATAATACAGAATGTGTAAACAGAGGAACATGCTTCTTCTTTTTTTAATCACACAAAAGTACCTAGGGCCCTCATGTGAGGAAGGTCCAAAAAGATGCTAGAATGAATAGCTGTGGATGCAGGGAGGGGGCCCACAGAAAAATATCCTTTCTGCAGGGCACAGAATTTTGTGCCATGCCCCTGCATGCCACGTGTCTCATTACTAGGGCTGTGCGCCATTAAAGAAATTTGTAGTCAACTGACAAACACAATTTTGTTGACTAATTTATTACCGATAGGCTCAGAGTTTTTGTAAATAAATCATTCAGCATTAAAAAAAAAAAACCATAACAAATGAATAATCTACTACGGAAATCCTAGCAAAACTACAGAGTAGCCAACTAATCGACGCAGAGGGGACAGCCCTACTCATTACTGCAAAATGTTTACGTTTCACAACTGAGATGTGAGGGACGAACCACTTTTTCCTTGGCTAAATTATGGACTTTCCTTGGACTCTGCAGGATGATGTGTCGACAGCCAAGCCTTAAATGACAGAAGAAAGCAATCCTTTCAACTCATTTATAAGCAATTTTTTTTTTAGCTGGGCAATTGCCATTAGAGTGTGCCACACATATGGGCATAAGCTCAACAAGTGTGTAGAGGATATTAGGCGTTGTGTAGCTTAGCTGGGATTGTGATGTGCAGAAACTTGTGCCACAGCATCACGTCACTGCCACTTACCTGCTCTATTGACTGTTAAACAACAGGCCACAATAACAGTGGACCTTGGAATTGGAAACAGCTCCTCATGGTCTGCCCATTTGGTAATAAACAGTGACTGGCTCATTTCACACTCCTCAGATCATTCTCTTGGCTCCTATAGCCGCTAGAAACAGGAGACAACATTTAGGCACAAAAACTACACATATGTAGACATTTGACATTAGTAACTGTGCCCTCCATTAAACCTCTAGTGACTGTAGCAGAGTTCGAAACCGTTCCCTATCACGGAAATAGTGCACCATATAGTTAGTATGTTCGCCATTTTGTAGCGGTGTTCGAATTCTCCACAGTTAATTTCATTCACTATATAGTCCACTATGAAATACCCACAATGCACTGCTAATTTGAGTGTATATACGATATACCCTAGATTTTACTCCTGTATATCACAATGCAACGCGGCCATGTTTTCACGGAGGAGAAGAAGAAGCAGAACTCACAACAACAAAGTAAAAAGGAAAAATTGGTTGGATTTTCATTTGTAAACAGTGGAAATGTAACATGAAACACATATACAACATTTTACTTTCCTCTTGTGGCCTGTTGCACGAAACCAGGATAAGGGATTAAGCCAGGATATTCAAGTTATCCTGGATGAATTTAGCTTAGACTTGGTTGCATGAAACCAGTTAGGCTGCCTGGCGTGCGGCCGCTGCCCGGTGGCCGCTGCCTGCCGGCAGACCTGTGCACAACGTCCGTGTTCTGTGCAGCTGCAGGTTTATAAAGGATGCCTCGGAGATTAAGTGGGACAATGCAGCTTAATTCCCTGATGATATTAATGGCAGACTGGTCAGAGACCAATACATTCATGATTTCATTTTCTTGTTGCTTGTCCTTCTCTAATAAAGGATAGTTTGTGTTAATGTTTAATATGTAGGCCTAATGTTTTTTATTATAGCTTACTTTGGTTTCATAACCTTCTCAATAGGTCTCACATCACTGGACCATAACGTGGCCTATATATGTATATAGTGTAGTTTTATATTCATTACACCGGGAACACCACAATGCTTCTTAATCTTTTTATTACAGTTATTGTCACTTGTCAGAATAATAAAAAAAACATGAATATTGTTTTACATATATGCTCATAGCGTGTACTTCTTTTTCTAGTTTTTGTCCCTTTCTGATTGTTCTTCTCTTGTATGAACATTAATTGTACAAAGATATTTAGAATTAGACATAAATTATAGAGATTTGTGTATGGTTGTAAAACATGTTCTTGCATTGTGAATAAGGATTTGAAATTAAGCCTAATCATTAGGGTAGATTTCCCGAGGAACATTAATTCCCTCTGCTCACTTTTAAGGCAAAGTAGGCTAAATAATAAATGTTATTTAAATTGTACTTTACATGGTAGGCTACTCAAAAGACACTTTACAGTAAAACCAGCACATTTACCACATAAAAACAGATACAGCAATACAACCAACACATGAAACTAGCATATTTAAAGCAATTAAAACACAGTGTAGCCTACAACTTTGTAAAAATGTGTTGTGACTAGTAGGCTAAGTAGATAGTTTTATACCCTCACACATTCAGTCGGTCCGCTATGGTCTGTTGGGCTTTTTCTCTCCGTTTGATAAGAGCCATATTTTTCCTTTCTGCATATTATACGCTTCACCTCCTTGTTACTTTCCATCAGAAGCTGCTGCTCACTCAGCGGGTGAAACATGTGCTGCGTCGTCTCCATTTCTGCATCAGTAAATCTGTGATCGATACCGTGGTCTATTTAAGAAAGCCGTGAACGTGCGCTTATCCCAGCTATCTACACCTGGCTGGACATAGCTTCACCTTCTCATCCTGGCTTGGCAAACGTGCAACTCATCAAGCCGCAATGAGCGGATCATATTAAGTCAAGGTGCGCTTTTTCACTTATCCTGGATAATTTTATTCTACTTCCGTGCAACAGGCCCTTGGATGCTCAGTTTGTTTCAGGGACGTATTAGAAGTGTGTTTTTTCATTTTGCTTTTGTTGTGGAAGTTTCTTGTACAGCAAGAGAGGAATTTGTTGTAAGTGAGACTTTGTTGAAATAAAATAAAGACAGGCTGCAAACTGAATCAAGGTTTGGTCTTCGTTGAAACTTTAATTGTTTTCTGCAGAGAACAATCAAATGACAACAACAGTTTTCAAAATGCACACATCAGCTAGAGAGTGACAAGCATCTTGCAACATTACAGTGGTATCCTGCCTTATGTCTCGTCCCCCCCGGGGAAAAGAATACCTTGTTTGGAAAACAGTCTAATCTTATTATAACAATTAATCTTTTCCAGGCAGACACGTTGGAGCTGTTACGTCTTTCTGAATCTGCCCTTTGTGTGTCAAGTTTCTTTACCGGTCATTCTATCTTAGCTGAAAAACAACATATTGTCTCTTTGGATAGGCTACGGCCCTGACTTGGGACCTGGGACCTGGGACCTGGGACCTGGGACCTGGTAGCATAAACATTTCTCCTGAGACGACTGTTTTGTGGCGTTTGTCCTTAGGGGAAAAATGCAAAGACAAACAGTCATCTTCTCCTTCACGGAGGACACACAAAGAGAGATTCAAAAGTCATACACTCTGCAAAGCATTGATAATAATTATATGAATAATCAACACACGCATATTATAGAAGGACACATGAAATCATGCTTAGATGTAATTTTCCCATTACATTTTTCTTTTGTTTTGTGCACCTGCCTTCCTCACACAAATAAGATTCAATGCAAACTCAATACAGTCTGGATTTGAAAGAACAATAGTTAATGTTGAAATACAATACAAGTCTTTATACTATATTTGTTTTTTTGGCACCTGGCCACACTGACAGGCATACACACACTTCGCCTTAAAAGTGGCTGCAGAGAGCATCTTCTCACAAACATGATGGATGTGTGGAAGAATAACTCGGGAAAATGGAAAAGTAAACAGCCGCGGGTGGTGAGAGCATTAGAGGAGATTATACAGGTGGCGGGCTGCGGGGCTACCCCATTAGCATCAATACCATGCTGCTTGTAAGCCCTGCTCTGGGGGCCCTCACTCCACTCCAGGTGTGTGACTCTGCTAAACTCGCCTTCATCCACTGAGGGGTTATAGAGGCTTAGCATTCCACTTGTAATGCTGGAAACGGGGTTGCATGTGGCGTAGCAAGATCATAAAATGGACGTTGTGTGTTTTCTCACATTTTATCTATGGCTTACAAAGTATCAGGTTGACACTTGTGGCACTTCAACTTCCAGAGGCCTGTTTGCTTGGTTTCTTGTGAAACACAAACCTTGTGGCAGCAGATGAATACCAAATTGCCACAGCATTTGACAATCTGTCATACTTTTGTTGTGGCTGACAAAGTGCATTGGTACAGCTGAAAGCAGTATGTTATATTGACTTGTTCATATAACTTCTTTCGGCTAAATTGTATTACAGGTAGAAATGTTGACAACGCCACCTTGGGACTTTCACCCAAAGAATAACCAAGCTTGGGATTCCAACTTACATTTTACTACTTTTTTGTTTTAAACACAGGCAAGTCCACAATTAAAATTTCGGACATAGGCTACATTCAAAACATAATTATACTGTATTAAAGCAATCAATACAAATATAAACAACAATTAAATCAAGATAAAAACTAAATATAAAATATCAATGCCTGGAATTTAAAATAACCACAAAAAAACAATCAATGGAGGTACTAAAAGGCAGGAGTTACAGCCACACTCAACAGGAGGGGCAACTACAAAATGAAGTGGAAAAATCAATAAAACAAAGAACTAAAATAATAGAAATGGAGTCAGTTTGTACACAAATCTAAACGGCAAAAAGCAGCAGTGACCATCTCCACGCTGCAGGTACACAAAAGACATGGGTTAGTGGTACCCCTTGTTCAAAATGGCATATCAGTAATCCAGAACTTATTACATGTTTACCTCAGCTGTGTGCCATGCTTCGGTCAGTACAGTAGGATATTGGAAACTCGGCCCCGAGTGCAGTCACGCTGGCCCTTAATGAGTCGATCCTACATGTGACACCGGAGCAGCACAGGCCACAGAGACATCTGTCTGGAAACATTGTTGGTATCAAATAGATTTTACAATCTTAGATGACATAATTAGGGTAACCCTACAATCAAAAGCTACATACCTTGCACCTGGAAGACTGCAGAGCGGAAGACAACAATTTGCTAATGGTATTTGTATCTGGGGAAACTGTTTCAGGCAAATTAACCTGCCGGTTACACATGTGACGCTAATTATTTAGCATGAGTCAGGTTTGATAACATTCTCATTGCTTTTGCAACGCCTCTATTTATCCAGATATAATCACACAGAGGAGCAAGAAAAGCAGGAAAGGAAAGTGTTTGACTTTCAAGATTTCTGTGTGTGTAAATTGATTGCCAATTAGATAGGCAGACAGCACTGTCTTGGTTCAGGTTTAGGGACAGGTATTGACACCCCAGGCCTTCTCACTGGGCCTGTGTCTGGGATTTTTTGATAGGGTGCATTTGTGTTACCATGGGGGCATAGAAATGAACCACTTTCCTATTTGCACTCTTCTGTTCTCTCAGAGGGAGCTGCATTTTGAATGCTAAACAGTGTTGCTATATCTTCAAAAGGCGACATTGGATTGATCCCCCTGAGCAACAGAGGAGTTTCCCATCACATCTAGGATCAATTTACCTCCGTGCCCCACCCATGCAGCTTCTGCCATCTGAGAGTGAAAACGCATACATCAGGATCCGGACTGGATGTGTCCAGTTCTTTAGACGCCACTGTTTATTCAGAACATATGTATACATGCATGTCACTCTCTTTAAGGTTACCCAACTAAACCACCATTCAAGCAGACAACTGCAAAAGAAAATACAGATATTTTCAAATAAAAGCTAAAAAGAGCCCTTGGCCATTCTAAATGAAGTGATATGTTGAGTTTATGAAGATACAAAAAACTATCATAAGAAGTTACAGGAAGTTTACAGTGTGTAATCAGGCAACATTAAAAAAACAATCCAACTGCAGAAACAATAGACAGACTATAGAAATATCTTAGTAACATTAAAGCTTTAGTGTGTAACTTTTTGATATTAATGAACGTCCGTTCAAGCCATTGCCAAATGAGTTGCTACAAAGCTAATTAAGACTATCAGCTCCACACAACTCTGTCCACTGTATTTCTCAATGTGGCTATGTTCAGGACATTGTGTCGTTTCCCACTCAGAAGCTTGAGTCAAGATAATCACCTCTTCTGAAGAGTCCATCATGTTTTTGTTTTTCTATCCTCTGTGTCCTCCTGGGCTACTAGCAACTGTGTGCAGGAGGAGGGTGGGGTTGCGTGCGCGATCACTGAAGGCTTGTGTCATGTGGACAAATTAACAGTGTTGTCATTACTTAGAATTCCTCATGGGGGTGTTAGAAACTACGCACTATAGCTTTAACTAACTTGAAACATTATATAAGTAATATGATATAGCACATGAATGCAAATGACAATACATTGCTGATTGTTATTACAGTTGATTAGAAATGTGCCTGTTGTTTCATTTTGAGATTCCAAGATTTAGCAGTGAAAGGTTGGACCAAAATTATCTGTTTTAACCTTTGTGTTGTACTCGGATCAAATTTGCCCCTTTTTTTCAAAGTGTTTTATACCAGAAATATGGGTTTCTTTCAACCAAAATGCAAAAATAACAGATGCATTGATGTTCGTTGTTCAAGACCCACACAACGATCTTCGCAGGTACCTTTAATTTTATAGTATTTGAAAATATTTTTTTAATGGTTTCCAAACAGTATATCCTCACTAAACTTTGATGAATACCAGTCTGACCAAATAACATATTCTGATCCTGATCTATGAGTAGTTTTTTCTACTCAAAAAGTAGGTATAATATCATATAAATTAGGTTTATTGACCATGAATGAAAAAGCTTTAAGAAAAAGTGACATATTTTAAAAGGCATTGGGAAAAGCACCAAAAAAAGTTCTTTTTCAATTTAGACCCAGAAGGAAAAGTTGATGGTCGACTGGAACACAACACAAGAGTTAAATTAATGGCATATGACATATTTAATTGCTCCACAGCTGGACTTCAAATAGTTTAGGGAAAATCTGCTGTAGCTAACTAATTTCAGTCAATTTCTACTGACTGGATAAAATGAGGAGGGTTGAAGTATTCAAGTGTCTCTTGAATTTGGAGCCTATACCTCATCTCTAGGAGGCTGATGAACTATGTGTTCTAACCCGCCATCAGAAGACTGGGCCTCAAGTGGGCTCTTCACGGGCCATTGTGTCAAATAGTTTTCATGTAGCACAGCCAACTTTTGAACAGCGGGACAAAGCATATGCCTTGTTGCACAGTCTAAAGAGAGTGGTGACGTCACCGGCAATTGGTTTACAATGTGAGCTTTGGGTGCATGTTAACCTATTGATTAGTGTATGTTTCCACTTGCATGGACGGATGGACAAAATGTAGCCAGTTTGGAAAAAAAACACTCCTCAAATCAATTACCTAAATGCTCAAGGATTTCCAAGGATGTTGCCATGGACATTTGCATTGTACAGCCTCAACTGCATTCACAAAACAACATACCGCATAATGGTAATTGCAGTCTGTACATTCTGAACTTAACTGAATGCCATCTTCATAAGTACCCGTAATTCTGCACCTTTAAGGTAATTGGGGGAGGACAATCATCATATCATCATTTTAAAGAAAAATCATGTTTGGGCTTATATTATGACCCACGGAATACAATAAAAATCTAGCATTACAAAAAGAGTTCTCCTCCAATGACATAAATGTGTAATTATAATAAAATGATGATTAGCTTTTTTTTTAGTTTAAAGTCAGAATTATGAGAAAAAAAGTCAAAATTGTGAAAAAAGTCAAAATTTACAGTTCTGACTTTGAAATCAGAACTCAATTAAAATGTTTACATGTCCCTAATCCTCTTTCAAAACATCCCATAAAGTCTTGCTTTGCCAGACCCTCCTCCAATGCACACTGGAGGAGGATCTGGCTACTCTACAGAGCATTCGGGGATGGGAGGAAAACGTGCTCTAATTTATTGCCATTTCTTTAAACCAATCACTATCGCCTTTGGGTGGTGCTAAGCACCGGAGAAAAACTGCGGTGCAGCTGCAAAATAGGCTGGGAAGGAACTTGTTCTGGTGGAACAAAAGTTTTTTTAGTCACACAAGTGAAAACTCCGATTGGACAGATCGCCTAGCTAGCTGTCTGGATTTACCCTGCAGAGATCTGAGGAGCAGTTACCCATAGTCCTCAGAAATCCAGAGTTTAAAATGCAAACACAAAGGAAGCCCAAGGCAACGGACATCTGGCCTATATGAGTAAAATCCAGCCGATTTTCCCACACAAACAGAGTAATCCCAGAAGTGGAATGTCAAGGATACAGACTACTTCCCATTCCACACCTATGGTTTGAATTCCTGTGCACAATAAGTATCACTCTGTATAGGAGAATAAAACATGACACTAATGAGCTAGCTGGCGCCACAAGGCAAAGTATCCCTTTGAGTATATGCTATATTTAAAATATTTTCACTGTGTTACCTTGCTTTGGACCAGCCCTTTCTAACGGGGAACTGAAGCCGTTGCCGGCTAGGAGTTCAGGACAAGCAGAAAGCATCACTGTAAGTGTGGAGACATTTTCACCCTCTTTCCTTTCCCCTTCCCATTTTTTGCCATGACAGGGATGAAGCGAGGCTTTGAGAGACGGATGAGGAAGGGTAACCCTCCTCCTAGTCTTTCACACATTCTATTTTCGGGGGGGGGTTGTTTGGTTTACTCATTAGGAGGCATTGTGGCTCAGATCGCAACCATAGACTGTTATCATTCAAGTGCTCCTTTGTTTTGAAGCTCTCTGCAGCTTCGTATGTGTCTCTCTCCTCACCTTCCTCAGTGACATTTGGAGGATGCTATTCATGGAGACTTTGCAGTTTGTAGTACAGAGACACCGGAATCCGATAGTTCTTTGAAGTTCAGACTCCGTGACAAATAAAAAAAAATTATTTTAAGACCCATTTGACAGCCAAAGTAATTACAGTTTTTTCTCTTTTTTTATTTGTGTGTGTATCTCAAGCCATTTCTTTGTTCTTCCTTGCTGTTGTTTGAAAGACAATGATGCCTTAGTGATATGCAGCACAAATAAATCATACTTTCTCAGTGTAAACAAAGGCACTAGATATAGTCATGAGACAGACAAACTGGATGAAAGAAAACGTTACCCTTGACATTCTGAGAGCACTTGCATCACTATCACGTTGACTGTTTATTCGGTTCAACAGGTAGAAGACTAGACAAGATAGATGTTTAATGATTTCTTTTGGGAAATCAGGTTATAAATACAGGCAACAGCTGCAGTACATCTCATTAAGGGTCAGATTCTAAATTTGTCTTCATTAAAAGCTGAACAAAGGGCTGTTGTTTAGGTAAAGACTTTTGAAAGGCAAAGGAAAGTTTGTCAAAACATTATTGAATTAAAAAAAAAAGTGTTCTGACTTAAATCCCTAGGCGGCTAAAATTAACGTTTTTTCCTTACTACCAACTCTATAATAAAACAGTTCAATAGTGAGTGCAATAGCTATTTTTGAGACATACGCTTATTGACTTTCATGCTGTGAGTTAAATATAAAGGTCGATACCACTCACGTTTGTACAGTAATTGTAAGTCCACAGCCAGCTTAGCATTAAGACTGGAAATGGGGAAAAACAGCTCATTCGAATGATAACCAAATCTGCCTACAAAATAAATAAATGTCATAGAGCTACTGCATTCAACCTATTACCTCCTGACCGTTCAATACATAACCATTTCTTGTTTAATAAGATATAGCCACATGTAGGCTATAGACTTGCTTTAAGTGTTTATTTCCCTTCCAAGAGTCCTCTTTATTGGAATGAAGTGATTACTTGGTTTCTGAATGCTCTGAAATTGATGTCCTCGTCTTGTTTTCTCTCACCTTCCGCCTCTGGAGCAGTGAGCAGAGGTAGTCGGTAGGAAGAGTTGATTAAAAAGTAATAAAGCTACAGAGGGAGAGACGGGCAGAGAGAGATTATTTAAGACAAGAAAGAGAGACAGAGATAGATGTATGATTGTACTGGGATCATCTCCTTTTGGCCCTACGTCCTCTTGAGTATTTCTTTTGATAGCTGACTTCATTAAGCGTGAGTTTACTAGCAGAGACACTCTTGGCTGATAATGAGTAATGCAGTCAATATTCTTCAGACAGATAATACCTGTTCAGACTGGACATACAGCAGCGTAGCACTGCTACAGCTGCTTGCTTCAAATGAAGGACCTGGCCCAGGGGATCGGTTGGTTATCTGTTGCACGGTTCCCAGAGTTTGTTTCCAAAGCTAATAAATCTGGACAGATTGAAGCTCCAGCCTGTAGGGAAAACGCCATTTAATTTACGGGTATTAAAAGCAAAGCGACTCCTTCTCTCCTCCTCTCCTGGAGCTACAATGACTATATTTATACAGAAAACAAGTCATTGATTTTCAGCCCACAGAAAGGCAGTTATGATTGCTTTGGATGTGGAGGTATATGCAGGCACACTGCAGATCACTAAAATACAATCGTGGTGCAGATTTAATAGGGTCAATATAATCTGTTTGCAAAGAGCAAAGCAAGAAAAATTCTCAACTGAAAAAATTGTGTCCATGCTAGGGCTGTCCCCTCTTCGTCAATTAGTCGACTAATTTGTAGTTTTGGTTTTTTTATTTACTAATTTCCAAGAAACTTATGAGCACATTTCTGGTGAAAAGAAGATTTAAAGTGGTGTTTTTGCCAGATTAATTGTGTAGAAACTCACAGATGGGTAACTACATTTATATTGTGCTTTTCTAGTCTCAAAGTGCTCAGCTCTGTCGATTAAAATCAATTAATCGGTCAAATCATGGAAGTGTTAAGAATTTCTTTAGTCGAGGACATCCCTAGTCCATGCTGTGGTTACATGCTTTAGTGGTAAATACAATTTGCATTATTTACTTTTGGTCTCAAATATGAGGCGGCCATCTATGCGTACAAAAGTCCAAACCAAACTTTTTTTGCTTGCTTCAGTTTTTTTTTGAGTGTATTTCAAGATTAATAAGGAAAAATGCAAACCATTTTATCTCTGCATTAAACTGCTACCACAGTTTATCATCAAATCTTGCTATTTGGATCCGTTTGAAACCTGTAATGAATACCCAATTTACCACCCGCAATTCATAGAAGTTATACAAAAACAGAATTGGCATTTCCAGCAAGGCAGTTTGGCCAGCTTAAATGTCAACTGTCGCTAGCAGATTCTATCTAGCTAGCTAAAGAAGCTAACATTAGCTTCATCAGTTGCTTAAAAACAACTTGGACAACTTTTAAATGTTTCCAGCTGATTTGTTTTAGGACAAAAAACAAAAACCCTGTTACTTACGTGGTACATAGACTATGTCTTAGGCAAAAGTAAAGTATGAGTAGGTGTCTTGGAAGTAATTCAGTGTAGTAGGTAGTAGGCTAGTTAGCCAGACATGCTAACTTTTGCAATTTACATTAAAAAAGGTAAACGTACTTTGTCCAATCCTTATTTTGACCTTATAATTTAAGTTTTGGAAAGGCTAATAAAAAATACACTATCCTCCACACATTTTATATAAGGACTTTGATCCATGCCTACACTTTTTAACATGTGGAGAAATCCAATGATTACTTAGTTGAGACAAAAAAGTTAACACCTTCTCAATCTGTGGCATCTTGCAGCAGAAGCAGTTTGAAACAAGAGCCTGTGTGGAAAAGGACCATAACAACAGTTTCTGGTTGAGTTGGCAAAGGAACGCTGCACTGCAAACCCAGGGCAGTCTTTATCAGCTACATACACCATCTTTCTCTTACTCTCCCTGTTTGCACACGTTAAAATAAATAGACAAGAACCTTATGTGCTCAGCAGATGTCCTAAACAACAGGAATTCTAACTTATTTCTATTCATTATTTGAGTTGATCAGACCTGCTTGAAGTACACACACACTGAAATATTACAAACCTGATTGGACATGACACAGCTGTAATTCCACATGGTGAGAGGGACCAGTCTTTGCGCCATACTCACACACACACACACACACACACACACACACACACACACACACACACACACACACACACAACTATATACGCCAGAAAAAGTATGCAACATTATTTTAGCCTGAGGGGGTTGCACAACATCACACAGGAAAACAAATGTAGTGATGGAGCCATCTGGGTCCGTGTGTTTTGATAGTTAGTTTTTTCGTTTGAAGCACAAAACAAAATAACGAGAAAACCAACTTTTCTTTTCTTTTTGTCGTTTCAAACCAAAAACAAAGAAAACGAGCCTCCCGTTTTGGTTTCTGAATCCAAAACCAAAAACTTCTAAACCAAATTCAAATAACGGTCCGATTTTGGGTTTTTAAATTCGTATATTTTCATTTCTCCGTTTAAAGATCTACATTACAAGAGAGACAGGTGGGCCAAGTGACCCGGAAGTAATAGTAAATGTAGCCTTTAAAAATAAAAGCCAAGCTTTTAGAGCGGTGCGTATGCAGCACTAATGTTAAACCAGAGTAACGTTAGAAGAACAGGCTTAGAAGGCTTAAATGAACCTGGACCCAAAGAAATATGTTAGCAACAGTAGTTTATTACAGTAATTTTAATATCGTGCCTATCCACGTACACATCACCAGCCACGTTTAATGAGCGCATTGTTTGGTTCAATACAGTTGGTGATAAAGGTTAACCTAAGAACTTACTGTGTGTGCAGAGTTGTTACTGTTAGCGCTATTTTATATAAATAATATTTAAAGTGGTTTCCACCGTAATGAACTGTAGGCCAAATGTGAGACATGTTTTTAAATTGAACTCCTAAAACTGTTCACGCAGTATAACAGCACACCTGTAAAGAGGAGATAGAGCTCATTTTGAGTAGGCTAATGCCTTAAGCAGCAGGGCTAAGAAATGGGATTTGGGAAAGCACAGTTATAATGAAAATAATGGAAAGTATTTAGCTTTCCAAAATTACAGAACATAAAACTTAATTTCTATATCATCTCCATATGACAGTAGCTAGCACACAGCAGGCATGGTGCGACACCAACTGGTCTGTTTGTAATCATTTTGAACTGGCCAAGATTTTAACCTTCGTTGGATAACTAACGTTACATGGATGACTGAGAACATTCACATATGTTGTTTTTGATTGTATTATTAACCAACATCTATTACTATAACTATACATTTCTACATTTGACTTTAATAAAATTATATTTGAGGACCAACACAAGTTTAATGAGGGTGTCAATCATGGCAAAGACAAAATGGGGACTGATATTTTGATGGCAGCACAGCGAATTCCATGCTCCTCATTAGTAACGTTAAGCTTATTAGGCCTAAGCATGACGTCACATGGGAATTCACATTGACAAGTTTTCATTCAATCGCTGTTAGTTTGCTGTCCAAACAACTACGGGGGTCGGGAAATTGTATTACACACTTATATGCTATTATAGAAAAATATGTAATTTATGTCGCAATAGGTTGCAATGACCCTGGTTGCGCGCGAATAGTTTTTGGTTTCTTAGGTTAACCTATATTAACTGTTTTGAACCAATGTGCTCATTAAACGTGGTTGGTGATGTGTACGTGGATAGGCACGATATTAAATCACTGTAATAAACTACTGTTGCCAACATTTCTTTTGGTCCAGGTTCATATAAGCCTGTTTATTGATTTTTTTTTTTTTCTTCTAACGTTATTCTGGTATAACGTTAGTGCTGCATATTATGACCGCTCTAAAAGCTTGGCTTTTATTTTTATAGGCAATAAAATTATTACTCGGGTCACTTGGCCCACCTGTCTGTCTTTCTCTTAATGTAGATCTTCAAACGGAGAAATTAAAATAGGATTTTTTTAAACAAAATCGGACCGTTATTTGAATTTGGTTTAATCGTTTTGTTTCTGGATTTAGAAAACGGCTTGTTTTTTTACTGTTTGTTTATGGTCTAAACGACAAACCAACAAAAAAGGTGGTTTTCTCGTTATTTTTTGTGGTTCAAACGAAAAAACAAACTATCAAAACGTACACGGACCCAGCTGACCCGATGCCCAGAGAGCAGAGTCCAGCACAGCCCCAACTGGGGGCTATACCAAGGAGACAGGATATTACTCCTTGCTTTCAAAGGATACAGTGTTACGTTTGGCAATGATATTCAATACAGGAAACATGACGATACACAACATTTTTATTTACTCTTCAGGTTTTCGTTTGTCTTTTAAAATGCTGTTAATGGCCACAAGTGAACAATTTCTTTCTGCCATTGACCTTCTGTATCTCGGCTTGTTTTTCCAGCCCCTCTGCTGTCAGGGGACAGGGTCTGCCACACCGGGGTGGTGGTCCAGCATGGGGGTGGCGGAAGACACACACTCCCTCACAGCTGTTGCCTGGCTCTGACTCATGAAAAAAACATGAGTAAAATAAAAAAATAAAAAACACTTGTTTGCTTTTCAATACAAGAATTCATTAACGTTGAAGACTTGTGTGGACATTTGAATTCTTTACACTAATAGTAATAAACAGGCTTCTATTGCAATCTCTTAGGCCTACATGTAGGTGTACATATATTTCAATAAACACACAGAGTTTATTTAGACATTTCTAGCGATGTTTCCACGCTGGCCGAGCCCCACTGACGGCGGTCTGTCCGCGGCTGCAGGACCTGGAGCTCACCCCCAGTGTTTCAGTTTGACTGTTAAAAAGTGTTGAGATAATTAATAGGTATTTACATTATTTAGATACGGGCTGGTTGCTAGTTAGCTAACGCTAGCTTTCATGCTACATAAATAAGCCGGACAGAGTTGTCCCTCATCTGGTGATGCTGGTCCTGCTGTCCCCGGCCGTCCTGTTGGCTCAGAGCTCCACAGACTAAGTCCACAGGTACAAATTAGTTTTGCACCAAATGTATTGCAAGAAGTGTTGTAAAAGTCAAGAGCGCAGACTCGCCGCTGTGTGATGCGAGAGAGCATGCTGCGGCGCCATATTCCAGAGCTTGTAATCACTGAGTTGTGGTTGTACTGGAAAAGTGACTGCAGTGGGGGGGAAAAAAAAAAAAATAAGAGTACAGATTTATTTCTACAAGCTCTCAAATCATATTCTACAAGTGCTCACATCACATCTACGAGTTAAATTGTAGTTTTACAAGCTCTCAAATCATATTCTACAAGTGCTCACATCGCATCTACGCTCTCTCACATTTGCACCACATTTACCTTCATAATCATCATTGCTGTGACTCTGCTTAGCAGGTTGTTTGCGTTTCGGCCACTGATGACGTACACAGGAAACGAGGATGGCTTTTCTTTGTATTCTGTGATGGCTTGAAACTTTCCTAAACAGTCCAACTGACCACCTGGGCTGCACAGTGTGACATTAATTTATTGTTAGGAACTAATGTCTTGAAAGTCTCTTCTCCCATAATGTTTACATCTGCACCCGTGTCAATTTTGAATTTGACTGGTGTTGTTCCAATTGTAAGCTGTATTGTCCATTGTTCATCATGTCTGTTTTCATTTGTGACTGCACCCAGGAAGTACGGTGTCTGTGAAACAGTCTCTGTCACTTCACTGACTGATTTACTATAACATTTCTTTTCCCAGTGACCCACCTTCTTACACTTGTTGCATGTAGAGTTCATGGCTGGGCACCTTTCCGGATCTTTGTGTTTCAATTTCCCCACATTTTCCACATTTTGAGTCTCCTTGATCATTTTCTCTCTTTTTAGGTTTCCACTTGGGCTTTCCTCTGCCTAATCCTCTCCTGCAGATTTCCTGCACTGCTGCATGTGACTCGCCCTGCAGGTGAACTTTGAGCGTAACCTCCTCCGACTGGCGTACAGTTGTAATGGTTTGGGCAAGTGTAAGATCAGCCATTAGCTGTAATTTACATGACAGTTCTTTGTCCAAAATGCCCACAACAATGCGGTCACGGATGTGTTCTTCTTTATTTGCACCGAAGTCAGTGTTCTGATAGCTCATACAGGGCTCTGATAAACATTTCAGCTTTCTCACCGGGCCGCTGCAATCTCTGGTGAAAACAGGCGCGCTCGTGAATCACGTTGCGTTTAGGATAGAAGTATGCGTCGTATTTTCCGAACACAACGTCAATGTCACTTTCATCCTCCTCCGTCTCGAAGGTGAAAGACTTGAAGATGTTTTCGGCCTCAGGCCCCATGGAATAAATCAGCAAACTGACCTGCACCACGCCATCCTTGTCACTCAGCTTAGTAGCTAGCCGAAATTGTTGCATCCAGTCAGCCCATTCATTCGGGCAATCAAAGGCAAAACTTCCCGAAGGGTGAAACTTGGCCATCTTTCAAGAAGCAATACGTCCGTCAAACACTTCTGACACCATGTAAAGAATTCAAATGTCCACACGGGTCTTAGACTTCAATGAATTCTTGTATTGAAAAGCTAACGAACAGAAACATACAGGTATGTGCTGAACTTCTCTTAACAACTACCGCGAGTGTTGCGTTACTGGAGCTGCGTGCACATTTACGTAGGGACGTAACAGAATGCCCTTAAAAGGTATATAGCCCCATTCACTTGGGCACATTACATGACAATTAGGAGTATAGCATACATATGTCAAGGATGTATAAATTAAACTGACTTCAGCTGGAGTCCAACACGGTTGACCGCATCAGTGATCTCTTTTTATTCTGCATTCTTCCTAAAGTCTAATACCAGTTTTTAGGTTGCCAAATAGTACATAAGTTACTGCAAATTAAATAGATGTCAGGGTTTCAATCTCTATCTCTGAAAAGTGCCGCTTCTTAGCCGGATTACATCTGGCCATGTCGTAAATAGTAGGGGCGAGGCCTCAAAACCGAGAATATATTGGGGCGTGATATTTAAATTATGATCGTTTTCAGATGCTGCATTTATCAATGTACTACCATTCTTATGCTCTGATTGGTGCGATACGAACGTTTCATAAATCCCACGTGAAGCCTGTAGTAAGAGGATTTCTGCGCTGGTTTCTACATGAGATTGATAAATGAGGGCCAATGTTTCTAGAGATGCTTACACAAGGATCAGTGCTGAATTAAAAGTGCCAGAGTTGTTAAGGAATAGTCTAGACATACAGTGGAGCAGTGTTCCACATTTAGTCTTGTACTTCGACTTCTTTGTTGATCCTATCAAATTAAAAATCTATTACACAATACGTCCTCTAATATATGCTGTGGTGCACAAATCCTACAAATTAGAAGTTGGAGTTCCTTAACCTCAAAAGGTTATTTGTACATGATTTAGTAGATGCACCTATTAATAAGTAACGATTTTTAGATTAAATGAGAATGTAGAGCAATATGTACCAGTCTTTTTGATGGGATCAATGTACTTTGCAATCATTTTTCATTTTCATAATCTGCTAAACAGACTACAGACCACACTGACCTGGGAATGCCTCGGGATCCCAGGGTCAGAGCTGGTTGATGTGGCTAGGGAAAGGGAAGTTTGGGGGTCCCTGGCTGGAGCTGCGGCCCCCGCGACCCGGATGAGCGGTGGAAGATGAATGGATGAAAATGTAGAAAAAGGATTTGATGTTAATGTTATAATCTTCTTGGATTGATTAAATGAAACTAGTGCAGTGCTCATTCAAAACATTCTCGTTGGGAACGGGACGATTGCTTGGCCTTCGGTATTGTTACTTGCAGCTCGATTAAGAACCGCTCATTCAAACTCTAAAACTCTAAACTCAACACAGCGCCTTGGGTCCTGATCAACACACCTGCCGTGACATAGGGTGCTTCCCATGGCACTTAAAATACTTCCTCGTCTCCTACACTTGCCTCCATTCCTCTTGGTCCCTCTTACCGAGGAGGTACGGAAGAGGCGCAAGAAAATCATGGCGAGTCACATGACTACGGCAGCTGTATGGGTGGAGTTAGTAACTCCTTCAGCTGCATGGCTTCCGGGAAGGCTGCTCTCGTGTATCCTTACTCATGGCTCCTCAGTGATCCCTCCTCAATGCTCACTCCTCAGGGCAGAAGTAAGAGCTTTGAGACAGCCTTCACCGAGGGACAGAACAACGCTCGGTTCAGTCGAGTCAAGGAACCCATAGATGCATCTCCTAGTAATGCTAGCATAGACGTGTCATTTGCTAACAGCTATTTTCTTTTCTGAAAAGTACATTGTTAATTCTTAAAATCTCCAGTCTCTTTTATCAACTGTTCTTGGATTTAATGTGGCGAAGAAGACACCCAGCATGTCACACGGTGGTGTTAGTGGTCCTCATTCAATACATTACAGTGTGTGCATACATCACAAGTAATTCATATGGCCTATAGAGCTCACATTCAACTCTGCATTTCCTTGGATCCTCATCAATACATCTGCCAAGTGTGAAGTCAATCAGATGAATGGTTGTCAACTAAATTAAAGAGAAAAAAAAAAAAACATTCCTTCCACTTTAGTTGATGGACCAGTCATATCTTGGTTAAGGATTATGTTGAAAGGGATTTGAAATAGGAATGTTTCAGAGTAAAAATACCATAACCCTGTATTTCTGCAACCGTAGTTCCATAAACACCCCTTTACTAATAAAACTCTTTCAAGGGCAGATGTGTAGAATGCTTAGCTTGTAGGTAAAATGTATTTCCCTAAGCACACATCTAAGATCTCCTTAGTTCTGTAAATTTCTTTAATTTTTACAACCCTTAAGCGGTCTGACTGAAGCTTGGGACTTAAGACTAAAACAGCTGCAATAATTCAACCTAATAAACTCAGCAACGGCCTTAAAGTGACCCAAGGGACGATTGGATTCAGGTTGACTCAAGTTGGATTTACAGAGTGTTTTGTTTCGTCTAAAATGCTGCTGCACAATTTAAGTGCAGTCAATGTTAAAGTGCCCGTATTATGAAACAAAAACAATTTGGGGTGTAATTTTGTTTATCTGGTGCTTCCACACGCATACAAACTGAAGGAAAAAAATAAAAAATAAAAAATTAAACACCCATGCTGTTTTGAGTGAGATACAGGTTTATGAATGCCCTCTGCCTTCAGTCTCCGGGTGAGCTGTTCAGAATCTCCATGGTTTCTTTCTCGATCAAAGGCAAAACACACACCAGTTCACCATAATCTCCAAAAGAACTACTTCCATGTCCCTGTTCTGCAGGTATTCCACAAGGACCCCTCGATTAGAAGACGTCTCCCAGCTAATCCTGCCTTGTACTGACCAAAGTTGGAGAAAGAGTTATCTAGCTGATGTCATTACCTAGCTGCTGCACATATGCGACTCCCAAAGATAGTATAGAAGTGAGATGTCTCACTCTGTAGACAAAACAGAGATCCAAACACGCAGGGTGAAAACAGGATCTGCAGCAATGTGCAGTACAACAAAAATATGGCATTTTTTGAAAATAGAACCATGAAAACCTATTCTGGTACAACCTCAAAATACAATTATGAACCTGAAAATTAGAACAACATGTGCATCTTAAAGCTTTTAATGTATTTCATTCCAGTGATAGAGTGATCTCAGAACCGTACATTACTATCAATTACCTGAAAACATCTGTCCTTGTCATAGTACTCTTTGCTTCTAACACTCCCTATAAACTATTAAGTCATCTTTGAAGGGGAAAGCTTAAAGTGCAGAGTTGGCAAAGCTGGATCATTCAAAGACATGTCTGCAGGCACCTAAATCAAACTGTTTTTGCTTAATCATTTATCCAGGTCATATCTACCGTTACTGTCTGGCTGTGAGGAGCAAGGACAGTTCAGGGCAATTAGACTGACTGACATGTCCTCTCGTATCATAAACTAAAAATCTGAATTTTTCCTATTTCACATTGCCCACATTCCCTTCAAAAGGAATGAGAAGAGAGAAATATTTAAAAAGTATGAGGTTGTGTCGATACTGGCAATAAAAACTTCTGTCACAAATGTAAAAGCTTCCATTTAAAGTGTTTGGTAGGAGTTACTAATGCAGGCAGCCAGTTATTACCCACACTAATTTCGTGTCCTTACTTTATATTTAATCCCCTGTATGTCGCTCTGCTTTTCTTGTACGGAAACTAAATCTAGCAATTAGTTCTTATCGTCTCATTTTACAGACAATCGCTCTAGCTGAAATGAGTTCATGGTTGCGGTGCTTTTAATCACAACCCCGGACATTAGCCATTAGAGGAACCAACAGCTGTGCTTACACCCACCCTGCTCACAATCGAGCCCACATGGTCATTATGGGAGGTTACAAATAAGGCTCTCTGTAACATGGGGAATCAAAAGAAGGCATTAGTAGCGAATATGGATGCTAGTTTCATTTTGGCTTTCAGCCAGGAGTAACCAATAACACTGAGCCCTGTAGGCAGCTGAGGGGATGTAGTCATTTGCTTTTTCCACAATAATTAACCATGAAAAACAGTGCTCATGGTAAGAGTAAAGGCCTCATTAGAAGCTGAAATTCAGCTAAAATGAAAGCAATACATTTTGAGAAATATGCTTATTTGGTTTCTTGCTGCGATTAAGATGAGAACAGTAATACCACTCTTTCGCCTGTATGGTAAATACAATGTTACATCCAGTAGATATAGTTAGCTTAGCTGGAATCCAAGGGAAACAGCTCACCTGGCTCGGTCCAAAGGTAACGCTTTGAAGAAATCAAGTGTAGACAAATATAAGAGTTGGCAACCCAATTTTCCTACCTGAAAAGCAATTTCTCATTGAAAATGAAAAGACTGAAGACTGGAAGTGCCTGAAAGGAGGGTGGTTAGAAATGGAGGTAAATAATTAGGCTAATCAAATGTAAATCACATTATAGAAAGGGTTTATTACAATGTTGACAATTTAAAAAGGTAACTTCTGATTTAAAACAAATACACAGCCAGTTACTTAAAATGACCAAATGAAAGGGTGAAGTGGGTAGGCCAGCTGTGGCTAGGCAATCTAACTCCAGGTGTGTTCCAGGGGTGCTTACACTTACCCACCACTCACTGCAATCGACTCACTGAAAACTGGTTCACTGCAAATCAGGTGACGGCAAAATTTTGTCCCAGTGTTATTACTAAAAACTGTGCAAGGACGGACCCCCACTAGCGTGCCTAACCAACAAAACAATAAACGGTTGGTCATATCAAAATACAAGCAGACCAAACATGGAGAGAGCCGCCTGGTGGCACATTAAAGTTGTAGTAAATGAAATAAAATACTAAGAAACTAAACCAAGGCAAAACTGCAGCTGACAACCTTACACCATGTGCTCAGTAGACAAAGAAATACAGTAAATCATGCCACTCCAGGAAGGGGAACTTCGAATTCCTAAAAGGTCACAGAGAGGGTCCCATTTGGCACCTGACAGGCGAAGAACACCAAAAAGGTAGCCATGATGGCACAGGTGCCTTAAATAAGCCCAGCTAATGAGGGGGGTTTAGTCTGGGTGGAGCTATTTTGGGTGGAGGTGCGTTCAAGAGCAAACAGTGCAGTGCTGAACACTTGATGTTCTGCACACAAGCAAATCCCACTAAGCTAACTGGCTGCTGGCTGTATCTCCATATTAAAGCTTCTCAAAAATGTAAAACTACTCCTTTAAGATTGTTGTACAATATATAAGATATACACCTAGAAAAAAACTCATATAGATGAGGTTTCAATGAAAACATATATGATGGAAATGAAAACTATTGCAACCAGGTTAATAAAATTGCAATATTGGAGTTAAATGTTTTTGTTTTGTTAATTATCTTCAGCTTGCCTTTGCTCCACTCGATTGGTTTCGGAAGAACTCCTAGGGTAAGACTCGATGGATGGATGAACAAGTGGATACTAGATTTTTTTCTTCCACTTTCCTATTTTTAGATCTGACTTTATTGAACTTGCTGTCCAACTGTTCTGCTCTCTGACTCACAGTTTGCATGTTTGGATGTTGCATTGAGGGATCAAGCCTCTGGCTTTCGCCGGCTTGCGTTGAACCAAAATTGAACACGCTGTAGAACTGTACAAGATGAAAAAACAAACGTATATTTTACACATTCATATGTATTTTATACATATATATTTAATATATTTTACCTGACATTTAGCCCTGATTATCATGTGTCGACATGCGGTCTGGTGCTTAACAGCAAGGATCAGAGTTGCTATAACTGCTCTCACACACACACACACACACACACACTCACTTTCTTTGTCGCTTTCCATTCATCAGGAAAAAAAAGAATAACAGAATTATTGAATATGTCAGTGCAAAACAACGAGTGAAACAATTGATGCAGGAAAAACAAGTCAGGGGTTGTCATTCATTGTTTTACTTGTCAGTACAAGTATCTGATCAGCAGAGATAGATAGATAGATAGATAGATAGATAGATAGATAGATAGATAGATAGATAGATAGATAGATAGATAGATAGATAGATAGATAGATAGATAGATAGATAGATAGATAGATAGATAGATTATTCATCCCACAATGGGGAAATTCCTTGTTACAGCAGCAGTTTTACACAGTAAAAAGCAAACCAACCAACTAACAAACAAACAGGCAAATAACAATGTGCAAAACGTACTGAATGAATGAAAAGTGGCATTAAATAAAAGGTATTGTAAAGTAAAGTGAGGTGGCCACAATACGAAAAATATTGCAATGTAAGTAAGTGATGTGAAATTAAATTGAATAATATGTAATATAGCAAAAGTAAGTAACCATAATATGGATGATATTGAAGTGTAACCATAATATAAATAATATTGAAAAAGTAAGTTCTCGTAGTGGAAAAATATAAATACAGATATTAAAAGTATACATCGAGCCATGGTTTGTGGTGGATAATTGGAAACAGGAACAGAAACTATAACATTATCAGGTGATGCAGGTGTTGTAGAGTCTGACAGCGGTCGGGATGAACACCGGGGGTGTATCAGTCTGCTGCTGAAGGAGCTGCTCAGGGACCCCACAGTGTCATGTAGGGGGTGAGAGGTGTTGTCCATGATGGATGTCAGCTTAGCTAACATCCTTCTCTCCCCTACTTTCTCTATGGAGTCCAGAGGACAGTCCAGGACAGAGCTCGCTCTCCCGATCAGTCTGTAAAGTCTGCTCCTGTCCCTGTCCGAGCTGCCCCTCCTCCAGCAGACCACAGCGTAAAGGAGTCTCCTCAGCAGATAGAGGCGACTCTGGCCCTTCTTGTATAGAGCATGGGTGTTATCAGTCCAGTTCAGTTTATTGTTCAGGTCAACATCCAGGAATTTGTAGCTCTCCACTACCTCAATGTCCAATCCTTGGATGGTCACCGGTGAAAAGTGGGATGTTTTCCTCCTTAAGTTGACGATCATCTCCTTCGTCTTGCTGGTGTTGAGCTGAAGCTGGTTGACCTCACACCAGCTGACAAAGTCCCTGATAATCGACCTATATTCCAGATCGTTCCCCTCAGAAACATATCCAACAACGGCTGTGTCATCGGAGAACTTCTGGATGTGGCAGTGGGTGGTGTTGTGAGTGAAGTCAGAGGTGTAGAGGGTAAAAAGGAAGGGGGAGAGCACCGTACCCTGAGGTGCACCTATGCTGCAGTGCACCACGTCAGCCTCACATACTGTGGTCTGTTGGTGAGATAGTCCGTAGTCCATGCAGCCAGGTGTTGGTCCACTCCCACGCTCTCCATCTTTGCTCTGAGCAGCGAAGGCTGGATGGTGTTAAAAGCACGGGAGAAGTCGGAAAACATGATTCTTACAGTGCTCCCGCTGTGCTCCAGGTGTAGCAGCGATCTGTGCAGCAGGTAGATCACTGTGTCGTCCACCCCAATCCCAGGTTGGTAAGCAAACTGCAGGGGGTCCAGCTGTGTGCCCACCAGGGGTCGAAGGTGACGCAGGATGATCCTCTCCATGGGCTTCATCAACTACGAAGTAAAGGCAACAGGCCTAAAGTGGTTTGGCTTCTTGGGGCGCAGCGACTTTGGTACCAGGACCACACAGGAGGTGTTCCACAGGGCACAGGTTGAACAAGTGCCTGATCATACCACAGAGCTGGTCAGCACAGTCTTTGAGGAGACTTGGGCTGATGTCTGGGGCCTTCCTTGCCTTGATCTTCTTTAGTTGACTTCTGTTGACTTCTCACTTCTCAGCAGCTGCAGTATCATGATGTGTTTGTGTGTGTGTTTGATAAAATGGGAGGCGCTGATGCAATAATAATAACAACAACAGCCAACCTATGGTATAATTTCAGAATGAATGCAAGAGAAAACTGACCTGAGCAATATACAGCAGCCATTAAATAATAGTTTCTTATTGAATTGGCCAATGCGTTCCTCCTCTGGTTTGTATTACCAACATGCCTTCAAGGTCTGAGCATGCTCACAGGCACAGTATAATTAAGCCTAACACTTGCACTCATGGAAAATTCACAAAAAGCATCTTGTTTCATCGACTGACATGAACAATTCAGGACTCAACACATTCACCTTGAGGGAAGATAATTTACACCAGCCTCATTTTTAAGTGAAATATAGACATTGTGACAGTTTAACCTTTTCTCTTTTTCACCATAAAACCTTGAAAGAAATGTGCGTCTGCTTAAACAAACAACCCCTAGATGCACTGTTTTGTTTTTGCCATGATGCTGAATTACAAACAGCTGTGCCAGCTGGTAATGACACAAATATGGATAAAAATTGTGATTATTGAAACTCAAGTGTTTCTTTAGAAATTGGGAGTCTCAGACTCTGAAGGGGTTCAACAAGTAAAACTGCAGTTAACCTATAAACAACAATGTAAATGTGTCATTTACATGAGAGGACTTAGTATATAGTCCTCCTATAGATTCATTTGGATATGAATCATTTTCCATGTTTTTTTATTAGATAGAAACCAAGCTATTAGAAGTGTGTTTTTAGTGAGTATGAATGCTCTTTCAGATTATAGAAATGGATTAAGTTGATTCTATACCTAATCTAAAGGCATAATAGCACAAAACAACTTTTGTTCATGAGACAGGTGGGCTGGAGCACAGGTCCGACCCATGACGTTACCTCGAGCTCACGCTGAAATCCTGGCATTTGATGCAAATTATTATTGTAGTTTTTAGTTATTTGCATTATTTAATAACCTTTAAAAGCAAATACATGGAAACAGTTCTGGGACAAAATAATCCCTAACTAGATCTCATAAATGCCTCCTCTTAATTTTTCTTTGTCTTGTTCCTGTCTTCTTTAATCCACCATTAAACAATTTGTTTGCATTATCTAATTTATGTATTACTGGCTGCAATGTTGGATGATGTTTATTAATGGAGTTATCATCAGAGGAATCTGCACTACACACCCTAAGCAATGCAGTAACACATTGATTTTCTGTCCAAACCAAAGTGTGTGTGCCTGAAGTGAGCTTTTTTTTTTTTTTTTAAAGGCAACCAAAACCATGGAAGCAAACCACTGCCACCTAGTGGAAAAATTGTCCACATGCTCTGATATATGTGTTTGAAACAAAGAAACTAACAGAGGCCACATTTTATATGAGATGTTGGCTACTTAAACTATTGTTCTGAAACACATGTGGGATTGGTACATTTCAAGCAATGTATGAAACCTGCTTTGAGAGGGAGGAGTTTTGTTATGAATGCAGGGATAGATTTGAAAATGTTTCCCTATTTCTAGTCTATATCCCTGATATAGTTTTCTCCTGTGCCGCAGGAAATTCCGCCAGATGCATGTACAGTATGTCTGTGTTCTTCCGTATTCTTTGTGCTGTACTTTTAAACTCTGGTGGGTTTATGAGGACTATGGTTAACTGCTCCTTAGATCTCTGCAGGGCCATTTGAGACAGCTAGCTAGACTATCTGTCAAATCTGAGTTTTCCCCCACACAACTCTTTTACAGCGGCTCCGTGCAGAGCTTAGCGCCGCCCATGATTGGTTTAAAGAAATGCCATTAAACCAGAGCACGTTTTTCTCCCATCCCGGAATGCTATGTGGACTACCCAGACCCTCCTCCGGTCCAGCGCGTGGATGTTCTGGCAACGCGAGACTTCCCTATTTCAATCATTTAAGTCTGAAATTGCTTAGTTTTTTCACGTCTCACCTTCTTCACTTTAACCCCCACACTAAGGTCAAATTCTGTTCTTCTGAGTTCATACCACTGCTCCTATCAGCAGGTTACTGGCAGCAAACGGCAAGCCTCCAGAGTCCCACAGGTCTGTTTTGTTTACTGAGAAAATGTGGCATCCTTGAGAAGCCTCTCTGCTTTATTGCTCTGTCTTTCTCAACCTACTGCAGTATGCTAATCTTTGAAGACTTCCGCTCCCACCTGCCAACCCTCATTATTTTCACGCTATTTTTGAGATAAACAATGTACAGTAGCTTGGTGCCAGTAAAATTTCCTCCTATCATACAATAATAAAGATGGAGTTGGCAAAACAAAACAGGCAAAGAGTTTATCAAATATTTACTTATGCCAAAGCCAGTTGCCATGGTGATTCTTAGACACTGATCACATTAGTCTATTTCAATTAAAATAAACTTTTTAAAGGGCAGTGGATATGACATCAGCCAATGTGTCCCTGAGCAAGACACTTAACCCCTAGTTGCTCCAGAGGCATGCAACCTCCGACATATATGGCAATTGTAAGTTGCTTTGGATAAAAGCATCAGCTAAATATAATGTAATGTAATTGGCTATAAATAGTTCATGGAGAATTGAAAGGATATGTAAATCTTTGTCTTAGATTACTTAGCAACATGAAGGCTGTTTCTCTACTGTTTATCTTGTGATGGTTGTAATGAAGGATACAATATGTATAACTTTCTCTAGTCGTAAAATCCTGTTTTAGAGTAAGAGGTTGGTTGGGCATCTGATAAACATTCATAATAACAAATGTATAAATCTAACTGGAATAAACCTGGAATAAATTTCATGTTTTACCTTATTCTGAAGCAACACCCATCACAGCTCATCAAGGAAACAAAAGAGGAACATTTGCATTGAACATTAAAAAGAGGCTGGAACTATGGAAGATATCCATTTACAGTATATTTGACTACCTCATAGTGCTGGAGTATTACATTGTAAGGGCTGTGGATTTTGTCCCCCATTTCTGAAATTACATTAAATAGGGATCTCTCCACAGCCAGGGAGTACAGGAGGAATGATCACAGCCACCATTAACTCTTTCAATATACATATATGGGCATATGCGTGATGTTTTTAGACAGACTTTAAATAATGGGAACCTATTCTTTACATCAGACATGGAAAAAATACCAAAAACAAACTTGAAAGGCCATTATATTTGATTGTAACTGGAGCTGACTTATGTGTAGGTGGGTAGAAAACTGACTCTGTAGTCACGCTGATAAAATACCAGTTGAGTTCAGTGCAGGATAAACTGAACTGCACATTGTATAAAGTACTCAGGTATAACAATGGTTCTTAAGAGTTTGCCTGTACACAACTCTCTTGTTAAAAATGAATTAGTTTGTTTGATCCTTAGATTTGATAGACCAATGTTAGGACCAAGTTTGAAAAGTCTTAACTCTTCACCATCACTGAGCTTTTCCATTAAAGACACGTTTATTTTGTCCTTAAACTTAGACAGTTGGAATATGAAAAAAATACAGAACAGATACAAAACAAGGAAAACTAAAAGAAAGAAAGAGTACTGGTAAATGAAACTCACTGGTATCACCTGATCAGCATGATCGTCCGTCCCCTTTCCTACTTTCTACACCTCTTTTCCTCCCCCTATGTTCTTGGCCTTATCTCAAACACCTCTGTCCCCATGAATACAATTAACCCCTTCCCCCTCTCTGGGTACTCCATCCCACCTACTCTTGACCATTACCATAAGCACAATGGATAAATAGAGAAAAGGCAGTGAGCAAAAACCACAAAACTGGTCTCAAAGCTCATTTCTATTCTTTGGCAGGCTGACTCGGTTTGACCTTTGTGTTTGCACATTTGGATGTGGTTACACGCAATGATTTTGATCCTTTTCTTTATCTTGTGTACAGCACATTGGCCGTCAACATGTATTAACTTGGCGAGGACAGACATGTCTTTTGGGTGATAGCATAGTGCAGACCTCTGTGATGTGCTAAACTGTTCAATTTCTTCCACCAGAGAGTCAAATCAAGATGCAGCCGATGGGGCAGAAGATTAGAATTGCTTATTGGTTTCACTTGACTCACTGACTTGGAAGAAAGACCAAATGATTTAGGAAAATTGCAGATATGCTTAACAGTTTTAGATATTGTGGAGCATAAAACGGGTGGCTTTATTAATTTGTCAGGCATGGACTGTGTTAATGAGCTTACATGATGAAGCAGCATTTTAATATCCCTGTAAGAGTGAAGCAAAGGGTTGATGATGGTTGATAGTTTATTAATATACAGCACAGATTTCCTTACCTACTGACAATGCAAGCTGCCAATATCAACAGTACCAGTTTCAGACATGTAATAAGTAAAAAGTAAACTGAAATCTATTATTTAGGGTTGTTACAGTGGAAGTTCTACAAAACGAGTTTGTCTGTGTGGAGAGAACTGGAAGTGGAACTTCATTTAGTGAACAACAGCAGACAAACGTAGCTTATTAAAAAGGCAAATATTCCCCAATATTGCAAGTAAATAGGAAGTCTGGAATGAAGGATAGTACAAAAAAAATAATAAATCTTCCATTTATATTCAGTTTTCAAGTAAAGAAACCATGCAAAACATTTTTTTTTTTCAAAAACAGAATTGTTTGAAAATTCATATTTAACCAGTGTGCATGATGGTTAAGACAATACATTCAACAGTGTCATGGGAACTATTTCAGTGCAAATACAGTGTGACAAAACTCACAGTTTACATAATGTGCATCACCAAAAGTTAAAGAGGCATTTTAAAAGTCCAAAAACAAAACAAAAAAAGCCAAAACATTGAAATAACCACCTACAACTTTGGTGCACAAAAGGTGTACATTCAATAATCAAAAGTAGAACAATGAAAAAAATAATAATACTGGCTGCTCTTTACATTATAAGTATCCAAAACATATGAAACCACTAGGAATCTCCCAGATCAATATCACAAGCATCAACAACAAAAATCCTACTTTCAAGCATAAACAACAAAACTACTACAATGAAAACTGAAAAATAAAAAGGACCCTGAGTACAATGCTTAGCAAGGATTAAAAGAGAATGGAGGAGAAACAGCTTCAAACAAAATGACACTAAACAGCAGCTTTGAACTGCCTTTTGCCTGGAGGGCAACATGCAGGGTTTAAACTGACCCACATTCAGTTTCTTTTCACACACGTGCAAATGTCCAGGAGGGAGGAATGAGCTGTGGTGGTGGGGCAGAGGAAGGACACAATGCATTTAGATGCTAAGTCGGTGCACTTAACAGTCTTTTAGGACATGAAGTAACGCTTGTGTAGTATGTTTGCAGTAAAACCCACTGGTGGAGAGAGGCACGGGAGGTTTCTGGGTCCAAGAAGTTCTTCAACAGAGCTTTCATGTCGCTCCTAAAAGCCCATTTTTGTTAGATAAAAGCGTTGGTCATTTACCCATGAACCAGCGACACCCCATGATGCAAAGCTCGCTTCCACATGTAGTACGTTGAGCGTGGCGTGAAGGGGAAGTAAGACCTGAATTCTTTAAACGTGGGGAAGGATTTCTCCTCAAAGCGTTGCTGCAGGAACAGCTTGGCCTTGGCCTTGAAGTTGGCCAGAGCCACAACATCCATTGCAAACATCTGCTCATCTATGGGCGCCTTGCTGTGAGTGGTGTGCTTTGGACGTGGGGCATGAAACGGGGGAATGGGGGGGCTTTCTACATATTTAGGACTCTCAACAAATGGGAGCACATGCTGACTACCCATCCTCCTCTCCATCATCTTGTTTTCTGGAGCTGTGCTCTCCAGACTCTCAGGAAGGTTGATCTTTGCGCTCTGCGTGACGATCTTCTTTTTGCGGTTCTGACTGCTACGCCAAAGCCAGAAGAAACATGCGGACATGGTTGGGAACTTGAGCTTGAACTTCGTCAGGGACCATTTGTACTTCTGGACATGTAGTTTTGCAGCATCTCGGAGCTGTTTTTTACTGATGTATGCCAGCATGAAACTTTTGTGTTTTTGACCACAGATTCTACTTTTGGGTGCAAATGGCTGGTTGGTGTGAGGCAGGACCGGGGACAGACTTTTTGGACTATGGCTCTTGTCAGCGTCCGAGCTGTCCTCACTGCTGCCAATGCTGCCTTTGTAACCGCTGTTGAACAGCATTGCTTCTCTCCTCCAGTTGTAGTAGGTTGACCTGGAGATCCCTGGGAAATTTCTTTTGAAGATCCTGAAGGGGAGGGAGGCGTTCATGGCGATGCAATTTTGCAGACAGCGCTTAGCTTCCTGCATGTGAGCTACAGTCTGGGCCCGCTCCAGGTCCAACTTGCCGAGGCTGATGCCAAACATGCTGGCCACGCTGTCATTATGGTCTGGCTCATCCTGCTTTGCTTCAGGCGAAGACCAGGTCTCCTGCTCTGTGCTCTCTCCAGGACTAATCTCTCCAGCGGATGACGAGGTGGAGAAGTTTCCTCCGGTTTTCAGGAGCTCTTGCTTCCAGTTGTAGTACGACGACCTTGAGATCTCAGGGAAAAACTCTTTAAACTGGTGCAGAGGGATGAGCTTGCCCTCCAAATAGCAGGCCTGCAGGAAATACTTTGCCTCGTACCTGGCTGCTGACTTTTTGCAGTGCTCCTGCGTCTGCCTCTTCCAGCGGTAGAAGGTCCTCTTGGTGATGTTGTACTTGTCCTTTAGACCCGGGTAGGAAAGCTGCAAGTCCTGATTCAGCAGGTCCTCGCTCTTCATCGGCGACACCCTCTGCTGGCTGTCAGGGCTTCCAAACGTGAGGTCTCTTGTCTGGACTAGTGCCACAAAGTGGTTCGGCCTGAACAATGACTCCGACTGCAGCTCTCCAGACCACATGATGTGGAGGGTTAGTGGATCACAGTCTTTAGGCCACGGCCTTGGGCGTATGACGTTGAAATAGGGCCGGATCTTAAGGTTGAACTTGGGATAAATGGAGTAGATGTTAAACTGTAAGACAGACGAAAGTGCGTACACGTGCCACATGTTGGCATAGGAGCCGGGGAAGCAGGACGCTTTGACGTCGGCGTCGAATATGGCCTCCAGGACTGTTACAGGCAGGTTGAGCATGTCCTCAGACTCTTCGGCACAGAGGCTGAAGCGAACAGCCTGAAGCATCATTTTTGAATCGATCATTCCAGACAGATAGTATCTCTTCCACAGCACCATTTCCACTACTGTCCGGACCTGTGGGGGCAATGTATAATTAATATTACAAAAATGCACGTATAAACTGACAGAAATAATCTGTATTGATGTATACATTTAGAGTGTACAGACTGAGATTATAAACTATCACGGCTCACCTGTAACTCCAAGCTAAGTCCAGTGTTGCCCACTAACAGCATGCTTACTGCGTCAAACAGACGGTTGCCTTCCCCCTTACAGTTTAAAGGCAGGAGGCCAATGGGTGCGTCGGGTGGGTACAGGCCATGAGCCAAGTTATCCACGCCTGCCCACTCTGGAAAATCCTGACAGGGGCTCTCGGGGAGCTGGAAGGGAGCAAGGATCTGGTCCACCTCCAGGGCCACTCGGGTCAGAGCATCCAGGCCGGAGCTCTCTGTGGCCTCCTGGAGCTCCCCCAGAACAGACAACACCACCTCCTTCCTCTGAATCATACCTAGGGATCTAACGAGAGCTGGAGAAGAAGAGATAGGGAACAAAAGTTAAATATAATGGAGAGAGAGCTCAGATGATTCTGAGAAGTTTAGTTTGATTTTAGTCAAGTTTCAGTTTAGTCTAAAACAACAGGGACCAGTCTTAGGACATTTGTTTTCATGCCTTTGTTAACAGTAGAGTAGATTATGTAGATTACTGAGGTCTATCCATACTCAAACAACAGCTGCAGCTTAATCAAAGTGCTGCTGGTGCAGTTTGGCCTCAGAACAAAATAAACACATCACATATGTTTCTCAATGTATTGCACTAGATTTATTCCTGAACATTAAGCATTTTCTCTGCTACTCACCTCTTGACCCAAGTCTACCTTGTTTCTTTTAATAATGCAAAGCCACAGCTGTGTTTCTACACTTTGTAAATTCCATTTAGAAAAAAAAGATCTCCATAATAGCGTGTAGTTTTATTTTTATTATGTTGTGTTAGTAACTGAAACTTCACACTGCTAATTCAAGTCATATTCAATACCTACAAGGCTTACTTTGTGTTGCGCCGTGTTGTGTTTTCTGTATGCTCTCAGTGACTTATTTGTTGTTTCAGTAATTCCTAACACTCTCCTGAACCTGCGAAGCTCACATCAACTCCACCTCTTCCACCCAAACACAAGAAAACGCGCATCTGGAATTAAAGACAACAAATTTAACGACATTAAAAACAAATGTTTTCCTACCTGAACGTCCAGAGACTACAAGAAGAGACTCAATGGAAATCGCTTGTTTGCAGGCGGAGGGTTTCACAGCTGATCGTGTTGATCTCTGGGAGTTTTAGTCCATTGTGTGCGTGCAGCTCCGGAGAGTTGTGTCCTCCAACCTGTGGAGATTTGGCGAGTGATAAGCAGCACCTCCCTTCAGGAAATTGTTAATCGTCGATTGGCTTCTTTTTTCTTCTTCTTCTCTGCGCTGAGAGACACCTCCCTCCTCCCCATCCCCTCCTCCTCCTCAAGTTGGCTACAGCCAGGGTCAATTTCAATGTGAAGTGTTAACAAAAGCCATTGTGTCAGGGCCCATCCACCACAGAGGTAGCCCTGCTGTAGGTTTCCAGGTATCTGTGCTTTTAGGTTTGCAGATGTCAACAGTTCACTTTCAAGTTTATTTGTCAAATGTGTCAAAGGAACACCAGGGTTCTTTTTTTGCCTCAGAAATAAACTATCCTTACTCTTATGTGGTTGCACACATCTATTTTGTGGTTACTTGTATAGCTTGTTAGTACACACTTCAAATCCTCAATGTAAATATATAGGAACATCAGAACCTTTTGCCCAATTCTTTCAGATGAAAGGCCAAAATGTATCTGGATGGAAGGCCACGGCCCAAAAATAAATGTTGATGTTAAAGAATACAATAATTGTTGTAATTCTTCATCAATAAAGCTTACGTGTTTAATTTAATAGGATATTTTACCAGCACTGTGCTTTACATTGTTGTAAAACTCAGAGTAAGTACTTCTTAGCTGCACAAAAGGTACAGTTCGGATTTTACAGCACTTTCAAATTAAGAGAATACGTATGAGCATGTCAAATGCTAAGGCAGGCCTAAACAATGGAAGCACGGGCCAAACTTCACCCGCAGGCCCCAAATTGGACAGCCTAGCTTTACAGCAATTACCTTGCTTTCTGCTTTATTTCCCAATGGAATGGTTTTGTATGTATTCTTCAGTCTGCACTCCAGAGACTGTAGTATAAAAGGCCAGTTTGTGGATTAGAGTGGATATGTGCAGACAGGGTGTGGACATGAGCTTTCTGAGAGGAGAGAAGGGCTCTTGAGCTCCAGGTCTGCTCCACTGTATCACTTTTAACACCTCCTCTCCTGCCTTTTGCAGGATTTCAGTAATCAAGGCCTTTTGTTCCACACATGCACAACACTCCCAGCAACTGTCCCCAACCCCCCACTGCCCCTACTGTAGAGCCATACACACACACACACACACACACACACACACACACACACACTCTCACACATACACCAGGAGACAACAGCATTTGGCCCCCACTGATCTGTCCACTCCAAGCAGCACTTGGCAGACAAGCTGGGGCCAAGCTGGGGTTCAAGGCTTTGACCTAAACCTTATCAGCTGTTTGGACAATGTGTGAGTGAGTGTGTTTGTGTGTGGGAGGGTTTACAAAAGAACAAGCACAATTTCCCCATTTTGGTTTGTATTTCTGCCATTGCCAGCTGAGATAATGCATATAGACACCCACTTGTTAAAAGGTATGGTAATATGTGTGTGTGTGTGTGTGTGTGTGTGTGTGTGTGTGTGTGTGTGTGTGTGTGTGTGTGTGTGTGTGTGTGTGTGTGTGTGTGTGTGTGTGTGTGTGTGTGTGTGTGAATACAAACTCCTCTCTCTTAATGAGGAGCTTCCTTCGCTCGTTATCTTTGACTTGAAATGTTTTGGAAGTCACAGTGTTGAAATGCAAGCAGCGACATCACTGCTATTATTTACTGTCAATTTTGAAATGCGGATGATGACATGTTTTCTAAAGAAAGGTCAAAGAAAGTGTCTGAACACTGCGTCAAAAGAGCGGTCACACCAAAACCATCTGGACAGCTTTTCTTTTCTTTTTTTCTTTTTTATATGGTCAATGATTCCATCATAGCTATCATTACAAAGACTTCCAGGAACAGAGCCTTTTTCCCTTCAATTTATCATTAAAAAATATGATTTAATATAACTTTGTCTCATTGACCTTGGAGCTGTATTTTGTTGTGCGGAAATACAGAAGTCTCAGTGTTGTCCAAAAATACTGAATGTGCCATATTATCCTCAGATCCTCAGCTTTGAGTATGAGTTCAGGGACTTTGATATCCTTAAAAGCATATTAAATCTACCTCATGGCTGTTGCTCTCTCTTATCCCTCTTTGCTTTCACCTTCTATTCACTTCAGTGCATTCAACACATTTTAGAAAAAGACAGCCTGTCTACTTTCATGTAGGATGCAGGATGTAAAATCCTGGGTTTGAAGGATAAAATCAAGAAAATAAACACATTCAGAATCTAGTATATCTGCTACCATGTCATGTGTTATGTGCCGAGGCGGTCTCCAACGTATCTTGATACGGCCTCTCCACTTTATTCATCTACCCCCTTTCTTGTGAATGTTTGTGTCTTTACCATCTCTTCTTCAACCCCCCTTCAAACTCTTGGCTTGTAGCCAATCACACACCTTAGGTGTGTAGATTAGCTGTGCTGCACTGCACCGTGAACACAGTAGTGGGCTGGCTGCAAGCATTTAAAATGCAAATAGGGCAACACTGGGACCGGCTCCGCAGTCTCTCACCTGCTGTGGCTGTGTGTGTGTGTGTGTCTGCATGTATGTGTGTGTATAGGTGTGACTGTGTGTGTACTGGCAGAGAAAAGTAGAAAGCTCCAAACTGAATTGTAATTCAGCATGTTTGCAGAGGCACAATAGCAGGGTTGTGTGCAAAATAAAGTGTTGCATTTGGCTGTGTAGCTTGATCACCTGAAATTTGGTACTGAATGCTAAAACACTTTCACATGCAAAAACACAATGTCACTGAACAATGGCATTCAAAAATATTCCAGGGCTTGCTGAGATTTAAAGCAACAAATTCTGTGTTCTTTGGGCTGTGCGTTTCGTTTTTTAATCATGCCATGTTGCCTGCAACCACATATTGCAAGTTCCTCTATGTGGTTTGTCAAGTAATAAACATCTACCTCCAGTTGCAGTAATTTGCTGATATTACTGTATTAAAAGCTCTCTAACCAGATTATCTCTCTACAACTCCTGCCATGTTTTGTTTTATGAAAAATAACTGCGATTTAATAGCCAAGTGTGTCGTCTTTTGATTTATTATAGACCTGCAATCAGACACAGTTTTGCAAAGAAAACAATAAGAAGCACCCTAAATAACAATGAATGTAGGTTTTGTGAATACATCCTCTGATAAAAAAATAATCAGGAATACATTGCTGAATTAATTGACATATCCAAAAGAGAAGTCAAACATATTGAGGTAGACTTATTAAATCAATTTAACATTTTTCTAAAGTTAACATACAAAATGGCTGAGGCAAAGGGCAAAATATCTGTTAAGTTCCCAATGATTTAAGTGGCAGAAGCAGTGACAGGGATTTGGTATGGAGCAATTCACAGTATTAAAACACATGGCAGTAGCACAGTTGGAACTCATAAACAAAGAAAAGATATACTACAATTTGTAGTTTGGACAGCAGACTATTTGTATCGGACACTGGCGTATTCAGTGGACTCGCACTCATCGACCCACACCCTGTCCGAGCCAGCGGGGAGGATAATGTCAGCGTAGATCACATCGTCTGCATTCATAACCTAAAGACACACAGACACACCCAATCATTTACTTTAAAAATGGCCAAAAGCACAAACAATTTTACTTTATTTGTGAGAGAATTGACTTACATTGTTGGTACTGGCTGTGTAACAAGACTCATCTGGCACCTGGCTGCCTAAATAAACAAATTAATGCACAAATCCATGTTTTACTATGTGTTCAAATATAGGCTAACCATTAAATATGATCTATTCAGTGCTGTACAGACTAGTGTAGAATCCTCAAGCTTAGTTATGTGACTCTACAATTGCAAAACAATTACCATCATGAAAGAAACAGTAAAAACTGAACGTAAGTGATTGCCTCAAAGACCACAAAGTAGAATTGTACAAGATATGTGCATGTGGACATGTACGGAACGATTGTGTATAGCTTATGTTAGGGTTAGTCTGGGCCCAAATATGAGTCCATTTTCAGTGGTGCAACACATTATCTTATAGATTCCGGAAGTTTAGGAGAACTTACTTGTTCTTCTTCTTTTACAACAAAAACGCAACCAGCGCTGTCACAACCACACATCCCACCACCCCACAGCGGCGCCCATCATGTTCTGGTTGCTACCTCCACCTGAATATGCAAATTACAATCATATAACATTTTAATAATGTTTTGTATGGCTGGAAAAAGTCTTCTTAATCATAATCTAACCTTAAATAAATAGTTTGAGAGTTAGATGTGAAGATTGATAGGCTACCACTCTCATGTCTGTATGCTAAATATGAGGCTTTAGCCAGAAGCCGGTTAGCTTAGTTTAGCTAACCCTGTAAACAAGGGGAAACAGCTAGCTTGGGTCTGTCAAAAGGTTACAAAATCACCTACCAGCACCCCTAAAGCTCGGGAATTGATTTGTAGTATTTCATTTGTTTCATTTATTAGACTAGCTTATGCCAAGCTAAGCTCATTTGTCTCCTGGCTCCAGCTTCATATTTAACGGACAAATATATATATATGTGAGTTGCGTCAATCTTCAAATTGGACTCTTAGCAAGAAAGTGAATAAGAGTGTTCAAAATGTCAAACTATTGTTTTAATATTTAAATGGGAATGAACTGGAAACTATTCAGTGCAACTTAGTATTTTGGCAACTCAATACGCAAACTGTGCTTTCCACAATAATCCAGATAATGTAGCTAGACCCTAGCTGGCATATTATTAAAGTGTCTGCCTTTTTGCTGTCTTGGTGAGATTATTCATTTACATATTCATGTTTCATAGTTATTGAGCATATACTTAGAAAAAA